>OW240914.1:276059259-276131318 GCA_933207985.1 Pelobates cultripes | reverse complement strand
CTGAAGGGCACTTTGTTTGTTTTTTTGTTTTTTACATTTAACCATCTTATTGCCAACTTCTGCAAAATCAGTTGGTCATTTACATTTTTTTGTGATTTTCATACTAATGTTTCATTTTCATTGGGGATTTTACAGATCAAATGTGTCTCACAACTATTAAGTTACTATAAGTGTATTTGGCTACCACCCAAGAGTACCCAAATATAATTCCATATAGGCCTTTACCAGATTTGTAGGGTCAAATTACAGATATGCCAATTTCAGTTTTCACATTTTCACCAATTGATTAATTGGGCACACAAATCTCATTATAGTATAACATTTGCAAATAAAGACCATTTGGGCTATTCTTCATTTCATCATTTCCACATCAATTCCTGCCAAATGTAACAGTACATTTTCTGTGTTTTCTTTTTTAACATACATTTCTAAATATAAAAGTGAATTTCTAAGGTGTTGTGTGTTCTAGCAGTTAAAAAAATGTGTATGCTGTTAATCAGGGCCGCTGCAAGAATTTTGTCGTAAGCCCCCCTCCTTTAAATCATGCATATACATATACTCTACATATACACAGAAGCGTCACATACAAATACAAGGGTTATATCTTTGGAGCTTCTTGATGCTTGTCAATGTCACACAGTACTGTGCTTTGAAGCTCTAGGTTTTTCCCATTTACAGAGTTTGAGACTACAACTACAGGGTAAGCTTCAACCTTCTTGTTATTAAAACTCAAAGTAATATGCGGTGTGTATGCGTGTATCACAGAGCTCCACAGCCAAAAAACTCACAGCAATGAGTGGTTTGTATTAGTTACTCACAGAACTCCAAAACAATTAAACTTGCAGTATTACGCAATAAGTATATCTAAAAGCTCCTCCACAATAAAACCCACAATAATGTGCATAATAGTGTACACAGCTCCACAGCTATATACCACAGAGCAATGTGAATTTTGTCTGATAATATCACAGAGTTCCATGGTAATAAATAATAATGTGAAGTGATGTGTGGTAGCGATGTTTGACGTGTGTTGTTGGCGGTGTTTTATATATGTGTTTGTTGGCTGTCTGTTATTTGTGGGGTGGATGTTTATGTTACTTTGCTTTATTTTACTATATTTTACTATCTCCAGTTTACCTTTTTTTGTCTGCAGAGATAGAAAAAAAATGCCATGCTCCCTTGAGTTCAGTGGGGGTTCATGAATCCCTGGTAGTCATGTGGGGGTGGGGGCGGGGGGTCTCACTGATCAATTACCTGCCATTTAGGACTTAAATCATTTTGTTTTCCAACCTTAGCATGTGACTTATACAACCTTCCCAGCATGTGACTTATACAACCTTCCTAACACTTCCTGTAAAGAGTCATCTAATGTTTACACTTCCTTTATTGCAGATTCTGTTTAATTTAGAATCTCCTGCGCTGTTAATAGCTTGCTAGACCCTGCAGGAGCCTCATGTATGTCATTAAAGTTCAATTTACAGAGCAGAGCTTTTAAAGAAAGTTACTACCTAATTGAAAGTTAAACCATTTTTTCCTTCAGGCTGTGTTAGTCAAAGCCAGGGGAGGTGTGGCTAGGGTTGCATAAACAGAGACAAAAGTGATTTTATTAAAGACACGGAGGCTCATATTATGCATAACTCTTTCTTTATTTCCTCAGCAGCAAAGAAAGAGAAATATAAATATTATCAAAACTGAAGAAAAAACTGTATAGGCACAACAGGTAGCCAATCACAGGGTATAGGAAGTAGCTATATAAGTCTTGTGTCTCCCACAATCCCCCTCTTTCTTTGCTGCTTCCTCAGACAGATAAGTGTTTCTCTGATTTTGGCTTGCATTGTGATTCCATTTAATTTGTATTACAGTGTGTTTTCCTTTTATGATTTTCATACTGTTTGGTCTAATATTATTTGTTTTATTATTGTCTGTATTTTCCCCGGCTGGTGTCTCCCCTCTGGGCCCGCGGGTGTGCCTCTGCCCCGTCCGGGCGGTCCCCACCCCTCCCCTCCTCTCTCCCCTCTCCTACCCGTGCTTCTGCACGGGACCCGACCTGCCGTGCCGCGGCCGCGATTTCCTCGCGACCGCGGCGGTGTACACGCTTCTCTCCTCCTCCCTCACTCAGTTAGCGTGTCGGCTCAGCGGGCGGGTGCACGAGCCCCTTCCCCCGCCGAGTGGTTTTTCCTCGTGTGCCTTCCTCGTGCGGCGGCCATCTTGGGGGCGGTCTTTGGTATTCCTCCCAGTGCTGCCGTGCGACCGGCCACCTCGTAGCCCTGCTCCCTGGGGACACCAGCCAAAACGTTTGTTTTTCAGTTTTTCCTTGTGGGTTAATCAACCCTTCCCTCTCTCTCCCAGCTAACACCCTGGTGTTATTCAACCTGCTTTGTTTGTAGTCAGTTTTGGTCCCTATATAATTGCCATTGCATTATTATTTTACTATTTAAATTCTCTGTCACTACCATGCAGGATAGGGGTGATGGGCCTGTTGGTCCCCCAGGGGACTTCCAATTAGATAGTACTGATGGTGCCATGGCCTCCCAAGAGTTTCAGGCCATGTTAGAGGCCACTATGGCTTCCTCTATTCAGAAGGCTATTGCCTCAGCCATGGGAGCTGTCTCTTCTAATTTCTCCCAGTCCCTGCACTCTCTGATTTTACCTGCCATGGCCACCCCTGCCCTCTCCCCTGCTCAGACTGTGCCTGGAGCCCGTAAGGCAAAGGCTAAGTCCAAACATGTCGGCTCCCACTCCTCGATGCAGGTTTTGCCTGCCATGACTGACACGCCTGAGGCGGTCTCAGATAGCGCGCACCCCACGCGCAAAAGAGCCCCTGGCCGGGCTAAAAAGGCTAGACTATGGAAAAGGGCTAAAGCCCATGATATTGGGTCGGATACCGACCGGAGTGTGGAGGATGAATCCGACGCTATGGAGTACGACTCCTTTGATCATGATGATTCTGGCGAGGATTTGCCCCTTACGGGCGTGAACCCCTCCGGGTCCTCCGCCAATACCCGGGGCCCCTCACTTGCTCCCCCGGGGGGTGACACCTCGATCCTTGACCCACAGGGCAACCCCCTGTTTGACCCAGACGACCTACGTCATCCTCGGTCCGCCGAGTGGGTTCCCCCAGATCACATCGCCCAATATGTGGCTAAGCGTATCCGCACGCCACTTTCTAGGGAAGGCCGCAATAAATTGCGCGCCGAGTGTCCACGCCCGTCCCTCCCGGGCGCGGCTTGCAAAACCCCGGACATTGACCCGCAAATTGCTCAATTCCTGAATAAGTCAGGATGGAAGCCCAAGAAGGGCCTTGACCATTCCCTTAAAAGCTGCCAGGACAAGATCCTGGATACCCTAGGTCCCCTTTCCAAGCTTTACGAGCTTTTGGATGCTGCCAGGACCGGGGACTCCGTTCTGGACGTGGATGTGGCCGTTGGTTGGGTCCAAAGAGCTATTTGCTTACTGGGGAACGCCAATACGGCCATGTCTACAGAAAGACGCAAGGCGATCCTCCTGAAGATCGACCCTAAATTGGCCGCTATGACTGTGGCGGAGCCTGATCCAACTGAGGAGGGTCTCCTGTTTGGCACGTCCTTCGTTAAGGATATGGGTGCTTATGTCAAGACCTTTACGGCTATTGACAAGGCACAGGCGAACATGAAGCGCGTGTTCGCGCCTAAGGTTTTCGGAGGGGCCGGGCGTAGCAGGAACCGTCCACCCGGCCGTGGTTTCCGAGGCGCATTCCGCGCAACCAGAGGTTCCTTCTTTCCCTCGAGAGGATTTCAGGAACAGAGGGCCCCTCCCTTCTTCCCGACAAGAGGTCGGGCCTGGGGATCCAGATACCCCCGCGGTGGTACCCCCGGCAGACGTCCTTACGGTAAGTACCCTTTCTTCCCCTCACGCTCAAGTTCGGGTGGCGGGGAGACTGGCCTTATTTTGTCAAGAATGGGCAAAGATCACCTCAGATGCTTGGGTCTTACAATGTGTAAGGGGTTTTCGTCTGGAGTTTGTGTCCATGCCTGTCCAGTTTTACTTCCCCAGAGAATTGTCCCTACCTCAGGAGCAGGACGAGATGATTTCCACGGAAGTGGTAGAGATGCTGTCCAAGGGCGCTATAGAGGAGTTGCCGTTCGCCGCCCCAGGCTTTACGAGCAATTTATTCCTAGTGCCCAAGAAAGGAGGCGGAGTTCGCCCTGTCATAAATCTTCGCCCACTCAACGCTTTTCTACGCTACCAACACTTCCAGATGGAAGGTATACACTGCCTTTAGGGACCTCCTACGTCAATCGGACTGGTTGGCCAAGCTAGACCTGAAGGACGCATACTTTACGGTCCCCATCGCTTTGGAGTTCCGGGATTATCTCCACTTCACCTGGCATGGGCGTCGTTGGCGCTTCACCTGCCTGCCTTTCGGTCTCTCCTCGGCCCCTTGGTGCTTCACCAAGCTCATGAAGCCCGTGGTGACATTCCTCCGAACCCGGGGGGTTCGCCTCATTATTTACCTGGACGATATCTTGATTTTATCCCAGTCACGAGAGGATCTCCTCACACACCTGGGATGGACGACCGACCTTCTGCAGAAGTTGGGATTTCTGATCAATTGGAGCAAGTCGGTCCTGGTCCCTGCCCAGTCCATAGAGTTTCTGGGTTTTCAAGTGGATTCCATCCAGCAGTTCCTGTTCCTTCCGGATGCCAAGGTGAAAGCCATCCAGAAGGAAATTCGGAGGGCCCTCCGTGTCCCGGATTTGTCGGTCAGACAACTGGCGAGAATTATCGGCCTTCTCGCGGCCTCCATTCAAGCAATTTTCCCAGGTCCCCTGCATTACCGAGCACTCCAACGGCTCAAAGGATCACGACTTCGCTCCGGTCATTCATACGAATCTCGGATAACATTAGACGAGGAGTCCAGGGACGAACTGGCGTGGTGGTTGGCGCACATGGAGGCATGGAACGGAAGAGCCATCTTCGGTTCTGTCCCGGACGTAGTGATAGAGTCCGATGCCAGCTTACACGGCTGGGGCGCTCGTTGTGGCAACGTCTCCACAGGAGGCAGGTGGTCCGACACAGAGAAGTCGTTACACATCAACTGCCTGGAACTTCTGGCAGGTGCCTTCGCGATCCGCAGCCTTGCTCCGGGGAGGGCGAATTGTTGCGTTCTCCTCAAGATGGACAACGTATCAGCAGTCCGTTACATAAATCACCTAGGGGGCACGAAATCCAAAATGTTGGCGATTCTGGCAAAGGATTTTTGGCAGTTCTGCCTCTACAACAACGTTTCGGTAACGGCGGAACACATCCCAGGTCTGGACAATTCGGGGGCGGATTGGAATTCCAGACACTTACGGGACTCCGGGGACTGGCATCTACATGCTTCAGTGTTCCAGTGCCTGAACAGGCTGTGGGGCCGGTTCCAGTTGGACCTATTCGCGTCACGCCTGAACACTCAGCTACCGAGGTTCTACAGTTGGAGGCCGGACCCGGCTGCAATAGCGACAGATGCCTTCCTCCAGGATTGGCCACCGGGTCTGATGTACGCCTTTCCCCCATTCAACATGATCGCACGCACGATCTCGAAACTGGTCCGCCACGATTGTCGGATGGCTTTGATCACCCCTCTATGGAGGTCTCGACCATGGTTCCCTCGGCTGATGGAATTGTCCATAGACTACCCTCGTTTACTTCCGGTATTCCAAGATCTTCTTCTGGATCCGGATGGGAACTCTCACGACCTGGTGTTGCAGCATCAGCTACCCCTCATAGCGTGGTTCCTTTCAGGGGACCTTGGGTTATCCCAGACGTTTCGCAGTCAACTCTCCGACTCCTCGATAACGCCTGGGCCCCGGGTACACGGACAGCTTACCAACATGCATGGAGATCATGGTCTGGTTGGTGCATGGAACGGGCAATGGATCCCGTATCTGCCCCTCTGCCTTTGATTCTGGAGTTCCTCACGTTCCTATTTGATTCGGGCAAGGCATACCGCACAATCAACCTTTTCCGCTCAGCTATCTCAGCCGGTCACGAAGGTCTAGACGGTTCTCCGGTCGGCAAGCATCCTTTTGTCTGTCGACTTCTCAAGGGTATTCGCCTTGCTCGTCCTCCTCGACCTCGTTTTGCCGCCTTTTGGGACGTCAACGTGATGCTACAGTTCCTATCATCATGGTACCCCAATTTGGAGCTGTCTCTCAAGCAATTGTCTGCCAAATTGGTTATGTTACTGTGCCTGATTTCTTGCAGAAGAGTCTCTGACGTCCGGGCCCTGGACTGGGACGCCGTTGCATTCACCCCAGAAGGCGTCACCTTTGACATTTCCAGGAGGACCAAGTCTGCATCTAAGACACTTACATACCCTAGGTTTTCGGACTGTCCAGCGCTCTGCCCGGTGGATTGCATCAAGGACTATCTGGATGTTGCACGTCCCCTTCGCATGACATTATGCGAGCGGCGGATTGGTCTCGGGAATCGACCTTCCGAACCTTCTACTTCAGGCCAATTGAGCACATCGCATCTCGTGTGGTGGCACAGCTTTGAACTTGCATAATATGAGCCTCCGTGTCTTTAATAAAATTCCCAGATTTTACTAGTAACATGACGTAAAGTCATGATTTTATTAAAGACACGGAGGCGAGTATTATTCCCTCCCACCCTCCCGGAGTGGAGTTGGGGTACGAGATGCTTGGTGGCTCTACAGGTATGTCTTTTTCAGTTCGTTCTGTTTCATATCAGTCGATTTGCATTTTTTGTACGGGTTGCTGTACCTTTATGCTGTGTACTAATTCTGTTGTTTTTATATTTCAGTACTCTGTTTTACCTGTGTCTCCCCAAGACTATGTTTGGTAAGTTTGCAGTTCTGAATTAAGAAATTACCATATTTCTCTATCTTTTTTAGCTTGAAATTGTCGCATCGTTTTCCCGTTACCCTGTTTCGGCCAAGTGGGACATCGTTCATCTTACCTGGTCTTCGGTTCGCAAGAAAGAGGGGGATTGTGGGAGACACAAGACTTATATAGCTACTTCCTATACCCTGTGATTGGCTACCTGTTGTGCCTATACAGTTTTTTCTTCAGTTTTGATAATATTTATATTTCTCTTTCTTTGCTGCTGAGGAAATAAAGAAAGAGTTATGCATAATACTCGCCTCCGTGTCTTTAATAAAATCATGACTTTACGTCATGTTACTAGTAAAATCTGGGAATTTAACTCCTAATTGGCAGAGATTTGAGCAATGAAACTTCAGGGACATGATCTATGCACCAAAACTGCTTCATTAAACTAAACTTGTTTTGGTGAATATAGTGTCCCTTTAAATGAAATTGCTCATTTGATAGGTGTGTATATCTGGACGTAGTTTATTTGGTATCTTACCCTCTTACTCCCTTTTTTTCCTCTTATCTGCCCTTTTGGGTATCTTACACATCTGTGTTTCTTGCTCCCTTTTTATATTTCTTACTCCCCCCTTGCATCTCTCACTTCCTCCTTGTAATTCTCACTCCACCCATCTGCATATCTTATTCCCACATTCTGCATATCTTATTCCCAGCTTCTGAATATCTTATTTCCACCTTCAGCATATCTTATTCCCTATCTTTTGGATCTCTTCTTCAACATCCTCCCTTTTGTTGCTGATGCTGTGTTGCGAGGCTTTATAGGCCATAGTGGGATATTCTTAATCACCTTCCAGGCCTGGCAGAAGCTGTTCAAAGCTTGCAAAAACATCTATCTACACAGGAGTGACCAGCGGAACCGTTACCAGGTTTTTGGGGAACTTATAGGGTCACATTCCAGACAAATTTGTACTTTGCTTCCTTCCCAGAGATGCTGTTTGCTGATGCTATCTGTGCAAGCATACTGACCCATGTCAAACATTGAAACATAGAAACATAGAATGTGACAGCAGATAAGAACCATTCAGCCCAAATTTCTCACCCCTGAAATTGAAGTGTTCCTCTATCCATTTGAAATGTTGGAAAGTATGCTGATTGATTGTCTGAGTGACAGTGTTACGCTACTTGGGTGATTTGGATTGGAACTCAACTGCAGCTTGTAAACCTCCCTAATTACATGAATGAAGATACGGAGAAACTTTAAAGTATCAATACTGTAGCTTTAAAAAAGAGGGAATCGCTGGCAGCTTGATTCAAACTAAGTTTTAATAAGTGTTAAACTTAAATGAATTGCATTTAGGCAATAATCCAATAAGAAGAAGTGCAAGTAATCAACAACACAAAGTTCATTAATAAGTATTTCCTCAAAGATGCATTAAGTAACATTCTTTAGGTAAATGAGAATAATCTTTCAATAGTAACTTTAAGCAAGTAGCTGAGAATCTTTGCAAAGCAGGAACTGTTCATAGTTAATAAGCATGATGGGAGTTGTCCTCCATATAATTAGTAGCTTGAAGCACTGAGTGTATTTGCAAAGCAAGAAACAGTTCATTGTGATTAAGCATGATGGGAGTTGTCCTCCATATAATTAGTAGCTTGAAGCAGTGAAGATTTAGTAAGCAACCATTAGTTCATTATTAAATGATATTGTAGACAAATAGCTGAAAGATATACTTAAGGTTAATGTGAGTAGTCCTCCAATAGTTCAGAGATATGGTCCACTTGTAAAGTAAGTGAGTTTCTGTTCTCCAGTAATCCTCTATGGCATAAAGTATACTATTCTTAGTCCAGAAGGCTAGGACGACATGAGAGCTTGTAGAGCCGACGTGTCCCAGGTGCCGGCGTGCATACTTGGAAGTAGGACCCACATTGCCAGAGCCTGTGGAGAGGTAAGTCTGGCGGAAGTAGCTCCCAGTATCACCAAGCCCCCTCTCTCTGGCGCGGTCTCTCTAAATACCGTCAGAGCTGCGTCAGAGGGGGGCGGGGTCCGGCTCCGCACAGCGGAGTGCCGAACCCGGAAGTGTTACAGCATGACAGGACCCTCCACCTAAGGAGCACACTCTGGGTGCTATTACCTCGGTTTTTGAGGGTATCTTCTGTGAAAGGCAGTAATCAACTTCTTTGCATGTATTTCAGAGGAATTCTCCCAAGTGTTATCTTCTTCTCCATAACCCTTCCATCTAATAAGGTATTGTAAGTTACCTCTATGAAGTCTGGAGTCAAGAATTCTCTCTATCTCATATTCCAATTCACCTTGAACTTCAATGGGGTCAGGCTTTGACAATTGTTCCCTATGGAAGGGATCTGGGAGAAAAGACTTGAGAAGGGAAACATGAAAAACAGGATGAAGTTTAGGTGAAGGAGGAAGTTTCAATTTCACAGCATTTTCATTAATAATGGATTCAATTTGAAAAGGTCCAAGGAAAAGAGGACCAAGTTTCTTAGAAGGACGGTTAGTAGAAATATTTTTTGATGATAACCAAACAGTATCACCAATTTTATATTTAGGAGTAGCTCTCCTTTTAACATCATAATTCCGTTTATATAAGGACATAGAACTTTCAAGGTTTTTCTTTAATTGATTAAACAATGTGGACATTTCCATGTTTTGAATAGAAACCATTGGATTCGAAGTTGTCTTGGGATCATCGGGAAACAAGGAGGGATGGAATCCATAATTTGAAAAGAATGGAGTCATTTTGCTGCTTGAATGTATGGAATTATTATAGGCAAATTCAGCCATGCGTAACCAATTACTCCAATCATCTTGTAAATACGTACAGTAACAACGAAGGTATTGTTCCAGACATTGATTGACTCGTTCTGTTTGGCCATTTGTTTGCGGATGGTATGCTGAAGAAAGTTTACGTTGGATTTGAAGTGAAGAACACATTTCCTTCCAAAAACGTGAAGTAAATTGAGAACCTCTGCCTGAAATTATTTCTTCAGGGAATCCATGTAATTTGATTATATTGTCAATAAATTTTTTGGAAAGTTCAGAGGATGAGGGTAACTTTTTCAAAGAATGAAATGTGACATTTTTGTGAAACGGTCTACTACAACAAGGATGGTGGTGTATTTCTGAGAAGGAGGGAGTTCCACCATAAAATCCATGGAAATAGATTGCCAAGGTCTCCCAGGTACTGGTAATCCTGTCAATAATCCATAAGGAAGGTGAAGTTCCGCTTTGGACCTTTGAAAAACTGGACAAGAGTTTACATAAGTTTCAATGGTTTTGTCTTGACGAGGCCACCAATATTGTCTAGTAGAGAGTTCAATTGTCTTTTTTATCCCGGGGTGTCCAGCAAGGGGAGAATCATGAATTAATTTTAAAAGATTATGTCGGAGTTTTGGAGGAATATAAATTCTATTTTTGAAATAAAAGATTCCATCGTTTTTGAACAATTTAGGAGTAGAAGGTAGTTCAAGTTCTTTGAAAGATAATTGTTTCAGTTCATCCAATATAGTAGTTGTAAATCCAATTATTTTATTATTTGATAACATTGAGAAAGTTTTCTCTTTTGGAGAGGGATTAACAGAAATTCTGGTAAGAGCATCAACTTTTTTGTTACCAAATACATCAGAAAAATCCGAAATATGGTTCTGGTATCAGAATTTAGTGACTTAATTGAAATATAGTTATTTGAGGGAGACAATTGTCCTTACAATACTCTGAGCCAAAGGTGAGAGAAAATGGAGCCCAACGAATGAAGGGATTATGAATTTGTAACCAGTTGATTCCTAATATGATTGGAAAAAGGGGGGATTTTATAATATCAAAAACAAGAAATTCTGAATGGTTATTATTGATAGTGGTCAAAACAGGAATAGTTTCCTTTTTTTATGGGACCAGAGGGGATTAAACATCCATCAATAACTCTGATGGAGACAAAAGATGCTTTTTTCAGACAAGGAATTTTATTGGCTTCAACAAATGAAGAATCTATGAATATCCCCGTAGCACCAGAATCAATAATGGTCTCAGTCTTGATTCTTTCTTTGTCCCACTGTAAAATTAGAGGTACAGCAAACTGATGAGAGGGGGAAGAGGGTAGTGTTTTTAGAATTGAGGTATTAATTTTAGTCTTACCTCCCTTAAAGCGTTTTAGAAGAGGACATTCTTGTAAGAGATGTTCTTTAGAGGCACAGTACATACAAAGATTTAAGTCTCTCCTCCTTCTTTTTTCTTCCATAGACAAAGGTCCCCTAGTAAACCCAACTTCCATAGGTTCACTGGGTTGCAAGGGTTTATTAGGCATTAGGAAAGGTGGATTGGGTTTTTTCCAAAATGAATTAGAGGGAGCCTTTTCAGCTTTTCGTTCTCTGATTCTTCTATCTATACTAATAGAGAGTTGAATTAATGTATCAAGCGTTGGGGGAAGAGTGGGTCTAGATAGTTCATCTTTAACTGTTTTAGATAATCCTAAACGGAACTGATTACGTAGAGCTATATCATTCCATTGGGTTTCTGAAGCCCATCTTTTGAACTCAGCTATATAATCCTCCACTGGACGATTTCTTTGTTGTAATAATCTAATAGTAAGATCAGCAGTAGCTTGTTTATTAGGGTCCTCATAAAGTAATGACATTGCTTCAATAAAATTATCTAAAGAATCCAAAATAGGATCTTCATTTTCCAGAAATGAATGTGCCCAGGACATAGGTTCACCCCTTAAGTAGGAAATTATTGAACAGACCTTAATCCTGTCTGTGGGGTAAGCCCTAGGTTTGAGAGTAAACAATAATTTGCATGAAATCAAACATTCTCTATATTTAGAGCGATCTCCAAAAGATTTTTCGGGATTGCAGACAGCAGGGTCACTTGAAGAATGAGTAACCTTATTTTGCATTTCTCTAATGTAAGAAAGAAGTCTCTCATTAGCAATTTGCAAATCCTGCATGCCTTGTGTGAGTATTTCAACTCTATGGGTTAAAGAGGTAATTTGGGAATTCACTTCTGCTGGTTCCATTTTTGGGCTTGGTGATTCTGTTATGCTACTTGGGTGATTTGGATTGGAACTCAACTGCAGCTTGTAAAACTCCCTAATTACATGAGTGAAAAAACGGAGAATCTTTAAAGTATCAATACTGTAGCTTTGAGAAAAGAGAGAATTGCTGGTAACTTGATTCAAACAAAGTTTTAATAAGTGTTAAACTTAAATGAATTGCATTTAGGCAATAATCCAATAAGAAGAAGTGCAAGTAATCAACAACACAAAGTTCATTAATAAGTATTTCCTCAGAGATGCATTAAGTAACATTCTTTAGGTAAATGAGAATAATCTCCAATAGTAATATTAAGCAAGTAGCTGAGAATATATGCAAAGCAGGAACAGTTCATAGTTAATAAGCATCATGGGAGTTGTCCTTCATATAATTAGTAGCTCGAAGAACTGAGTGTATTTGCAAAGCAAGAAACAGTTCTTTGTGATTAAGCATGATGGGAGTTGTCCTCCATATAATTAGTAGCTTGAAGCAGTGAAGATTTAGTAAGCAAGCATTAGTTCATTATTAAATGATATTGTAGACAAATAGCTGAAAGATATACTTAAGGTTAATGTGAGTAGTCCTCCAATAGTTCAGAGATATGGTCCACTTGTAAAGTAAGTGAGTTTCTGTTCTCCAGTAATCCTCTATGGCATAAAGTATACTTGTCTTAGCCCAGAAGGCTAGGACGACATGAGAGCTTGTAGAGCCGACGTGTCCCAGGAGCCGGCGTGCATACTCGGAAGTAGGACCCACATTGCCAGAGCCTGTGGAGAGGTAAGTCTGGCGGAAGTAGCTCCCAGCATCACCAAGCACCCTCTCTCAGGCGCGGTCTCCCTAAATACCGTCAGAGCTGCGTCAGAGGGGGGCGGGTCTGGCTCCGCACAGCGGAGTGCCGAACCCGGAAGTGTTACCGCATGACAGACAACTACTAGAGGTGTCCTAAGGACAAATGTAAATGCTGCTCTTTCTCGGAAAAGGCAGTGTTTACAATTCAAAGACTGCAGGACCACACTCTCTGCGCCAGAATCACTACATTATTCTGCAGTGTTTCTGGGCCCAGAGTGGCCATCAGGCAAACTGGCAAAAGCCTGGTGGGCCACAATCACCATGGAACGAGGCTGTCAGGGGAGATCAGAGGATCGCCCCTGCCAGCCCTTGTAGTGCCAGCACTATCCAAGCGCCGGCCCTGCTGTGTTCCATTTAGGGGCCATTGGGGAGATCAAAGTTCTCCCTCAACGGCCCGCTGGCACTTACAAATATGACACAGAAAGAGGGAGAGGAGGAAAGGACCTGGGAGCTCTACTGTGGCAAATGTCCAGTCTCAAAAGTGTTAAATCTAGCCCGAAGAGCTACAAGCTAGAGTTCACTTACCACCGGACCACCAGTGCTTCACCACCAGACCACCAGGGCTTGCAAGCAATGTTCCCCCTCCCTGAGCAAAAATAATGTGTAAAGGGAAATCAAGTATATTTATTTAAGAAAAAAAATCATATACATATATATATATATATATATATATATCTATCTCACAAAAGTGAGTACACCCCTCACATTTTTGTAAATATTTTATTATATCTTTTCATGTGACAACACTGAAGAAATGACACTCTGCTACAATATAAAGTAGTAAGTGTACAGCCTGTATAACAATGTAAATTTGCTGTCCTCTAAAAATAACTCCACACACAGCCACTAAGGTCTAAACCGTTGGCAACAAAAGTGAATACACCCCTAAGTGGAAATGTACAAATTGGGCCCAAAGTATCAATATTTTGTGTGGCCACCATTATTTTCCAGCACTGCCTCAACCCTCATGGGCATGGAGTTCACCAGAGCTTCACAGGTTGCCACTGGAGTCCTCTTCCACTCCTCCATGACAAAATCACAGAGCTGGTGGATGTTAGAAACCTTGCGCTCCCCCACCTTCCATTTGAGGATGCACCACAGATGCTCAATAGGGTTTAGGTCTGGAAACATGCTTGGCCAGTCCATCACCTTTACTTTCAGCTTCTTTAACAAGGAAGTGGTCATCTTGGAGGTGTGTTTGGGATCGTTATCATGTTGGGATAGTGCCCTGCGGCCCAGTCTCTGAAGGCAGGGGTTCATGCTCTGCTTCAGTATGTCACAGTACATGTTGGCATTCATGGTTCCCTCAATGAACTGTAGCTCCCCAGTGCCGGCAGCACTCATGCAGGCCCAGACCATGACACTCCCACCACCATTCTTGACTGTAGGCAAGACACACTTGTCTTTGTACTCCTCACCTGGTTGCAGCCACACACACTTGACTCCATCTGAACCAAATAAGTTTATCTTGGTCTCATCGGACAACAGGACATGGTTCCAGTGATCCATGTCCATAGTCTGCTTGTCTTCAGCAAACTATTTGTGGGCTTTCTTGTGCATCATCTTTAGAAGAGGCTTCCTTCTGGGACGACAGCCATGCAGACCAATTTGAGGCAGTATGTGGCGTATGGTCTGAGCACTGACAGGCTGACCTCTCACCCTTTCAACTTCTGCAGCAATGCTGGCAGCGCTGATACGTATATTTCCCAAAAACAACCTCTGGATATTACACTGAGCATGTGTACTCAACTTCTTTGGTCGACCATGGCGAGGCCTGTTCTGAGTGGAATGTGTCCTCGGAAGACGCTGTATGGTCTTGCTCACCGTACTGCAGCTCAGTTTAAGGGTCTTGGCAATCTTCTTATAGCCTAGGCCATCTTTATGTAGAGAAACATTTTTTTTTTCTGATCCTCAGAGAGTTATTTGCCATGAGGTGCCATGTTAAACTTCCAGTGACCAGTATGAGAGAGTGTGAGAGCGATAACACCAAATTTAACACACCTGCTCCCCATTCACACCTGAGATTTTGTAACACTAACAAGTCACATGACACCGGGGAGGGAAAATGGATAATTGGGTCCAATTTGGACATTTACACTTAGGGGTGTACTCAGTTTTGTTGCCAACGGTCACACAGGGGAGCCGCAAGTTATTTTCCCGGTGCTATGATGATAGCACCGGGAACTGGCTCTGCAGGACTAGAGGGAAGATCAGAGATCTCCCTCTCTGGCCCGTTAGCACTTTGCTGACAGTCGGCAGGGGGTGGAGGGAGAGAGGACCCAGGGGAGCTGTAACCTGCAGCTCCGCCAGGTTCGCCTCTCGCGAGCTTGGAGCATTGCCGCAGTTACCACGGCAACACTCAGAATCTCTTGAGAGTGAACTCTAGCAGCTCCTGAGGCTGCTAAAGTTCACTCTCTCCACTGGGACCACCAGGGATTGCAGGAAATGCCCCCCTCCCAGGCAAAGCTAAGCAGAGAGGGTGGATATCATTTTTATTTTGAATTAAAAAAAAGTATACATTTATTAATTTGCCCTCCTACCCCCACAGATCTCACACCACACAATAACTCCCCCCATACACACACACTAACCCACATACATACAATAACCCCTATACACACACTATCCTCCATACACACACACAATCCCCCATAGACACACACTACCCCATACACAATTACCCCCCCATACACAAACACTGCCAACTATATACACACTCTATCCCCTATACACACATCACTATTGCACCCCCCACACACACACTCACACACACACTACAGCCCCTATCCCGGCAGACCCCAGGCAAGTTGTCAAAATGTTCTTAAACAGTTTGAGTACTTACCCTGGGAGGGCACTATGGTACTACTTACACCATAACCACTACAACATAATGTAGTGGTTATTGTGCCTGGATTGTTTTTTAAAATAATCTACCAGTGCCACTCCAAAGATTAGGGGCACAGTATATGCCGCAGCGCTGTACATATATACTACCTAGAAATCTTTTTGACTTGGGCTGCCTTGGAAAAATATTGAACCTAAAAAGTTTGTGAACCACTGGTTTAGACATTAATGCCTGTGTGCTGAGTTATTTTGAAGGGACATCAAATTTACACTGTTATACAGGCTGTTCACTTACTACTTTGTAGCAGAGTGTAATTTCTTCAGTGTTGTCACATGAAAAGATATAATAAAATATTTAAAAAAATGTGAGGGGTGTACTCACTTTTGTGAGATACTGTTTATACATATATATATATATATATATATATATATATATATATATATATACACATAAATATTGGAGGAAAGGCTGGCACTCACTGGCTTAAAATTCCAAACTTTAGTATTAAAATCACGATCAACGTTTCAGTCTCCTCTCGGGACTTTCATCAGGATCATATTGACACAACATGTATAGAGAGCCTATTTATAGACTGTAAATGAAAGATAATTAAAAAATAATAAAAACGATAATGAAAGTGATTAGTGTGTATTCGCCGGTGTCTGCTTGTGCTGAGTGTTCATGCGTGTATGTGCTCCGCCCCCTACGTTCCATCATAGTGTGCTTCGACTCACCATCAAGATCTGGACACTCCCCCCAAGGTCTGTGTATTTTGTTACCATTCCGTATGCTAATTTATATGACTGCGTAAGGCATGTTTGTTGTCCAAAACACATTAGGCTAGTGTCTGGTTGTCTGTTCCCGACTAGTTTTGAATGAAATTGAATATTCAGAATTTTGCCCATTGTAGCGTTGAAGTACTTTTTATTAAGTTTTCTTTATATCCAACATTGTTTCATTCATGTTTATACAACATTTTTTATTTGACCTATAATAAAGAATTTGTCAAAAAAAAAAAATTCTAAACAATAACAGTAACAATAGTAGAGAATTGAAAACCGAATTGCAGAATTTAGGCCAAAATAGTTGATTTAGAAAAATTCTCAAAAAAGGCTATAATCACCACTTGACTATTTGAACCCGAATATTGTAATGTATTTTCATATCATCACAATGAAACTCTCAACTGTCTAATTGCGTAAAAAATACACAATACAAAAAATAGGCAGTTTTAGGGGTCTGCCTTGACGTTGGCAGGCGGGCATTCCCTCCAATGGCCATTGGAGCAACTAAATGACCTCCATTGTCTAAATATACATAGGGATTAAGGAGAGAGCGTAGGTAACTTTCTTTTCTTTGGTTTTTACTATATATTGGGGCTGATGTGTACTGTAGTTATTGCTGTCGGCCCAGTAGTGATGGGAGTGAGCGCAGGACTTATCTTTTTGTATTAGTTTTTCTACAAAGGTCATTGATAAAGAAGACAGTATCTAAATGACCAAAGTCACACTTGCACTGGTGGAGGATACACACTCTAAATGCTTCAGACTAAACATATTTGGCTTAAATTTCTAACTCGGTTAGCAGCCCTTGCATGTGTAAATGGCACACTGCCTTCTTTCACTGCCTCAGAACTAAAATAACAGCTTCTGAACATAATGGGACTGAAACAGAATCAGAGTCTTGTAGCATATCCTAATGCCTTGATTTATGATAAAAAATTTAAAGGAAATCATTTATATTTCAACAGGTCTAAATAGCCCCATGAAATTTTTATCCAAAGTGGCAACTGTATTTATAGTCAGCTCTTTTCTAGTGGAGGTAATTAATAGACAGATAAATTTCAGGAATATCTTCCCAAACTCTACATTACAGTATTCTTCTGTATTTACAGTAAGAACAATAAAACAAATATAAAATACCACCTGGAGATCAGTAAATTACAGACATGCTTCAGCAGTGTTCCTGAGCTGAACTGTCTCTCACTGTCTCTTCTGCCCAGAAGGGGAAACAAGCTCTGTGTGTATATTATGGAACAGTTAACAAGGAGCCAAACAGAATTAACTTCTGTTTTAGTGGTTTATCAGATAGCCTCGGAGATTAGGAATAGCATTAAGAAGTACAGCAGTACAAAATGGTGTATGAAGTATTGCAATATAATTATTGTATTTTGTCGTGTCTACTCTATGGTTTTATACAGAGTGTCATCAAATGGTTAATAAAGTGTTTAGGTAAATCCAAACAGATAGACAGACAGACAGACAGACTGATTATAATTAAATAAACTCTGAATTGTACTAAATTAAAAATCTAAATTTCTAAATGTATTCAAAAACAGTTGTAACTATAGCTAGTCTTTGGCACTTTAGATATTTTGGACTGCATCTCCCATAATGCTCTTAATGACATCTATTTTACTACATATTTTAATTTCAATTCCCATTCAGTACAATACTGAGTTTAGCAAATCACCCTTAAAGGATTACTCTAGGCACCCAGACCACTTCAGCTTAATGAAGGGGTCTGGGTGCCAGGTCCCTCTAGGATTAACCCTTTTTTTTTATAAACATAGCAGTTTCATAGAAACTGCTATGTTTATAATAGGGTTAATCCAGCCTCTAAAGCCTCTAGCGGCTGTCTCATTGACAGCCGCTAGAGGCGTTTGTGTTTGAAATTCATTATGAATGCTTTCCTATGAGACAGGCTGAATGCGCGCGCAGTTCCTGCCGCGCATGCGCATTCAGCCGAAGAGGAGGAGAGGAGGCGGAGAGGAGGAGGAGAGCTCCCTGCCCGGCGCTGGAAAAAAGTAAGGTTTAACCCTTTCCTCGCCATCCAGCCAGGCGGGAGGGGGTCCCTGAGGGTGGGGGCACCCTCAGGGCACTATAGTGCCAGGAAAACGAGTATGTTTTCCTGGCACTATAGTGGTTCTTTAATGACTGGATGAGTGTCAAGGGAAATAAAATTCACAGGCTTCTAAAAAAATTGCTTAGATTTTTTTTCCGTCTGCATTTTGGCCTAAAATTTTGATAAATCATGGAGAAGTTTCATGTCCCTACAGCTAGTTTGCAGAGCATTATAGTGAGTTGTCAAAGTAACTTGGGCCTAATGTCAACTATGTCTAGGGACATTGTTCACTGAGTCCAGATTGCCTGGAAAGTTTGGATACGCAACTTAGCACTCCATACTAGCTCCTCAAGTTCTTTCATTCACTGAAACCATAAGCTTAGAGGTGGTGGCACCGGCACGTTTGTTTCCAGAAAAGAGGTATAAGGCATTTAGCTACATTTAATATACACATTGTCATGGAATTTTTTAATATAATGACTTACATGTAGTTTGGTGGTGTAGTAGCATGGGTGCGGCAGGAGAGGATGGTGTACAACATAATAAAATCTCTGGAGAAAAGTATGCATCCTCCTCCAGAAGTGGCGTTTCAGTAGGCAATTCCACCATATGTGCAGAAGAGTTCCCTCTGCATCCTGGTACCTTCAACACTTGTTGTCAATCTTGGGTCTATGTTGTACAGTAACAGAGCTTTTAGCATGCCAGCTGATGTCAAAGGCGTGGCCCCCCCGCCTTGGCTCACCTTTGATGTGAATTCCAGAAAGTCAAAGGGAACTCAGAATAAATACAAAATTGTATTTCTATGTCAAAGCTAAACTCAAAATATTTTTTTACTTTGGCTATTGTGGCCTAAAATCTAAAATACTTTAAATTAATTCTCAGTTCCTGAGAATTAGATTATTAATAAATAACCTTTTTGGTGTTAAGCCTCTAAGGAAAACTTAAAGAGTTGGTGCAATCCAATTGCTAATGCTACATTTTTGTTTGCCAGTGATGTGGTTAGTACAATGTAGGGGTGAAATTATATCTCTAACATGAAATACATCTGGTGGAATATACACACCCAATATGTTTCAGCCTAAACATATTTGGCTACAATTTCTAACTCAGTTTTTACCAATAAAGGAACACTGTAGCATTAGGAATACAAACCTGTATCAGGGGGAAGAAGGGAACCAGCACCAGGTCACATGGCCGTGGACCTAGAGGCCCGCGAGGCTCCTAGTGCACTCAGCCGCACAGCGGGGACGTTCCTGAACCTGGGAGGTGCCCGGGAGGGAGCAGAGGCAATGGGGAGCTAATGACACAGACTGCCTGGGCCACGAGGCAGGGCTGGTGCTCCAGTACCTTGGGGAAGTCCGGCCTCCAGTGGAGGGGCTGAACCAGGGCGGGGTACAATCCCGCCACCGCGGGCAACCAAGGAGGGTGTCGACCAACCCAGAAGCAGCCTGCAGGCACGCCAACTGCGCCTGTAGCTGCACACCACCATTCTGCAAGGCCTCAGCCCTGAGGGATGCCAAAATACCATCTATATCCATAGGCCCTGGCCGAATTTAGCTGTGTAACACCAAGAGAAGCTGTTCCTAAGCCAGATAATTAAGATGTCTAAGGGATACAGGAAATGGCTCACCCTATATATATTGCCTCCCCTCTCAACCTATGGCCCCTCCCCACTCCTACAGGACTTCCTTTCTTTGAACTTACTACACTCCCCCCCCACTCACACATGTCCTTGTTCTCTGCTAGCCCTTTGGTCTGCCTCTTGAGGGTCTGGAATTAAAGGAAAGGGCCATAGCACCCAGACTAAGCATCTGGCAAATAGTAGCAGTAGTGTTCTTATAAACTGATGTAGTAACTGAAAGGCACACACACATATGTATATATATATATATATATATCTTAATATGAGAATATGTATATAGTTAAATAGATATAGATACTTTTGATAAATTAAATAACATTTGATTGCAGCAGTCTCACTCACTTCTCTGAGAACATTTAATTAATGCTCTGAAATATTTATGTTGCTGAACCTTCTATTGCTATTACCTTGTAGCAAGTGACTATCAGTCAGGGAAGTACAAAATGTCAGACAGGCATCCCGGCCATATTGCCTGCACTATATACTGCTCAACTGAAAGTGTGAAAGCAATAGATATTTTAACACCTGTGTCAATTACTGGTCACACATACATATTTAAACAAAAGGAGTTGAACAAATAAGTCTTTTTGAAACAATGATTGGAGATATTCTGGAGATAAACTGGAGGTAATCTGAGGTATACAGGATGACAAAAAAAAAGTTAGGATTTGTTTGATTTAAATTACTCACCTCGTTAAAATGGCAGACTTAGTTCAGTGTAATAGTTGTTATGCATTTGTTTCACGTTCCACGTTTTGGAGATTTGGATGCTGTCTAATCTGTAGACAGTTCTCTATATTGCGGCAGGAGATTATTTTTGAAGTCTGAGATTTGTAAATTATCCGGTAAACAAACTCAGACTGGAACTGTTGCAAAGCCACTGCCGCAGAGACGTACTAGGAATGGCAGATGGATTACTGTAGGTTCTGGTAGACTTAGAGTTGTGGATAAAAGGCATATTGCACAGTCTGTTGCTCTACATAATTCATTTTCAGCACTTTCAGAGTGTAATGGTGTTATGGAGACATTCTCAGGCACCAGGTGTTATGGTGTTATGGAGACAGGCTCAGACACTGAGGGTAGTGGTGTTGTGGAGACAGGCTCAGTCACTGAGGGTAGTGGTGTTGTGGAGACAGGCTCAGTCACTGATGGTAGTGGTGTTGTGGAGACAGGCTTGGAGACTATGGTGAGGCCTAATAGAAAGAAGTTGTTGTTGGGGGACTCTATCATAAGAGGTGTGGAGATGGACAATAGTGGTCTTGTGAGATGTCTTCCCGGAGCTACTGCTCACAGAGACAGGAGACGTATTTGTAATATTGTTAAGCGTGCAAAGCAGGAAGAGGAATTTGATGTACTTGTCCATCTAGGGACAAATGACTTGGCTTGTAATGAGGTTTCAGAGGTAAAGGACTTTTTTTGTGTTTTTGCCAATGATATACGGCAGGTTGCTTCCACACTGTCATTCCCTGAAGTTCTGCCTGTGCATAACACTCAGAACGACAGGTGGATGCGTATTAGGGACTTTAACTTGTGGCTTGGTGAATGGTGTTGGGAGCAAGGATTTGGCTTCACTTCTCATGGTAGCTCTGTTTGGAATGGAAATAAACTGTACAAAAAAGATGGTTTGCATCTTTCTCAAAAGGGAAGGATGTATTTAATCTAGGACGGGGGGAGGCAAAAGGGTGATAAAACATCAATCCAATTGCCCCCTAAAACAAGGACAGGAGGTGCCTGTAGCAAGTGTGTTAAAAAATGATAAGCTTAGTCATGTCTACAAATGTTTGCAATTTAGGGAATAAGATCCATGAACTTGTGGCAAGAATGGCAACTGATCATGTAGATTTAGTCGCTGTTACTGAGACATGGTATAATGAGAAAAAGGACTGGGACATAGCAATACCAGGGTACTCTCTATATAGAAAAGACAGGGAGGGCAAGAAAGAGGGAGGGGTGGCCCAGTATGTGAAGGATAGCATAAAATCTAACCTAATAAAAGTTAGTGAGGTGAACATAGAGTCAGTTTGGGTTATGTTAGAATTTGGTAATCACACAGTAACTTGTGTAGGTTTGATTTATAGGCCCACAGGACAAATAGAAAATTTTATAGATAAACCATAGATAATTTACTAGTTGAGGACATAGCAAAAATTACAATGAAGGGGGAAGTTATCATCATGGGTGACTTTAATCTTCCTGATGTGAACTGGAAAAACAAAATTTCTGCGTGTGCCAGGAGCACACATATTCTAAACTCCCTACTGGGATTGTCTCTAAAACAAGTTGTTAAGGAGCCAACTCATAAAGAGGCCAAACTAGATATAGTGTTAACAAATGGAAATTTGGTATCAGATATTACTGTAGGTAAAAGTTTAGGATCCAGTGATCATCAGTCAGTATGGTTTAATATAAGAACAGTGTCTGAGTCACACCACACAAACAAAAGTTTTAGACTTTTCTAAAAATAGAATATGTGTAAAGGAGTCATTATCAGACTGGGGCAATTTAAATGGAGTCCAAGAGAAACTGGACTATTTAAAAGTTGCACTGTTGAAAGCAACAGAATATTGCATTAGGCTAATAGTAAAAGCAAAACATTCAAGAAACCACTGTGGTACTCCACAGATGTGTCCAAAATAGTAAAAAACCAAAAGGTTAGCCTTTAGTAATTAAAAAAAACCAGAATGCGAAAGACATAATGATCTATAAGATCAGGCAGAAAGAGGCTAAGCAAGTTATAAGAGCTTCCAAATCACACACAGAAGAGAAAATAGCAGAGTCAGTAAAAAAGGGACAAAACATTTTTTAGATACATGAATGAGAAATGGAAAGTAAAACCCAAGGGCAGAGTACAGAATATTTGACAGAGTCCTAACCTCAACATCTGAGGAAAGGGATTTAGGGGTGATTATTTCTGATGACTTAAAGGTAGGCAGACAATGTAATAGAGCAGCAGGAAATGCTAGCAGAATGCTTGGTTGTATAGGGAGAGGTATTAGCAGTAGAAAGAGGGAAGTGTTCATACCATTGTACAGAACACTGGTGAGACCTCACTTGGAGTATTGTACGCAGTACTGGAGACCGTATCTCCAGAAGGATATTGATACCTTTGAGAGAGTTCAAAGAAGGGCTACTAAACTGGTTCATGGAGTGCAGGATAAAACTTATAAGGAAAGGTTAAAGGATCTTAACATGTATAGCTTGGAGGAAAGACAAGACAGGGGGGGAATATGAAAGAAAGATTTAAATCCATAAAGGGAATCAACACAGTAAAGGAGGAGACTATATTTAAAAGAAGAAAAACTACCACAACAAGAGGATAGTCTTAAATTAGAGGAACAAAGGTTTAAAAATAATATCAGGAAGTATTACTTTACTGAGAGGGTAGAGGATGCATTGAATAGGCTCAAAGCTGAAGTGGTTGAGGTTAACACAATGAGGGAGTTTAAGCATGCGTGGGATAGGCATAAGGCTTTCCTAACTATATGATAAGGCCAGGGACTAATAAAAGTATTTAGAAAATTGGGCAGACTAGATGAGCTGAATGGTTCTTATCTGCAGTCACATTCTATGTTGCTATGTATTTATGATTCTTTTTCATATGCTTTTTTACCGTATTTCATTTCTTGTTTTAATTTTTAATAAAAACATTTTTTTATAGAAAATTAAAAGAGGTTGCACAGTGGGCTGGTGTGCAATCAAGTAGATTCACAATGCTGACTTATAAAAAAAGAATTATAGAAACTCTGTAGTTTAATCTAAAGTGAGGTTGAAATATCCTCCTTTTTGTTTTGTCTGACAGGTCAAAAAAACAGAATTTTACCAATGTGGCCCTGGACATCAGGACACAGAACAAATGCAAATTACATTTGGGGACACCTGGTTGTCCAATAGAGGGGAGCTGGACCACTGGCTGTCCAGTGGAGGATGGGCTGGACCCCTGGCTGTCCATGGAGGGTGAACTGGATCCTTGGCTGTCCAGGCACTAAGTCAATGCCTAAGAGCACTGGCTGTGGCGCTTTACATCATCTAGAAGTGGACTACGTAAAGCAAGGGTGCTTGGGGTGCTTGGTCACCTAATGGGTAATCCAGCTCTGTTTGGGGGAGCGGAAATGAGCCCTGGTTTTGTGAAATACCAGTGAAAGAACATGTAAAGATGACGTTGCTAATTTAGCATTAACAAAAGATGTAACATTTTTATATTTTAATACCTACACATGGAAGAATAAAGAAGTAAATATGTTATTACATTGCTTTTATATATATAAATATATATCAAATAATATTTGTGCTACTGTAATAAACAGTTTGAAAAAAATAAATCAATTGTAATTGGAAGATTTGCTGAAGTGCGCATTTTATTTTTTCTAAATGATCTATTTTGACATAAAACTTCAAATTCTAATGGCGATTCCTCAGAAGACAGACATTTATACAAATCTTACAGAATTGAAGACTTGTTCATATGCTGCTACAAAAAGATGCACAATAGGTTAAAGATAAACAATGCAAAAAATGCAAAAGGAAATAATAAGATAGTTTGATACTTTAAACCTGGGATGCATAAAAACAAATGTTGTAAAAGTTTAATATACTATTAAAGTTATGGTCTGGTAATAAACAAACACCCTTGTAAATTTGAACATGCAGCACTTTTAATACAGTTTGGAAATTTTTTTTACAGTTACATACAGTTTAGATAAATCAATGTGTGGTCACTTGGAACATACCTTTGGTCACTCAAGGACATGCTGAGGTCTAGATTTTAGAAACACTTAGCATCGCATACATGTACCATTTAAAAATTGGATTGTTAGCCTCTTCGGCCACGAAGAAGTTAAAGACGTTGTGAATGAATTGAAATGAGAATATGCGATAGGTATTATCAGTTGTCTGACATCATAAAACAGAAAAAAAGAACCAAGAGCAGGTATGACATGGATGTTCCATTGCATAATCTGATTTGGGATATGTATAGAATTACCCAGACAGTGAATTATTCATCAGCTAAACGGCCCAGCATCAATTACCTGTCATGGTGCTCTTATTCATTAAGGAGATTGGACAGCCCAGTCTAACAAAGGCAGAGGAAGTTGCTAAGTTACAGCCTTTGATGAGCCAATGACAGGAGTCTCCGTCTACATAACAAGCTATGAACTCAGTATTGGTTCTGTAAAAAGATACTGAAGTAACACAAAGGACTTTTTTTGTAGATGCAAAGTCATCAAATGCAGTAAAATCTTAAACAAACAATTTAATACCTAGAAAAAATAAAAATACTTTTCTGTACAAATATTTAACTCTAAGATTTCAAATGGGTATTTGATTGCCAAACGCTTCATTATATATGAGCCTGGGAAAATTACTAAAACACGTCAATGTTTCTTACTAATGGAGCCACCGGAGAACCACTTGGTGAAATAAACCTGAAGGGATAAATGGACGGACAGACAGACATACAATCTATCTATCTACCGTGTATTTTATTCTGTGGACATTCTGGAATTGACATCAGTGGAGCTGTGTAAAGATATCTAGAATAACATGCCCATGATCTCCCCTACATACGGAGTAACAGAAAGAGAATGAAAGTGAGAGAGAGAGACAGAGAGAGAGAGAAAGAAAGAAAGAAAGAGACACAGACTAAGAGAGACAGAGAGATTGTCTATTTGCTTAATTAGTCACTAATGCTATTTATTTTAGACTTCTAAAAACTCATTCCATTTTAACTTCTGCAAAATACAACATGGATTTACATCACAGTTTAAGTCATCCAAACTGTTCCAAAAACACTTTCTGTGATCGAAAATAAAATATTACAGTAACTGTTTGAATATCCAGCACTCTTGGGGACTGGAATGTGCAGTCATTGATAATACGCCATTAGAGCTGACAATAAACTAATGATGTTAATGTTGTGCACTACCAAAAATTTAAAAAAGGTATATTACTCACCTAATAAGCCATCTGAAACTCTTGAGATTGCTTTGCAAGTGCTATATGAAGCCTAATAGTGGTGGTAATAGTGGTGGTAATATGCTAGTTGCCAGGGAGAGACAAGTTACATTTGGGCTCTATGAATGCATGTCAATACAGCAAAAGTTTCAAAAAGTGGACATTGAAATAATAACATCTACATCATTTTTGGGCATTGTATTTAGTGAGTCCTTGGCCTAAACTACTTTTGCTCTGTGAGTTTGACACAGTCTCTACAGTTTTTAAATTGATTTCTTAAATTACTTACACTACAATTTTCTATGATTTATTTACAATATTGCCACCAACAAGATGTTGCACAACAAAAAAGTTAGAATTTTACTCAAATTATTTTCCCAGTGCACTGGGATTTTGCTGCAGCCACTGCGTCTTCCCCCAGCTGAGATTATTATTGACCGTTATTAACCATTAAACGTTAGATTTTCATAGGGATCAGCAGCGACATTTCTTTTTGCTGACAGTATTTAAGGGCTGGATGCTGTTTGGCCTCAGTGAAAAGTTCCGACAACCCAAAGAATAAAGAGAATTGTGGATACTGTGTTTAAAGGACTACTAAAATTGTCTCAGTTAAGTGGTCTGGGTGTCGTGGTCATGTCATTTTTTTTCTCTTCATTGTAAAATGACTTCAATGTTGTTTTGTAGAAACAGCAATATTTACATTTAAGGGTTAAATACATCTCTATTGGCTGCCAGAATGTGGCGTTTTCTCCTCCAGAACCAAGTCAAACTTGGTCCTACATTTAAATGCTGCTCATAGCAGCATTTGATTATAGAAGTGCAGCATTTTGCCACGCATGCGTATCTCTTCTTCCAATGCTTCTCTATATGAGAAGTATTGGACTGGACGACATTGAGAAAGACGTCAGCAGGTATACACTCCTTAACATTGGGAACCTATATTTCCCCAAAAAATATTATTTTCGGGGCTACAGGCTACCTTAAAAAAAAAAAGCATTCTACTTAACACGATACAAAGAATGATTTTGATATTCATTTTTTTCGTGAGAAATTAGTGATGAGAATAACGGAAGTGGGACTGTCGCATGTGGCATTTTTTTTTCACAACCCTTAGTGGTCATTTTGTTGCACCCTTGTTTAGGTGTGCAGTGTATGCTTGGCTATTTCGGCACAGCCAGTGCCACATAAGTGTGCCCTGGAGCATCATTGGAGGTGACTTCTCCCTGGACTCAGAAATATTGCAGTCTGTGTTTTTCGCTTAAATCTGTTGCACTTCTGAATCCAATAAGTGCTTCCATCGCGTTTACTGGGGCGTAGAAATAATGAATTGTCATGTCCAGAGAAGTGACAGATCCACTTTAATGGACTCTATATTTAATAGGTCAATGTGATAAGACGAGATGTTAAGTCATGGGAAAAAGAACGCACACCTTCTTTTACATATCAGGGCATAATAATAATACTCTGCTCCTTAGCATGTCTACAAATTACGTAAATACAACCTCAGATGAGCAAAAACACATGACATATTACACTGTGATGACTTAACAAAAATAAAGCCAAACTGGAGAAGGTGTAATAGGTCATGTGTTATGTTCATCTGTGATTGTATTTTCCCAATTTGCAGACCTGCTAAGGAACATGTGATTGTTAATATGTCCTGATATGTAAAACCATACAATTCAAAGATGGTGTTCTTTCATTTTCCCATGACTGTAAATGTTTCATATATCACATGCGGGGGGGGGGGGGCAATCGAGTGGCCCATGCCCCTATGCCTACATAAACACATTACAGCCCCTAACCCTTCTCTGCACTAACAAAAGTCCCTATTACCACCTGCACCCACAACCCCTATACCCACTGCATCCTCTACAGCCCCAATGCCCCCCTGCATCCACTACAGCCCCTCTGCTGCCCTTTCAAATACTACAGTTCCCATCTCACCGTTGCACCCACTACTGCCCCCAGCACCTGGTACAGCCCCTATACATCCCTTCTTCCACTATAGCCCCAATTGCCCACAGGTCCCATTACTAGTGTGTACACTGCAGCCACTATGCCCTCAGTCACACACTATAGCTCCTACACCCCCCCACACACTGCAGCCCCTATCCTCCTCACACACATTACAGCCCCAGTATCCCCCAGATGCCTACTACAGCTTCTGTCCCACACACATACAATAGCCCCTATCCACACACTGCAACACATCCAGCCCTCTCACATACTACACTACAAACAGCCCCATCCAAACATGCAAATCCACAAGGAGCCTCGCTGTATGCACTCTATCCCACAAGCAGCATCTCCACACATGCAATACTACATGCAGCCTCCATACACACCATTGCAATACTGCATTTAGCCTTCTTACACAGATACAATTATTACAATGACATATAGCACCAACATAGTCTGCAGTGTTGTAGGTAAAACAAGACAAACTATTAATCTACAACACGTCATGCAGGAACACAACATCATAAGCAGCATCCCACACACACAGCCCCACGAGTACCTCCAAAGCTACTTGTATGCTTGCACATGTGGGGAATGCTACTTTTAATGTCATCAGCAAATACTGAGGAAGCTGGTAATTCAAATTGCTTTATTTCTTTATTTTAATGGGGGGAAGAAAGCACGCCAGCAAAAGTTACTCTATCCAAAAAGAGTGTTTGTTTAAAACAGTGTTTTGGTTGGATTAATCCATTATAAATAAATCTCTCACACAGCCAATATGGGTGCTGGGCAGGGCGTACATAATATCTATATGAGAGTCACACTATGAAGGGGCATAAGGGTAGTAGTAGCCAAAAACCTTTGCACCAGGAGGAGGGTCCCTGGTCCATCAATGTCCAAGGGCCCTGTGAGTGACCAGTCCATCCTTGCCTGCAAGGATGAGCAAATGGTAGATCCCTTTCTGACAAAGCATTGTGGGAATTGTATGTTGCCTTTTGGCCAATCTTGCGCTAGAGGAGGACCCCAAAAAATATCTTGCCCCCATGGCCCTCTCTACATTAGTTCCACCACTGGATGGTAATATTATCTAAATTGCTTAGCAACATTTGTTTTCCATTAAAAATACCCTCTGTGTCAAAAAATAAAAAATATTTTAAGAACATGGGTATTTCCATTGAAAAAATAGGACATGAGGGGACTTTTCGTTTTACAGGCATGCATAGTATAGTTTTTTTTCTCTCTCCTAGAATACTTAGTCTTTTCACAATCATGCAAAGAGAATCCATTAAACTTTGAGATCCAGCACGCACATAAAAGGGTGATTGGAACCTCACTGTCACATTACATTACCATCATGTCATACATTAACACACTTTGGTTCATCCTCTGAATTGCAAAAGTTCATGGGAAGTGAGGTCTTTTTTGGACAGTATCTGTGTGTTCGCAGTTCTTGCAGCTCGACAAATCCCAGGCAGGGTGTCAGTGTTGGAGAGTTAGAGGAATCTTTCCTCTGCTACCTCTGTATGTTTTATTAAGTAGTCAATCCACCGGGCCATGTAGTTGGCATCAGTGCCAGTATGCACGCTTTGCTTCCATCTGCCCTGGAATACTTCCATGCAATTTATGGCAAAGATAACCTTGAAGGGACATTGAACAAAATGTGTAAACATGCCTTCTGCAGTGAATTACACTACTGATACAAGGTTTTTACCATGCGTCCCTTAAGGAGCTTTGTAATCCGCACTTTATGATACGGTTTCTAACAGTGAAATAGCCATAATCACGAATAACTGTATATACAAGTAACTGATTACTGAAAGAACTGTCTGCATTACACATAACATACTTAACCAAGGTTTGCATTTTGTATGTAACAAACATTTTAGCTTGGCACTCTGCTGGACTCTAGAATTATCCCTCACATGACTGAGGGGTGTATTCACTAAATAGTGAAAATTCAAAAATGAAAAGTGAATTGTGAGATTTAGGCCCATGTAGCCATGTTGGGAAAATCTCTGCATTTGAGAATGTATCCAGTTCAACTCTTTTAGTCTGATGTTAGCGATTTGATTTTTAAACCAAATCAGTTAAATGTTTAAATATGCAAAGAAAATAGGTGTGTAAGGCGCTTCAAAGAATATGTGTAAATACTAAACAAATAATCAAACTGATATATGAAGTGCTTCCGCAATACTCAAAAAATATACACCATAAACAAAGTAAATATACCATTTGTAAAAAAAAAAGTGCAAGAGTATAATAAATGAAAATATTATACAAAAGTATTTGGGTAGCACAAATCTACAATAAAACCAAAACAGTAACTACAACTATTTGTGAATTGTTACAAATATATAGCACAGGGGTAGGGTTTGAAATACAACTCACATGGCCCAGAACCATGACAGGCTCTGTATAAAGTGCTCAAAGATGCAAAATATGACTACAGAATCCACTTCCAAAGATGGGATACACGATATCAGATGATTCCACCAAAAATATTTTATTAGTACAAAATACAGACAATCAAAAAAGCATCTTCTACATTCCATGCCTCTTTTACTTGGTGCCAGGAATAGCACTCAGAATCAAGCACCAAATTGAATATGTTGGCGCTCGCTCGAGTTGTGTGCCTCGAGATTCTAGCATGTGGTAGCTTTTAATTTGGAATTTCTCCCGATCACCCGATTGGCCCGAATTTGGCCAAATTGTGTTTCAGTCTTAATTGCATTTCAGTGCAAAATTAGCCTCATTGTCTAGTAGCTATCAACCAAACTAGACATGAAGGCTCATTTTTTGAGGAAATTCCAGAAGATAACAGTCCATTTCTATTGGCTCCTTCTATAAGGCACATCCAATGCAGGGAAGTCACGGGGCACCATTTCACCTACAGTGTTTGGCATAAAAAAGGTAAAAATGAGGCACAAAATACTAACATTTTGATTAGCTGTACAAATATACAGGTAGGAATTTAAATGGTAGTAACGGACCACAAAGTGGCATTGTGTTACGGTATATCTAGGAATGGAAATATTAAGCACATGCCCTGTCACCCTTCTACTCACATATCTAGGATCCTTAATTGCCAGATCCTCCAGCTATGTCATTCTGTTCAAAAACAAATACTATGACTTTCTTTTCCCATATATTTCTTTATAGACATCTGGTTTATTTTTTCCACATGAATAATTTTGGTAAAATATACAAAAAGAAAAGTTATTTAAAAAAAAAACCACAAAAAAACTTGAAGAATAGATAAGTGATGTTGTCTGATGTATTTGCAGGCAGTCGCTGGAGACCTTGCAGCAATGCATTATAGTAAGATGTCTACAAATAATTTTCACATGAATTACTAAAGTACCATATATTTATAATTCATAGCCATTTAAATAAATCAGGGTTCTGAGGTTATTGGCATAAGGTGCTCTGAATATTAAATCGTAATTACTTAAAAACGGACAACATACCATGTAGCATTACAATCACAATCTGAGCGAAAGAGTTCAGGGTACCTGGTAAATGTGTTCTGTAATTTTGAATAAATTAACGCATTATGGTGCACCATTAAAATGACACTTACAATCCTCTCTCCTGTACAATCTGCATTGATATAAAATTGTACAAAAAAACTGAAACATATTACCCTTTTATTTTTGTTTTAGATTTCCAGGTTACCGATATCTGAGTATTTTTTTTTCAACAAACAAACCTTTGAAAATTAGATGACAATTTGGATTGGCCAGAGCTGCCATGAAACCCCTACACATATAAGGGTCCCAACAAACCTGGGCCCTATATCCACAGTGGCCCGGACCCCTTACATATACACACACCCGAGTAAGGCAGATCAAAGATCGGTTCTTAGCAGAGTTGCACACCATGAGGGTTGGAAGGAGGCTCTCAGCCTTCACCTCTGCGGAAGGCCCTCTCATTCTCACGAATCCCAGGTTTTACAGGCAACACTCTAATTCCCCATAGTGCCAGGGCTCGCGAGAAGGGCCTTCATCTGGCAGAGGTGAAGGCAGAGGTGAAGGCAGAGAGCCCCGACACAACCACTGGACCACTAGGGAATATGCTCTTCCCCCTCCCTGGATACAGGTAAGAAACAGTGAGGGTGAGTGTGATGGAGTGCCCTTCGCCACTTGTGCCTGGAGAAGACTAATTGCCAGCCTCCTGCCCTGCGACTATGGCCCCTGGAAGATTTTGCCCTTTAAATACGTTATTTGGGCATAGTGGATTTTATTAGCCTGGTTCTGGCCCTTTAAATGCTCTGACAAAGGATCTGCAGTTTTGCTATGCACTTCGGATGCAGAGTGTGAAGAAAACCCCTGTTTTATGGACTTAGTTAGACTGTTTTGTTCTTTCCCCCCCACCCCTTAGAACACCAGTTAAATCTTTAATAACTGTCATATTCTCATATTGTCATATTCTGTCTGACCCTTTTAACTGTCATTTTGTTTTCCTCTGAGGAGGAGTTGTTTTGCTGCATGAGTGCTGTTGCTTGAGTGTGCTCATTAAACAGACCTGCTTGACCCTTTCTTGAAGCCTTGGTTCATGCTTGGGGGATAGGATAAGTCTGCAGTGCTGATGGTGTTGGTTGGAGTGCTTGGAGTCCTCGGCAAGCACTAGGAGCATCGATTGGCAGAGGTACTCGGTCGGAGTGCCAGCGGGTTCGTCACAGTGAGTAAACTTTTAAAATTAAAAATAAAATAATATTAAAACATAAAAAGATGCTTCCCTCTCTCACCCCCTCAAAGCTCCCATATCCTACTCCCCAAAGTCTCTATCTCTCACACACATACACACACACAATCCATTCCTACATATGCTGTTTGATTTACAATTTCTTATCTCCTGCTCTATTAATAGCCTTGAATACCCTGCAGCAGCCTCTTCTGTGTGATTAAAGTTCCATTTACAGAGCAGGATAAATAAACTTCTAAGACAAGTTAACATCTGCTAAAAATAAAACCATTTTGTTTCCATGCACAGTGTGTCAGTCACAGCCAGGTGAGGTGTGACTAGGGCTGCATGGACAGAAACAAACATGATTTAACTCCTAAATGGCAGAGATTTGAGCAGTGAAGCTGCAGGGGTATAATCTATACACTAAAACTGCTCCATTAAGCTAAAGATGTTTTGTTGTTGTAACGTACTTACCTGCTCCTGGTACCCACACTGCTCCTCACGTCAGGCAGCGCAACCGAAACGCTCCACGCGGCCTCACAACTTGAACAGGGAATATTATGTTTACCATTCGATCTGGCGAACAGCTCCCTCTACTGGTTTGCATGGGCCGAAATCTATTCAGTTATTGCTTCACTGTAGAATCTTATATGCCGTTATTAAGATAACCCAATTTGGAGGCGCTAAAATGACGTGGACCAATCAAAAAGTGTTGTAACAGATGCCCTGTTTCTGTAGTTTAATTTTGCTGTGCCTGGATCGGTATACGAATCTAACCGAACAGATTTGCCCCAGCTGGTTCATATACCGAATAATGTACCGAACACTTGGACCACCCTGAGCAGTCGTTTGCCTCTAATTGACCCAATTGACCTTACTAACACTTGCTCTAACCACAACACTGAACGTTCTAAGTGGTTCACTGGGTGGCCGTCGTTCGTATGTACGAACACGAGACGGTGGCCATCTTGCTTTGGCAAACAAGTCCAGCGGTGTTTGGTCATCGAGTGTATGGAACTATTTTCGAACAGCCAGCAGGCCCAAACACCGCTGAGACATCCAGGATCACCTATGTTCGTTCCAAGTCATCCGAAGGAGGCAGCGTTCAGTGAACACGACCTGCTTTCTCACAAACAGTTATTTGTGATATTTCGTTGTATTTGAAGCTCCAGAAAGAGACCAGCCACACTACCTGAAATCTATGGAACTATTCTGGGCAGGAATCCCGTATGCCGTCGGTCAGAAATAAGACTTCCAGAAAAATCACGAACCCCTGAACCGATCTGGGTGATTTTTGGATATGTTGCTCACCCAGATCGGGGCTATCAGGGGATATACTTTCTATGGGGTTTATGTGAGTTTTTGGGGGGGCTTTCGGGCTGTCTGTACATAGTTCTTTTTCGCCTGGAGATAATTTAGTTGATACAGTAATTTCCAGGTAGAGGAAAGGGATTGTATACGATGTATGGGAGTGTCATACATTGTCACATTGTTGTTATTGGTCTGTAATTTTATATTGTAGTCCCCCACAAGGTCCATGTGGAAGTGCCCCTTGCATGGGGAATTGCATAAACGGTCAGTGTGGCTACCAATAACCAATAATAACTTTAACCTCAACACGCAGCCTTGTCTCATGATTGTAGGGAACAACTATAACCACTAGGTCTTCTAAGAGCGGTACAGCTATACCGGATTCATGGTCTGCTTGGAGATTGGTTTGGGATTACTAAATCGCTACTCACACTAGGGGAGAAGGACATCTCTGAACACGCCTCATCTCATGGGGTGACCATCACACGTGTGTTAGCCTATATAGAGTTAATTTGGGTCCTTGTTCATCGTGGTTTCTGACTTGACACACGTTAGTGCTTACATGGTGCTAGAAATATAATATATTTTCTGATTTTGACTTTGGCTTGTATTTCATTTTGCGTATTTTAGGTATCCTGATCCGGCCTGTTTCTGACCTTGAGTATTTCTGGTGTCCTGACATGGCTTGTTAGTCCGTTTATCTGTAGTTCTATATTACTAACCTTGGCTATATCTTTTTTACGTTAAATGCAGCCACTCTAATGCCCGGTAATACATCTATCTAGTACATCTGTTTGGGGGATTTGCCATTCCTGTAAGTCGGGGTTCGAACCTATGACAGTTGTCTATAGTGTACCTTTAAGGAAGGGTGGTGCACATAAAACTGTACAGTTGTTATGGGCTACAATTCCCGTCATTAATCTGGCTGGCATTTATTGAAGTTTGGAACTATTCTAGAGCATTGGGGGAAAAAAACTACAGCTCAAATCAAGCTCAGAAATCAGGGTAAGCTGACTGTAATCTATTATTGACTGAGTGATTGGACTAAAATTGGCCTGTGACAATAAATCAACACAGAGCTCATCATGCTCATCCTGCATTTCATAAGAAACAAGATAGCTGTCATCCATATTACCTACTCCTGATCACCACAAAAAAAATTGTAATGCTTATACATTTTAGCTTATATTGAATTCCCGCAACCAACATGCGTCTCATGGATATGGAACTCATTGTACTCTATCCAACTGGTCTTCAATATCCTCTTTGCTCATCCAGTGTAATATGTGATTGGTGGAATCTGCAGACCTTAGTTTTTTTTTCAATCCAGATTCAACATTCTAGTCAGACGTTGGGGCGTAAGTGAAAAACGCCCTTACAGGAGAATCTATGCTTACAAAATTGAATGATTGCACAATTTCATCATAGCTGTGTGCTCAGTACTAAAACAACATAACATATTTAAATTGTTTCATAAATAAAATAAATTGAATTTAACTTGGTTTAACTTTCTATATTTATATGAGATACTTGATCAATATTACCAGCACTGTCCCTTAATTGCCCATTACTCTTTGCTTTTTGTGATTATTTAAGCAAATCCACATGTCATACTAATAAAGTCATATATATTCATATCAATGCATTTACTGGAGGGGAACTTTGTGGATCCTACATTTTGAAAATAATGAATTTTTTGTTTCATAAAGGTCATGGAGTTTGCATCAACGAAATGAAATTCAAGATGAAAACAAAATAAAAATGTTACTTTTTTACAGTATATCAAATCTCATAAACGTACATTATCTGGGTCATATGGAAAATTGCTAGAAAATATGTTTATCTTTGAATTAACATAACTAAACAGGTTTCAATGTGGTTTTCAATAAAGCATCTCTAAGCAAGATACTATTCTGTTGAATCCCAAGAGATTGCAAATAACACTGTACGTAGAGACAAGGGCAGCATGTGTTGATATTTGACAGACACAAATGAAATGCCTTAGCAAGTTGTGACACAGACGAATAGGGTGAGACATATTGCAGCAATAACTTGCCAGGATATTCAGGAAAGCAGAAAATGGGAGAAATTATAGAGGGGGAACACATTCGTAACAATTTCATAAATAAGCAATGAAATGTATATGAAAAGAAATTGCATAAAACTTGAATTTTGACCAAAACTTATAAAATAAACAACCTTTTTCTTGAATTGTGGGAAAGAAACCAAGATAGACTAAATGGAGGCAATCAAAAGCAGTAGTTGCCACTCCTGTGGATTTATTTTTATTTATTTTATTGTATTCCTTGTGAAATCGCTTGAGAGAATTTGTTTTTGCCATTTAACCCTGTTTGGTGTCAGAAGGTGAATGTCTGAGCAGACATGCAAAGAATAGGTAAATAATGAGTTAGTAATACGTCAATGGTTAACCCCATGGATCAATATCAATAAAAAGTACATAGCTAAATAAATATTGAATAAATGTAAAAATGCTATCATTTAACTCGAATCGTTTAGAAATAATGAAGTTGTGATAAAGGGCAAGGGATATTTTATCCGCAAGTTTTCACTAGAAGTGCACGTACATATATCAGGTGACGGACATATTTTTCTTGCAGAATTCATTATACGCAGCCTGGAACAGAGCCTTTGCTGTCTAAGTTACGTGTGCTGGGGCTGCACTAGCCCCTGGCACACAAGGGAATATATCTTTGTAAGTGCAGCCCTTTAAGCAGAAACGCTACGCTTCTACCACCATGACCACTTGTAAAAGCAGAAGTGGTTGTTATGGTTGAAGTAACTCTTTAATAAAAACATTTTTTTTATATGTTATGTGTATAATAAAATATTAAAATACATTTCTTTATATTAAGACACTGGGCTAATTTATTAAACCCAATATAGCAGGCATTGGCATACATTTACACACAGAGGAAACTGACACACACAAATATGTAGCTTTGGGGCAAAATATAGCAGATGAAATCAGGAAACAGAACCTCCTTTTTTTAGGTATTTGATAATAAAACAAATCCTCAATTTATTGTGTACTTGGTGTTCCTGCACAGCTAATGGATACATTGTATAAGACCTACAGTTGTGCTCAAAAGTTTGCATAACCTGGCAGAAATTGGGAAATGTCATTGATTTTGAAAATATGACTGATCATGCAAAAAAATTATTTTATCGAAGGATAGTGATCGTAGGAAGCCATTAATTATCACATAGTTATTTGGCTCCTTTTTAAATCATAATAACAGAAATTTTCCCAAATGGACCTGATTAAAAGTTTACATACCCTTGAATGTTTGGCCTTGTTACAGACACACATGGTTACACACAGATTAAAATGGCAACTGAAGGTTAATTTCCCACACCTGTTGGTTTTTAAATTGCAATTAGTGTCTGTATATAAATGGTCAATGAGTTTGTTAGCTCTCACGCGGATACACTGAGCAGGCTAGATACTGAGCCATGGGGAGCAGAAAAGTACGGTCAAAAGACCTGCAAACCAAGGTAATGGAACATTATAAAGATGGAAAAGGATATAAAAAGATATCTAAAGCCTTGGAAATGTCAGTCAGTACTGTTCAATTACTTATTAAGAAGTGAAAAATTCAGGGATCTCTTGATACCAAGGTCAGGTAGACCAAGAAAGATTTCAGCCACAACTGCCAGAAGAATTGCTCGGGATACAAAGAAAAACCCACAGGTAACCTCAGGAGAAATACAGGCTAATCTAGAAAAAGACGGTGTGGTTGTTTCAAGCAGCACAATACGACGATAGTTGAACAAAAATGAGCTGCATGGTCAAGTTGCCAGAAAGAAGCCTTTACTGCAACAATGCCACAAAAAAGCCCGGTTACAATATGCCCATCAACACTTTGACATGCCTCACAGCTTCAAGCATACTGTAATTTGGAGTGATGAGACCAAAATAGAGCTTTATGGTCACAACCATAGGCACTATGTTTGGAGAGGGGTCAACAAGGCCTATAGTGAAAAGAATAACATCCCACTGTGAAGCATGGTAGTGGCTCACTGATGTTTTGGGGGCATGTGGGCTCTAAAGGTATGGGGAATCTTGTGCAAACTGATGGCAAGATGAATGCAGCATGTTATAAGAAATACTGGCAGACATTTGCATTCTTCTACACAAAGGCTGCTCATGGACTTTCCAGCACGACAATTACCCTAAGCACAAGGCCAAGTTGACCCTCCAGTGGTTACAGCAGAATAAGGTGAAGGTTCTGGAGTGGCCATATTCTCCTGACCTTAATAACATCGAGTTACTCTGGGGAGATCTCAAACGTGCGGTTCATGCAAGACGATAAATAAGTTTGCATGATCTGGAGGCATTTTTCCAAGACGAATGGGCAGCAATACCACCTGCAAGAATTTGGGGCATCTTAGACAACTATTACAAATTATTGCACACTGCTATTGATGCTAAAGGGAGCAATATACAGTACTAACAACTAAGGGTATGCAGACTTTTGAACAGGGGTCATTTCATTTTTTTCATTGTTGCCATGTTTTGTTTTGTGATTGTGTCATTCTGTTATAACCTACAGTTGAATATGAATCCCATAAGAAATAAAATAAATGTGTTTTGCCTGCTCACTGATGTTTTCTTTAAAAATGGTACATATATTACCAATTCTCCAAGGGTATGCAAACTTTTGAGCACTGCTCAAGCTACTGTATAATCCCTCCATTAGGGTCAAAATTCAACAACTGGATATGTCACCAAGCACCAGTGTGGCGCTATGGATACCATCTACAATGAACAAACCCTCGTACATCTACTTCAATTTGGAATTGTGGATGGACTCAAGTACAAGCTAGTTTAAATAAATGTAATTAACTCAATTTGCTATAGATTTTCCAAATGTTTGCTGATTGCCTTAATTATTTATTTTTTCATTATTACTTACTGAACTCAATTTGTCACTGTATATGCAAATATTGGCAAGCAGGCAGAAAGCTGAAACCTTTCCGTTGCATCTAAAACAAGCCAAGGACAGAATGAGTCTAGCTTTGCCCGCAAACTCTTCCTTCTCAACCTCCCAGGACCCAACATTTGGGTTACCTCAGAAGATGACATCATCGTGCCACAGAGGTGAGGGGGCTATAATTAGACACCTATCTCTGCACACAGCATGACTGATGGCAGGTGGAGTCTGAGACTATTTTGAGCTGGAGCTCTGTAACGGATCACCTCGCACCCCGACTGGGTACCTCCATTTGACGGATGCTCCTAGCCCTTCATGAGGGCTCCAAGCACTCCAGCTGACACCATAACTCCAGTAGACTCCACGAACCGCCGCAGCTTGGTTGGGGTCTCTCCGTCTCCTTCCCACCCTGGACCTCCGACAAGGCTCCAGGTTCCAGTGGGTGAACCTCTCTTCCAAGAGAGGGAAGCAGGAACAAGCTTTTAAAAGAGCTTAGAAGTGATTGTCCAAGGGGGCATGCAGAGCATAGCAATCCCTTGTAGTGATATAGCAATTCCCCCAATAAGAGACAGGACTCTAGATTGAGGGTGAAGAAAAACTGAAGCTTTTAATCAAACACTCTGCTTTTATGCACATTTTACACACATAGTACTGCCCACAGGGTTTTGCAGAACAACCAATCAATACGTACAATACACTCAGACACTCCCACACAAAATCCTCCCCTCTGCCTGTGATATAATTACTGAACACAATGGTCTAACTTAATTATCACAGACAGGAAAATACACAGTTTTACACAATATTCATAACTCTAAAAGTATACATCACATTCACATAAATACTTACATTTTCAGAATCAGCATACCCCAAATACAAACATACGTCAAAATCATACAAATTGGTCCAGTGTGTCAAAAGTTAGTTGAAAGTCCCTTTGTGACCATCTGCAAGCATGGCTTGGGTGTGGTAAGCCAATTACCTTCAGCATACAGAAAATGGCCCTATTCACAACAGTAAAAACACATAAAAATACATAATTCCTATTATACTTAACAGAACCCCACATTCAGATAGCTTGGATCTGAGCGCTCACTATATCCGAACAGCGCTCAGATACCACAACCACAGTCAAATCGCCATGGGGTTAAAACATAGCAAGAGCTGATGAGAGACCAAGGAGGGGCAAAACAGCAAGTTCCAACTGGTCTGACAGTGTGCCTGGGACAACGCCCTGCTGGAACAATAGATAGGAAACAGGGGAGGGGAAGAGACCCATCTTCCCATGGATTCAAATGGGCAGAAACAGTGTTTTAGAAGCCAATAAGCCCAAAATAGTATTTTTAAATGGCAATACACCCCAGGGCCATAGTCATGAGGGAGGAGGCTGGCAATCAGGCTCCTCCAACAGCCATGGGCAAAGGGCAGTTGGTCATATAAAAATCCAGTGACAAAAGGCATTTTGTCACAAGCTCCATGTATGTGTGTGTGTCTCTGTATGTGTATGTCTCTGTATGTGTATGTGTGAGTGTGTCTCTGTATGTGTGTGTGTGTGTGTGTGTGTCTGTGTCTGTGTGTGTGTCTGTGTCTCTGTATGTGTATGTCTCTGTATGTGTGTGTGTGTCTCTGTATGTGTGTGTGTCTGTGTGTGTGTGTGTATCTCTGTATGTATGTGTGTCTGTCTGTCTGTCTGTGTGTGTATGTGTGTGTGTCTCTGTGTCTGTGTGTCTGTGTCTGTGTGTCTGTGTCTGTCTGTATGTGTGTCTCTCTGTATGTGTGTCTGTGTCTCTCTGTATGTGTGTGTGTCTCTGTATGTATGTGTGTGTCTCTGTATGTACGTGTGTGTCTATGTATGCAATGGCGCACACACAATCCATGGGGCCCCGTATGTATGTATGTGTCTGTGTATGTGTGTGTGTCTCTGTGTGTTTGTGTGTCTGTGTCTCTGTATGTGTGTGTGTCTGTGTCTTTGTGTGTGTGTGCCTGTGTCTCTGTATCTATGTGTCTGTGTGTATATATGTGTGTGTGTCTGTATGTATGTGTCTGTCGAGGGATGTATATGTGTGTGTGTGTGTGTGTCTGTCTGTATGTTTGTGTGTGTTTCTATGTATGTATGTGTCAGGGGGGATGGGGGGCACAGATCGAGGGAGAAAGGGGAGCATGGATTGAACTCAATTATTTTTAGATGCAAGTTTTAATCAACAGTAGAATTAAACAATTATTGTGATGATTTATTTGGTTTAACTGTAAAGTGGAATGATCCCACGAGGAAAGAACCCCCGGGGGTCATAGGTGAGGGAGTCCCTAAGAATATCACATATATGTGTATTAAAACTTAACTTTTATTAATCACTCTAATAATGAATTAAAGAACCATGTAAGTGGTAGTAAAGCTTGTGGAGCAAAGAAAAAGAAAGGACAGGCTAGCTAAGCAAATGCATATATATCCTTTGTCAAATGGGTGCCAAATGGAACATCTATATCATGAACCAGATATGGCGGATAAAATAAATAGTTGCTAGTTGGGTACACTTGTACTGCTGTATAGTATGCGTCTGAATATCATCATAAATATAGCTCCAGTAACTACAATAGCAGTTTAAGGAACCCCCGCAGTAAACCGTGCCCTGGCTAGCGAATCACTTGAGATGAAAGCTGTCAGGGTTCGAACTGCAACTATCTCCAGTCAAACAATACTATAGCTGATACTGCTTAGTTACAAATAATTGACCTTTTATACAGTTAAAGAAACAAATAGGGTAGGTAAACCACTACCACTTAGTGCCTACAGAAATTGGCACAGCCGGTATAGGTAAACCCACCTGGTACCTAATGGAGGCTCCAAGGGTCTCCAGGGGCCTAACCCCAAAATTGTATAAAGAAAAAAGATGAAACATACAGAGAGAAACAGCTGCAAAAAGCAGGTGTATCCAACTGCATGAATCTGGAGCAAAATAAAGTAGTCTCACAAACAAATATAAATGAATAAATAAAAAATATATATAAATCTCCTTGTGATGATACAGCTAAAATATAGATAGACTGATAGTATCCCGTATCCCTAGTATGTAGTATACATATGTATAGACCAAAATAGAACATCAAAAAATGAGCTTTAATAAATCTTGCTCTAATGTGTCCTCTAAAATATCAAATAACTCAAACTAACAGGGAAAGGGATAGAGGGATACAATAATCAAAAAGTAACCACTAGAAAAATCCTCTAAACAATAGTATAAAATACCTAAGAAGGGAGATCCCAAATCAGGTATATAGTATGGACTGATGCCTCTGACGAAGGTGCTAGTAAGAGCACTGAAACACGCGTCAGGCGTTTTCACTGTCCGTTTTTTCGGACATCACTGGTTTGCCCACATATTTCACTATATGGCACTGTAAGGCTTCGTTGACACCTATTGTATCAATAGATAGACTTATTAGTATGTAGATATTGTTTGCTTTACCACTATTTGAGCTTGATAAATATATGTAAGCTAGGGTACTGGATACTATGTTGCTATTTTGACGGTTACACAGTCTGCTACACAGTCTGTTAAGCAACTTTCTGCTATTTTCCCTCTACATATTCACTTCCATTTTTCTTGCTCTGTCTAATAGATATGCCGTGGGCACTTTAAGCTCCACTATATCTATATCCTCCTACTATCTGTACATACTTACATTCTGGATATCATTACATCAGTCCATACTATATACCTGGTTTGGGATCTCCCTTCTTAGGTATTTTATATTATTGTTTAGAGGATTTTTCTAGTGGTTACTTTTTGGTTATTGTATCCCTCTATCCCTTTCCCTGTTAGTTTGAGTTATTTGATATTTTAGAGGACACATTAGAGCAAGATTTATTAAAGCTCATTTTTTGATGTTCTATTTTGGTCTATACAGATGTATACTACATACTAGGGATACGGGATACTATCAGTCTATCTATATTTTAGCTGTATCATCACAAGGAGATTTATATATATTTTTTATTTATTCATCTATATTTGTTTGTGAGACTACTTTATTTTGCTCCAGATTCATGCAGTTGGATACACCTGCTATTTGCAGCTGTTTCTCTCTGTATGTTTCATCTTTTTCCTTTTATACAGTTGCAGGTACCGATCCAAAAGTTGCCAAAATTTGTGGAAGTTCTGTGATGATGTCCTTATATATAATTATACAAATTGAACCAATATGTAGTAGAATATTATATAATCCCATTGTAGGTAATGTACTATTAAGAACACTTACTTGCTTGTCTATTTTAAATTTTTTTACAAGACTTCTTTATACCTGGCCAGTAGATGTCACTATAACAGCACATTGCTGAACAAACTCTAATGACAGGTGGCGAATCTTTACAAATCAACTATTTTAACTTACATTTTGCAATTTGGATTTCAATTTGCTACATTTAAATTATACAGCATAAACTTTTGTAACACCACTGACACTGCTATCAATCTCAGTCATCTAAGAGTTCCTTCAAAGCTATCCATGTCCTCTTGGCTGGCAAAACTCTTTATTTTAAGTTTAATTCCTAGCATTTGATGCAGCATTGATAGATTTCAAGATATGTTCTGCAGTGAGATGTAGACATGTATGTGAGTTACGATAAACAAAAAAAATCTCATCTTATTTCATTAACAAGCATTATGCAAAGATATGCCAACCTGACTTACAGGGAATGCTTGCTGGAGTTTTCTACTTACCTGGAATCCAGCGACAGGTGAAGCGCTCTGTGCTGTCTTCCATGCCTCTTCTGACAAAAGACGGGGCCTTCCGCAGTCCAATCACCAGCATCTCATAGAGAAGCATGCGGCCCATAATGAATATATTTTCGGCTCACATGCCCTGGGGTCACTTTGTGCTGTGGCTGCAAGACAGGAAAGATATTAAGAGCTCCTGCGGCTGCAAGATGGGGGTGCTCCGCCTGGTACTTAGGTAGCGTTTGTTCCCCTTTTTCTCTAGGCACCCTATCTCCAAAAAATGCTCTCCAGGCGTATTTCAGAGTAGTTCAAAACCGCAAACCAAGTTGTCCGGGAAACGCACGGAAAACAGTTCCATAACATTTGCAGATAAGTCTCACTGAGGTGACCGGGAACCCAAGAAGTCCTCATGCCGAAATTAGTTCCATAGTGGTTGCGGCTAGGTACCGCCTGGATTATTCGTGGGTTTGGTTCAGGCAAACGGTGCCAGAGAGCCAGCTTTCGGTTCCATTCGCATGAAGGGAAAGTGCCGAACAAGGGGCACCCAGGGCAAGCTACTAATGGCGGTTGGGGAGATTTAACATCCAATATTTTTACTACCTTTAATCAGGCCTTACTCACATGGGATTAATTTAAATATCCGTGTCTATACCTTTTATTTGGAATTTAAATCAATAGAATTTACTTTCTCAAGGCGGGAGTACTTCTCCATAAAAAGTTGATAAACATTGCTCTAAAAGATAGGTATATATATTGTTATATTTCCTAGGGCTGTCATTGAGTAACAGTAGCAGAGTGTGGAATTAGACCTCTTTAAACTACTTGTTGTTTTACAGATACACGTATCTTTAGATTTATGTTATTTAAAAGGACATGAGGTAAGGAAGGCAGAGCTCAACAAGTCAGGAGGCAGAGTCTACCATTCTACCACATTTAAATTTCACCAACCACCTGGAGCAGACTAACACAAAATAAAGGTCTCCAAGCCTACAGCCAAGATTTTCACCAGCTGATTGACTAATTTAGAAGTCAACTTCTCTATTTGCTTGTCTTACTTTAGGTAGGCACAATAGGCTGAGTGCACTGAGGTTTAACTAAAGAAAAGCTTCAGTCCATATCATCCCTCCCCTTCTTTGTTAACCCCCAATTGGCTTCTCAGTGGATACAGAGTGTAGCGGTACTTACCCTTTCTAGGGGCCGGCCGGGGTCCTCTGTTCGAGCCGCGCGCGGTCCTGCTGCTGCACGAGCCGCGCGCGGCTCATCCGACGGCTGTAATAGGAAGGTGGGCAGTGACCGCGAGAAGCGGACACGTGTCCCGCCTAACTCTAAGAGCGCGCCGCGGGTCTCGGGCGCGCTCTTAAAGGGACAGTGGGAGCCTAAATTGGAAAAGGCATCCCATTGGTCCCTGTCATGCCACACTCCCCATACACTTACCTTTTGGGGGCGTGGATGTGACAGGGACCAATCAAATTAGATGTTTAGGTATATATACTCACCTTTTTCCCTTAGTTCCTTGCCCTATCGTGGTTTCTGTTTCAGTTCCCTTCAGCGCTTGTTGTGTTCAGTTGTGTTCCTTCGTACTTGACTTTGGCTTTGTTTCTGACTACGTTATCTCTTTATCCTTATCTGTTCTGTTTGCCGGCTTGCTGTTTTCTGTGTACCAGACCCCGGCTAGTCTAAGTTTACGCTGTCTCTTTGTGCCCATGACCTCGGATCGCTCCTGACTCTGTATCTCTCTCCTTTACGTCGGGTCCGGCCACTCTAAGGTCCGGTAGACGTACCTTCCCTCTGTGCTGACATTTGTTTAGCTTAAATCCTGCGTGTTGGGGTATATTTTCGTTACACAGAGGAGGTGCATCGGGCGTCAGGAGGTCAACTACAACACTATTCCTGGTAGCTGGTTAAGATCCAATCAGTTTAAAAATGATGAAAAAGGGCTTAACTATACATCCAACAACACTTGAACAGAGATAGATGAGATACATTCAGGCTTGATTAAAATGAATGAGTGATTCCAGAATAGAATTAATTACAAACATTGGAAGCCTAGCAAATTCCAAAACTTAAAAACTGAGTATATGTTTTACTTTTTAATGCATCTATTGTTTTACATTTGAAAAGTTTTCAACTTTCATTAATAATTGTGAGGATACATAAAACATAATAGGGAAATGATACAAATGATCTTTACAAACCAGCAATCCAATACAAACATTTGCAAAGTGCCCTTTATAGTGTATTCTAGAAACTGAGATAAACAGTATGACAGTATATCCAAATCATCTCTGTCCACCAATCTTTACTTGGAGATTGAGGTATTCCTCGTTATTCCAGATCCAATGTAAGTGCAAACATGCCCTCCAGTGGTTCTCCTGCATATTACACCGATAGAAGGAATTAGAGTTTGCCCATGTAGCCATGTCCCATATTTGCTATATACGTCGATAAGGTAGTTTTCTGGGACCTATAGGCAGATAAATGTTTTTTCACTTCATAAATATTGGGAAGAATTTTAGTTGACCAATGTTTTGCTATAGATAGCACTGCAGAAATCAATATATTATCAATACTTTTTATATCTGAAATCACTTTAAAAAAGAAAAGTTTCTGGTGCTAATAGGAGTATCATTGTTGTCATTTATTCTATCTATTAAAATTTAGCAGAGTAGTATTCTCATAGAGAAGCAGCATGGAGAAGTCACAGTGAGCTCTTCCTGTCAGACTGCTCGGCCACGCTACACACAGGCAGGAGGGGAGCAGCACAGTGTAGCTCTCCCCTCCTCCCAATCCTCCAGGAACCGTGGACCCAGGCCGGTGCGGCTGTGCACTGGCCCATAAGGTATCCAGGCGGTACATGGTCGCAGGTATCACGTCTGCGGCCGCCCCCCCCCCTCCCCGGAGTGAGGGGCTTGGTCACAGTTGCGACCCCTGTGACTATGGTAGGTAGGCCACTGGACAGGTCATACCCAGCAGTGCGTGGATCTGTATAAAAAACATGGTGGGACAGACTACCAATCTATAACCGGGTTGACAGCCCAATATATTGCGGTAATATCCCCCATATCCTCAGATGTCCCTCTGTCATAATATAATGTTATTATATATGCTTTGCAGATTGGGGACCTTTCCCTCCTTTTATATTCCAAATCATGCCTATATACTTTTTTTGCAAACATTGTACACCATTGGATCTCCTCTTCTTACCACTCTTAATCTACTTCCCCATCTCCAAGTCTTTCTAATACTTTGCATACTTACCTGAACAATGCTGTTTTCTACTCCTCTTCTTTTCCATCTCCTCCCTTAGTATCAAAATCACTCCTTACTCCCTTTTCCGTAAAACTCCCAATGACCTCCACATTTTCCACTCTCTGCTACACTCCATCTTCTCTCAAATAATATCCTGCAATCATTTCTCTCTCATCTCTCTCCTACTGCCAAACAATCTCATCCTAGACCCCATCCATACAAAACCCACTCTCACCTCGGTCTCTCATTCTGCTTCTAGCAGCTGGTGATATTTTCCCCACCAACCCAGGGCCCTTCAGCCCTTGTGTTCACACTAAGACTACCAGAAACCACTTGAACTTCGTTCCGGTACCCTTTCATTTCTTCTCATCTACCAATGTTCAGTGTGCACTAGGGATGTACATGGGCAAAAAATTTGGTTCGGTTCAGCACTTCTGAAATTCAGGACTTCGGCAATTCGTCACTTCGGCAATTTGGCACTTTGGTTCGGCACTTCCGAAATTTGGGAATGCGGCATTTCAAGAATTCGGCACTTCGGGAATTCAGCAATTCCCTAAGGGTAGGGTTAGGGTTAGGGGTATCATGGAATCAGAATCGGAATTATGACATCTGCTATTTTAAAACAATATTAGCTAGCCCAGTTACAACCTTGGCACTCTATACTGATCCAACACCTGTAAAAATGCTACAGAACTGCTGAAGGCTGCTGCAGAAAGTCTCATTCTGTGTCTGACTTCCTCCGCTGTAAATTTATGCTACGCTTGTGCAGTTCTTATTAAAAGCAAACTACTTCAATATCTTCATGACAATGAAAAACCCATCTCCCTCATTCGCACTTTTAACTCTCTACTTTGCCCTGTTACTGCTCCTCCTTCTACTAACTTCACAACTCACGCTTGTGTACTCTATATTGACCTATTTTCTTGAATCCAACTCTCTCTGCTGGACCTGCTTTAGTCTGGAATTTTGTGCTCATTACTCTGTCGACCAAAGTATCCAATGATATATGTGGTCGCTACTCTATTCTAATTCTCCTTAACTTTTCTACTGCTTTCAACACTTGCTCATCAACAACTTCTTCTCATCCTCCGAAATCTGCGAGACTCTACTCCTGGATCTCCTCCGACCTCTCCCAGCACTCTTTCAGTGTGTCTTTTTCTGACTCTTCCTCTACTCCACAACCCTTTTCTGTGGGTGTTCCCCAAGGTTCTATCCATGGTCCCCTACTATTATTGAGCTATAGTACCTACCTAACACATAATGCAGCTAAGATGCTGGTCCCTGCCACCATCATCTCTCGCCTTGAATGCAGCTTTAGTGGTCTTACGCATTCCCAGCTTGCCCCGTTACAGTCTAGAATGAATGAGGCTGTGAGGCTCACCTTCCTGACCACCAGTATCTCCCATGCCTCCCCCACTGTCAGTCTGTACACTGGCTTCCCGTAAAATTTAAGGCTTAATTTAAAATGCTGGTACTTGCTTACCAATCTCTACATAACACTGCTCCTACTTGCCTATCCTCGCTAATACAGAAGTATGTTCTGTCCAGGCCCCTACGCTCTCCCTTCCCTGACTCTCAGACTGTCTCAGTTCCTTCAAAAGATCATTAGAAACTCACATCTTTAGGAAAGCATATCAATGAAACTGTTAATAGCTTTTCCTCCATGCATCTTGGTAGCCCACCCTGCTTCCTCTCCTGCAACTGTGTCATCCAAAAAACTAACCGTTCATTATAAACTATTCTAGTAGACTACCTTTTCCCGTACATGAGTTACATCTTACCTTTACATCTTATCCAACTTTACCTCACTCCCTCTCGAATATAAGCTTGTTTGAGCAGGACCCTCAACACCCTCTGTTCTTGTGCATCCAACACATCTTGTTGCAAACAATTGTCTTTTAGTCCACCTATTGTACAGCTTTGTGCAGGTATGGATGGGCAGCACTCTGACATTTTGGACATATGCTAATCTAGCACCATTTGTGTTGTTAAAGGAACACTCCAAGTATTGTTACCACTAGAGAATGCTGTAGTGGTTATGGTGCCAGGAGTGCACCAGTGCCCTCACCCCCCACAAGAAGTCAAACTACTTTAGAATGATTTGATTTTATACCTGGATTACACCTATGCACACCTCTACTATCTCAGCCAGAGAGCCAGACGTTTTTTCTTATGAGACCTTCTGGCTCTCTGGCTGAGGTAGTGAAGGTGGGGAGTCAGTGGCGTACATACTGCAGTCACAGGGGTCACGGCGACACGGTATGTACGCCAGTCACCGGGCGTACTGACGGCTCCGGCATTAGTAAGCTGCGCGTGAGGGAGCTGGGCAGAGAGCGCTCAGGGGAGAGTGCTCCCTCGTGCGCCCGTAGGACTGCCGCCGGGCAGCCCCACTGGATCCCAGGGAATAACCTCAGCACTCCCAAAGGTAGGGTGGCTGAGGGATCACATTTTTAAAAAAACATGTGTGTTAGTGTTAGAGTGTGTGTGTTAGTGTCAGTTGTTGTGTCAGTGTGTGTGTTACTGTGTGTGTGTCTGCTAGTGAGTGTGTTAGTTTTTGTGTGTGTGTGTTACTGTGTGTGTTAGTTGTGTGTTAGTTTGTGTGTGTCTGTTATTGAGAGTGTGTCGGCTAGTGAATGTCAGTTTGTGTGTGTGTCAGTGAGTGTTTTACTGTGTGTGTCTGTTAGTGAGTCTGTTTGGTGTCTGTTCCTGAGTGTGTGTTTGTCAGTGAGAGTGTATGTTTTGTAAGTGAGTGTGTATGTGTGTCTGTCTGTCAGTGAGGGTGTATGTATGTCTGTCACTGAGTGTGTCTCTGTCAGTAAATGTGTGTGTCTGTTAGCTAGCGTGTATGTGTTTGTTCGTGAAAGTGTGTATGTGTTTAAAACCCATTCAGCACTTACCTTTCTCCAGCGCCGGACTCCCTTGGCGCTGGGGATCCCTCCACCCCGATCCACTTCTCAGCTCCGAATGCACATGCTTTCCTATGGACGTCCAGCATCTTCTCACTGTGATTTTCACACTAAGAATTGCGGAAGCACCTCTAGCGGCTGCCAGTGAGACAGCCACTAGAGGTTGGATTAACCCTCAGTGAAACATAGAAGTTTCTTTGAAACTGCTATGTTTTCAGCTGCAGGGTTAAAACTAGAGGGACCTGGCACCCAGACCACTTCATTGAGCTGAAGTGATCTGGGTGTCTGTACTGGTCCTTTAAGTGTATGTGTATCTGCATGCACTGGCGTACATACCGCATGTATGTACTGCATGCACTGGCGTACTGCATGCACTGGTGTACATACTGCGACCAGGTGCCCGCCACCATGTGTTGCGTCTCCGGCCCGCGCAGAGTAATGCCGGGGTCCGTGGGGCCCATGGATCAATTTTTACACCGGGGCCCCATAAGTCATGTGTACACCACTGTGGGGAGTAGCATCCAACAGACCACAGGGAAGAAGTCAAACTGTTCTCAAAATATTTACAATGGGGATAGGGCGGGGGGCACCAAGGCATTACTGCTGCTATATATAAATGCAGTCCATTGCATACATGGAGTGTTCCTGTACTTATAATTCTGTGTAACAGTTTTGCATTTGGTGAATGCTATTAAACGTACATATTTTGCAACCATTTAGCTTTAAAGCAGTAATTCTAATAATGACCATTAGATTCCTATGTGTTTTAACATGACTGAACATAACTGATAAATTAGGTAATTTTCTTTAGTTTCTCTAGTCGTGTAGAAATTATTATAAGTAAACCTTATACATTTTTGATCATATTTTTTATTTGTACTTAAAGAAGCACTCCAAGCATCATTACCACTACAGCAGTTGTTTCCCCTTTGACCATTGGGATCTGATCTTGAGTCCTGGGCCATGTTTTCCAGGAATGCTACTTATTCAGATTTTTTGTGACACACCCCTTACGTTATGAAAAACAGATTTTATCCCTCTTCTGTCTTGCCATAGTCTTTCCAAAGTGAATACTACTAGTTTCCATGTTCCTTTGTGTAAGCTGGCTCCTTATAGGATTGTCCACTGTGTTTTCCTTCACTTTTGGAATGCTTACATATCTATGTATTCTAGAGGACTACAAATGCAATAATTGTTTTTATCTATAGGTGTGCGCGCGTGGTGTGCCGGGAGTGCCTGGGCACACCCTAATCCCCACGGTCCCCGCTTAGATCGAGGCTGGAAGGGAAGATCACAAGATCTCCCCTGTCGGTCCATGCAGAGCCGGCGCTATCTGAGCGCTGGCCCTGCTGTGTGCCTCCATGGGCCTGTGGGGAGATCAAAGATCTACTTCACCAGCCCATAGGCAGGAGAGGACCCAGGGAGCTCTAGCCAGCAGCTCCGCCGGGTTTCTCTCGCAAGGTCCGTGCGTTGCTACGGCAATACTCAGATCTCACGAAAGTGAACTCTAGCCCTGCTGGATAGTTAGTTAAAGCTATTTGTCTTTGAATATGTAAAGCAGTGTTCCTCTCCCAAACCATTTCAAAAAATTAAAGTAATTTTCATGAAATTGTCACTGAAAAATAAAAATAAAATCATAAAATTAAAAAAAACAGACTTGTACAGACTTATTTGTATATACAATTTGTAGTTATAGACAACTATTGAGGATAAATAAACCCAATACATTTGATGTGCCTATTTACTTTATAAGGATACCACTAAGCAGTGATGTCATCATGCATCATAATAATCTGAGAGTATCTAACAAGAGTTTGAACAATCTGAAGCCAGTCAGTGTGGAGCAGGGACTACAGGGTAAACAGAAACTATTTAGAGCAAACCAAAACCTTCTGGATAATCTGCTGCATGGACCTAAACAGGATCTGAAGAGGATGGTAATGTATGGGGTAAATGATTCTTATGAAATACATTGAATACAGATCCAGGGACCGATCGCCTTAATATGGGGTCAGGAAGGAATTTTTTACTTGGATATTTTACCCATTGTATGTCCAAGTTTTTTTGCTTTCCTCTGGATCACTAATTCACTAAATATTGAATTGCAGCTAATTTATCTGACCAGTTTATTCAATAAACACCAAATTTTATCCACATGTGTTTTTGTATTTTTGTAACTCTTAAAATAATATATATATATAAAAGCTTGGTACAAATGTATTAAAGACAAACACTCTAAATAAAATTAGAAGACTGGATTCATTTTATAGTTACTTTTTAATTACGTAGGTTACAAAAATACAAAGATAAACAAAATTAATTTTAAACGCCTTAAAAAGGGGAAATAATATTTAATTGATGAATTGCCATATATAACTGACACTAAATATATATTATCCTCATGCTTCTGTAAATATGCAGTCACAAATATAGTGCCATGTCCCAATAGTAGGGATAAAAGCATATTATGATTTCTAATAATAATAATAATAAGTCAATTCTGACCACATCTCATCACATTTTAAACCACAGTTTTGCACTATATATATTTTTTTATGATCAAACCTGGCAGCATTTACTCATAAGTTGTTTTTATTTTTGTGTCCCTGCCAGGGTTCAGCCTCTAAGCCCTGAAGACCCAGCAACAGCACATCTCTATGAGTCACCAGCCTGGGTACCTCCTTTACTGACCAGGGGTCACTCTCTCCCTCAGGGGATGAAAGCGGTCCACTCTATAACTGCCAGGGTTCAGCCTCTTATCCCTGAAATCCCAGCAACATCACATCTATATGTGTGCTAGCCTGGGTACCTCCTTTCATGACATGGGGTCTGACCCAATCACTCCCTCAGGGGATGAAAACAGTCCATTGCATTCATGCAAGGGTTCAGCCTCTAATCCCTGAAGACCCAGCAACAGCATATGTCTATAAGTTGCTAGCCTGGGTAACCCCTTTAGTAACCTGGGGTCTTTGCCAATTCCCTCCTTCAGAGGAGGAAAGAGGTCCAAATATGAAGCCATGCCAGGGTTCAGCCTCTTATCCCTGAAGACCCAGCAACAGCATATCTCTATGAATCGCTAGTCTGGGTAACCCCTTTAGTGACTGGGGATCTGACCTAACTCAGGGGATAAATGCGGTCCATGGTATACCTGAGGCCCAGCCAGGGTTCAGCCTCTTATCCCTGAAGACCAATCTCTATGAGTCGCCAGCCTGGGTACCCCCTTTTGTGAACGGGGGTCAGATCCAAACGCTCCCTCAGGGGAATAAAGCAGTCCATTGTATACATGCCAGGGTTCAGCCTCTTATCCCTGAATAAAAAAATACGGGCACAAACCCACCTAATGAGACACTAGAAAAACAGTATTGTAAAAACATACACAAAATTTATTCTGCAAAACTTGCAATCATAAATAATATAAAATATGTAAATAGCAAACAACAGTATAGGGCAGTCCTATTCTGAGACCAGGGAACAATAGCCCGGCAACAACCACTCATCTGACAAGCAAACAAATAGAAAAAACACAGCCCTTGGTCGCGACCCCCAGGGCTGGGGTATACTTGCAACTCGAGCAAAGGTGGAACTGCATGTGTGTACTGGAGGTCTCTGGACTGCTAGACTGCTGATGCGGAGGGCTCAACGCATTTCGTCCCGCGTTATTCGTGACTTCCTCAGGAGTTGACGTTCTGTTTCTTCTTCCGGCGTCTCTTCTTAAGTCTTCGAATCTTCGCGCCCAATCCAGCCGCAGCACATGCGCACACCGATACTCTCTTCCATCAAGCCGGCTACGGGAACACCCCTAGCCCAAATGCCTTCGGGAAGTATTCCGTGCGCATGCGCAGCTGGGTTGTTGCGCAAAAAAACTTTATTAACACCCGAGCACAGGTACATCATAACACTAAACAGTTACATGTATCGAAATGCTCGTAACAATCGGTGTTTTACCATTGGAAAACATCCTTGGAATTTGCCACAAACATCAGTTATGTGAAAAGTGTATATAAAAATACCTAAAAAGATATAGCTCCTGAGGAAGTCCTGAATAACGCGGGACGAAACGCATTGAGCCCTCCGCATCAGCAGTCTAGCAGTCCAGAGACCTCCAGTACACCACTGCAGTTCCACCTTTGCTCGAGTTGCAAGTATACCCCAGCCCTGGGGGTCGCGACCAAGGGCTGTGTTTTTTCTATCTGTTTGCTTGTCAGCTGAGTGGTTGTTCCCTGATCTCAGAATAGGACTGCCATATACTGTTGTTTGCTAAATACATATTTTTTTTTTAATTCTTTATTTTTGATTCGACACATAGTACGGTATGGCAGTATTCAGTGGCTCACGCAGGGGCCAGTAGTGATTGAGACATACAATGCATTATACAGAAGAGAAGCGGTTTAATAAGGTTATGCCAGGTTCTTTTATGCCGTGCAGTGTCGCCGTTTCTGTTGTGATGGGCTTACTAAATACATATTTTATATTATTTATGATTGCAAGTTTTGCAGAATAAATTTTGTGTTTGTTTTTACAATACTGTTTTTCTAGTGTCTAGCGCCCTCATTAGGTGAGTTTGTACCCGTCTTTTTGTTTCCTTGGATTTGTAGGCTATTGGAGTGTGCCTTAAGAGTGGCAGCTTTTCACATATAGAACTCTGAATCTGGATCCAACCTTGTTTTATATCTTATCCCTGAAGACCCATCTCTCTGGCAGCCAACCTGGGTACCCTGTTTAGTGAACGGGGCTCTGACCCATCTCTCTCTCTCACGGGATGACAGTGGTCCACTGCATACATGAGGTCAAATCAGGGTTCAGCCTCTTATCCCTGATTACCCAATAAACAGCACTTGCATAAGGTGACTACCTGAGTTTGTTTAAAACCTTCCCGCACTGGTGGTGATGAATGGCATGTTCTTTCTAACAAATAGGTGATATTTAAGAGTTTTCTGTGGTGAGCATTTAGGAAAGTTTATACATGCAACGATGCAATTTACAAAAGAGCGCTGATAATGCAACAATGCATTTACAAAAAGAATGCTAATAATGCACTGATGCATTTTACTAAAGAGTGCTGATAATGCAATGGTGCATTTTACAAAAGAGTGCTAATAATGCAATTTACAAGAGTGCTGATAATACAATGATGCATTTTACTAAAGAGTGCTGATAATGCAACGATGCAATTTACAAAAGAGCGCTGATAATGCAATGATGCATTTACAAAAGAGTGCTCATAATGCAACAATGCATTTTACTAAAGAGTGCTGATAATGCAATGATGCATTTTTCAAAAGAGTGCTAATAATACAATTTACAAAAGAGCGCTGATAATGCAGTGACGCATTTACAAAAAGAGTGCTGATAATGCAATGATGCATTTTACTAAAGAGTACTAATAATGCAATAATGCGTTTTAAAAAAGAGTGCTTATAATGCAATTTACAAAAGAGCGCTGATAATGCAATGATGCATTTTACAAAAGAGTGCTAATTATGCAATTTACAAAAGAGCGCTGATAATGCAGTGACGCATTTACAAAAAGAGTGCTGATAATGCAATGATGCATTTTACTAAAGAGTGCTAATAATGCAATAATGCATTTTACAAAAGAGTGCTTATAATGCAATTTACAAAAGAGCGCTGATAATGCAATGATGCATTTTATTAATGAGTTCTGATAATGCAATGATGCATTTTACAAAAGAGTGCTAATGATGCAATTTACAAAAGAGTGCTGATAATGGATATCCTGGTTATATAAAGTCTGCCTGAATACCACAGTCCTGGAGACAGAGAAGAGGCCAGTACCCCCAGTAACAGAAAGCTTCCCTGGGTGAGTGAGCCAATTGTACCTGTACACCCAGTGCATATCAAGGGTGAGTGATTGCATAGTGAACGGGCTCTGACCCAACTCTCTGTCTCACGGGATGACAGTGGTGCACTGTATACATGAGGTCAAATCAGGGTTCAGCCTCTTATCCCTGATGACCCAATAGACAGCACTTCCATAAGGTGACTACCTGGGTAATCCGTAGGTTTGTTTAAAACCTTCCCCCACTGGTGGTGATGAATGGCATGTTCTTTCTAACAAATAGGTTATATTTAGGGGGTTTCTGTGGTGAGTATTTAGGAAAGTTTATACAGGCAACGAAGCAATTATAAAAGAGCGCTGATAATGCAACAATGCATTTACAAAAAGAGTGCTGATAATGCAATGATGCATTTTACTAAAGAGTGCTGATAATGCAATGATGCAATTTACAAAAAGAGTGCTGATAATGCAACAATGCATTTTACTAAAGAGTGCTGATAATGCAATGATGCATTTTTCAAAATAGTGTTAATAATACAATTTACAAAAGAGCGCTGATAATGCAATGACGCATTTACAAAAAGAGTGCTGATAATGCAATGATGCATTTTACTAAAGAGTGCTAACAATGCAATAATGCATTTTACAAAAGAGTGCTTATAATGCAATTTACAAAAGAGCGCTGATAATGCAATGATGCATTTTATTAAAGAGTGCTGATGATGCAATGATGCATTTTACAAAAGAATGATTATAATGCAATTTACAAAAGAGCGCTGATAATGCAATGATGCATTTTATTAAAGAGTGCTGATAATGCAATGATGCCTTTTACAAAAGAGTGCTAATAATGCCATTTACAAAAGAGTGCTGATAATGCAATGATGCATTTACAAAAGAGTGCTAATAATGCAATTTACAAAAGAGTGCTGATAATGGATATCCTGGTTATATAAAGTCTGCCTGAATACCACAATCCTGGAGACAGTGCACCCCTCACACACATCATCTCTTCATCCACATACACACTTCTTCCCCACATACCTTTACCCACACACAAACATTCATACATACATACATGCTTCAACCCATTAAACACCATATCTCATATATAAATAAATAAATACATATATATATATATATATATATATATATATATATATTAACTACAGCTCCTTGATAAGCACAAAATGCAACCTCAATACACATATACTCACAATGCAGCCCCTAGATGCACATGCACACACTTCACAGGCCCACACACACATTTTCTCACACACTCACAAATTGCTATTTTTATTTTAATTTAAATCCACCCAGCCTTTGGGAGAGCTGAGGGGATATTTCCCTGGCGTCCAGTGTGTCTCCTCTCAGTCTTCCTGCCGTTTCTCTCTGCTCCTCTGCACACTCTCTGTAGTGATGCCAGGGATGCCAGGAATGGAGTGATGTCATGTTACTGAACAGCATGCAAAAGAGCAGAGAGAAACTGCAGGAAGGTTACTGCTCCCTCACGCGCCGTCTCCATGCTCCTCGTATGCTCGCCGGCTCTAATGTTTCCTGCGTGGCTTAGCAAAGGGCTGATAAATGCCAGGTGCCAAGGCGAAATGTCTAGTCGCCATGGCGACCTGGTGCCTGGAATTTGTTGAGCCCTGTGTATGTATGTATGTATGTATGTATGTATATATATATATATATATATATATATATATAAATATATTTATATATATTTATATACACACACACACGTTTTATAACTGCCCCCCTTCTTTTGTCCCTGGCCCCTTATGTGCCCCCCCCCCACTCCCAAGTATGAATCCTGGAGACGCCACTGTCTGGGAGTGGAATTGTAACATCCCATTCGCTTGCTATGCTTAAGCTAAGCACTTGTCAATTCTGGTTACTTCTCAGGGCTCATATAGCATATTCAAACCCTGTTGTATTTTTCAGCAGTGATATGTTTGTTACTGCAAAACCCGTGTACTGTTTTTGACACTTTATATGCTATTGTTATTTGGCAACTTGTGTATTTCAGTGCCCTTAAAAACTTTAAATTAAGATAGTCAAAAAAATGTGATGTTATACAAATAAAAATATTTACCCCCACAGCAGATTTCTACCTGCAAACAAAATTAAATTTTAAGGGTTTCTCCTTTTTAGTGTAAAACAGAATAATTAACCTGTTGGCATTATTCTGAGATAAGAACATCTAAAGTAAACACACTGTGCTGTTAGATCTGATTGAAAATGAACCATTTTTTTCATGGAGGCTATCACACTACAAAAATTAAAAACTATCACAAGCTTGTCACATATTAAAATTCTCTGCAGCCACCTCTGCAGCCACACTATACACATGTGTACAAATACAGTACATTCATACTTATGTTATCTACACAAATGAATATATGCATACTAACATCCATTCACAGTATATGCACACACATTCAAGTGATGCATTTACAAAAGAGTGCTCATAATGCAACAATGCATTTTACTAAAGAGTGCTGATAATGCAATGATGCATTTTTCAAAAGAGTGCTAATAATACAATTTACAAAAGAGCGCTGATAATGCAGTGACGCATTTACAAAAAGAGTGCTGATAATGCAATGATGCATTTTACTAAAGAGTACTAATAATGCAATAATGCGTTTTAAAAAAGAGTGCTTATAATGCAATTTACAAAAGAGCGCTGATAATGCAATGATGCATTTTACAAAAGAGTGCTAATTATGCAATTTACAAAAGAGCGCTGATAATGCAGTGACGCATTTACAAAAAGAGTGCTGATAATGCAATGATGCATTTTACTAAAGAGTGCTAATAATGCAATAATGCATTTTACAAAAGAGTGCTTATAATGCAATTTACAAAAGAGCGCTGATAATGCAATGATGCATTTTATTAATGAGTTCTGATAATGCAATGATGCATTTTACAAAAGAGTGCTAATGATGCAATTTACAAAAGAGTGCTGATAATGGATATCCTGGTTATATAAAGTCTGCCTGAATACCACAGTCCTGGAGACAGAGAAGAGGCCAGTACCCCCAGTAACAGAAAGCTTCCCTGGGTGAGTGAGCCAATTGTACCTGTACACCCAGTGCATATCAAGGGTGAGTGATTGCATAGTGAACGGGCTCTGACCCAACTCTCTGTCTCACGGGATGACAGTGGTGCACTGTATACATGAGGTCAAATCAGGGTTCAGCCTCTTATCCCTGATGACCCAATAGACAGCACTTCCATAAGGTGACTACCTGGGTAATCCGTAGGTTTGTTTAAAACCTTCCCCCACTGGTGGTGATGAATGGCATGTTCTTTCTAACAAATAGGTTATATTTAGGGGGTTTCTGTGGTGAGTATTTAGGAAAGTTTATACAGGCAACGAAGCAATTATAAAAGAGCGCTGATAATGCAACAATGCATTTACAAAAAGAGTGCTGATAATGCAATGATGCATTTTACTAAAGAGTGCTGATAATGCAATGATGCAATTTACAAAAAGAGTGCTGATAATGCAACAATGCATTTTACTAAAGAGTGCTGATAATGCAATGATGCATTTTTCAAAATAGTGTTAATAATACAATTTACAAAAGAGCGCTGATAATGCAATGACGCATTTACAAAAAGAGTGCTGATAATGCAATGATGCATTTTACTAAAGAGTGCTAACAATGCAATAATGCATTTTACAAAAGAGTGCTTATAATGCAATTTACAAAAGAGCGCTGATAATGCAATGATGCATTTTATTAAAGAGTGCTGATGATGCAATGATGCATTTTACAAAAGAATGATTATAATGCAATTTACAAAAGAGCGCTGATAATGCAATGATGCATTTTATTAAAGAGTGCTGATAATGCAATGATGCCTTTTACAAAAGAGTGCTAATAATGCCATTTACAAAAGAGTGCTGATAATGCAATGATGCATTTACAAAAGAGTGCTAATAATGCAATTTACAAAAGAGTGCTGATAATGGATATCCTGGTTATATAAAGTCTGCCTGAATACCACAATCCTGGAGACAGTGCACCCCTCACACACATCATCTCTTCATCCACATACACACTTCTTCCCCACATACCTTTACCCACACACAAACATTCATACATACATACATGCTTCAACCCATTAAACACCATATCTCATATATAAATAAATAAATACATATATATATATATATATATATATATATATATATATTAACTACAGCTCCTTGATAAGCACAAAATGCAACCTCAATACACATATACTCACAATGCAGCCCCTAGATGCACATGCACACACTTCACAGGCCCACACACACATTTTCTCACACACTCACAAATTGCTATTTTTATTTTAATTTAAATCCACCCAGCCTTTGGGAGAGCTGAGGGGATATTTCCCTGGCGTCCAGTGTGTCTCCTCTCAGTCTTCCTGCCGTTTCTCTCTGCTCCTCTGCACACTCTCTGTAGTGATGCCAGGGATGCCAGGAATGGAGTGATGTCATGTTACTGAACAGCATGCAAAAGAGCAGAGAGAAACTGCAGGAAGGTTACTGCTCCCTCACGCGCCGTCTCCATGCTCCTCGTATGCTCGCCGGCTCTAATGTTTCCTGCGTGGCTTAGCAAAGGGCTGATAAATGCCAGGTGCCAAGGCGAAATGTCTAGTCGCCATGGCGACCTGGTGCCTGGAATTTGTTGAGCCCTGTGTATGTATGTATGTATGTATGTATGTATATATATATATATATATATATATATATATAAATATATTTATATATATTTATATACACACACACACGTTTTATAACTGCCCCCCTTCTTTTGTCCCTGGCCCCTTATGTGCCCCCCCCCCACTCCCAAGTATGAATCCTGGAGACGCCACTGTCTGGGAGTGGAATTGTAACATCCCATTCGCTTGCTATGCTTAAGCTAAGCACTTGTCAATTCTGGTTACTTCTCAGGGCTCATATAGCATATTCAAACCCTGTTGTATTTTTCAGCAGTGATATGTTTGTTACTGCAAAACCCGTGTACTGTTTTTGACACTTTATATGCTATTGTTATTTGGCAACTTGTGTATTTCAGTGCCCTTAAAAACTTTAAATTAAGATAGTCAAAAAAATGTGATGTTATACAAATAAAAATATTTACCCCCACAGCAGATTTCTACCTGCAAACAAAATTAAATTTTAAGGGTTTCTCCTTTTTAGTGTAAAACAGAATAATTAACCTGTTGGCATTATTCTGAGATAAGAACATCTAAAGTAAACACACTGTGCTGTTAGATCTGATTGAAAATGAACCATTTTTTTCATGGAGGCTATCACACTACAAAAATTAAAAACTATCACAAGCTTGTCACATATTAAAATTCTCTGCAGCCACCTCTGCAGCCACACTATACACATGTGTACAAATACAGTACATTCATACTTATGTTATCTACACAAATGAATATATGCATACTAACATCCATTCACAGTATATGCACACACATTCAAGTACAAATTTATGGATGGAATGAACCTCCATTTCTCTGTACCCTAATTCTCTTAATCCATAACCTCCTTGTGACGGACCGCCTGGCACCCCGATCGGGTGCCTCTGTCAGTCGATGCTCCTAGTGCTCACCTAGGGCTCCAAGCACGCCACCCGACACCAGCAGCACTGTAGTCCCCACGTCCAGCGTTACCTACCCAGGACCCAAGACCAGGCTCCAGCTTCCAGTGGGTGAACCTCTCCTACTCCAGAGAGCATACCAGGAACAGCTCTTAAAAGAGCTAGTGATTATAATCCCAGGGGAGTATTGTGATACAGCAATCCCCAGGGTAGATACACCCGTTTCCCCCACACATGAGATGAGACTCTATGTTGAGGGTAAGCAGGAACTCAATTTTAATATTGAGAGTTAAATTGGCCTTTTATGACAATCCTCAAGCAAGGTGTACGCCCACATGGACCTTGTTGGGGACAGGGACACAAACGTATACACCAATCATAATAGAGTTACAATCTAAGGCATATCACCCCCACCCCCCAAAATAAACACCTGAAGTTTAACTTACATTAATCCAAAGCTACACAGCACTCCACAGAGCATCCCCGATCTGTCATGGATGTCACACCAAGGTCCAATCAATGGTTTCTCACAGAGAAGCCTTTGATAGGAGTACTTAATGGGCTCAGAGTGCATATGCCCAGTTTAAGCCCTCAAAAGGAGAAGGAAAGGGAGGCAGTAAATAGAGTAGGAAGGAGGGTGAGAAATGAAAAAAAATGTGGAGGAGTAAGGGAAGAGGGAGTGCTTCAATTTGTGCAGTTGAGAGGTAGGGAGGGGAGAAAAGAGCTTCTCCACAGCAATCCCAGTTATGTCTGTCAGCAGTGTGCTATATACCCTTCCGTCAGACATTTTCATGCACAGAATTGACATTAGGCAGCCAGGAACAGTTACATGTGTTAGGGGTGCAACTTGCCACTAGCACACAATTTAAAATCGGATCGCTCGCAATATGTGTCCATTTCTGACAGTGACTCCCTCCCTCTCCCGGTCACGTGTGGTGTTCCCCAGGGTTCCATTCTCGGCCCCCTACTATTTACATTATTTATAAATGATCTGCCTTATGTCTGCCAATCCTCAAATGTACACATGTACGCAGATGACACGGTAATCTATGCGAGCAAATCCAATCTACCGCAACTTGAGGCTTTGCTCCAAGACCAGTTTACAGAGGTAGAAAAGTGGATCGCAAAAAACAAACTCTTCCTAAACACTGACAAAACTGTCACAATGATCTTTGGAACAGTACCTAAATTACACAAATTACACAATCCCCACCTATCCATCAAAACAAATTCAAACAGCACACTGACCGCAGTCCACTCTTTCAAATACTTGGGTATGATATTAGACCTCAATCTATCTTTTGGCCTGCACATAGAAAAGCTTGCATCTAAACTTTATCCAAAATTAGGTGCCCTGTACAGAAACAAAGCCTGCCTAAGCCCTACAGTAAAGGAAAAGATTGTACAGCAAATGCTGATGCCAATCATTGACTATGGGGATGTAGTATATGCGTCTGCATCGCGATCCCACATTAATAAACTCAACACATTGTATAACTCGTTCTGCCGATTTGTGCTACAATGTAATTACAGGACCCATCATTGTGACATGCTAAAGGAACTAAACTGGCTGTCGCTGGAATCCAGACGCACCCTTCCTCTTTCCAGCCTTGTTTTTAAGAGCTTCTCTGGGAAACTCCCACCCTACCTGAACAAAATGCTTTCCTTAGCTGTTCCCACTTTCTATAAGCTCCGATCCAGTACAAGCACTTTACTTAGTCTACCTCAATACAAAAAGAAAGCGGCCCGATCCTCCTTCTCCTACAGAGCGCCGCAATTGTGGAACGACCTCCCGCACAATTTAAAATCTTCCCTAAGCCTAAAGTCATTTAAGAGATCCCTCTCTACATACCTCAAAACAGAATGCACGTGTCATGGTTGATTATATATTTCCTGCCTGTTCTATGTTAAATTTTGTATATATTGTGTATTAATATTGTTTTTGTATTTTGTTGTACCTAATGTAACAATGCAATGATTTGTGGACCCAGGACATACTTGAAAACGAGAGAAATCTCAATGTATCTTTCCTGGTAAAATATTTTATAAATAAATAAATAATATCTGGATTTGCAGTGTTTCAAAAAGCAGAAGTGGCCATGGTGGTTGGAGTAGGCCTTTAATTACTTGTCTTTTCACAGAATCCTTGCTCTCATTGACAAAGTTTCAATTTCAAATATTTTGTTACAGATCATTAAGTTCTAAACTTGTATATTTAATCATTATTACACATACATTGCAATTCACAATAAAATTTCAAAAAACAAAATTACCATATTAATCCACTAGGTGGCATTAGATATATTGTAAAAATATTTTTTTTTGTTAAAAGGACAGATATTGTCAAGATTTCAGCCACCTATTGTGAAAGAAATATGAGGCAAATTCCCACAGTTTTCTACTTTCAGGGGTGACGAGTATTGTTGAGTTTACTTATCAGGATTGAAGATGTGTGGCTGTTGGGCTCTGCATATACATGTGCAAAATAGCTAGTTTTACAGAATTTTGCAGTTACAGATGTTTTTCTTTCTTTTTACTTTTTATTTTGATTATCCAAGAGATGTGCTAAGGATGAATTTTTAAAACTGTCAGATATGGGTTGTGCTCCATTTTAGTCATAGTTCCACAGCTTGATAGTGGACTTAGTGAAGATGTCTACAGCTGAGCGTCCTAAATATCATGTAACTTAGAAACTAGTAAACTTAGTCTCTGTGCGTATTCACAGATCTTGTCTGTTGTCTTTCTAGCAGCCATCTTTTTCAACATTCCTGTGTATGAACCTTGAGAAATATCCCAGAATCAGCTTTACCTGTGCTGATCCGTAGCTAGTGCCTGTGAATCTATGTTGCCTGTCTTGACCTAATGGTGACTTCACTATTTATGAATTTTTGCAACCTACCCTTAGACCACTGGGCAATTTAGCTTCTGATTATAGTGTTGTTAATCCTATCCTCTGCTCTTTTTCTCTGTGATTGCACGTATGGTAGTTTATGACAATGCTGGTGTCTATACAAACTTAAGCGAGTGTAGGTGTTGGTAGGTGTTACAACTTTACATCAAGGCCTCTTCCTTTGATGTGCACAGTACATAAAGAGTGATCAAAAGTTACTTTTAACTTATTGTGAAAACTACAAGCCAGGGGTATTACTAGATACAGGCTAAGAGCAGCGGGAGCCCGAAGCAGGGTCATGAAAGACCTGGGTTCAATTTTGTCACCATTTCAATTTTAGCCTGAGTCCCTATGATACGGAAAGATAAATAACGCCTGTAATTATTTTAATGTGTGACAGTTCCAGCTTAATGCACCATATTTGGAGTTATTTATCCACTCTAGTGGGCAGAGGGGAACATGGATGTGTGTTCAGGATTTAATGCAGTGGGGTGACGGGTTTAATACAGGATGGGTTGGAGTTAATACATCAGGTGTGGAGATGACAAATATAAGTTCATGGTTTTGCTCTGAATTCAACCAAAATGTATGATTTATAAAACACTTTAAGGTTTAATTTTCGACTTGATAGAGCGTGAGCTAGACCTGACCTTAGAAGGGGTGTAAGTCAATGTATCTTGAAGGATGCTAAAAGTATTGGTGTTTTTCCCACCGAGCACCATGCCTGTTCGCAATACTGCTGCCACTTTGGTTGTTCTGTAAGCAAAAGCTTCCCAAAGACCTGGATTTTCAGTTGAGAGAAAACCTGAGATGATACTTTTCTGAATGTGCGAGGTATAAAAATGCTCACAGTCGTAGCTATGGCAAACAGAATTTTGTGGGATACGAAACTCTTTTCGGACTTGCTTGATGTTTTCCTGCACTGTTCCTGTCTAATGTTTTTAATGATAGGCTGTTAATTGCCTGTGTCTGGATAATTCTCTGTCCTTCTTAGCAAGCTTCCCATCTTTTTATTGTATATTATTAGCAACAAAACAAAAATCTCTTTTGGCAGCTTTAATGAGATGCTTGATGATGTTTATATTGAAGTTGTGGGGGGCGGGGCCGGGCCACTATGCTGACCGATCGCATGCAGGAGAGGCTCCTGAGAGAGCCGGTTGTCTGGGCTGATAATCGCAGCTCATTTGCTCCATTTGGGCCTAAAAATTGCAGCAAAGTAGGAGTGTGGCTGCTGGTGAAGCAGTGGATCCTGAGATCAGGAATTTTGGAGCCCATGCGGGCAAAATGAAGTGTCGGAGTCCGCGGCCTACTCGGGAAGGGAGTAGGGTGGACGGCCGCTGCCCTGCTTCCTCCTCCAGCTTCCGCGCACCGCCTCTCTAACATAATCGCTGGTCCCGTTTCCCATCCCTTTGGACCGGTGGGGTCCCCACTGGAGCGTCAGACATAGCATAGAGAGAGACTACAACTCACCCTGCACTAGAAACCCCGCGCTCTGATGCTAAAATGGCCGATGACCATACCCTCAAGAGATCCTCCATGCTGACTAGTCTGCAAGTGGATTCCCTCAGCTTCCATTTGGGGGCCACTCTGCGGTGGCTCCTTACTACCACAACAACCCAATGGGCGGAGAAGTGATCTTGGCTACTCACACCTACACTCCGACATCAACATGCCAGCATCTACTCACCTAGACTCTGAGCTTTGAGGAGACGAAAACCCCACATTAACATTGGACACCTGCGAAGATCAACCCTCTCAGGGACTCTGCTGCTGGCTCCCTAGAGAGCTGGTTCCAAAAGTTTAAGATATAAGCTCATGCTGTGGCTTGGGTGTGGCAGAGCAGAACATGCCAAGTTTGTTTTTATGCCGGAAACTCACTAACATCACGCTTAGCCAAGCTGGTGGGGGAGCGGGCTGAGGGTTCATCTAATTCAGCTAGCATGTCTCTCTGCCTTTAGCAAGAGTCAAGTGGTCACTACACCCTGTTCCAAATTATTATGCAAATTCTATTTAAGTGTCACAAAGATTAAATATTTTGTATCAGTTTAACTCATGGATGGCATTGTGTCTCAGGGCTCTTTTGATCACTGAAAACATTCTCGGACACCTGTGATAATTAGATTGCCAGGTGAGCCCAATTTAAGGAAAAACTATTAAAGGAGAGTGTTCCACATTATTAAGCAGAGCACCATTTTCATGCAATATGGGGAAGAAAAAGGATCTCTCTGCTGCTGAAAAGAGTGAAATAGTTCAATGCCTTGGACAACGTATGAAAACATTAGATATTTCACGAAAACTTAAGCGTGATCATCGCACTATTAAGAGATTTGTGGCTGATTCAGACCACAGACGGGTTTGTGCAGATAAAGGCACATTGAGGAAGATTTCTGCCAGATCCATGTATCGGATCAAGAGAGCAGCTGCTAAAATACCATTACATATCAGCAAACAGATATTTGAAGCTGCTGGTGCCTCTGGAGTCCCACGGACATCAAGGTGTCCTCCAGAGTCTTGCAACTGTGCATAAACCTTCTATTCAGCCACCACTAACCAATGCTCACAAGCAGAAATGGCTGCATTGGGCAGAAAAATACATGAAGACTTATTTTCAATCAGTCCTGTTCACTGATGAGTGCCGTACAACCCTGGATGGTCCAGGTGGATGGAATAGTGGATGGTTGGTGGATGGCCACCCTGTTCCAACAAGGCAGCGACGTCAGCAAGGCGGTGGTGGAGTCATGTTTTGGGCCGGAATTATGGGAAGAGAGCTGGTCGGTCCCTTTAGGGTCCCCGAAGGTGTAAAGATGACCTCTGCAAAGTATGTGGAGTTTCTGACTGACCACTTTCTTCCCTGGTACAGTAGGAAGAACTATGCTTTCCGTAATAAAATCATTTTCATGCATGACAATGCACCATCTCATGCAGCAAAGAATACCTCTGTATCAATGGCTGCTATGGGGATAAAAAGAGAGAAAGTCATAGTGTGGCCTCCATCCTCCCCTGACCTCAATCCTAATGAGAACCTTTGGAGCATCCTCAAGCAAAAGATCTATGAGGGTGGGAGGCAGTTTACATCCAAACAGCAGCTCTGAAGGCTATTCTGACACCTTGCAAACAAATTCAAGCAGAAACTGTCCAAAAACTCACAAGTTCAATGGATACAAGACTTGTGAAGCTACTATCAAATAAGGGGTCCTATGTTAAAATGTAACGTGACCTGTTAAAATGTTTAAAAAGTAGACATGTGCAATTCGTTTCGGTCCGAATGTGAATTCGGTTAAATTTCAGGCAATTCGGACATTCAGGTACTTCCGAATGTCCGAATAGCCGAATAGACGAAGTCCCGAATTTCCGAAATTACCGAAGTGCCGAAGTTCCGAAGTTGCCGAAGCACAGTATTGCCTAAGAACTAATATACTTACCCAGTGGAAGTATGAAGAAGGTTACACTGTATACAATTTTAAATAAAAATTATACAAACATAGCCAGGATTCAGCTGTAAGCATTTGCAACACTTACAACAATCAAGTAACACACATTCATATAAAATGTAAGTTACTTAGCCAGTCAATGTAATGACAGGAATGAATAAGTAGCTAACTCCCTAATTCCCAAGGTATTAGGGAGCTATCTACTAAATATTTCAGCCAAATTTACTAATACTAAGTAAAAATTACTTAGTATTAGTAAATTATGCACCTACTCACTATACCGCGAGTAGGGGCATGTTTAGTAAACAGTGAGCAGCCTGTGGCCCCACCCCTGAGCGGCCCCCACCCCTTATTCTAATTTAGGGCCCCACCCACCGCTCAGTAGTGGGGGGCCAGGGGGGAGGACATTAGGTCCCCCCTAATTGGTATTTAGGGCCCCCACCCACTGCTCAGGGGTATGGACAATAGGTCCTCCCCCCTTATTCTGATTTAGGACCACCACCCGCCGCTCAGGGGTGGGGGCCGAGGAGGAGGACAATAGGTCCCCCCCCCATTATTTTACTTTAGGGCCCCCACCCGCCGCTCAGGGGTGGGGGCCGGGGGGGCAATAGGTCCTTTTTTTTTTAGCAGTAAGCAACCATAGGCTGCTCACTTTTTAATAGACATGCCCCTACTCGTGGTATATTTTTTTTACAGGTACTTAGTTAATAGTCCCCCCATCATTATTTTTAGGGTGAGGGGGGTAGGTAGGGGTTAGTTTTTCTTTTGGAGGGGGTGACTAGGGATTTGGGGACTCCTAGTCACCTGGGGGGGTAAATATTAGGTCCCCCCTTATTAGTATTTAGGGCCCCCATCCACCGCTCAGGTCCCCCCTCATTATTTTACTTTAGGGCCCCCACCCGCCGCTCAGGGGTGGGGGCCAGGGGGAGGACATTAGGTCCCCCTCTTATTCTAATTTAGGGTCCCCACCCACCGCTCAGGGGTGTGGGGTCAGGGGGGAGGACATTAGGTCCCCCCATTATTTTACTTTAGGGCCCCCACCCGCTGCTCAGGGGTGGGGGGCCGAGGGGGAGGACATTAGGTCCCCCCTAATTGGTATTTATGGCCCCCACCCACTGCTCAAGGGTGGGGGCCAGGGGGGAGGACATTAGGTCCCCCCTTATTCTAATTTAGGGCCCCTACCCCCCGCTCAGGGGTAGGGGGCCTGGGGGGAGGACATTAGGTCCCCCCCTAATTGGTATTTAGGGGCCCCACCCACCGCTCAGGGGTGGGGGCTAGGGGTGAGGACAATAGGTCCTCCCCCCTTATTCTGATTTAGGGCCACCACCCACCGCTCAGGGGTGGGGGCCAGGGGGGAGGACAATAGGTCCCCCCCATTATTTTACTTTAGGGCCCCCATCCGTCGCTCAGGGGTGGGGGCAGTAGGTCCTTTTTCTTTTTAACAGTGAGCAACCATAGACTGCTCACTGTTTAATAGACATGCCCCTACTCGCGGTATAGCGAGTAGGGGCAAAATTCACTAATACTAAGAAATTTTTACTTAGTGTTAGTAAATTTGGCTGAAAGACAAATTTAGGTTTTTCAGCTTTTTGGTAGATAACTCCCTAATAACGTGGGAATTAGGGAGTTATCCACTAAGCGGCTGCAAGAGAAGTCCCGAATTTCCGAATTTCGTAATGTCGAACCAAACCGAAAATTTTCCCCATGCACATGCCTATTAAAAAGTTAAAATGTTGTTTAAGTTTGATTGAAATAGCTTTTGATTTCAGTAAATATGCTGCAAACACAACAAATTACAATTTTCAGTTCTTTACAACCTAAAAAGTGTTTTGAAACTTACTGTGCGTAATAATTTGGAACAGTGCATTGTAAGTTTTTTATGTTTAAAAAAAAAAATAGTTATCATTAGGAGGTTTGTTCAATACAATTTGAATTGTACTCTTAATAGTTGATAACATGAGAATTATGCTGACTGTAATTTACATCAATTATTTAGGTAAATGAGAAAAATATAATTTGCATAATAATTTGGAACAGGGTGTAATTTATCAAATGTTAGATGTCTTCTCCAGTGGCCCATATCAATTGACATGATCTGCTTATTTAGCTTGTTGTAAAATACCTATTGCTGACTTAATGCAAAAGTTATGTGTGATGAAACTACCCTGTTTATTCGGGACTTTGCTCATTAACTTCAAAGGGAACAGTGAATTAAATGCTCTTCCATCTTGTTTACATGAAAGGAGGCAGCGGGACTTGGTCGTCGAGTGTCTGGAACTAAAATTGGACACTCGACCTCTCGAACACCGGTCAAACTTTACGAACGCCTGCTTCCTTTTCCCGAACAGCCAAGAGAGCGCTATTCGGTAGTTTTGTTCCCACGAACTAGGGGGACAATCGCTACTATGAGCCAGGGGGTACTATTCGTGTATTTGTTTATTTTCAAGATTTTCCAAAATAAACCGACCGCACAACCTAAACTCATGGAACTATTTCTGGGCAGGAGCCTCGTGTGCGGTCGGTCAAATTAAGACATCCATAGAATTCCAAAACCCCTGAACTGATCTTGATGATTTTTGGATATGTTGGTCACCTAGATCAGGGCTATCAGGAGATATAACATTTATGGGAATTTTATGTGTTTTGGGGTACTTTTTAAGTTTTATGGAAAATGTAGTTTTTCTGACTGGATATAATTGAGTTATTACAGTATCTGACTCAATTATCTCCCAGGCCGAGAGGAGGGATTGTATGATGTATACGGGAGTGTCATACTTTTTAACTGTACTGTTATTGGTTGTTAACTTTGTGTTGGAGTCCCCTACAAGGTCCATGTGGGAGTGCCCCTTGCATGGGGACTTGCATAAAAGCCAGTGTGGCACCATTAAACTTCATTCTTGTTGTACACTTCATCTAGTCTAGGCTGATGTTTGGGTAACTGTCTACTTGCTGTGGAGAAACAACTTTTATGCTGCATTCGTTTGGGAAGCGTTCGAATCTACACATTATTTTCTCCCGAACTGCAAGCTATAATCACTCAGGCTTCAGAAAACAGGCGAACGGGTATCTACCATACCAGCGTTCGTAACATTATGGTTTACTGCTCTTTATCTCTGATTATTACTACTTTGCATTGACTAAATCTTGTTGTTTATTTTTTTATTTCTTACAAAATGTACACACACACACAGACTGCTGAGTGTACACACACACACACACACACACACAGCTGAGTGTACACACACACACAGACTGCTGAGTGTACACACACACAGACTGCCGAGTGTACACACACACAGACTGCTGAGTGTACACACACTGCATTGAGGGGTACAGTGTATGTGTGTGTGGGGTGATGTGTGTCTTGGTGTGTATGTGTGTGTGTGTGGGGTGGTGTGTGTGTGTGTGTGGGGGGTGATGTGTGTGTCTTTGTGTGGGGTGATGTGTGTGTGTGTGTGTGTGTCTTTGTGTGGGGTGATGTGTGTGTCTTTGTGTGGGGTGATATGTGTAGGGCAGGGGTGCTGTGTGTATGTCGTCCCCCCTCTCCCCACCCCCACTGTTTTCTTTCCCCCCATCCCTCCCTCATTTTTTTTCTCCCATCCCACACTCAGTTTCTCCCCCCATCTCTCCCTCAGTTTCCCCCCTCCATACCTCCTTCAGTTTTCTCCCCGCATCTCTCCCTCAGTTCCCCCCTCCATACCTCCCTCAGTTTTCTCTCCCCCCCATACCTCCCTCAGTTTTCTCCTCCCCCATACCTCCCTCAGTTTTCTCCCCCATACCTCCCTCAGTTTCACCCCTCCCATTTCCTCCTCAGTTTTCTCCCCCCATACCTCCCTCAGTTTCCTCCCCCCCATGCCTCCCTCAGTTTCCTCCCCCATACCTCCCTCACTTTCCTTCTCCCCCACCATACCTCCTCAGTTTTCTCTCCCCACTAACCTCCCTCAGTTCCTTCTCCCCCTTACCTCCCCTCATTTTCTCTCAAACCCCCCATACCTCCCTCGTTTCCCCCTCCATCCCCTCCCCTCAGTTCTCCCCGCATCTCTCCCTCAGTTCCCCCTCAGCCACCTCCCTCCCAGTTTTCTATCCCCCACTCACTCAGTTTCTCCCCACCTCCCCTCAGTTTCTCTCCCCCCATACCTCCCTCAGTTTTCCCCATACCTCCTCGGTTTCCTTCTCCCCCACCATACCTCCCTCAGTTTTTCTCCCCCCATACACTCCCTCCAGTTTCCTTCTCCCGCCCCATACCTCCTCAGTTTTCTCTCAAGCCTTCCCCCCATGCCTCCTCGGTCCCCCCCATCCCTCCCTCATTTTTTTTCTCCCATCCCACACTCAGTTTCCCCCCTCCATACCTCCTTCAGTTTTCTCCCCGCATCTCTCCCTCAGTTCCCCCCTCCATACCTCCCTCAGTTTTCTCTCCCCCCATACCTCCCTCAGTTTCCCCTCTCCCCCATACCTCCCTCAGTTTCCTTCTCCCCCCATACCTCCCTCAGTTTTCTCTCCCCCCATACCTCCCTCAGTTTCCCCCCATACACCTCCCTCAGTT
>OW240914.1:275977942-276052733 GCA_933207985.1 Pelobates cultripes | reverse complement strand
CTCCCCTCAGTCAGTCCTTACATTGGCTTCCTGTATCCTAATAGAGTCAATTAAAAATACTAATCCACACCTATAAAGCACTGACTGTCAGGCTCCCGCGGACGGCTGCGAGGGGAGGCTGCACTCCGCTCGCAGTACTCACCCTCCAGCCGTCCGCGGTCCCCTCCACCTCGTGGGTACGGCGAGCGGCATCCTTCCAGCCTCGGATGCCGCCTGCCGTTCCCTCCACGTCCCCCAGCGGCAGCATGCATGACGCTGCACGCTGGGAGACCGCCCAGGGTTATACACGCCGGGTTCAGTCACCTGACCCGGCGTTAAAGGCAAAGTGCCACAATCACAGTGGGAGGTCTAAATATCTCCCACATGTGATTGTTAATTCTGATTGGAAATCATCCAATCAGAGTTAACCTGATGGTTTAAATACTTACCTTTCCTGTTCCTCCTTGCCCTGTTGTGGTCTTTGCTTGTTAGTATTGATTCTGAACTTGTGCTTCTGGTTACATACTCTCTGGCTTGTTATCCGACTCTGTGACTTTCTCCTACCCTTTGACCTCGGCTTGTTTCACGTTATTCTGTCTTCTGGTTCCCCTTACTCGGCTTGTTTTCTGACTATTCTTTGTGTGCTTAGCCCGGCCACTCTAAGGTCCGGTACGGCACTTTGTGTGTGTGTGTGTGTTGGCGTGTTGGGTTCCCCGAATCGTGACATTACAACAGGGCCATAATGGAACCTGCTGACATACCACAGCTCCTAGTTAATCAAGAGGCTAGAATGGATGGCTTAGACCACCGTATGGATCAGTTTGCTCAAGCTTTACAAACCATTCTGGCTCGTACTGCACACTTGCAACCGGCCGTTCAGGAAGCTGCTGCTGCTGTGCCCGAACCCATTCCCACTCCAGTACCTGTTCCCGCTCATGTAGTTCACATGACGCCGCCACAGCGCTACAGTGGTGACCCAGCATTGTGTCGTGGTTTCCTCAACCAAATCGACATCCATTTGGTGATGAATCCACGTTCCTATTCCACTGACAGATCTAAAATTGCCTTTTTGATAAACCACTTGTCCGGGAGAGCTTTAGCATGGGCCAACCCCATTTGGGAAAATACGTCTCCTATGTCCTTTGCTGATTTTCTGACAGCTTTCAGACGCACGTTTGAGCAACCCGGTAGGGTTGCTTCTGCTGGCAAGGCTCTGCTTAGGGTCCGACAGGGTAACAGGTCTGTAGCAGATTACACTATCGAATTTCGTACTCTAGCAGCTGAAGTGGTTTGGAATAATGACGCCCTCGTAACAGCCTTTCAGGAGGGTCTGGCCGCTTATATATTGGATGAAATAGCATCCAGGGAATTACCTGCTCTTCTAGATGATGTTATAGACTATGTGATTCTTATAGATAACCGTATTAGAGAGAGGCGTAGCCAAAGACGGTTGGATACACGGGTGTTACCTGCTCTACCCAGTACTTCCCTGCTAGCGCTACCCGCTCCTGTGCAGCCATCCCCTGAACCCATGCAGTTGGGTGCTACAGGGTTAACTGAGGCCGAAAGAGCGTACCGTAGAAGGGAGGGGTTATGCCTTTATTGTGGGAAGAGGGGGCATCACTGTAAAGCCTGCCCTAAACTACAGGGAAACTGCAGCACCTAAGGCCTAGAGAGGGGTCGGCCTCGGGTGTTATGACCTTGTCCCCTCATATGTCCATCTCTAGACTGTTTATTACGGTTTCTCTCTTGGTCAATAAAACCACTATAACAACCAAAGCCCTGATCGATTCAGGTGCGGCAGACAACCTTATGGATGAGACCTTTGCCAAAACCGCAGCCCTGAATTTGATTTGAAAGGAGACACCCTTGGCCGTTGAGGCCATAGATGGTAGACCACTGGAGAAACCTCTGGTGACCCATGAAACCCAGGAAATAGTTATGTCTGTGGGTGTTTTGCACAAAGAGAAGTTAACCTTCCAAATAATTAACTCCCCAACAGCCTCCATCGTTCTAGGTTTTCCCTGGTTGGTTAAACACAACCCTGTTCTTGATTGGGGTTGTTTAGACAAACTTTCCTGGGGGGAATCTTGTCAGCGAGACTGTGTGGCTCATGTACATCCTGTCTGTTTACTTAACGTACCCACGGCTAAACCACTCTCGGTTTCTGTGCCCTCTGTTTATGCGGATCTTGCCTTGGTTTTTGAGAAGAGGGAGGCAGATAAGCTACCTCCACATCGTGAGTATGATTGTGCCATAAACCTCTTACCGGGCACTATGCCTCCTAGGGGAAAGGTCTACCCTCTTTCTGAAAAAGAGAGCCAAATCATGGAGGAGTACATACAGGAATCCCTAAGAAAAGGTTTTATTAGAAGGTCCTCCTCTCCTGCTGGTGCTGGTTTCTTTTTTGTGGCTAAGAAGGAGGGTGATTTGAGGCCATGTATAGACTACAGGGGTCTGAACAATATAACAATATAACGGTTAAAAACGCCTACCCTATCCCCCTCATCACTGAGTTGTTTGATCGTGTTAAAGGTTCTAAATTCTTCACCAAATTAGACCTCAGGGGGGCTTATAACCTTGTCCGTATAAAGGAGAATGGCGAGTGGAAGACAGCGTTCAACACACGCAGTGGGCATTACGAATATCTGGTCATGCCTTTTGGATTGTGTAATGCTCCTGCCGTGTTTCAGGACCTCATAAATGATGTCCTTAGGGATCTATTGCATGTCTGTGCTGTAGTGTACCTTGACGACATACTTGTGTATTCTCCTGATTTGAACTCACACCATAACCATGTTAGGATGGTGCTCAAAAGGCTATTGCAGAACGGACTCTACTGTAAGTTAGAAAAATGTTTATTCGATCAGACCTCTGTGCAATTCCTAGGATATATCATTACTGAACAGGGTTTCAGTATGGATCCTGCTAAATTGGAAGCTATAATGTCCTGGCCACTTCCCCAAGGACTAAAGGCTATCCAGCGTTTTATAGAATTTGCCAACTATTATAGGAAATTTATAAAAAACTTTTCACCACTCATATCTCCCATAACGAAGTTGACAAAAAAGGTCTACATCCTAGGGTTTGGACTCCTGAAGCCCTTAAGGCCTTCGAAACCCTCAAGAAGGCATTTGCCTCTGCTCCAGTGCTGCACCACCCTGATCCTTCTCTTCCCTTTGTTATGGAAGTAGACGCCTCAGAGTCAGGTGTGGGGGCCGTACTGTCACAGAGGTTGTCTTATGACAAACCCCTCCATCCCTGTTGTTATTTTTCTAAAAGGTTGTCTGATTCAGAGAAGAATTATGATGTTGGGAATAGGGAACTATTAGCTATTGTGTTAGCTTTCAAGGGATGGAGGTACTTATTAGAGGGTTCTAGACACAAAATTATGGTTATAACAGATCATAAGAATCTATCCTATATTGCTGATGCTAGAAGGTTATCTGCCCGGCAGGCTAGATGGTCTCTATTTCTCTCACGCTTCCAATATGTTATCACCTATAGACCTGGTTGCCGTAATGCCAAGGCTGACGCCATCTCTCGGCAGCATGAACCAGTAGAATTTGTTAACCCGACTCCTGAACCTATTGTACCTGAGTCTCAGATAATAGCTGCTACCCGTTTGGTTGTTTCTTCACCTTTCCTTACCAGTATTAAGACATACCAAGCCCAGGCACCCCCTGAGACACCGGTTGGTAAACTATACGTTGAAGCTAATGACAGAAAAAAGTTGTTAACTTTATTTCACACAGCCAAAACTGCTGGTCATCCGGGGGTTACCAAAACCTACAAGGGCCTCCTTCAACAGTTTTGGTGGCCTTCACTCAAGCGAGACGTAGTGGATTTTGTTCAGGCTTGTCAGGTCTGCACGCAATGTAAGTCCCCTAATATGAGACCCCAGGGTTTTCTGATGCCTCTATCTATACCCAAGAAACCATGGACCCACTTATCCATGGATTTCATTGTAGACCTGCCTCTTTCTGATGGTCAGACGGTGATACTGACTGTGACGGATAGGTTCTCTAAAATGGCGCACTTCATTCCGCTTAAGAAACTGCCTTCTGCGGTTCAGTTAGCTCAGGTGTTTGCCAAAGAAGTGTTCCGATTGCATGGGGTACCTCAGGATATCGTATCTGACAGGGGCCCTCAATTTGTCTCTCGGTTCTGGAGGGGCTTTTGTGCTGAGATGGGGGTCTCCTTGTCGTTCTCTTCCTCCTATCACCCGCAATCTAATGGTGCGGCCGAACGTGCTAATCAGTCTGTGGAATTGTATTTGCGCTGCTTCACTAATGCGCACCAGGATGACTGGTCTCGCCTTCTTCCGTGGGCTGAATTTGCCAGGAATACGGTGTCTCATTCGTCTACTGGCTTAAGTCCTTTTGAGGTTGCTTATGGGTTTCGTCCTTCTGTCCTTCCCGGTGCGTTCTCCGACAAGGGAATGCCCGCCTTGGACCAGCACCTCGCCTCTTTGCGGAAGACATGGGATCAAGTCCATGTTGCGCTGTCTCGTTCAGCGGCTGCTCAGAAAAAGTTTGCCGATCGCCGTAGGGTTGCGGCCCCTTCCTATGTTCCGGGTGATAGGGTATGGTTGTCCTCCCGGAACCTCCGTCTCAAGGTTCCCTCGATGAAATTCGCCCCCAGATTTCTTGGTCCCTTCAAGGTGTTACGTAGGATTAATCCCGTTTCCTACTCCCTTGATTTGCCTCCTTCCATGCGTGTCCCGAACACGTTTCACGTCTCGCTTTTGAAACCCTTGCTGTGTAACCGGTTCTCTCGTCCCCTCGGGCGGCCCGTTTCCCCTCGAGCTGTCTCTGACGACGTGTACGAGGTGGCTGCCCTTCTCGACTCTCGTGTTTCTAGGGGTCGGCTGCAATATTTGGTGGACTGGAAGGGGTACGGCCCTGAGGAGCGGTCCTGGGTTTCAAGCTCCGATGTGCACGCTCCCTCTCTGGTCCGCTCCTTTCATGCCCGCTTTCCTTTGAAGCCTTCCGCTTCCCACCCCCTGGGTGGTCTTCGAGGGGGGGGTAATGTCAGGCTCCCGCGGACGGCTGCGAGGGGAGGCTGCACTCCGCTCGCAGTACTCACCCTCCAGCCGTCCGCGGTCCCCTCCACCTCGTGGGTACGGCGAGCGGCATCCTTCCAGCCTCGGATGCCGCCCGCCGTTCCCTCCACGTCCCCCAGCGGCAGCATGCATGACGCTGCACGCTGGGAGACCGCCCAGGGTTATACACGCCGGGTTCAGTCACCTGACCCGGCGTTAAAGGCAAAGTGCCACAATCACAGTGGGAGGTCTAAATATCTCCCACGTGTGATTGTTAATTCTGATTGGAAATCATCCAATCAGAATTAACCTGATGGTTTAAATACTTACCTTTCCTGTTCCTCCTTGCCCTGTTGTGGTCTTTGCTTGTTAGTATTGATTCTGAACTTGTGCTTCTGGTTACGTACTCTCTGGCTTGTTATCCGACTCTGTGACTTTCTCCTACCCTTTGACCTCGGCTTGTTTCACGTTATTCTGTCTTCTGGTTCCCCTTACTCGGCTTGTTTCCTGACTATTCTTTGTGTGCTTAGCCCGGCCACTCTAAGGTCCGGTACGGCACTTTGTGTGTGTGTGTGTGTGTTGGCGTGTTTGGTTCCCCGAATCGTGACACTGACCAATTCTAGCCCCTCCTATATCTCTTCATTGATCCGTAGGTACGCCCCTTCTCGGTCTCTCCGCTCTACACATGACTTTCTCCTGTCTGCTGCTCGCACTCGTATGGCCAACTCAGGCTTGCAGGACTTCTCAAGGGTGGCTCCTTTCCTTTGGAATAGCCTGCCTACCACCATTAGGCTCTCACCTAGTCTTCAATCGTTTTAAAAAGTGCCTCAAAACCCATCTCTTTTGAAAAGCTCTAGAGTAACCTCTACCTCACATACCAGTCCCTTGTTCTCTCCTAAAGGGCAACACTCTATTCTCTCCTCCAGCTCTGCTTCACCTTGTTTGATTGCTACCTCTTTTCCTGTTGTGTTTTACGCCCCACCTCCTATAGACTGTAAGCTCATTTGAGCAGGGCCCTCTTCAACCTATGGTTCCTGTAGGTTTTTGTAATTGTCTCATTTATTGTTAAATCTCCCCCTCTGATAATATTGTAAAGGGCTACGGAATATGCTGGCGCTATATAAATACCAGTAATAATAATAATAGTTATTATTATAGTCATACATGCACTATGAATGAAATACACAAGCCATTTTGCTTCCTCAGATAATGTCTAAATATGAGCTAAGTGGAAATGCAAGGGTATCAAAAAGTAGCAATGCGTTTTGTAGAATGGTGGCAGTTAGTAGAAAGGATATTGACACTAAATATGTGCCAACAAAGAGGTGAAGTTAATGCCCCCTAGGTGAAATTTGGTCAGTGAGAGAGACCTAAAATATATATAAATGTACAAGTAAGAGCAAGTTGTGAAGGATAATGTGAGGGTAAGAAGAGAAATGGAAGCTAAAATTTTAAGAGAATAATTTTGAGAATAATAATTTAGTCCGCCAACCAATTTTATGGAATGTCTTGGATTAGTCGTGAATTATATAACTTCTTTAGTTTTGTGAATAACTAATTTTAAAAGAGATGTTTAAATGTCTGCCCAATATTCTGCCAGGGTTCTGCATACTGATATAGTGGGTTTAGCTGGTAATTTTTTTTCTGAAGTTGTTAAGTTTTCATGTGGTTTACAAAGTAACAAAGACCATGTCACAAACATACCTGTACCGGGCACCTGCGCCGCTTCTCTCCTTGAGCCACACAGGCAGAACACACACTGCGTGGCCGCACTACTGCCGTCCTCAGGCCGTGCGGCCGAATGCTCCACGTGGCCGTACGGCCTGAATAGTATACTCACCTTCGATCCCATGAACAGCTCCCTCTGCTGGTTCGGGGGCCGAACTGCAGCTCCTTAAATAAATAATTCCCATGACACGCCTTTAAAGGGACCGCGTCATTTAGGTGACCTCACGCTGTTTGGGGTCGCAGAGATGACGTGGACCAATAGGAACCTATTTAGATTATTATTAACAGTGTAATCATGTGTCCCTTTCCCTATAAAGTGTTCAGATTTGTTACCATTGTCGTGTACTCCATTTTGAGGGAGAGGTACCAATGGAATGATGTTTTGTATGCCTAGAGTTAGAGATGAGCTTCGAAATGTCATGCCCATTACTTTGTTCTTCAGGAAGTCCCAGACCTGTGTGGTTGATAAGCACAGAATATAGCATGACATCTGTCCATTGTGGACAGGGCATTGTGGCTACGGCCAATAATTGAACAAATGCTAAGAGGTTAGGATTGGGGATCGCTTAATGCTACAAATGGTGATAACCTAGATCAGGGAATGATGCATTGATAACAGGTGTTGCAGCCAAAATATTTGTTGTGTTTTAGTATGTCCTTAAATAAAATAATGTAGCACTGCAATGCATTATCATATCATGGACTGTTTTCTTTTAGTTTGTGTCTCATATCACCTGTATTTACCCCAATGAAAAATAGGCAATGAAACATAGATAATGTTGTACCTGTACATAAGAATTAAAGTTAATTTGCCTGTTAGCGTGTTTGTCAGTGCATTTTTGTCAGTTAACTTTTATCAGAGACCAACTTTCTCAGAGCTCCAGAGATAGTAATTATAGTGTACAAGGCTGTTTTCTTATTCAGGAACACATCACAGTTACTAACTATAGGCCTGCATCTACACAAGGTTATATCACTAGAATTTTGCAATTTAATGAACTACTGAAAACTTTCAAAACTACTTTCCTCTTAAACTGATCATAAAAAAACAAAACGAATTGGAAGAGACCATTAGAAATGCTTAAGCTGTGTGGGTGATTTACTAATAGTAACACTAAGTGCTATAGTAACATCACCTGGCTATGAATACAACTCTGAGAAAACAAAAGCACAACACAAATATTTACACGGTTATTCATAAAGAGGGAACAGTCAGGAATTCAAAGTGAATTCAAAGTGACTTTAAGGCCAAAGTAAGCAGACTGGATATGCTTCCAGGTCTAGTACCTTGGCCTCAAATTTCAAATTCACTTTGAATTCACTTCACTTTAAAGGCACTAGCTGTCAGAAAACATACAGAGAGATGCTGGGGGTCTTGAACTGACATGTGAGTGTTACTTCTCTGCTCTATGTACTTTCTACATTTCTACATTACTTTCTGCTATTACAATTAAAGGAACACTATAGGTCCCTTAAAAGGTGTTAAAACCTGTCTGAAAGGAAAGCATTGGATTGGCTGAGATTGTCAATTCTGATGCTTTCAGCCAAGGAGGAGGGCCTGGGGGCAGAGCCAAACAGCACCCAGGCCAATCAGCATCTTCTCATAAAGATGCATTGAATCCATGCAGAGCGTGGAGACGCTGAATGTCTGTGCTGCACACTGTCTCCCTGTAGCACCGACCCAGGAAGTACCTCTAGTGGCCGTCTGAGTGACTGGCACTAGAGGTATCCCTAGGGAACAAAATAAACACTTCCTTTTCTCTGAAAGACAGTTTTTACATGAAAATGCCTGCAGTGACAGGCAGGGCCAGATTAACATAGGGGCTGATGGAGCTGCAGCTCCAGACCCAAGCCCATGGAATAGGCCCATTGATGAAAATAATTTTTTTAAATTTTTTTTTTACACACTACTTTTGGGGTTGCCAGTATTTCTTAGGGTTGCCATATATTTCTCAGAAGTATTTCTCAGGTATTTGAGGCTGCCTAGCTGGTGCTGGTATTGCAGTAATACCGGTATTACAAATATCAGTCTCAGTATAAACAGATATTATTCTGCAATACCAGTGTCAGCCAGTAGGGGTCACTGTGTGTGTGGAGAGAGGCAGGATAAGACGTTACAGCATCTCCCTCCCTTCTCTACTCACTGATCTGCGGGGAGCAGCTCTGTACAGAGAGTCCAGAGAGCATCTCTGAGCCTGCAGAGACAGTCAACAGCTCAGGTAAGTGTGGGATGGGGGAAAAGGCTGCAGGGAGACATGGGGACACAGGCACTACTGAATACTTGGAGACACTAGGGGACACTGAGACACATGGGGACACAGTGAGAAATGGGGACACTGAGACACTAGGGAACACTTTGAGACATAGGGACACTTGGGAACACTGAGACACTAGGGGGCACTGGGAGACCTGGGGACACAGACACTAGGGGAAACTGTGAGAGATACAGGGACACTTGGTGACACTGAGACACTAGGGGGCACTGGGAGACCTGGGGACACAGACACTAGGAGAAACTGTGAGAGACATAGGGACACTTGGTGACACTGAGACACTAAGGGACACTTGGAGTCCTGAGGACACTAAGATACTAGGGGAAACATTTAGATATTAGGACGGTGAGAGACTTGGGGACACTAAGACATTAGGACACTAAGATACATGGGGACACTGATACACTAAGGGAACATGGGGACCCTGAGACTCAAGGGACACAGTGGCCCCTAGTCTCTGTGTCCCTATGTCTCCCAGCCATTGTCCCTGGTGCCTCTCAGTGTCCCTAGTGTCTATGTCCCTAGTCTCCCAGTGTCCCCTAGTCTCCCACTGTCCCCATGTCTCTCAGTGTCCCCTATTCTCACAGTGTCCCCTAGTGTCCTAGTGACATTGGGACACTGGGAGACATGGGGACACAGACTCTAAGGGACACTGGAAGACAAAGGGATACAAACATTAGGGGACACTGGGTGACATGGGGACACTGAGACACTAGGGGACACTGACAGACATGGGGACACTGTGCGACTTTGAGATATGGGGCACTACCAGTGTCCCCATGTCTTTCAGGCAGTGTCCCTAGTATCTCAGTTTCCCCATGTGTCCCTGGTGTCTCTCAGTGTCCGTAGTGTGCCAGTGTCCCTAGTGTCTCAGTGTTTCCTAGTCTCCCAACGTCCCCTAGTCTCCCAGTATCTCAGTGTCTCCCAGTGTCCCCATGTCTCTCAGTTTCTCAGTGTCCCCTAGCATAAAAGAAAAAATCTCAGGCACTTACTGTGATAGATTTAAGCAGGTTTATTGGACACCGCAACATTTCGACCTGTACCCAGGTCTTTATCAAGTCTCCAGTGTCCCCTATATATCACAGTGTCCCCTATGTATCACGGTGTCTAAGTCCCCCATGTCTCCCAGTGTCCCCTCATGTCTCAAAGTCACCCAGTGTCCCCACGTCTCCCAATGTTCCCTAGTATCTCAGTGTTCCCATGTGTCCCAATGTCTCTCAATGTCCCCTAGTGGCATGGGGACACTGGGAGACATGGGGACACAGACACTAGGGGACTGGGAGACATGGGGACACAAACATGCCCCCCTTTTGGGTATGTTCGTCCCTTTTGACAGTTCTGGTTATGTGATTTGCATCAGTGGCCCACCCTTTTACCCCGTCCATAGACTTCCTGCTTTACTGGACACTGCTGTTAGGGGGTATTGATTAACTTGAAAGATGAAAGCATAAGATTAGCATAGGGTATGTGTTTTTTCGAATAGCTGCATCCAGCACCATCTCCATCAGATACACGACGCTTTGGAGGTAGGACTGTTTTAGTGTTTTTGGTAGATAAGATTTTGTAATTAGGCCCATCATAATTGTCAGCAACAGGCCAAGTGGGCTCTTAATCTGGCCCTGACTATAGATGATTATCTTTGGTTTATGTTTGGATAGTTAAAGCTATTTGTCTTTGAATACGTAAAGCAGTGTTCCTCTCCCAAACCATTTCAAACAATTAGAGTAATTTTAATTAAATTGTCACTGAAAAATAAAAATAAAAATCATAAAATAAAAAAAAACAATATTGTACAGACTTATTTTTATATACAATTTGTAGTTATATACAACTATTGAGGATAAATAAACCCAAGACATTTGATGTGCCTATTTACTTTATAAGGATACCACTAAGCAGTGATGTCATCATGCATCATAATAATCTGAGAGTATCTAACAAGAGTTTGAACAATCTGAAGCCAGTCAGTGTGGAGCAGGGACTACAGGGTAAACAGAAACTATTTAGAGCAAACCAAAACCTTCTGGATAATCTGCTGCATGGACCTAAACAGGATCTGAAGAGGATGGTAATGTATGGGGTAAATGATTCATATGAAATACATTGAATACAGATCCAGGGACCGATCGCCTTAATATGGGGTCAGGAAGGAATTTTTTACTTGGATATTTTACCCATTGTATGTCCAAGTTTTTTCGCCTTCCTCTGGATCACTAATTCACTAAATATTGAATTGCAGCAAATGTATCTGACCAGTTTATTCAATAAACACCAAATTTTATCCACATGTGTTTTTGTATTTTTGTAACTCTTAAAATAATATATATATATAAAAGCTTGGTACAAATGTATTAAAGACAAACACTCTAAATAAAATTAGAAGACTGGATTCATTATATAGTTACTTTTTAATTACGTAGGTTACAAAAATACAAAGATAAACAAAATACATTTTAAACGCCTTAAAAAGAGGAAATAATATTTCATTGATGAATTACCATATATAACTGACACTAAATATATATTATCCGCATGCTTCTGCAAATATGCAGTCACAAATATAGTGCCATGTCCCAATAGTAGGGATAAAAGCATATTATGATTTCTAATAATAATAATAATAAGTCCATTCTGACCACACCTCATCACATTTTAAACCACAGTTTTGCACTATATATATTTTTATGATCAAACATGGCAGCATTTACTCATGAGTTAGCTGCTCCCCTCACAGCAGAAAGGACAGGAAATAGAACTTTGAAACTGGTATAAATAGATCCTCTCCCTTCCCATCAGGCAGTCTTTTTTCCTGTCCTTCACAGCAGTTTGGAAGGAGTCTGCTTAAGCAGGCCTAGATCTATGTTCACCAGGCCAGTATTTTTGTGTCCCTGCCAGGGTTCAGCCTCTAAGCCCTGGAGACCCAGCAACAACACATCTCTATGAGTCACCAGCCTGGGTACCTCCTTTACTGACCAGGGGTCACTCTCTCCCTCAGGGGATGAAAGCGGTCCACTCTATACATGCCAGGGTTCAGCCTCTTATCCCTGAAGACCCTACAACATCACATCTCTATGAGTTGCTAGCCTGGGTACCTCCTTTCATGACCTGCGGTCAGACCCTATCGCTCCCTCAGGGAATGAAAACAGTCCCTTGCATACATGCCAGGATTCAGCCTCTAATCCCTGAAGACCCAGCAACAGCATATGTCTATGAGTTGCTAGCATGGGTAACCCCTTTAGTGACCCAGGGTCTGACCCAATTCTTCCTTCAGAGGAGGAACGCGGTCCATACATGAAGCCATGCCAGGGTTCAGCCTCTTATCCCTGAAGACCCAGCAACAGCATATCTCTATGAGTCGCTAGCCTGGGTAACCCCTTTAGTGACTGGGGTTTTAACCTAACTCTCTCCCTCAGGGGATGAATGCGGTCCACGGTATACCTGAGGCCCAGCCAGGGTTCAGCCTCTTATCCCTGAAGACCAATCTCTATGAGTCGCCAGCCTGGGTACCCCCTTTTGTGAATGGGGGTCAGATCCAATCGCTCCCTCGGGGGAATAAAGCAGTCCATTGCATACATGCCAGGGTTCAGCCTCTTATCCCCGAAGACCCATCTCTCTGAGCAGCCAGCCTGGGTACCCCGTTTAGTGAACGGGGCTCTGACCCAACTCTCTGTCTCACGGGATGACAGTTGTGCACTGTATACATGAGGTCAAATCAGGGTTCAGCCTCTTATCCCTGATGACCCAATAGACAGCACTTCCATAAGGTGACTACCTGGGTAATCCATAGGTTTGTTTAAAACCTTCCCCCACTGGTGGTGATGAATGGCATGTTCTTTCTAACAAATAGGTTATATTTAGGGAGTTTCTGTGGTGAGCATTTAGGAAAGTTTATACAGGCAACGAAGCAATTTACAAAAGGGCGCTGATAATGCAACAATGCATTTACAAAAAGAGTGCTGATAATGCAATGATGCATTTTACTAAAGAGTGCTGATAATGCAATGATACAGTTTACAAAAGAGCGCTGATAATGCAATGATGCATTTACAAAAAGAGTGTTGATAATGCAACAATGCATTTTACTAAAGAGTGCTGATAATGCAATGATGCATTTTTCAAAAGAGTGCTAATAATACAATTTACAAAAGAGCGCTGATAATGCAATGACGCATTTACAAAAAGAGTGCTGATAATGCAATGATGCATTCTACAAAAGAGTGCTAATAATGCAATTTACAAAAGAGTGCTGATAATGCAATGATGCATTTACAAAAGAGTGCTAATAATGCAATTTACAAATAATAATGGATATCCTGAGTATATAAAGTCTGCCTGAATACCACAATCCTGGAGACAGAGAAGAGGCCAATACCCTTGGCAATAGAAAGCTTCCCTGGGTGACTGAGCCAATTGTACCTGTACACCCAATGCATATAAAGGGTGAGTGATTGCGTAGTGATAATATATACTTACCAGCAAGCGCTCCACTTATTTACTGATGTTGGAGTCGTTATCAGGTCACACAGTATAAGATATTTTTTGTGCAGTTCTGGTGTGGTGCAAGGAACGAACCACTCCAAGTGTTGTAGCAGCTTATTCTATTTATCTTTCTATTATTCATTATTTGTTTGTAAGAGCTTCTTTTATCACAGATAGGTTCTATAACATGGTCTCCATACTGTAATGAATAACACTGTGAATATTCAAATTATTCAAAATTACTCAAAACAGCCAAGTTGTGACTAGTTACTCTGCCCACATTTTGCCATCAGACTTTAATTTGCTACAAATCAAAATTTAATGATTAAAACTGTTCATGAAGATTTGTTTCCTTTTGTATAAAAGTTTTAATTTTTTCTGCATTATAAATAAATAAATTAAATTAAAAGAAAATATTTTTTTGTCGATCATGTAAAACAACTCCATGGCCCATTTACTACATAATTCAAACACCAGAGCCACTACAGCATGGTTATTGTACCCAGGGCTGGATTAACATAGGGGCTGATGTAGCTGCAGTTCCAGGCCCATGCCTATGGAATTGTTATTGGCTACTCTTCACATGCTTTTGCTTAAGTATGGAAACTTAAGAGGGATGTAGGTGAACAAAACTGGTGCGGAAGGGCTGACAATGAAGTTAGTTGCGTTAAAGCCGAGTTTGCGCACTACTTGCTCCCAGACTGCACAACAAGAGCTTCTGCCTGCTAGTAAGAAGGTTAGTAGAGGAATGGACCAGCAAGTGCTAGGGGACAGTCCTTAGAAAGTGTAGAGCTAGCGCATCATTAGACGCATTTATGCCAAGCAAAGTATGCTGTCTGCACAGTATGCCCTTGGTTGGTCATCTTGCATGATTGGCAGGGAGCCTGTCGCTCATTCACGCCAGGCTGTCCTAATTCCTCGCGCAGACACGCTTCTTTTGGGGCGTGTTTGTCCCTTTGTGCGGTTCTCGTTACGTGATTCACATCAGTGGCACACCCTTTTACCCCGCCCACCAAAATCCTACTTCACTGGACATTGCTGCTAGAGGGTATGGATTTACTTGAAAGATGAAAGTGAGAGATTAGCATAGGGTTTGTGTTTTCTGATAGCTATATCCTGTGAGTTTCCCTCCAGCACCACCTCCACTAGATACATGATGTTTGGGAGGTATAACTGTTTTAGTGTTTTCTGTCGATAATATTCTGTAATTAGGCCCATCATAATTGTCATCACCAGGCCCAATGGGCTCTTAATCTGGCCCTGGTGACAGGCTATACTCACCCGAATAGCTACATTAAGCTGTAGTTGTTCTGTTAGCTATAGTGTCCCTCTAAAGCTCCAATAAGTTTGTTTTTTAGGTGACTTACTAGTATCCATTAATAGAACTAAAATGCAAATTTTGAATAAGGACAATGTATCTTATATACATAGATTGATTTCTAAACTTATTATTTGTAGTTTAAAGACATATTACTGTAAGTGTTAAGGGCATGATCTTCATTGTGGGCCGCATGCAGCCCAGCCAATCAGGGGGCGCAAAAATCACTTGAAAGACTCACAAGTAATTTTTACACCCGCCTCGGCCTGTGTTCTTCCACCCACAGGCAGCGTGTAGCTCCATGAGGGGAGCGCCACCACCTCCCCATCTGTGTAGGAGCGCCAGGTGTCATGTGACTCATGGCCATTTTTAACTCCGGGGCAGCTGCTCCAGACCCTGTCACTGATAAGGGGTCCAAAGCAGCTGCCCCATTTGCCCTCTGCCTGCAACAATGTCTTTTGGGGTCTACGATCCTAAAATAAATTGTTGAGGGCAGCGGGCCCACACACTATGGGGGCCCATCGGGTGGCCCTAAGTCGGTGGGCCTGTGTCAGCAGGGGCATGGTTGTGCGCTGTGGTGCTTCAACAGCACGACTGGGCCCCTTGCTTTTTGGCAGCCGGCTGGGAGGAAGTGACAGCCTCACGGGAGAAAGGAGGACCAGCTGTTCCGGAGAGGGCCAGGCAGGGAGAGAGCGAGAGCTTAACTCCCAAGCCACCCTAGCAAGCCCACTGGACCCCAGAGAAGCATCCCTCAAGGAAAAGGTAAGAAACTGGAGGGTGGTTATCAAATTTTACATGAGTGTCTGAGTGTGTGTGTGTCAGTATGTATGTATGTGTGTCAGCATGTCTGGCTGTCTGTGTGTGTCAATATGTCTGCATGTGTGTATGTCTGTCAGTGTCTGTGTGTATGTGTGTTTCAGTATGTCTGTCTGTGTGTATGTGTGCCAGTATGTCTGTCAGTGTGTCAGGATGTCTGTCAGTGTGTCAGTATGTCTGTGTGTGTGTGTGAGTCTGTTAGTGTCTGTGTGGTTCAGTATGACTGTGTGTATGTGTGTTTCAGTATGGCTGTCTCTGTGTGTCTCTGCGTCAGTACGTCTGTCAGTATGTGTCTGTGTATATATATGTTTTGGATCAACAGCAAAAAACAAATGTGAGCAAGGCTGAACTTGATGGACTCAAGTCTCTTTTCAGCTATGTAACTATGTGTGTGTATCTGTATTTAGTCAGTGTGTGTATCTGTATGTGTGTCAGTGTTTGTATCTGTGTATCTGCATGTGTGTCAGGTTGTGTATTTGTGTGTCTGGATGTGTGTCAGTGTGTGTGTCGGTGTATCTATATGTAGTCAGTGTGTGTATCTTTGTATCTGCACATATGTCAGTGTTTGTATCTGTGTATCTGCATGTGTGTCAGGGACTAGGGAGTGAGCGTAGTGGACAGTGCGGCTACCTACCTGGCTGAGACTGCAGTTTGCAGAGGGACTGAGGGAGCGAGCAGAGCGGACACTTCAGACAGTGGCATTACTACTGAGATAGTAAGTAACTTGAGGTGAAGCTTTTGAGTGAAATATATATATCTGTACCCAGAATTACATATTGTTTGCATAAGAATGATACAAGTGAATTTAGTTTGTGTTGGTCTTGGTCAAACTCTTTTTTTCTTTGTGCGGCCCACATAAACTTAAGCCTTGTTTATTTGGCCCGAGTTAGCCTTTGAGTTTGACATGCTTCTTCTACACAAAAGGGACACAAGGATAGAAAAGAGGGACAAAGAGATTTGAGCCCAAAATAGGGACTGTCCCTCTTAAATAGGGAAACTTGGGAGGTATGCAGTTGTAACTCATATACATTAACAATGTCTGCTCCATCTGATGTTTTTCAGATTCTTTAGATCATAATATTGTTGTGGATTGATCTGTTCCCACAGACCTCTATCTGTCTCGTGTTAGCCCCAAAGCACAGCATACTGGTGTGGTCATTTAATTTACCAGGCCTCTTCTTTATAGCGTAAAATTCTTAGTGAGTCAGACAGAGAGCCTCTTCTGATCAAATTTGTCTCCCAGATGTTGGAGACAAACAAACAGAGATGGAATCAAACGTAGCTGATACACATTTTAAGGAAAGAATAATGCAGGTTTAGCTTCTATTGTAAAACAGGAAGGAAGTTTGGTGTTCAATGCTTTTTTAAAGTGACACTATAGGCACCCAGACCACTTTATCTCATTGAAGTGGACTGGGTGCAGTGCCCCATATTCCCTTAACCCTGCAATTGTAATTATTGCAGTTATTTAGAAACTGCAATAATTACTTTGCAGGGTTAACTCCCCCTCTAGTGGCCGTCTAAGTAGGTAGAGCTTGTTTCCTATTTGGAAACATAATTTTAGCGTTCTAGATGTGGACGGTATCATGCCGCATCAGCCGGATCGGTGCCATCATTGGAGCGCACCTGACTCAGTTCGGCTCGTGTTTTCTCTTTCTGAGAGTGGATAGACTCTGCCCCTAGGTGGCATAGAATCAGGAAACAAGTCTATTGCACAGAACGATGTGGGGGGTAGCTTTTAAGTCAATATAAGTGTAAGAAGAGAGGTGGATAAAGGAGTGGCGGAAGGGACATTCATAGCATTCAAAGAGCGTATATGTGTTAAGTAGTCTTGGTCACAGTTCTTTCCTCAGTCAATAATCTTTCCTGATACCCAATTTATGACAATGTGGTGTTTAACCAATCAAGGGAAAGCGAGTACATTGGGACATGAAGAAGAAACGATAATCTGAAAACATTATTTTTCCTGTTTAAAACAGTCATGAGTATTTCTTGTGTGTTATCTATGGTTTGAACAACAGCCTATCATTTATAGCATCAACTGCAAAGGGTGTTGTATATTGTATTAGGGGTAAAGCAGAACTAGCAAAGGTTGTATCAAGAAAGTTTTCAGCTACATTGGTATCTATCAAGGCGTTGGCAGGAATAGTACTATTATTGACCTTCAAGGTGAAAGATACAATCAATCTAGCTGATATGGAAATAGGGGACAGTGTAGTCACACCCAAGTGTGCCCTTGTTTGGCCTTAGGAGCATGAGTTTTCCGCATGGTTAGGACATTTCTAGCTGATTTCTTAGCTTTATTTACATTACTCGCACCAATATGCATTGGTTCAGGAGGAGTTCAGAAGAAGGTAACCTTAAGGTAGGACGTGTAGAGATACACCTTTGTGTTTCTCTATGTATGCGTCTTTCCCTTAAGCTGTTGTCTATATGTATACAAAAAATGATGAGATCATTTAAATCAGTAGGTATGTCTTTAGCAGCAATCTCATCTAATATACTGTCAGATAGACCTTCATGGAAAGCAGTTACCAGAAAAATTTTATTCCACACATTCTCTGATGTGAACATGGTGATCTAGATAGCATAATCAGAAACTGTACATGGCCCCTGTTTTATTCTCATCAAGGCTTTGCCTGCAGAGCTAACACAACCTGACATGTCAAAAGTTATTCTAAATGCAGCAAGAAACTCTATGTAATTATAAACCACCGACATGTTAGATTCCCAAAGTGGATAGGCCCAAGCATGTTCTCTATAAGTAAAGTGGTCAATGAGGAAAACAATAATCTTGGATCTGTCAGTGGGATAAGACCATGGGTTAATTTCAAAGTGTATATCAACCTGATTTAAGAAACCACAACAATGCATCGGATCCCCATTGTATCTTTGTGGGGGCGTCATATGAACAGGAGGAGAAGAAGAACTAGGCATAGGAGCAGGAAAAATGGTAGGCGATGCCACAGCAGCTGCATGGGTCTCAGGCTGTAAATGAGCCGTGCAGGTATGGATGGTTTGTAGGAATTGAGCAAATTGGTCCATGCGATGGTCAAAATCATTCATCCTAGCACCAAATACAGTCATTAGCTGGGACAGGTCTGTGGGTCCATGTGGCCTTGTTGTAAAGTCTGGAATGGGGTAGGAATCAAATTACACAGACACAGAACAGAACAAAGGAGAGACAATCTGTATACTGGTCCTTAGAATGGCTGGCTTAAAACAGAAGAGAGTCAGAGTAATAGCTGAGGTCTAGGATAGGAGAAAACAGGATAAACGGATTTAGACTGCTATTAAGGGGTCTGTCACAAGGGAGTAAGGAGGATGGAGGAGGTGGATTGGTGCAGGTTATCTAGCAAACAAACAACGTTATTGGGCATTTTCCCACCCTAGACCTTTTTACTCCCTATTCCTCTTCCGGTTCCCTGTCTATTTCTGCGGCAGCTGTATATTAGATACAAATGCAGTATTACTGTGTTATATTATCTGGTATATATTTTTTACCTCCGGCATTTATTCTACATTATACTAGATTGTATATTTTTTAGAAGGCTTCTTGTCATTTTGAATAGTACTTATGGATTTATAATCTGGTTTACAACTGGTTAAATGCTATCTCATTTCCTATTTCTTTTTATTATAGCTACTGTGCACTGAATATAGCCTAGAAGTCATAAGAAAACAGATACTATTAAAGAACCACTATAGTGCCAGGAAAACATACTTGTTTTCCTGGCACTATAGGGTCTCTAGGTCCCCTCCACCCTCTGGGTCCCCTTTCCCGCCGGGCTCTAGGGTGTGGAAGGGGTTAATCCCTTACTTTTTCCCCCCGCCGGGCTCCCTCGGCACGGAGAACTCTCCTCCTCCTTTTCGCCGTCATCGGCTGAATGCGCATGCGCGCATTCAACCAGTACATAGGAAAGCATTCCTATGGACACAGTGAGAAGCGCGGAAGCGCCTCTAGTGGCTGTCAATGAGACAGCCACTAGAGGCTGGATTAACCCTAAAGTAAACATAGCAGTTTCTCTGAAACTGCTATGTGTACAGCAAATAGGGTTAAACCTAGATGGACCTGGCACCCAGACCACTTCATTAAGCTGAAGTGGTCCGGGTGCCTATAGTGGTCCTATAAGTAACACTGTTTAACCTGTCAACACTGCTTTTGTATCAAGCAGCCAGGTAGATAACTTTTGGTTACAATCATTTCATGATACAATCTACCCCCAAGCTATTAAATATTATTAAACATCTAGTGTTTTTACTACCTTATTTACATCCGTGAAAGCAATTGGTTCCCTTTTTAATAACTTTTGTTTTTCACTGTGTGTAACAATATTACAATTAAGTGTTTATCTTTGGTTCATTTTTATGTTTTGTGGCACTACTTTATATCATTGCCATCTAATAAAGTTTTATTTTTTTCAATTTTGCTACACATAGGACCTGAATATCCATAGTGGTAACATTTTGAGTCCTTGTACCAGTTCTTTGTCTGAGACCAGTTCTCGCTTTAGTAGGATTGTTAGGTGCTATAGTAAGAAGTAAGGGGCTTTAGTAGGGGAAGTTAGGGGCAGGAGTAAGGGGCTTTAACAGAGAAGGTTAGGGGCTGTAGTAAGGACAAAAGGGCTTTAGTAAGGGAGGTTATGGCCTGTAGTAAGGAGTAAGGGGCTTTAGTAAGGGAGGTTAGGGGCTGCAGTGGGTGGTAAGGGTTGTATTAAGGAGTAAGGCACTTTAGTAGAGGAGGTTAGGGCCTGTAGTAAGGAGTAAGGGTCTTTAGTAGAGGGTTAGGGGCTGTAGTGGGGGTTTAGGGGTGTAGTAAGGAGTATCAGGCTTTAGCGGGTGTGTTAGAGGCTGTAGTGGGGGTTAGGGGTGTAGTAAGAAGTAAGAGGCTTTAGTAGGGGAGGTTAGGGGCTGTGGTAGGGAGTAAGGGGCTTTAGTAGGGGGTTATGGGCTGTAGTGGGGGTTTAGGAGTGTAGTAAGGAGTGAGGGGATTTACAAGGTTTGTTAGTGGGGTAGTAAGGAGTAAGTGGCTTTAGTGGGTTTGTTAGGGGCTGTAGTGGGGGTTAGGGGTGAAGTAAGGAGTAAGAGGCTTTAGCAGGAGATGTTAGGGGCTGTAGTAGGGAGTAATTGTCTATATTAAGGGGTTAGGGGCTGTAGTGGGGGTTTAAGGGTGTAGTAAGGAGAAAGGGGATTTAGTAGGGGTGTTAGGGGCTGTAGTTGGGGTTTAGGGGTGTAGTAAGGAGTAAGTGGCTTTAGTAGGGGCGTTAGGAGTGTAGTAAGGAGTAGAAGGGTGTGTTAGGTGCTTTAGTAGGGGAGATAATGGGCTTGGATGGTAAGGGGTGTATTAGGACATAGGGGCTGCACTTGGGGGGCTGAAAAGAAAAACTAGTGTATTCCCCCCTCCCTGAGGCTTACCTTGGGTCAGGGAGGGGGGAATCATGTTCTTTGTTTGTCCGGTGGGAGATGTGCTGCTGTGCAGACAGTTCCTTCCAGCAGCCAGCACCGCCGGAGTAAGTATCAGGGGGCAGGGCCTAAACAGGGGTGGAGCCTATCGTGAGGGGCAGAGTCTATTGCTGCCGATGCACTTCTATCTACAACTGGTGTAGATAGAAGGGCAGCAGGGAAGCAGGGCCATCGGAAGCCCTTTCATCATGCTGCACTTCTATCTCGGAGGGGGGTGGCAATTGTCCCATTGCCCCCCCCCCCACCCCCGAATCTGCCACTGAAACTGGTACAAGCCAAGCACAAGGAAGTACAGAGGTCAGGATAGGTCAGGACAAAGAAGCCAAGAGTTAAGTACCAAAGCAGCTGATAATAAAAGAACACACTATTCGGCTAACTATGTAAACTCAACAGGGCAACAAAGAGTGGTGAGTAGAAAATGTTGTTTCAGAGTTCCAGATTACTCATGGGCGGTAGAAAATCGTATCAGTCCAATCCGTGATGTCTTTGGACTGCTCCCGATTTGGTCCAGCGAATGCATCATTCAGATGCAAATGATGGTGCAAATAAAAGGACACACTTCAAGAGCATTCAGCATCCAGGAGAATGCCAAAGGAACTTTATAAGAACCTAGCAACCCTGACAATTATCCAACTATTCCATTTTTAGTAATGCTTTACCCTGAAATTAGATTCTCGTTTTTTCTCATATCAGGAATTCTACACTTGCCTTGTTTGTTGACTGTTCTCCACTGGTCTGAACTGAACTAGGTTCCAGTAGATTGCCCAGCCTACGGGATTTGAATATAATATTTGTAGCACAACTATTTTATGTACCAGAAAACAGTTTACTGTCCAACTTATCCAGACGATACAGCAAATAGTAAATAATGGTAAGGTTATCGGCAATGTAAATTAAACAAGAAATTACCTTTTTTTTTTAAATTAAAGATTTATAGAGTTATTGTTTAATGTATGCATTACTTGGAATGCAGCATGAATTTAACATTTTTAACCAAAATAACCAAACTGGAAACTCCATGATAGCTATGTTTTCAGAGTGGTTATTATGGCTTTAAATGTGATTTATATGTAATTTCTGACAATTCATAGTTTAGTGAATAATCTTGGAAAGGAAATGAAAGGCACAAGGCCTTCTGTCAGCTCATCTGGCTATCCTCAGCTGAATAATGATAGTTTGCCAGACTCTGGCTTTTGTGTCTGCTTATTGTGTTATTTCCCATGTAACTCAATCATACCTTTCATTTAGTAAACAACAATGAAATTACAGTGTCTAAACCTTTGAAGAGCACCACGATAAACACTGGAAAACAAGTAACTACCAAACCTAAGAAGGTGGTGGAGATAAGACAGAAATAAAAGGTACAGACATGATGGCTGCATTCAGTATTTTAATGATTTTGCTTTTCTTTCTTACAGATTAATAGGACATACTTGTGCACAGAATGTGCAGGAATTTGTATATGTTTCTTGGTAGCTTAAAGGAAATATTGCTCTAAACATAAAAAATAGCCATTTTGTAAAATTATAATGTCCTACGGCTGCCTTTCTTGAGAAATGTTGTATGTCTTTGCTGTTAATTGTTGAGTGTGGTTTATTGTGTGTGTGTTGTGTTCTTGTCTTACGATTGCTCCTGACTGGCAATTAGGAAATAAATTGGTGTATTACCAGATTTTTTGTGCATGAATTTGCATCACCTAATCTGTGCATGTACTGAATGCCACAAGGGCTGTTTGAGGCTCACTACTTGGAGTATGGCTGCAAGTCATGTCAGAACTTGTGGGACAGTTCAAAGGGAATGAAAAACATTTTAGTTGGGTAATACCTACGCCATCTTTAAAAGTGGCACATATTCTTCGTCTCCATGTGACAAAAACGGAGATAATTACCTTCCGAAGATAGAGGGGGTGCCGCTCGGCGGTCTTCTGCTATAATGCCTGGCTTTTGTGTCATGTCGGTGGATGCCGACCGCTGTGGACCCACGCAATTATATAGCCCCATATCCATCCATAGTAAAGACGACGTCGACGTGTGGGTGATGTCACGCAAAAGACGAACACGCACGTTTTGGGGTCAAGGGCTAGGTAAAGCCAATCGGATCTGCAAAAGAGTTATTTAAACTCTCATATGCCCTGTCATGGTTGTCCATAGTTGGTTATATGAGAGTGTGTTCCTTATCGTGTTTGTCTGGTTTTTGACTTTGGCTTCGTTTTGACTTTCCCGATTTCTGGTATCCTTGACTTTTGGCTTCTCCTTATCGCTGTGTATCATTCTGACCTCAGCTAGTTTTCTGACTATTCTTGGGTAGGTTAAGTCTGTCAATTCTAAGGTCCGGTAAGATGTTACCCTTAGTTCTAGGGTGTGATACTATTCTGCGTGCTGGATCAATATAATCCTGAGAAAAAGGACACAATAGTCATCAAAACAAGTTTAGCTTAATGAAGCAGTTGTTAGACCATGCCTCTGATTTCACTGCTCAATTCTCTGCCATTTAGGAGTTAAATCACTTTTGTTTCTGTTTCTGTAGCCCTAGACAAACCTCCTCTGGCTGTGACTGAAACAGCATGGATGAAAACAAAATGGTTTCATTTTCAATCAGATGTAACTTACTTTAAAAGTTTTTAATCTTCTGTACTTTAAATTGAACTTTCATTACATACAGGAGATTACTGTAAGCTTTAGCAAACTTTTAGCAGAGCAGGAGATAAGAGATACTAAATAAGACAGAATTTGCAAGTAAGGAAGTTCAAACATTAGATTACTCTTTACAGGAAGTGTTTAGGAAGGTTGTGTAAGTCACATGCAGAAGGTTTTTATCTCCTGTTCTGTAAATATAGCCATATTCTGATAGTTAGGCATGTATGGCAGCATGGTAATATACATCAGACAGGATATTTTATGTTTTAATCATATTATAGATTATAATCAAGCCAGTTGTGTGTTGGTTACTGAAATCACAATTTCTGTGTTATGTGGCCTAATAGCAGCATAATGTAAAACAATCAATACAGTACACGCATTAAACTCTACTTTTGTATTTTTTTGTATACTGGACATATACATTTTTAGACAGACCATTTGGCCAAACTAGGGAAATGACCAATGGGGTTTATGATCACTGGTCAATGAGCAACTGGAGAGATCAGAGGATCAGGTCTGTTATTGACTAATTATATTCTATCCATAGTGCCAATCAAGTAGCTGACACCAGAGATACTTATATAAAGTTGTTCAGTGTCATTGTTGCTGTCACTGTTGTGTGATCAGGTGGACTGTGTTGTTGAGAGTAAATTGTGTGTGAGAGATAAAAATATAATACTACTTTATATCGCTGCCACACAAACACACAAACTACACTCTGGAACAGGAGATTTAAAAAAAAAAAAAAAGTATAAAAAGATACTTGTAGACTTCATGCCATTTCTTTATTATGATGTTAATGGACGTTTTAATTTGATAACTATTTCTAAGTAGTGCTATTGGCAGAAAAAGGTGTAACATTATTGGACTGTGCATTGAAAACAAATTTAATTAAGTTCAGAAAACGTTGTCAATCAAATACTACTTCTGGATTGTGGTCAATCAAGGCCATAGTTCATCCTGTCACTGCCATAGGGTTGAGCAGCAAAGTACAGTTATACCCAACAGGAATGGTTATATTAAAATAAATTCACTATAGTGTTTAGCATCTCTACTAGCTCCACTATGAAAGCCAGAAGGGAACCGAACAAAGTCTTTCATTTAGTGAAATTATAATTCGCTCAGATAAGCATTTTATTGTATGAACAGTATATGGCATTGTATGAACCACAGAGTATATATATTTCCAATGTAAAAGTAGAAAAAAAAAGAGTTAACAAGGATCTGCTGTTTCCAAGTCAACGGATGATTAAGTTGCCATTGTTCGTATTTTTCACTGACATTAACATTATACTTGGTGGGGGTGGATATTCAATGTATTGTTTATTAATAAATACATTTTACAGCTTAAAATCAAAATCTTGTCATGCCATTGTTTATCGGTTAATCAATGTATATATCTATCTCAGGTTGATGTCATCTTATTTTATCCTGACTGTTTATTCAATACACTAGGAATTGTGCTGAAGTCAAAAGGAATTTTAAGCCTTATTGGAGAAATTCTCGCACTCAGTTATTTTTCCAGATTGGCTATTTTGTTCAAAAATATTTCATTTCTTTGTCAATTCTCAGCATTCTTTTTGTTTAATCTTCACCGATAATCTTCACCACATCATTTTTTCAACACATTTTGTCCACCCACAAAGATAAAAAATAATACACAAGTGTTGAATTCTTTTTGGGTAAAAATCCTATACTTCTGGTGTCCCATTAACTGCTGCAAATACATACCAGGTGGCTCAGAAACCTTCTTACAGGCCACTTACCATAGAATTTAAAGGGTGACTTCAGACAAGCCGAGCTGGTATACCAAAATAACACAATTAACAAAAAACGCGTTATTGGGAATCGCAGGGAAACCAAAACAGGGCATAATCGCTGAGCAGAATAGCCTCTTATAGAGGTATAGAACTGTAATTTCTGAGATGTCTACAAAAGGACTTATGTGAACAGCATTCCATGCCAAGATTGAAGCAGGTCAGGATCTTTCTTCCAGCTGGCGTCAATACTGCCACAGTTATGGCGCAGATCTGAACATAGTCTACGCTCAGTGCCAATATTGATGCGACTATGGCACAGATGAGGACTTAACTTTTGTCAGCACCAATATTGATAAGACTATGTCCCTGTTTAGAACATAGAGCGTGCTTGGTATCATAATTGACGAGACAATTATGCGTGAAGGACCAAACAGCCACAGGTAACCTTACACATTTTCATGGTTTTGTACTCAGTTTTGTTTGTTCTGCAGGTATTTTGAGCTACCGCTAGTCTGATTATTTTAATATCCTTGTGACTCTCCTTGACCTGACCTGAGCTTATTTTCTGAATTTATATAGCTCCGCTAGTTTGAACAATAGTTTGTAAAGTTAGTATACAATTCATCACAGTTAACTCTTTACTGACACTGCCTTCAGTAACATTTCACAAAATTTAAGCAGGTGTGTACTAGTATGTGTGGTATCAGCAGTAGACATCTATACGTTTATCCATTGTCAGTGCTCCCACCATTGATGCTTGCCTTCAATATTCCTTCTGGGCTGCACCTTTTCTGTGGAACTCCCTTTCTTCTCTGTTAGACTTTCACCCAGTCTCCATTCCTTCAAAACATAATTGAAAACTTACTTTTTCAGGAAAGCATATCAATTAAACTGTTAGCAGATTTTCATCCCCACACCCTGACTCCTCTCCTGCAACTGTAAAAAATAACCTACTAAGCCCCTAGCAACCTACTTCGTTACCACTACTTTTACCCTTTGTGTCACTATACCCCACTCCCTTTAGCATGTAAGCTCATTGAGCAGGGCCCTCAACCCCGCTGTTCCTGTGCGTCCAACTTGTCTGGTTACAATTACGTGTCTGTAAGTCCACCCATTGTACAGAGCTAGACTGCTGAAAATAAAGTAAGAATGCTCTCCACTTGTACAGCAGATGGCGCCCTCATTTAGATCATTATCGTTTCAGACACTCCAGTCTAATCAGACCTCTCTGTATGTTAGTGGCTCTGGGTAAGACAACCATGTTTTGGGACTACACTTTAGTGACCCAATAATTCTCAGGTCTAGGATAGTTTTTTCTCTGTTTAAAAAAAAAAAAGATATTAAAGTTTTAAAGGGACACTATAGTCACCAGAACAACTACAGCTTTACATTTCAGCCTAGGAACACCTCTAGTGGTTACCTACGAGCCTGAAGCATCAGATATTGCTGGACCCCCGAAAGAGCAGATCCCAGAGCAAAGCGACGCTAACCTCATCCCTTCTCCACAAGCACTGGGGAATCTCTATCCAGGGATAAGTATGCATTATGTTTGAAGTACAGGTGGATGGGACTATGGTCTCTACCAGTGGTCCCCAGGGAAGCAGGACAGTGAGCCGCCCTGCCTTCCCTCCAGTGGCTGAGACAGATCCAAGGAGACAGGACAATGGGCACGCATCGCCAGCAGCAGGTGTATGCCTCAGGAGATGCAGAGGTCGGCTGGGTGAGTGCTACTCTTGCATGGACAATTTGTTTGGTGATGGCCTTGGTGGGCTGGATGTACTGACTAACTTTGGAGTCAACTCGTCTAGGGTCTCCTGTATTGGTCTCCTTCCAAAGGGGGAAAAATGTGCTGGAAACTATCGTGGGCTGGAGACACAGGGTTCCAGATTTGCTATTGGGGAGTGTGGGTGTCATGGTGGGCAATTGAGAGTGGAGTCATATGGGGGCAGGTTTGAGTTTGGGAGGGGGGCCATGGCAGATTTACTGGGAACTCCCTTTCTCCACTTCCAAGTCGGCTCTTATGTCTAAGTCACCCTGTGCTAATTAGAGACACAGGTTGACCGGGAAGCCCAGTCTGGCCTGCCCAAACATGACTTCCATGGACTGATTGGCTGTGAGGGCTCCATGCACTCGACTGGGACAAACTTACAAATTATGTGGAACTTTGTCGAAGAGGCTGCCAGGATGGATTGACTTTTTGGGACTTGTTACCCGACTAACTCAGGCACAGACCAATTGGAGGTCTGTTACGTGGTTAGTCTACCTTTGGGGGTGAAGACAGACACTATGTGTGGGTCCCCAGATTCCTTTTGTGTTTTGGTCACCCTGTACCCATTATTGGTCAAGGGTATGTTGAATGTATTGCTTGTCTGTGCCTCTCCCCCTTTTTCCTGTCCTATTGTTTCCCCAGCAGGGCATTGTCCCAGGAACACTGCCAGACCAGTTTAAACTAGCTTCCCTGTCCCTCTTCAATCTCCCATCAGCCCTTGCTATTGTCTGACCCACCCTTCCTTGTACTATACTGCTTTATGTACCATTGTATGTAAATGAGGCGGTTGGGGGTTTAAAGTATGTGTGCTATGTCTAGTAAAGCTAGTTGTTGTTTTAACATTCACCAAGTGTCGCCTGGTGTTTGGTCCAGGGTGGAAAAGACCCTCAGTGATCCCAGTCAAGCCTCCAGGGTCCTTGATATCTATGAGGAAGCAGACTTGGCAGACGTACTCGGTTGAAGTACTGGAGCTCCATCACAGCCACTCCTCAGACGGCCACTAGAGGTGCTTCCTGAGTTAGTGCTGCACGGTGCTCTGCATGGAGACACTGAACGTTACTCATAGAGATGCATTAATTCAAGATGCTGATTGGCCAGGGCAGCGTTTGGCTCCACCTTCCCGGCCCGCCTCCATGGCTGAGACAATCAGCATTACCAATCTCAACCAATCCAATGCTGTCCTAAGGTAGCCCTTCACAGCACTGGAAAAATGTGTTATTACTATATTTAAAGGGAGTAAGGGGGAGCCAGGGGGGCTTAATAGTTTGTTTAACACTATAGGGTCAGGAATGCATGTTTGTATTTATGACCGTATTGTGTTCCTTCAACAAATTACATTTGTTAAAGGATAAAGAGGGGTGGATTTTATATTTAATTTTAATTTTCATATCTCACAATACATACTTGTTAAATATAGGGATAAGTATGCATTATGTTTGAAATCCTGGTATGTTACAATTTCCCTTCAAGGAATGAAAATTACCCAAGGAAGCTATAGGCTTGCCTGAACAAATGACATTTAAAGGGGCTTTTTAAAGAATTGAAAATTAGAGGAAAATCTACTCAAGTGCTAGTATTTTGAATTGATTCTAAAAGGGTAGTGTCACAATTTTTGGTAGTGCTGGTGTAATACTTTGCAATAATTAGAGAAAATAGGTTAAGCACTAAATAAAATTACTTTATTTTATCACTTTTGGCATAGACCAGCGGTTCCCAAACTGCGTGCCTGTGATAGCACCGGGGAAACATTACTGCTTAACAGGGACCCGGGCGAGTGACACGGTTGTGACAGCCTGTCACTTCCTCCCAGCATCATGCAGAGAGACGGGAGAGGAGGCAGCCGCAGAGTGAGGGAAGAGGAGCATGAAGAGCTCCAGATCCCTTCACTCCCAGCAGGACCAGGACTCCAAGCCACCCTCCTGGACACACAAGGTAAGCTTCAAGGAGGGTGGCTGGAGATATAAAAAAATAAATTGTGTGTGAGTGTTTGCATGATTGAGTGTGTGTGTAAGTGTGTGTATTAGTGTAAATGCGAGTATGAGTGTGTGTGTGAGTATATGTATGAGTATGTGTGTGTGTTTGTGTGTGAGTATATGTATGAGTGTGAGTATGAGTATGTGTATGTGTGTGTTTGAGTGTGTGTGTATGAGTGTGAGTATAAGTATGTGTATGAGTGTCTGTGAGTGTGTGTATGTGTGTGTGTGAGTGTATGTATGAGTGTGAGTATGAGTGTGTATGTGTGTGAGTGTGTGAGTGTATGTGTGTGAGTGAGTATGAGTGTGTGTGAGGGTGTTTGTGAGTGTGTGTGCATCTGTGTGTGTGTGTATATATTAGGCACACCATAATCCCCGCGGCACGTGTTATGTGCCTCCCTCTGTGGGCCGGTGAGGGAGATCAAAGATACAGTATGCTATACATAACCAATTTTTACTGTGATAAGTTTAGAGTGCATGCAGTATTGAGGCATGGACATGATTGAAACCATGGTGAGTAAATACTATACCTGGGTTTGTAAATACAAGACCTTGAATTTGCTAACTTTAAGCAGAAATAAGAGAAACCGAGGCAATCTGTGGAGCCAAAGAAATGTGACAGGGGCAGGATTAATGACTGCATAACTTTAAGGAGAAAACGTAGTACAATAAAATTTTAGGGGTTTTACCAGTATTACCCTAGGAGATCGTGTTAATAATAATATATGTATGTTGTGTTTGAACAGGGTTGTTGAGGAATTTATAGAATTCTGCCCTTTTGTTTGGTGTCAGAAGGAATTTATTTTAATTGATAAACGTAAAACATAAATTACTAACCACATGGGTGTAGAAAAAAGCACTAATTACTAAGATACAGTGGCTATGGTTTTTTATTTTAGACATAGTTAACCGGAAAAGACAGTTTAAGTGATAAATGATTGTAGTTTTTAAATGTATTTCATAACTCCTACTGACAGGTAGTACAAACAGTTAAATAACCGAACAGACAGTATATGTAATAAAATGAATTCGTGTGCAAGAAATGTTTGTATTATACTGAACGGGGATCGGTAGTTTTAGCCGAACGATGGACCTGCTTAGGTTAAGTATAATGTGCATTTGTTTACTCCCGCATGAATAGCAAATAGCATGAATTAGGTAAGTACAGGTGAGGGGTGAACAGGTTTTACACAATTCGTTTAAAATGCCTGAACGGGTAAGTAATAAGTACGTGGTTCGTGCGTATGACCGAACGGTAAAACAGGATTTAAACGATTAGCCTTAAAGTTATGCTCGTACGTAGTTCGGCAGTTTAGATCGTGCGAAAGCCCCCATGAAACGTAAGTATAGTGAGCGTTTGTCTAGTTTAGTGGCGCAAACGCGGAAATGCACGAATAGGTAAGTATACGTAAATTGGTAATGTGATAGAAAAAAGGGAGCCTACCCCTACGTTTTTAGGCACGAACGGAGGGAAATAGCCGAACGCTATTTCCCTCACAAGCTTACGTGAGCATGCCGGTCTTGTGACTGGAAGCCAAGTACCGCGGCCTGGAAGAAGGCTGGTGGCAGGGCTGCAGAACGGACGGAGGATTCCACTGGACACCTCTTATTGCAGGAGACTGGAGCCGTTTGGCGGGAAACTTGGACCGGAAGTGCTGGTTGCTATGGAGATAGACAATCAACTGAACCGGCAGAGGTGAGTAGGGGCTGGGAGTTTAAGTAGGGGACTTACTTCTCCCACAAATTCAGGCCTAATGGCCTTTCTACATATAAATAAATATACACGGGGCGTGTGTGTTTCTGCTTTAGGGTGCACACCCTTATACAATAGGCTGCGCACGCCTATGTATATATATATATATCAGTGTGCTTCTGTGTCTGCGTGTGCACACACATCTGTGTATGTGCTTCTGTGTGTCAGTGTGTGTGTGTTTTTATGTCAGTGTGTGTATCTGTGTCATGGTGTGGGCCTGTATCAATGTATGTGTGTGTCAGGGTGCATGTGTGTAGGTCGGTGAGTATCTATGTTTGTGTATGTGTCTGTGTGTGACTGTGTCTATATGAATTTGTGTGTATGTGTCAGTGTATTTATATGCATCTGTGTTAATGTGCATGAATATTTGTGTAAGTATGTATGTATGTGGTAGTGTATGTGCATACATCCAATCAGTCAAACACCAGCACAACATACAAGCACACTCCTGCAATCTAACACAAATATTACATACAAACACACCCCTTCACTCAAACACAAATATTTAACACTAATGTAAATCCACATTTAAAATCAAAATCCTTTGTTAAAATTAAAATATATAAAGTCTAGAGAGCTGTAACACACCTTGGTAGAAATACCACTATAGAGGTAAAACTCTTGGGAAATATGTAGACCACCTATAATTTAACAGCCTGTGTGGGAAGGGATAAAATGCATTGATACATAAATAGAAACACTAAAACAAACTTGTAATGGTAAAGTACACCCCACCATACATCAAAGTTTGATATGCACACAATACATGTGTGACCGTTGTAATCAAAGTCCCCAAATAACGATCTGGCGCTTTAATATGTAATATATAGGTGGTGTGTCACTGGGCTAAGGACTGCATATCAAATGTTGTGTGTTTCGGGGACTAGGGACTGTAGTGTGTGTGGAGGCTGTATTGGGCTTAATAGGGGTTCCTAGTGTGTATGGGAGAGTGAATTGAGGCTGTAATATGTGTGGGGTGCCGAATAGAGGCTGTAGTTCGGGGGAATGTGGCTTTAGTGTGTTGGCTTGGAGCAGTACTGTAGAGCAAAGTCTGTATGAATCTGAGATTGTGGTCATGACTAATAAGCTGAAGTCTGTAATGTAGCATGGAAGAAAGTTAAGAACGTAGTCATATAATGGGAGCCAAGGTCGGAAGTTAGGTGGGAAGCAGACATATAAAGATGATATCTCGAGAGTAGTAATTCTGTTCAGTCTTACTCGATTTTTTAGAAAATAAGTATCAACGTGGATTTGTCTTTCAGATAGCACTTCCAATTTCCTTCTCAGAACCGTCAATCTCCAAGATGAGTGGTCTAAAAGTATCTGGATGTCTAAGAACAGAAGGCAAAGGATTGCTTCATTTGGTCAAAGGCCTTAAGAACTTCAAGAGGCCAGAACTTTTTTTAGTCAGATTTGTGATCGGGGCTCTATTAGAGTCCTTTAATGAAATGCCAATAGTAAGATGCAAATCCGATGAATCGTTGGATTGCTTGAAAATGAAGGAAAGGGACCTCAGTTGAGAAAAAGGATAAATGAGTCATTTATTACACGTGAGTTTACAGAGGAAGAGGTTCTATTTCAACTGTCAAAAGTAAAGACAAATAAGTCAATGGGACCTGATGGAATACACCCAAAGCTATTAAAAGAGCTTAGTGGTGTACTAGCAAAACCATTAACAGATTTATTTAACCAATCATTGTTAACAGGAGTAGTCCCAGAAGATTGGAAGTTAGCGAATGTTGTGCCCATTTGCAAGAAAGGTAATAGGGAGGAGTCGGGCAACTATAGGCCAGTAAGCCTTACTTCAGTAGTGGGGAAAGTGATGGAAACCATGTTAAAGGATAGGATTGATGAACATCTAAAAACACATGGATTTCAAGATCAGAGACAACATGGGTTTACTTCAGGGAGATCATGCCAAACTAATCTTATTGATTTTTTTGATTGGGTAACTAAAATTATAGATCAGGGTGGTGCAGTAGACATTGCTTACCTAGATTTCAGTAAGGCTTTTGACACTGTTGCACATAGAACGCTTATCAATAAACTGCAATCTTTAAGTTTGGATTCCAATATTGTTGAATGGGTGACAGGCAACAGGCAACAGAGGGTTGTAGTTAATGGAATATATTCGAAGCTTGGACTTGTCACCAGTGGGGTACCACAGGGATCTGTACTTGGACCCATTCTCTTTAATATTTTTATAAGTGATATTGCAGAAGGTCTTGATGATAAGGTATGTCTTTTTGCAGATGATACTAAGATATGTAACAGGGTTGATGTTCCAGGAGGGATAAGCCAAATGGCAAATGATTTAGGTAAACTAGAAAAATGGTCAGAAATGTGGCAACTGACATTTAATGTGGATAAGTGCAAGATAATGCATCTTGGACGTAAAAACCCAAGGGCAGAGTACAAAATATTTGATGGAGTCCTAACCTCAACATATGAGGAAAGGGATTTAGGGGTGATTATTTCTGATGACTTAAAGGTAGGCAGACAATGTAATAGAGCAGCAGCAAATGCTAGCAGAATGCTTGGTTGTATAGGGAGAGGTATTAGCAGTAGAAAGAGGGAAGTGCTCATGCCATTGTACAGAACACTGGTGAGACCTCACTTGGAGTATTGTACACAGTACTGGAGACCGTATCTTCAGAAGGATATTGATACCTTAGAGAGGGTTCAGAGAAGGGCTACTAAACTGGTTCATGGATTGCGGGATAAAACTTACCAGGAAAGGTTAAAGGATCTTAACATGTATAGCTTGGAGGAAAGACGAGACAGGGGGGATATGATAGAAACATTAAAATATATAAAGGGAATCAACACAGTAAAGGAGGAGACTATATTTAAAAGAAGAAAAACTACCACAACAAGTGGACATAGTCTTAAATTAGAGGGACAAAGGTTTAAAAATAATATCAGGAAGTATTACTTTACTGAGAGGATAGTGGATGCATGGAATAGCCTTCCAGCTGAAGTGGTAGAGGTTAACACAGTAAAGGAGTTTAAGCATGCGCCGGATAGGCATAAGGCTATCCTAACTATACGATAAGGCTAGGGACTAATGAAAGTATTTAGAAAATTGGGCAGACTAGATGGGCCGAATGGTTCTTATCTGCCGTCACATTCTATGTTTCTATGTTTTAACCATTTAGGCCAATCTTGTACTGCAGACAACCTTTCTGGGTTCATGGAAATAACAACTCCTGATACTTTATAGCCCATAAAGTGGACTTTCTGTCTGGTCAAATAAACACTTTTTGGAGTGATAACCATTTTTTTTTTGAGAATATTTTCCAAATATACAATGGCATTAAAATATTATTTTAAGACATTGTTTATTAGATATTTGCAGACAGCCAGGGCATTACAGATTCCAAAAGGCATCAGTGTATACTCGTAATGCTCAATTCTGGTATTGAAGGCTGTTTTTCTCTCATGACCATCTGTTATCTTGACCAGATAAAAAGCAACTAGAAAATCAAGTTTTGTAAACATTTGTGTCTTTTTCATCCTATTAAACAGTTTGGCTATAAGATGTGTCAGATCGACATTCCTAATGGTTATTTTATTAGGGCCCAAAAGTCTATGCAAGGTGTTAAGAAACCAGCACATGCAGGTGCGGAAGACCTACAAATGAAACCCTTAGTTAAGAAGTCCTGTATGTATTCCCCCATAATCATGCTTCTGCGGAGCATAGTACCAGATAGATTGTCTAAGGCACAATCGTAAGGCCAACGGGAACGTAGCTTGCCACTTATTATTTTTTTATCAAATATCTCTTTCAAATCTGAGTAGACATGTGCAATTTGTTTCAGTCAGAATGTGAACTCGGACGAATTTCGGGCAAGTCGGACATTTGGGTAGAATGGTCGAAGTCCAGAAGTTCAGAAATTACCGAATTTACGAAGTGTTGAAGTTCCGAAGTGTCGAAGTGCCGAAGTTCCGAAGCACAGTTTTGCGTAAGAACTAATATACTTACCCAGTGAAAGAATGAAGAATGTTACACTGTATACAATTTTAAATTAAAAGTAAACAAACATAGCCAGGATTCAGCTGTAAGCATTTGCAACACTTACAACAATCAAGTAACATACATTTATATAAAATATAAGTTACTTAGCCAGTCAGTGTAATGACAGGAATGAATAAGTAGATAACTCCCACGGTATTAGGGAGCTATCTACTAAAAGGCTGAAAGACCTACCTAAACAGGTCCTACCTACCTCATTGACAGCCGCTAGAGGTGCTTGAGTGATTCTCACTGTGAAAATCACAGTGAGAGCACGCAAGCGTCCATAGGAAAGCATTGTTAATGCTTTCCTATGTGACCGGCTGAATGCGCACGCAGCTCTTGCCGCGCATGCGCATTCAGCCGACGGGGAGGAGAAGAGGAGGATCGGAGGTGGAGAGCTCCCCGCCCAGCACTGGAAAAAGGTAAGTTTTAACCCCTTTCCCCCTTCCAGAGCCGGGCGGGAGGGGGACCCTGAGGGTGGGGGCACCCTTCTGGGCACTATAGTGCCAGGAAAATGAGTATGTTTTCCTGGCACTATAGTGGTCCTTTAAACTGTAGTAGTTCTGGTGACTATAGTGTCCCTTCGGCATATTCTCCTGTGCTGAAGAACGGAGTTATAGGAAGAGCAAGAGACACAGTTGAAGATGCATTTATTTATTTTTTGTGTCTTTCTCCCCCTAGCTCCTTTTATATATTTCTTAGCCCTAGCCCCTTTATCTCTTACTCTTCTTCCCCAGCCCTTCTGTGAGTCTCTTTCTCCCCACACACCTTTGTGTCTTTTTTCTCTCCAGCCTCACCGTGTCTCATTACCCCCACCCAGCCCTCCATGTGTCTCATTACCCCCACCCAGCCTTCCATGTGTTTCATTACCCCCATCCAGCCCTCCATGTGTCTCATTACCCCCCAAGCCTTACATGTGTCTCATTACAAAAACATAACATACAGGGATATAATTTCTAATTAGCTGCTTGTTCCAAGGAGACATCTGACTGCTAGTTTGGGGTCAAGAAGGAATTTTTTTTCCTAGTTTGTTGCAATATTGGAAGCACTTCAGACTAGGGTTTTTTGCCTTCTTTTGGATCAACAGCAAAAATTTATGTGAGGGAGGCTGAACTTGATGGATGCAAGTCTCTTTTCAGCTATGTAACTATGTAGCTATGTACCCCCACCCAGCCCTCCATGTGTCTCATTACCTCCAAGCCTTACATGTGTCTCATTACTCCCAGCCCTCCAAGTGTCCCTATAGCCCCCTTCTGGCCCTCCATGTGTCCCATTACCACCGTCCCAGCCATCAATTTTCTCTCCCTCTCAGCCTCCTATGTGTCCCATAAGCCTCCCTCCCAGCCCCCCATTAGTCTCCCTCCCAACCCCCCATGTGTCCCATTAGTCTCCCTCCCAGTCTTCCATGTGTCCCATAAGCCTCCCTCCCACCCCCTCATTCGCCCTATTAGCTCTACCAGTGTCTCATTATTCCCCCCCTCCCCTCCCCATACCTTGTGGTGGCAGAGCATGCTCACTCTACCCGCTCTGACATGAAGCAGTTCTGTGCTCTCTGTGAGCACTTCCTGTCAGACCTGGTACATGAACAGGAGCTCCTCTACCTGCGGTCTGTATGCTCGGCACCGCTACATTGACCGGCAGGAGGGGAGCACTTCTCCTCCTGCAGGATATCCTGGAACTGTGGGCCGGTGTGCACTGAGTTGCCGGATCGGCCAGAAAGTATGCCGGCCCACCGGGAAATTTCCCAGTATCTAGATGGGCCAGTCCGGCCTTGGGTCCAGGCAGCAGGAAGTAGTCTGGAATGGCTCCGGCTGGGGCCTGGTCAGCTGCGGTGGAGGCCAGCATGGTGAGGAGATCCATGTCACCCCCTATTCCGGTGGGGGCTAGGTCAGCCTAGGTGGCGGCTGGTCCAGGCAGCCAGGCAGGGATAGGACATAGCAGTTCTACGGCCAGGGAGGTGCCAGTCAGGCCCAACAGGCAGGATAGGATCCCTGATGGCAGGGATGTGGCCCAAATGGGGCCAAGGGGGCACAGCATGGCCGTGCGGGGTCAGGTCTGAGAGAGCATGCACAGCTACAAGGAGCCAGGTAGCTAGATAGATCGGATGAGAGCAGTCATGCTGTCCCAGAGTGCAGAAAGCGCCGCTCTAGGGATAGTGGGTCACCGGGTATCCCGGGTCAGGCTACTTGTGGAGATCGTTCCAGGGATAGGACCAGGCGCAGCAAGGATAGACGGTCCACTACGGGTTGGCGCAGCAGAGACAGGAGCCTAGATACTAGAAGACCAGTAATTTTTGAAGTCATGCAGTGCTTAGTGGGAGTGCTGCCAGCGGTGTGTTCGTCTCCTTATGAGGTGGGGATATTTTCGGTTGCTTTCTCGTGGGCGTTCTTCGGGGCCTTTCGGATTGGCAAACTGGTGAGTACATCTTGGGTGGGTGTCGGTGGTGTTCAACACTCTGACATGGTATTACAGGCTGATAGGGTGGTGATTCGATTGGGCCATTCCAAGACGGATGTAATTGGTAAAGGTTGTTTGGTAACATGATTTCCTTGCCTGGGTCAGGAGTCTGCCATGTTTCATGTGCATTGCACTATGTCGCCCGGACGTACTGGGTTGTTTTTTGGTACATGGGGATGGATCCGCTCTGTCAAGGTTCCAATTCTTTTGGGTTTTTTCAGATGGGTTTGACAAAGCTGGGTTTGGATCCCATGCAGTTTGGGACCAATTCTTTTCCAGATAGGGGCGGCGACAGAGGCATCCGATTGGGTTTAGGTGAGGAACTGGTGAAACGTATAGATAGGTGGGAATCGGTATGGTTTAAGTCCTACTTAGGGCCGGAAAACTTGCTTTAATGGGCATGTATTTGTGGGGTGGTGGTTGGTGTTATGCTTCGTCACGGATTCTGTTTTCGCTTTAGGTTGGATGGCCTGGTTGGTGGGCCACTCTAACATCTACTGGGCACATACGACAGACGCAGTTTGGAAACAAGGAGTGCAGCTGGGCTTTCCTCTGGATTTTGGTGACACTGGTGGTTTTGTTTTCTGAGGTTTTGGTTGGCAAAGCATTAAATTTTACGGAGGATGGCAACGGGCACTGTTAATCCAAGCTGGAGGTAATTATCTGGGCATGGTCTCAAAAAAGGAATTGGTCAGATGGATGAAGAGGGATGTGGACCGGCTACAGGGGAGCTGGCTCCAGGTGTGGTGGTGGTGTGGTCCGAGATGGTTCCTCGGTTTCACTGGCAACATGCCAAGGAACCGGCTGGGGTGGCGCTGTGTCGGGGACAAAGCAATAAAATTATGGCAGTCTCAGGTGTATAGGTGGAGTGGCAGTGGCACGGGGAGTTGGAAGGCATGCTTCCTGGGAACTTCAGTAGGGATGGTGTACATCTTTCAGATGTAGGGTGTGACCTCTTTATTTTGGGCCTTAAACAGGCCTTGTTTCTGTTGGTGGGGGCACTCAGGAGCTCTAGGTGTCAAGTCCTGAGCTGTGGCGGGGAATGACCAGGTTAAATTGGGGGGGTAGATGGAGGAGGAAGTGGGCATCCTGAGGTTTAATGTGGATTAGGCAGTTTTACACTTGGTTGGTAGGTTCAAGCCCGTCTGTGGCTCCGAACCTGGGGGTGTAGCGGTGTCTTGGTACACCCCTACAATTTAGGTGGTCATATTGGACAGCCAGTTTCTGTGTTAATATGTTAATTAGATTGTTATTATTGTGGGGTCATTGCCAGGGTTATGTTATGTATATGGGGGGATGTTGGCTTTAATAATATTTGCTGGCAATTACCCTATTTGTTATACCTTAAATAGTTAACTAATAAAGCTGTGGACTAACATTTCCAACAGTATAACCTGCGTCAGTGTCTTAATGGGGTTCAGGGTAAGGTTAGCGCATATACCGGTAAATCCGACTGTGCGCCTGTCATGGTTAAAGCTGGTGAACTTCATCTCTACAATCTGCTTCCTCATCTAAAGGAGGGAAATGTCCTCTATTGAGACAGATATGCTGATACACCTAGAGCCAGGTATAAGGGCTCTTAACAAGGTGAGCAGGATTTATATCTGTATAAGCTACTTGATTTCACTTTACTGTACTGCACTAAAAGCTGGTGCTTCTGTTTTTATGTTTTTTCCTTTGAGGGAAAAGGGCACCTGAATACTAAATATATTACATTATTTGAGTATATTTAGACAAAAATAGAAGAGGGCAATGTGACCAAAGAACACATCAACCTGTGTGATTTGAGCCTAGTTTAATTTGGCTCCATCCCATGTGAGTGTGTAGTGTACATACAGTTGCAAGAAAAAGTATGTGAACCCTTTGGAATGATATGGATTCCTGCACAAATTAGTCATAAAATGTGATCTGATCACCATCTAATTCACAACAATAGACAATCACAGTCTGCTTAAACTAATAACACACAAAGAATGAAATGTTGCCATGCTTTCTTGAGGTCATGCCACAGCATCTCAATCGGGTTGAGGTCAGGACTCTGACTGGGCCACTTCAGAAGGCGTATTTTCTTCTGTTTAAGCCATTCTGTTGACTATCATTGAAGGAAAATTAATTGCTATCATCGAAGGAAAAATGAATCCCCAAGTTTATCAAGACATTTTGCAGGAGAACTTAAGGCCATCTGTCTACCAGCTGAAGCTCAACAGAAAATGGGTGTTGCAACAGGACAATGACTCAAAGCATAGAAGTAAATCAACAACAGAATGGCTTAAACAGAAGAAAATACGCCTTCTGAAGTGGCCCAGTCAGAGTCCTGACCTCAACCCGATTGAGATGTTGTGGCATGACCTCAAGAAAGCGATTCACACCAGACATCCCAAGAATATTGCTGAACTGAAACAGTTCTGTAAAGAGGAATGGTCAAGAATTACTCCTGACCGTTGTGCACGTCTGATCTGCAACTACAGGAAACGTTTGGTTGAAGTTATTGCTGCCAAAGGAGGTTCAACCAGTTATTAAATCCAAGGGTTCACATACTTTTTCCACCTGCACTGTGAATGTTTAATGGTGTGTTCAATAAAAACATGGCAACATTTCATTCTTTGTGTGTTATTAGTTTAAGCAGACTGTGATTGTCTATTGTTGTGAATTAGATGGTGATCAGATCACATTTTATGACTAATTTGTGCAGAAATCCATATCATTCCAAAGGGTTCACATACTTTTTCTTGCAACTGTATCTATATACACACCTAAATACTAAATATAGTATTCTATAATCATTTCCTTTTTTCTAGTTTTTGCTGTATTATATATCCCTTGTGTTAAAAGGGTGTTTTCTCCTAAGTGCTCCATGTTTTACAATGGTGGTAGTGTTAACCACTCAGTACACTTGGTATATTACACTATTATAAACTATTTTGAAACATTTTACAGATTTAATTTGGGTAGTGATGCAACCCTGGCAGAAGTCTGATAAATCCAGTCCGAGAATGAACATTGGAGATCTTCTTCATGGCAAAAGCCATGTTTATGGGCAGAATCACAAGAACAAAGAAATATGCAGACCGTCTCAATTATATGAATGAAACTTACTGCATTGACTGGAAAAAATATATCTATGTATAGCGCGATGTTCCAAATATAGAACCTGGCTATTAGAAATAATATGGTCAGAGACCCTAATGAAACAAAGTATATACAAGTGAACCTACAATCCTATGCCAGCCCAGGGTAGTATAGATCAAGAGGTAGTAAAAAAGATAACCTCACTCCCCCTTATAATTAAGCTTTATTGTGATCTGCTATAGGGATAGGAGTATACAGTAGCTAAGTCTCTATAATCCATGCATCCTAGGAAGTATCCTGGTCACACTAGAAACATATTAAGAAAAACAGAGAGAGATAAGGACTGAAAATAGAAGTAAAAAAATCAGTCAAAAACAGACTGATAATTAGCATTAATAAAGCCTCTCTCCCTGTAAAGCTAGCTAGATAGGCATAGGAAAGAAAAGAAGAAAACGATATAAAATAAAGTTAAATTAGATGGTGATCATGGTGCTCCAAACACCAGTGCCCAGTGCAGAAAAAACGCCCAACGTACGTTTCGGTGCAGAGAGATGCACCTTCGGGCAGAATCTCCCACAACTCAGTGCCTTCAAATATATCGTATTTTTACATGTATAAGACTTTTTTTTTGTCTAAAATTGGGGGTTGTCTTATACACGGAATGTCACTGCAGGGTTAAAACACATTTATGTGGGGGCTTAACTTAAGATGGCGCCTGCCTCATTTCAGTGTGCCACTTCCAACACATACTTGGCCTCCCTCCTGCTTTCCACTTCTGAATGCTGTGGCAAGGAGGAAAAGGGTCCCTATATGCGTGGGAGCTGCAGCAGACATCAGCACTTACCACCAACGGAGCTCCAGGCCACACCATAAAAGGAGCAGCCATATGCTGTTTGCTCTACCTCAGGTAGGTGTTGCGTTCTGATTTATATTTATGGGAGAAGGAATGGGGATCAGGGAGCAGAGGTAATACTACTGTTATGTCCCAGCATGCCACCACACCACCTGCTGCATTGTGGGAGCTGTAGTCTCCCAGCATGCACTATAGAGCCATTAGATTCACGGAGTACTGTAGCACAGGGGAGGCATGAGAATCAGAAGTTTGTTGTTCTCCTCAGAAGTCACCTCTAAAATATCAAAGTTGTTTTATTTGAAGTTTAAGATTTTGATTTCTTAATTTTGGGCTAAAAAAAATAGGGGTCGTCTTATACACGGAAAAACACTGTACATATGCTTACTTTAAATCGATGGAGTAAATTTCCATGATCAGGCTGAATACAGGTGCATTAGATTAGTGCCAGTATCTGATAAATGCCTTGCACTCCATTTATAGCTCTCAGTGGGCCTAAAATAGTGAGAAACCCCAATGTAACTACCCATAGGTTCGTAGCATAAGACTGTCCAGAATGTAGTAAATAAAAATCGATGGAGTAAATTTCCATGATCAGGCTGAATACAGGTGCATTAGAGTAGTGCCAGTATCTGATAAATGCCTTGCACTCCATTTATAGCTCACAGTGGGCCTAAAATAGTCAGAAAGTCCAGCACTCCACATATGGAGTAGTAGCAGGAGGCAGCATGTACGTGAGGTAGCTCACCCATAGCAGAGACTTGTAGGAGCAGGCTTCCAAAACCCTTTATTGGTAGTTTGCTGCAATAATTAATGGTGGCTCACCCCAAGCGCACAGTTGTTAGTAAAGTCCTACCAGAAAGTGCAGAATTCGAGGAGACCAAACCGCAACGAATGCAAGTAATAATCTTTCGCAAAATGTAGCTAAAGTAGAAATGTACGGCCTAAGGCCTAACTGCAACATGTAGCTTAAACATACCAGGGTACCGAGAAGGCGACACTAGGAGAGGAAACCTGCTGTTAAGTGCGCCAGCAGCATGCCTGGAGTACAATACCCTAGAACTTAGAACACCAGCGGGCCCTGTAAAAAGGGTAAGTGTAGTCGAGAAATGGGGACAAATGCCCTTAATATAAAAGAAAAAGGCCAAAACTAAATAATATAAAGCAGGATACAGGAAGGGATAATAGATTATCACCAACATTGAACAGAAATAGTGAGGAAGCAAATGCTCTAACCTGCAGCAAGTAGGAGAAGCAAAGAAAGAGGAGATTCTTCCTGTAGGGAGGTCTTATATACATTCTCATTGTTTTGATTGGGTATTATATACTTGCCATTTCTGCTATGGAGTTGCAGTAAAGGAAGTTAAAGGGTTACTCCAACTCTTGTGGGGACCTTTTCTGTGTAATATCCCATTACAATCCCCCTACAGGGCACTATTAACTAGGTTCCCTCTCCTCTGTTAACTGTAAAAAAAAGAAAAAAAAAAAGGGTTTACTCATCTGGACTCCCGGCGCTGACTTCCACACCTCTTCCTGACGTCAGTCAGGGCTTTGCACGGTCCAATCTCAGGCTTTTCATAGTGAAGTCTGTGATTGGACCATTTAGTCGGCTCAGAGCGCATGAAGGCATTATGAGCCAGCAAGGGGAGGGTGAGTGGGGAAGGTAACAGGGAGGGAGAAGAATTGGAATCTGAAAGCAACAACAACAAAAAAAACTAGCAATTGTATTGGGAGTGAGGGGAGAAAAACACTTTCCCCTGGAAGGAAGTTCAAAACATCTGTTGCCAGCGCTGACAATGGACTTTTTTTTTATGCACAGAATTAACATTATGTATCTCTGGAACAGAAATCTGCGCTTCCTAAGTCACAAGGACTTAGGGTGTAACAAGCCCCCAGCACACAAGTGCAAATTACTTTGTATGTGCAGTGTTTCAAGCACAGCTCACAAGCCCCTTACACAAACAATTACTCTTATCCGGAATGTTATAAATAAAAGAGAAAGTCCAGTTTTCCACAAATGAGGGTGGAAAAACTCCAGATTTATTGTTATTCAAGGATAGAAAGTGATTTATCAAGCTCTCTTTTTCACATCAAAAGCAAATGTCACCATCCTTGTGAAATCAGTCCTCTGAAAATGACAGAGCTGCTTGAAGATGTGGGTGGGGTTATGTTGTAAATATTCAAGTGTAAATAGATTTAAAAAAAAAAATCAAGTCATAATTGCTAATTAAATGTTTCTCAAACAATGAAGAGCACAGTCCTTCTCTAACGATATTGGTCTGCGTTTATTGATATTTATTACATTATCCTTACGATGTCACAATTCAAGTTCACATTTTTTTTAAATTAACTTTTCTAAAAAACAATATTAGCAAGACCTTGGTTATACCTGGACTACGTCTCTCACAACTCTCAGACCTTGGATATACCTGGACTGCATCAGTCACAACTCAATGACCTTTGATATACCTGGATTACATCTCTCACAACTCTTAGACCTTGGATATACCTGGACTATATTACGCACAACTCTCAGACCTTCGACATACTTGGGCTGTACCACTCATAACTCTCAGACCTGGGATATACCTGAACTACATCACTTACAACTTACAGACCTTGGATATACGTGGACTACATTACTCACAATTCTCAGACCTTGGATATACCTGGACTACATTACTCACAATTCTCAGACCTTTTATATACCTGGGCTACATTATTCCTAACTCTCAGACCTTGGAAATACCTGGACTACATTACTCACAATTCTCAGACCTTGGATATACGTGGACTACATTACTCACAATTCTCAGACCTTGGATATACCTGGACTACATTACTCACAATTCTCAGACCTTTTATATACCTGGGCTACATTATTCCTAACTCTCAGACCTTGGAAATACCTGGACTACATTACTCACAATTCTTAGACCTTGGATATACCTGGACCACATTACTCACAATTCTCAGACCTTGGATATACCTGGACTGCATTATTCCCAACTCTCAGATCTTGGATATACCTGGACTACATTACTCACAATTCTCAGACCTTGGATATACCTCGGCTACATTATTCCCAACTCTCAGACCTTGGATATACCTAGACTACATTATTCCCAACTCACAGACCTTGGATATACCTGGACTACATTACTCACAATTCTCAGACCTTGGATATACCTGGGCTACATTATTCCCAACTCTCAGACCTTGGAAATACCTGGACTACATTACTCACAATTCTTAGACCTTGGATATACCTGGACCACATTACTCACAATTCTCAGACCTTGGATATACCTCGGCTACATTATTCCCAACTCTCAGATCTTGGATATACCTAGACCACATTACACACATCTCTCAGACCTTGGATATACCTCGGCTACATTATTCCCAACTCTCAGACCTTGGATATACCTAGACTACATTATTCCCAACTCACAGACTTTGGATATACCTGGACTACATTACTCACAATTCTCAGACCTTGGATATACCTGGGCTACATTATTCCCAACTCTCAGACTTTGGATATACCTAGTATACATTATTCCCAACTCTCAGATCTTGGATATACCTGGACTGCATTATTCCCAACTCTCAGACTTTGGATATACCTAGACTACATTATTCCCAACTCTCAGATCTTGGATATACCTTGACTACACCTATCACAACTCTCAGATATATACCTGGACTGCATTATTCACAACTCTCAGACCTTGGATATACCTGGACTACATTATTGACAACTCTCAGACCTTGGATATACCTTGACTACACCTATCACAACTCTCAGATCTTGGATATACCTGGAGCATATTGCCCACAACACTCAGCCCACTTTAACGCTGTCCGAGTCTCACTGTAACAGAAAGGGAAAATCAGAAATAATAAAACTAGTGCTTTCCCCAGGCTTTGCCATCACTGAGGCTAAAGCATGGTATGTGCGCTAACCATGAGCATGGCACTGGACAGGGCAGGAAGGAATGCAGCGTGACAGCCTCTATAACAAGGCGGGACCAGGGGGTGGCGCTGTTAACTCTTCCTGCACCAAACGAGGGGTATTTAAATAAAGCATGTGTTTGCTCTGGATGACTGGCAGCGCAAGGGTTAACCGAAGTGCCGGGTGATTAGCTTGCTGGGCGGGGAGCAGGGCTGTCACTGCTCCAAGTAGGAGGTGGAGGCGGTGACTGAGCTTTGTGGGAGGTGGCGGGCAGTGGCTGTGAGATCACAGGGCCTTATCTGAGAGGCCCCCTCTTATACTGCTCATTTCCTCCTCTCTGAGAGTGAGCTCCAGTGAGAGAGCAAGGGAGCCGGATACCATCACAGCCCACAGTGAGCTCATCAGTAGCCCAGCTGCTCCTTCCCAGCCTGCAATCAATGAGTGCACACTCCTTCCTACCAGTGCATGGCAGGGGGAGAGTATGAGCACACCCCAGCTCCTCTCTAGCCACTGGGATGCTGCTCTCTGCAAAGCTGGAGGGATTACCGTGCCATCTGCCCTTTGATGCCTAACTCATAGTTTTATTGAACTATATTTTATTGCATTTTATTTATCTTTTAAATTTTTTTATTTTTATTTTTACTTATTGCAAGATGGGTCTGCCACCTTTGGAGTTCAGTGATTGCTATCTGGACAGCCCTCAGTTCAGGGAGAGGCTGAAATCTCACGAAACTGAGCTGGAGAAGACTAACAAGTTCATTAAAGAACTCATCAAGGATGGGAAGTCCCTGGTTGCAGCCCATAAAAGTAAGTGTCTATATATTTTAGAGGGGCTGACTACATACCTCCCTGGACTAGGGGTTAGTTGGTGCATGACAACTGTCTGGTGAAAGATAAAATAGTTTGCTGTTTTGTTTGAAGTGAGGTTTCTACATGTGTATTTACTTGCACCACTTTGGATGCTGCTTCTGATGTGTCCAAGGGGCATCTGCACCTGCTTAATATCAGATGGCAATGGTATTCAGCAGCAATAAGTCAGTGATACGTGATGCACAAATGGTTGATTTTTGTTTGAAGGTACATTTTAAAGGAAATCATTTTGTTGCTAGTGGTGCTTGCTAATATAAATAAAATGGGCAATAGAGCAGGATTCCAGTTATGGAACCCTGGTACTCAGGTTGTGGCTCTCCCTTGCTGCAGAATACCTTGTGACACAGGGCTGTCTGTCAATGTTATTTTTTAATTCTGCAACTCCTAATGCTTCCTGGGCTGTAGACTATTAACAGAAAAGTGGTGCAAAGTTCTGGAAGTTGAGCAGTTACCATGGAAACCAGTGGAATCAGAAGAAAGTCATTGGTTTCCATGGTAATTGCTCGAATCTTTTCTTTATTGAACTTTTCTCTTAACAAAATGTCTACAAAGATCTACAAATGGTATTAATTTTTAATTTGTTTACAGGAATCCTGACACTTAAGGAGTTAACTGAGATTTAATATTTACAAAGTGATTGGGATAGTTAATGGAGCTTCTGAAGCAGTGATTTTTTTTTTTTTTTTTTATGTTGTGGCATCTAATAAGTAATGTTTGTGTCAAGCAATGGTTAAATCTGTGCATCCTGGGCTAATGCTAGTTTTGTCACAAGCCTAAAAGGGTTAACATCAGATCTGCTGCTGTCTGCAAAGCATCACCGAATAACATTACACAGCATTTCCTTTCACATCCCAGCAAAGAGGCTGACCAATTTTTGTAGTTCCTATAGGGTGTCCCTGTCAGTGACAGTTGCCTTTCTCCAGATCACTAACAATCTGGTACACAAAACCAAAAGCACTTTTTGCTTATCTCTAGATATTACTTTGATATGGTGCATTTAAAAATGGATTGCTTTGTAGGTGGTGTCTTATTTGAACCCCGCTGAAGTTCACTGATTTATTTCTAATAAGGGTTATTTACTAAGTCCTACATTTTTGAATATAGCAGAGGATTTCAAATTCTCCAGATTCGGTATGTTCCTAGCTAGGTTTCCTGAGCTCAAATTTACAATTCCCTGGTTAATTCTCAACATGTCAAGCATAGCAGGGTTAATCACTAAAGTGTGAATGGTTTGGAATTTGTAAAATTCTTGACAGAATTGTTAGGTTGGACTGTTGTGAGCTAAAAATGTAAAATTTTGCTTCGAAACCTCAAATTCAGACTTTAGTGAATCTTGTTTGTTCAGTGAATGCTTCACCTACTGTTTCTGTATGTCCTATATGTTTTATTAAAATTTAATGTATTTTTTTACTTCTGAACTGCGCTGCAGAACAGGTTGACACCTATATAAAGAATTGAAACCCTGAAAAGGTATATCTGGAACAATATTGGGGGAGGAATGTCTCTCATGTTTTGTAGAGCATTTAGTAATCACGCAACAAAGTGATCATTAATATTCTTTTGTAATCCAAAATGAAGGTATGACCTGAAAAGAACACTCCAACCAAAATACCACTGCAGACTGTTGTAGTGGTTATGGTGCCAAGAGCATTCTGTCATTCTCCCAAGGTGAGCAATCCGTTTTATGATGGTTTGACAACTTACCTGGGCTCTGCCAAGTGTCATTCACCTACTTATGTGTGCAGCTGGAAGCTCACTGCAGTGAAGTAAGCCCAGCTGATGCTCTCGTTCAATTTGACGTTTAGTGCAGAAACTGCGACTGGCACCCAACATTCCTTAGGCAACTTGTGAAACCATTCTCAAACAATTTGCTACTTGCCCTTGGAGGAAGCTGGTGCATGCCAGGTACCATAACCACTAAAGTGTTTAAAGAGGAACTGTTACAATTCCTTGTTCCATTACTCCAATTATTGCCATTGAAGTTTAATGATGGTTTGTGCTAAAATCTCAGTAGTGACCATTCCCCTTTTAATATAAATGTATTTTATTTGGGACGTGCCAATCGGGTCTGTTAAAGTTAAAACATTTGTTTTCCTGGCACTGCAGGACTCTGCAGTGCCCCTCTCCCTCCCACCCCATCCCATGTTCCTGAATGGGTTAAAACCCCTTCAGTGACTTACCTGAATCCAGCGCCGATGTCCCTCAATGCTGGGTCAGGCTCCGCCAATGCTGCTCGTCAGCCAGCAAGAGAGACCTAATGCGCATGCGCGGCATTCGCTGTGCGCACGTGCATTAGATCTACCCATAGAAAAGCTTTTCTATTGGGATTCCGGCGACGCTGGAGATCCTCATGTATAGCGTGAGGATGTCCGGCGTCGTTTAAAACACTTTGTTTGTATTCTAAGAACACATAAGTCCCTCTAGTGGCTGTTTTATAGGCAGCCACTAGAGGAGGGCTTTACCCTGCAAGGTAATTTATTGCAGTTTATAAAAACTGCAATAATTACACTTGCAGGGTTAAAGGTGGTGGAAGTTGGCACCCAGACTACTCCAATGGGCAGAAGTTGTCTGGGTGCCTGGAGCATATCTTTAATCTTTGGTTCTTTGATAATACATTCTGGTTTTGTAAAGACCCGTCATGTTGCATCTTGGTAGGCTGCCAAAGTTTTATCTTAAAACATTTTTATTGCAATTTTCAGTGGCAATGAACCAAGCAACGTGCTAAGGTTTTATGCAAGGTGATGTTATCCTCCTATAACATATTTTATAGTGCATGAGCAGTGCTCGCATGGTTAAATTTGACTGCAAGCTTAAATGATGACATTTACAAAGGATGTGCTCTTCTTTGAAACATGGGGACTGCAGCTTGTTGTGTTTTATTAGATTGGGTAACTATGCTTGAGACTTGTTAATGTAAAACTTATTTGCTTCCCAGTGGGGGCCTACTTTATTTTGTGCCTTTTGGCAATGTAATGTGTACTACAATAGTAAGATATATGGGGATTTCGTCATAGTACGTTCTTTTCTCATCCAAGATAATGTCACAGTGTTTCTGGATCGATTTTAATCAGAATGCCAAAAATAACTTGCATGAGTCAGATCATGGAAATTCTGGGTACGTTCTTTCTTAGTGCGTGTTCATTTTAAGGAATCATTTCAAGTCCCTTTTATAGACCAATAACCTTGCCAGCCGTGGAATAATATGGTCTGCTTTGACTATTCTAATTAGGAGTTTTATGGTGCTAGTTTTTAAAAGACAAGACACAAGTTTTATACAGGACTGTTATTCCTATTCACGTCAAGACATGTTATTGTCTAATTTATGCCACATACCCATCAACTGCTGCCTGTGCATCACTATACCACAAACCCTCCTCACCATTTAATATTTGTAATCTGTGAACAGGTGGCACCATTTGTGTTCTTTACTACATGTTGGTGTTTATTAGCATCCCTTACTTGTCCGCATCGTCCATTAAAGTTTATTCACACTCAACACTCAAAGCCTGTAATCGATTCCCAGATTTGTATGGATAAAGGGACACTATAGTCACCAGAACAACTACAACTTAATGTATTGGTTCCTAGTAAGTTTATTCATTCCCTTTAGACATTTTCATGCAAACACTAACTTTTCAGAGAAGTGGTTTATATTGCCCCCTAGAGATACCTCCTGTGGCCTATCCTCAGATGCCCACTGGAGGTGTTTCCTGGGGTAGTGGTGCACAGTAGACAGCACTGCCGTTTCACGCTCTGCATGGAGACGCTGAATTTTTCTCCTAGAGATGCATTGATTCAATGCATCTCTATGAGGAGATGTTGATTGGCTAAAACGGCATTTGGCCCTGCCACCATCCTTGCCAATCCACTGCTTTCCCTGTCGGAAGTAGACTCGGTCCCTCCTAAATATGGATGCTTGGGAGGTCTGGGTTATGGGACTATAGTGTTAATTTACATTGAAACCCATTTTATTAATCAACTGAGAACCCATTCTGTTTTCCAAATTCCTTGCTGTTCCCGCTGTGCAACTGAATTCGTTTTTGGAGATCCATTTACACTTTCCCAATTCTTATGGCATGTAGTGGCACATACCAATTAAACTGATTTTATGGAAATGAATGTTCAGGATACAATGTGTTTTGAATAAAATGTTTATCTGTAAAAAGCAGCAATAATAACAACCTTCAATGTATATCTGTGAGGCCACATTACTGAAGTTACAGTTTAATTTTGTTTGTCTTTATGTTCTTTTTTTGTAGAAAATGCTGTTTGATTACACACACCCACACATCTTAATCTTTATAGCATGGCTGGGGTGCTTTCCAGAGGTTCACTGTAATTTGTGTGTGGGGTTTTTTTTTTGTCACAAACACCTCATTCTAATATATTTACACACTTTATTTATATTTTTTCTTTAAGTTGTTACTCTTCCTTTTAACCCCTTAAGGACACGTGACATGTCATGATTCCCTTTTTATTCCAGAAGTTTGGTCCTTCCATAGTGCTGGAATTCATGTTTAGCTCCCCAGCACCCATGTCTGTGGAGATAAAAGATTTGAAATTAACCTTTTTCTCCACCACCACACTGGTCTCGTTACGGCTTGCCCCACCTGGGCCTGCCTTCATTCTTCAGGAACAGGCAATAGACACCAGAACCACTACGTTAAGCTCTAGTGGTTTTGGGGACTATACTGTCATTTTAAGATTAACCATTGGAGGTATGTTTGTTTATACATTTTTAGATCAGTAAACCTTTTAATTCACAAGACCTTGAAGTAGTGCTGGGAAAAAGGTAGAAACTCCCCCAACATGTTATGTTGTAGAAGAACTGCATCTTCGATGATATGACTGGCAAAGCACCGGGCCGGTGCAAGGAATTCTGCCGCCCTCGGCAAAGATCCATTTTGCGCCCCCTCATGAGATTGTTCCATTTCCATAAGTCTATGCACTAAACTCCAAAAGGAAACATTCCACTGATTACCCCAAATATGCTCCCCCTTTTTTTTTTTTTTGCAAGCCATCCAATTGGAGGCTTCTCATTGAGAAGACTCTGTGCCGGAGCTGCAGTTGTATGCATGCACATTCAATCACAGATTATCTGATTCCCATTGAGCTCTCGTTCAGCTAATTGAGAAAGGGAGAAGGCAGGCACATGCTAGTACAGCACGTCTGTCTCTTATGTTTGCTCTGTGGAGCTAAAGGAAGTAAAAGAAAACCGTACTAGGTGTGTGACAGACAGTGAGGTGTTTTTTACCCCAATTCTAAAAGGTCTGATTTCTATTGAAATCACCCCTTTATAAACTGAAAATGACAAACACCAGACATATAAAGCACTTCAGCAAGCTGCAATACTTTGTGGGTGGAGTATTCCTTTCTCTTAGCAAACTTCCTTATACATATAAACACATACACAAGTACACTGCCAAACACACACACACACAGACACACACACACTTCTGAATATATTATTATTATTATTATGTTATTTATATAGCGCCATCAAATTCTGCAGCGCTTTACAATGGGTGGACGAACAGACATGTAGTTGTAACCAGACACGTTGGACACACAGGAACAGAGGGGTTGAGGGCCCTGCTCAATGAGCTTACATGCTAGAGGGAGTGGGGTAAAATAACACAAAAAGGTAAGGATAGTATTAGACTAGTGACAGTTGCAGAAGAGGAATCAGTCAGGAGCTATTAACAGTTTAATTGATACGCTTTTATGAAGAAGTGGGGTTTTTAACGATTTTTTTTTGAAGGAGTGGAGACTGGGTGAGCATCTAACGGAGGAGGGAAGCAAGTTCCACAGGAACGGTGCAGCCCTCGAGAAATCTTGAAGGCAAGCATCAGAGGTGGGAGTACGGACAGAAGATAGACGTAAGTCTTTAGCAGATCATAAGGGCTAGACGGGACATACTTGTGTATAATGGAGGATAGATAGGTGGGAGCAGCATTATGTAGAGATTTGAAAGTAAGAACCAGAATTTTAAATTGAGCTCGATATTTTATAGGAAGCCAATGTAGGGACTGACAGAAGGGTGAGGCATTGGAGGTGCGGGCGGACAGTTTTTATGTTTGGTACATAAAGAAACCAAAACATAAAAACTACATCATACTCTCAAACTCTCTTTCTAATACATATACAAACTGCCTCATACGCGCACACACAATACCTAATACATACTCACACACTGCCTAATCTTTACATTGAAATATGATTACAAACCTGTAATGCATACAACAGACAAACTGTCTCATATTTACACATTGCCTAACACACACACACACACACACACACACACACTTTATTGATCATATACAGGTGTATGGATTTATTTATTTTTTTATTTTTTAATCTACTTCTCCAAGGGACTAAAGTGGACCCATACACAAAAACAATGACTCCTTCATAAACACACTGACCCATACTGAAGCACACTGCCAGTCATGAACACTGACCCGATCTCACACACTGCACACTGACCCATAACACACAAACTGCACATTCTCTGACACCCACACACCGTACGGATTACCTGCAGCAGCCTGTCCTATGCTTACTTTGCCTTTTTAGAGTGGGTTGGCTGCCGGGTATGGCGTCACACTGAATCTTGGTGGCCATGAGTCTTGAGCACTGTGAGGAGCGGTTGGATGCTGCAGCAAGGCCCAATTTCAGCATCCCGGTATACCTGTCAGATACACTCCCTCCTTGGCACCAACTTCCCCGATGCAGCCCTAAAAGAATAACGAAAAACACATTCTGACGCCCCGAACTGCATGTCTACATTCCACATCCCTGGTACAAACTGCATGCTTTTTACATAATTGCAATATATTATGATTAAATACACTGCTTAATACATACACAAACTCTCAGACACACACACAACCTCCCCCTCTCCCCCCCTCAATATTGGTACAGGTTTGCTGCATTTGGTTACTGGGCTCTCTTGTATTTTCAATTCTGATAGGTACATCTTGTGGGATTATGAAGTCATTCACTGCCTTACACCTTTTCTGTTGGGAGTGGAAATAATATCTCCTGGCACTTTTTATTAACAACATTTAATTATTATTTTTATTTAATTTTTTTTAATTCTCTTTTGAACTAAAAAAATAAAGTGGCATAATGAATATTTCTGAGCAAATAGAAATGAATAGAGGAAAAAAACTGCAAGTGATTGTGACGATTTTTATACATACCGTAATCTCTAGAGTGTTTTTGTAAAGCAGTTCTTAATCTTGTGAGCTCTTTTGGCCTACTATGAAGAGAAGGCAATGCTATTGGTTTCAACTGTATCAAATGCAAACACACTAATCTCATGATCCACCATAGCTCAAAAGATAGAAATTTGGCTTAAGAGTCTCTTGTGTATGTCATTTATAACCTAACATTGCCCGTATGTTTATATCTAAAGCTGTGGAGATTGTAAGGGAAGTTGTATGTATGTATGTGTATAATATTTGTTAAATATGTCTGTTTCAAGTAACATAAAGACATTGCAAACACAAAAGTCTGTGCTGGCCTAGCATTTTTAGAAAACAGTTTAGCTGCAGAAATTTTTTTTTTTTTTATTTAAAGGGTTACTCCAATCACGATGACCACTTCTTCAGTGTTTTTGAAGTGGTGTTGGTGCCTGTAGCCTGCATGTGCAGCGTTATGCTATGAAATGTTGCACGTACACAGATATCCATTAAGTATTAATATGTATTAGAATTCCGGACTGGCTAATGTCAATTCTGTGCACACACGATTGATCATTCGTTGCCTGAGAGACCTGGCTTTCTGCTGGACCCACGTAAGAGGACAAACCATTGCAAAATTGTTTGCTTAGTTCCTGAGAGACAGTGGCAAGCTACTGCTAACATAATCAGTACAGCAGGCTGTATGCTTACAGTAACCCTTAAAAATGTGTTTTTTCTGAAAATCCTTATATTATGGGCTTCCAAACATGAAAGATTTTATTATTATTATTATTATTATTATTATTATTATTATTTTTATATATATATATATATATAATTTTTATTTATTTTTAGCAGCTGCTTATTTAATATGTCTTTTTATAGTGAAACTGAAACGTGAATTTTTCAAAGTTTATTTTTAATATGCTTCACTTAGTAGTTGGCATTTGTTCAGCATCTTTTTTAGCTCTTTTGGACCAGGAAGTGATTGGTCTATTTTAGCCAATGCTTGGTCTCCTAAAGTTCATCTACAATTTGCAAAATTGTGAAACCAACTCTTGGTTGGTCTGTTATGTGGTCCTAGCTGATCTGCCTGTTCTGAATCAGTCTCACAAGATAATGTTAAAGGGACCCTCCAACCTCAAAAAAAAAAAAAAAAAAATGTTCCATGCTATTGGTTAACATAACTCACATTTTAAATTTTTATTTTTTGTTTTTTTTATTTTTAATGAAGCTGTGACACAGAAGCGGGAATCGTAGTGTCTTTAAAGGGCAGTTAATGTCAACAAACCCTTTGATTAACGTTATGAAGTTGCTTTAAATGTTCTATAATATTTTCATCTGTTCTTCTATACCTGAAATCACACTTTACTATATGATAAGTCTAACGCGATAGTGAATATAGGCGCATTTGAAGGAACTCTGTCAGCAAGAGTCATCTTAATAGTGTGGTGGTGGCTGAGGGAGAGTGACTCAAGTCTCTTCTCTTAGAAGGCTTGTTTGCCTTAAGCTGAGGTTCTATCAAACTACTATTTCAAGTAAACCTAGTATGGTCCAGGCACTCAAGGTAAGTAAAGTAGCCGTTTTATTTAGAAAGCAGAGAGAACATGCTCATATTCTAATTTCCTAATAAAACAGCTACTTTACTTACCTTGAGATGCCTGAACCATACTACTTTTCCTACTCAAGTATAGGGTTTGCCAGCCTCAAGTCTGGTTTTGCACCAAAAATTATTTATTATTATTATTATTATTATTATTATTATTATTATTATTATTAGTGAAGTGTGCGAATTCCCTTTTTATTTAGGAACAATACACTATTTAATTTAAAGACCATGGCAGTCTTTATTCGGTGCGGTTTTTGAAATTGCAATTTATCTCCAAACTTATTCTGTGGCCCTGTTCGTCGCACTGAAGGTAGCAAAACACATTGGGAGGATGGACACAGGCATTTGACACGCAGTGTTGGCGATATTTCAATATGCAGGGGATTTTTATTTTTTTAAACTTAAGTGCAATGAATATGGAAATCTTTTAAATGGTTTGGCACTCTGCTTTACCATATTGTTCTTGGCTTCTTTCGGAGGTACACTGCAAAGGCCATCTTTGGAAGATACCAGTTCTCGGTATAAGTTTTAAAAAAAATTCTCATTGATCTTACAATGCTATTTACCACTTGTGAATGCATTATCATCTATACATTATATGGGATAATGGGGAAGGTACTACGAATTTGCCATCCTATGTATTCGTGGTCACTATATATTTACCTTTTGTACTAAATGGGGGAAAAAAAAACTAGATTGTGGTTCTACTGTGAAAAAGTCCTTCTCATTTTGCTGTATCTCTCGTGCAGAGAGAACTTGCTGGCATTTCGGATCTGGACTGCCCGTACGGGTGGGACCAGTCTGATATGCTTCAGATATGTTCTCTCTGTAATGGCACAAGTTGAGCTAAAACCAGCTTGAGTTCTGAGCGGGGATCCACCGAAGGGCAGGCTATTTTAGCTGCTGTCCGTCCTCAGAATACTCTTGCGACCCATTTTTTGCCCTTCTCATTTTATATTGTCCTTTACAAAGGAATACAAAAATAGCCATGAGATATATTTACCTGGAGTAATTGTTTTCTCCGAATATCTTCTTGGTATGTATACCTGTAACATTGTGTGTTTATCTGTCCAATATCCTATTATATTCTCCCTTAACAAACCCTGGGCAGCCATGACTCATAGTAATTTTACTGCTGGCGCCTAACATTTTAGGATGATGTCTGAATCCTAAATATAAATTACAAGTGTGGTACAGCATAATAATCATACAAATGATAGAAAAAGTATTGGTTTATGTGAAAAACAAACCATACCTCAAACAAATACTTTTTCACAATTGTTGCATAATAAGGGAGAGACATATCTAAAAATTAAAATACAAAATTAGTAACACACAAATGTCCTTCAATTTGGAAGCAGATTGACCTTTTATAAATATCCACTCTTTCTGTCAGGAGATCATTGGAGAAAACCAAAGGTGTGCATTTCTTCCGTACAGACTATATATAGCCAGAGAGAGGGCTCAGTGGTTAGTGTCCCACCTGCAGCGCTCTAGCTTGTACATTTGTTTTCCAGAAATCTCAACTTTTCTCCTCCCAAGTGTGAACAAATGAATACCACAGGGAAAGTTGCAAAACCTAAAGTCTTACGTTAATTTCTGCATAAGATCAATGAGATCGCTTTTTCAAAAATGATTTTTAGTAAGAGAGGCATGGTATGGTTCATAGTCTAGTGATTGAAAACTTTATTTATTGGTAGCAGGTATGAGCCCCTAGTGCACAAATATTTTTTATTTTATTTTTTATTAATTCTTCAAAGAGGGGGTAGTAACTTAACTTAACCCTTTAAGGACACATGATGGAAATATTCCGCCATGACTCCCTTTTATTCCAGAAGTTGTGTCCTTAAGGGGTTAAACAACTTGTATGCAAAAAAAGTCTCTTGCTAGTGCTTTTGTTTTCAAATGGATTTGGGCAGTAGTGAGCGACTGTCTAATTCTGGACTAGATGGTGTTGGACTTAAATGCAATTAAAGATTGAAGTGGGCCTGTAACTTACCTGATAGCCATAGCTTGATGCTGTATGCATTTCTGGGTCTAAAACTCAGCAAACATTTGACAATACAAGTCAAGGTCAAAACTCCCCATATGTAATCCGGCCTTGGTTAGACATCCTGTAACATCGGTCCCCCCCCTCTATTCTTTAGTAAGGTGTAAAGTTTTCCTGTAATCCTCCCATATGACCATAGATGCTATACATGTTATTTATTGACTGAGAACTTCCTCCACCTGAACTAAAATCTATGTTTGTGAACTTTTAACAAATCCACTCTTTCGCGAATAACAAGAACTTGTGTAAATATTCATATTTCCGGTGTGCCCTGCAGAACCAGCTGTTTAAGTGTGCGTTACCTGTTTTTAAGTGAGTTGTCCTATAGTATGAGGCATTTTTGACTATAACTTATTATATAAAAAGTTATTAAGCAAGGGTTTAATTAACTGACACGTACGAGTTAATCTGAATACCTTCAAGGCAATTACAGATTTTTATAGCTGAAGATTCAAAGAATGCCGGTTCTAATAAATGTCTAGTAGTCTCTTTAACAATGTCAGGTGTTTGCATTCCATCACTTTAAAATAATTACATTCTAAATGAAACTTAAGTAAATGTGTACACAGGGGCAGGTAGAACACTTACGGTACAGGAAATTAAATATACCAGGATGTAAATATATATATTTTTATTTTATTTTTGTTCATTATGTAACCTTATGGTAAATAGTGTTCTAACAGTCTTTTTTTTTTTTTTATACTGTGAAATTGTCAGTTCATATATTTGACCACTAAAATGAGCAGTTGTGGTTCTGTTACTTATAGTGCCCCTTAAATGCAGTAAGTAAAATCTGTTTTGTGTTTTTGTTTTGTATTTTTTTTTATTTTTTTTATTTTTTTTTTAGGTTCTGGAAACTAGAAAGTTGTGCTATATCAAATTGATGCTGTAGCCTTCAAAAACTATAAATGTAATGCTTCTTTGCTAGTTGAAACTGATCATGTGACCTTTTTGTTTTTACTGGAAAGTTATATGTGCAAGTCTCTTTACTTTTAACTTATTGCTACACTTGATTTTCTCTTTCCTGTAATCAAAAAAAGAGGAAGTTTACCATGTTCTCCAATACGCAATAATGTTTCATAGTCTTTTTTTTTTTTTATTATTATTATTTATTGGTGGTCTGCTATGACACTGCAGGTAAGTGTCCACTTCAGCTATGTATACTATAACTACTTGGAACACTGCAGGCTTTGTGTACACATTACCACTTCTATACTGTTTGTTTGAGTTGCTAACAGACAGCTGAATGATTTAACAAGGAAGTCAATCCTTGACTTAAAGGGACCCATCAAACCTATTCAAAGAAAATTTTATTTAGTTTTCAGAGATAATATTCAGCAATTGGCAGCACACATTGCTAATACACCAAGGTGTGGTGAAAAAAAACCGATGGCAATAAATTTTTATTATTTTTTTTTATATATTTAAACGTGTAAGGTAAGCGGGAGACAGAGTAAAAAGGATGCATGCTAATATTTAAAAGGTTACGTCAACCTCCATGAATACTTCTGCTTCTAGAAGTGGTCATGGTGGTAGGAATCTGTACAGCATTTCTGCTTGAGCTGCACTTCCTGAAATACCTGCAGTTTTGTGCCTGGGCTAGTTACACCCCCGGAACATGTGACTTGGGCAGCTCGGAAGTCTGCTCTGAATGTTAATTATGTACAAAAATGACATCCGTCGTGCACGAGCAACAGATTTCATCTGCTTCTGTCAAGAGTCCCTGAGGCATATTCCAGGAACACTTGTAGTCTGTCCCACTGCTGGTCTCATACTTATTCTGAAATTGCATTTCATTAGCAATATCAATTCCATTAATGGGTTTGACATATTGACTAACAAAATTAAAATCTGTATGAAACTCTAAATGCAAACGTCCTCACTAGCAATTCCAGCCATTGCATCCTGAGATGCAGGATTGTTGGGGACCCCCCAGTATTCGGGAAACGCTTTTGAGAGGAACCTATTTTTTTGATCACTTTCCTCGTGGAAGTTCTTGTCAGAGTCTGTATTGAACCCAATCTACTATTTGAAGACATTTATTCAAGTGACTGGGACTCTGCCCACTGTACACTACCTGCAGTAACATTAGTTTGATGTGGAATTGGCTTAAAGGTAAGCCTATACAGGACAGGGTAGTTCACTAAAGTGAGAATTCAGAGGGAACGTTAAACTTAGGGCCAATATAACCGAAGTGAAAAAAAATTCTAGACGGCTATAGTTTGCGTTCAGTTGATTTCTGCCTAAAATGTAAAAATTCACTTTTGTGAATAACCCTAAAATAGAACTAAACTTCAAACTTATTTCATCAGGTATTTAGTATTCTGCATTAATTGTAAGGATAACTGCTGTCCACCTCCCTACAGGCTGACCTGCAGTATTCTTTCTAGCCATCAATAAATACTTTTAGTGAGGAAGGACTGAATGTGCAGGTCGATTAGGCCACTGGGTGCAGCTTTTATGAAACTATCAATACAACATGAGAGCAAAGCATCCCAGATGTTTCCTGTCTCATTCATTGTATTAAGTAGGAGGAATGTGGGACGCATGTATCTACATAGTCCTCCAATGGAAATATTTTTGTTTTTTTTGTTTTTAAAGTTGATCTTTCTTGGCTTTTTGTTTGTTAAATGAACAGTGTTTTTTTTGCTAGTCTTTTTGTTTGAAATACCTTCCAGATTCGAAGTCCATCCATGAAGGGTGTGTATTTGTTATTTTATGAGATAAATCCTTCTCCTGGTTTACTGCTTAAAGGGATTCTCCAGTGCCAGAAAAACATATTATTTTTCCTGTAGTGCCCCTTTCCCTCCCACCCCCATCCCAAGTTGCTGAAGGGGGTTAAAACTCCTTCAGTGACTTACCGGAGTCCAGCGCCGATGTCCCTCGGCTCTGGTCAGGCTCCACATACTCTCCTGCGCTGCCAACGTCAGCCAGCGGGGGAGACCTAATGTGCATGCGCATTAGACCTCCCCATAGGTAAGCATTATTCAATGTTTTCCAATAGGGATTTCGGCGATGCTGGAGGTCCTCACATAGTGTGAGGACGTCTAGCATTGCTTTACACTATTCGTGTTCTAAAAACACGGAAGTCCCTCTAGTGGCTGTCTGATAGACAGCCACTAGAGGAGGACTTAACCCTGCAAGGTAAATATTGCAGTTTATGAGGGTAGTGGGAGTTGGCACCCAGACCACTCCAATAAGCATAAGTGATCTGGGTGCCTGGAGTATCCCTTTAAATTAATATGGCGATTTTTAAAGCTAAAAGCCACACACTTAAATTTTTTTTTTTTTTTTTTTCAGTTAGCATCCCCTATTGGACATTAACTGTGTTCCTCTCACCCAATTATATAGACTAAAAGGAAGCAATAACTTTCCTGAAATCCAGACCTATATTAGGCTCCTGGTACGGTTTTCTACTCCCCGTCTAATTTCAATGCAGCTGTTGCGCAATCCAATCAAATGCTTCTCTAGAGAAGAACTGACTGTTTCACAGACTCTGAGCACATAAAAGCACCCTCAGTTGAGAGGGTGAAGGTAATTGAAGTAATGGCAAAGAAGGGAGGTAGAAAAGGTGAGAGCAAGGCCTCCCCATGCAGGCATGCTACCTGGAAGGGAGAAGATGACCACATCTGAAGACAGACATGAATTCTGCCTGGGGTGCAATTGGCCTCAAATACTAAAGAGAAGCTATGTCTGTGCAGTGTTTCAAGCTGAAACACTACACAATCAGACTAAAAGCAGAAGTGGTCATGGTGGTTGGAGTAACCCTGTAAGTAATTCTTGTCGATTTGAGTGATGGGAGGGCTTGGGAAAAATTGTAGGGAATGTTTCCACCCCCCCAATATTTTTTTTTTTTTTTTCTTCTATCTCCAGTGATGATAAAGCACTGTTTTCTGCTGCAGGTGACTGGTCACAACATACATGTAATTTGATCCATCGCAGGTCTCTCTACCTGTCTAGTAGATCTTGTATAGAGCAGGAAATATTAAAAGTAAAATATCTGCTAGTGATGTGCAGGCCTCGGAAAGGCTAATCTAATGGTGCAATAATGTACCGATCACAAGTGTTCTACTTGTAATCTGAATGATCGTATAGCCACATAATACAAGTAATTAAAGGACCACTATAGGCACCCAGACCACTGCAGCTTAATTAGGTGGTCTGGGTGCCTGGTCCATCTAGGGTTAACCCTTTTTTTTTCTATAAACATAGCAGTTTCAGAGAAACTGCTATGTTTATGTTAGGGTTAATCCAGCCTCTAGTGGCTGTCTCATTGACAGCCGCTAGAGGGCTTCCGCGTTTCTCACTGTGAAAATCACAGTGAGAAGATGCCAGCGTCCATAGGAAAGCATTGTGAATGCTTTCCTATGGACTGGCTGAATGCGCACGCATGCTCATTCAGCCGAAGAGGAGGAGAGCTCCCCGCCTGGCGCTGGGGGCACCCTCAGGGCACTATAGTGCCAGGAAAACGAGTATGTGTTTTCCTGGCACAATAGTGGTCCTTTAAGATATAATGCAGTATTGAGAGCAGGTTGGTTTATCTTTTTATTTATTTTTCACAGGAAGAAAATGAAACTCTCCTAATTTTTGTGAGATATGTATTCAGAGTACTTGGTGCTTTTAACTAAGCCCTACATCTTCCACACACATATTGCTCACTAAAAAGAAAATGCTGAAGCTTGGATTAACATGATGGCAGAGCCCAGGGTAATCTACAGAATGCTTTCTAGAGCAATAATCTGTTTTTATAACCTTTTTATACATTGTATTATTAATCATTTCATTTGTAAGGGTCATGCATTACTTTGAGACAACTGTCTCATTCAAAAGCTTTTAGGTTTGAATGACAGTCTCCTCATTCTGCAGGCTGATAAAAGCAGGTAAATGGGATTTATTTTTTCTTATATTTATTTATTAGTTCATTTTTTTATGCTTTCTACACCCACTCCGGGGGTCCTATCCCTAGGAATCCTGCAAACGTGCATTGGGTATGCCTAATAGATTAACTCATGCAGTTAGAAGATCTCTTCACCTTGAAACATCCTGACAGGAGAAGAATGGAGGAGTCTGATCAGTGCGATTTATACTGTGCAGGCTCCTGTGTCCTGTTACACTCTCTCCTGCTGCTGTACAATGATGCCCTGTTTGTCCTTAGCAGACTGGTCTCCCTCTGCCCTCCCCCTCTTTCTCCTCCCGCCCCCCTCTTTCTCCTCCCGCCCCCCTCTTTCTCCTCCCGCCCCCCTCTCTCTTCCTCTCTCTCTTCCTCTTCCCCCTTCTGAAATAGTTTTTTTTTAAAAATTTTTTTAGAATAATTTCTTGTACTTTTTATTGTGAACATTCCTTCACAAGATGTATGTGAATTGTCTATGATGACAAAGCATTGGCACCTATTCATGTGGAGAACAACAAAAAAAATGTAGTTTTATCCAACCTTCTAAAAATTAATGAGTAATGGTGTTTAAACAGAGTGTATATGTATGTGTACAGCCAATAGTGTTGCAAAAAATCTTTACAGATCCCTGTGTTTCGGTAAAGGCTTTTAAATGCTACGACTGTAGCTAAAAATAAAATGCATTTGTCTGTTTGAATTATTCATATGATTTCAAAGATGAGGATGCTCTGTTGGTATAAAGAAAACTAACAGAAATGCGATAATGTGCGAGATTATATGCATATATCTTTTGCTTATGAATGATGGTTATTTCTCCTTTTGATTCAGCCCCACCTTAGTGTAGTTCTCTGGGGCCTTTGTCCACTTCCTTATTTATATTCTGTCTGTATGACTTAATTGCTTGTATACTCCAGGTAGGAGTTAACCCATAATGGAGTCCATTTGTCCTTTTGATAATTGTATACTGTTCTTTTTCTTACTGTGTTATTGCTTAAATAAAGGGACACTGTACACATCATAACCACTGCAGATTATTCTAGTCTGGGTATGGTGCGAAAGTCTTTAGGACCTGGGGGTGGGGGGTTGTATTTTTGCATCAGTTTTCAAGAAATTTGGCACTTGTTTGCCCCAACATTTTAAGAATCTACTGGATAGATCATCTTTTTAAAAATAATAAAGATCTGAAATACGTAATTGATATGAACGAAGGATTGTTTATGAAACACATTTTTATAGAACACACGAAAAGGCGAGTCAAAGCTGCCTTGCTTCAATGGAATCATGGGATTATGCATTCAAACAGCAGTTTAACAACAATAGATTGGGCTTTCAAAAATACATTTCACTTACCCATTGTACAGCGCTGCAGAATTTGGCGCTTTATAAATAATAATAATTTCATTTTAATAGGTCCTCGTTTGTTTGAAAGAGGGAGGATTGAAAATCCCACAGTATATGATCAATCTGGAAGCAAAGTGTGGGTTGTTTCACTTCCCTTTAAATCTTGTGAATTTATTCAGGTCTTTATCCTAGCATTAACATTTAGATTTGTGTTCCTGTTTAATTTCCAAATAATGGTTTAGTCATAAGCTGCAAAACACACTTATTGAGTAGAGTGCTAAATGAAGAGCAGTTTATTCCCACAGCTTTGGTTATTCTGTACATGTGTTCTTTAGCAGACTACTTCATTAACAGCGACAGTAGGTTGTTTGCATGAACAGTAATACACTGGCACATTCCTCTCGTCGTCTGTTCACTTTCTACTTGGGCAACAATCTCCTGCTATCAGCACCTGCTTTTATTTTATTTTCTTGGGTGCGTACAAGTGGAGGGAGGGGGAATCTCTTTTCTCAAATCCAAAGTAGAGCGTTGAGTCTATGCTGAGATGTAAAAGGGCTTTCGAATTGCAGAACCATGGCATCCTGTTACAACATGTAAGATCTTGTTTCGTAAATTCAGAGTGTCTGTTCGGGACAGACCGTTGTGAAATCTACTCAGGTGATGGGCTTGCTTCACATGGCAGTCTCCCAAATAGTTTTGCATGAAATCTCTTAGTGTTGTAATTGCATCCCGTTATAGACAATATAAACACGCAATTGTTTATAGAATAGATAATTTAAGACCTACTTCTTTTAGGATAGGAATCCAATGGGGAATACATTTTAAATTGGGGACTAGATATGCCCCACACCTGCCAGTTGGCATCTGTATGAAACCAGAAAGTGCACTTTTCAATGTGAGCTCTGTTACTAAATCTGGGAAGTGTATTGTGTTCTTGTCGTCGTGATTAACAAAGCTAGGCATTTTGTAATGCTGGGAAACCCCTCCTTTAAAGGAATGCAAAAGAACCCTCTAGGCACCATAACCACAAGCATTCTATCTCCACAATGGGCTACAAACACTAAGTTCTGCAGCCCATATAAAGACACGTGTGTGTGTGTGTGTGTGTATGTGAACATATACAAATTTATGGATATTCTTAAGGATACAGTAATAATTGTAGCTATTGCCGTAGAACCAAAAAGACTTTTATATTTTTTTTTTTCCTCTAGTTTCTCTACCTAGATCATTAAAGGATTTCTCAAACTTTTTTTTTTTTTTAAATTTATTTAGAATGCGGTCCCATTAGCATTAGTTTTTAGGAAAATAAATAAAAGAACATTTTAAAATTAAGTTTCACTCTTTTATCTAGTGCATGGCAAATCTCCCTTCCGCTGCTTGGCACACCCCCGTGTGATGTCACTGGAGCTCTGTGAACCTGACAGACTTTTCACATTATGCAGCCCAGAACAAGCATCTTGCCCCAGGCACGCAATTGGCAATACCTCTGGATCAAAAAGCTGACGTGGTCATGGTAGTTGGAGTGACCCTTTAATTGCCAATTGTACATACCATCCATAATTCCCAAACTATAGAGACAAGACTATACAATGTCCCATAAGTTATTACAACTTTTTGTATACAAATGGCCTACTGACATACCATGTTATACAAACACCTGGTCTCTCCCTGTATGAATTCTTATATTGCACACTACAGATCCTGTTACTTTCACTTGTTTTGTTGCCTTATGTACTGGGCTTATTTCTTTAGCCTGCACGTGCCCTTTTTGAGATGAACACACCCAGTTTAACCTATTACAACAAGGATTAAAAATGTCATCAATGTAAGAGACTATTAAAGGGCCAAGCTTTTGTTTATGTAACCCTTTCTTTCCGTAGTATACTGAAAGCATGGGTCAGAATAGTCAACTCTTTCAGCGTGAACCTTCAGTGAACATGAAAATTGTGAAACCTCTTCCTCTTTATTTGTTCAAAATATGTGGCCTGTAATCTGTGAGAGAATAGCTCCTTTACTTTCAGTAACCAGACACAAAATATTTGCTGTGTGTGTGTGTATATATATGTGTCTATCATTTCCCCCCCCCCCCAGGGTCCCCCTCCCGCCGGGCTCTGGGGAGAGGAAGGGGTTAAACTTACCTCTTTCTCCCGCGCCGGGCGGGGAGCTCTCCTCCTCCTCTTCGGCTGAATGCGCATGCGCGGCAGCAGCTACGTGCGCATTCAGCCAGTCTCATAGGAAAGCATTTACAATGCTTTCCTATGGACGCTGGCGTCTTATCACTGTGATTTTCAGTGAGACGAACGCAAGCGCCTCTAGAGGCTGTCAAGAGACCGCCACTAGAGGCTGGATTAACCCTAACATAAACATAGCAGTTTCTCTGAAACTGCTGTTTATAATAAAAAAAAAAAAAAAAAGGGGGGGGGTTAACCCTAGCTGGACCTGGCACCCAGACCACTTCATTAAGCTGAAGTGGTCTGGGTGCCTATAGTGGTCCTTTTAAAGGGACACTCCAGACACCCAGACCACTTCTGCCCATTGGAGTGGTCTGGGTGCCAACGCCCACTACCCTTAACCCTGCAAGTGTAATTATTGCATTTTTCATAAACTACAATATTTACCTTGCAGGGTTAACTCCTCCTCTAGTGGCTGTCTACCAGACAGCCACTAGAGGGCACTTCCGTGTTTATAGCACACATTCCGTGTGCTATAGCGTTGCTGGACGTCCTCCTGCGTCGCTGAAATCGCCATAAGAAAGCATTGAAAGCATTTTCAATGCTTTCATATAGGGAGGTCTAATGCGCGTGCGTGGCATTGCTGCGCATGCGCATTAGGTCTCTGCTGCCGGGGCGCGAGCGCAATGGTTCTCTCCGGGGAGGAGCGTGGGTGGACCCTGACATCGGCGCTGGATACAAGTCACTGAAGGAGTTTTAACCACTTCAGCAACTTGGGATGGTGGGTGGGAGGGAGAGGGGACCTGGAGAGCCCCTTTAGAGATTTAAATTGGACTTTATGAAACTTAAAGCTTCGTTTAGAACTTTAGATTACTTCTTTAAAACCTGTAATTCACGAGACCCTGTACTCGACAGGTAGACTCCAGAAAGTACCGATGTGCTGAACCATCAATGTACCCCTCACACATATCTTCTCTAACACAAATATGGCCATTTGGCAATGTTGGTGGATGACAGTTAAGCATATGACTGAAACTATTTAGTCAAGATATAGATACAGCTCAACCCATGCAATATACGCAGGATATAGGGGACCCTTTTTTTCAATTTATTTTCAATTTTTTATTTTTTTTCATTCTTCACATAAGCACCATAACCATTATGTGAAGAATGGGAAAAAAAAAAAAAAATGTTAAGCACCATAACCATTAACATTTTTTTTTTTTTTCCCTCTTTATTTCTCCTTTTAATTTCTCATGGTGTTTCTTCAACCTTTTGATTCCCTCTAAAATTGCTTGTTACGGAATAAGTAAGATGCCTCACTGCAGGGTTTGCTTCTAATACCGGAATAGTTACTCTATTACTCCATGAACGACCAAACTTGTGAGGTATAGATTGGCTTACAATGCATTCCATATCCTGTGCTACAACACAAGCTGTTATCAGAAAGTTGTCCTGTATCTACAGTCACTTGTCATGGGGGATGGGTTGAAGTGGATATTATGTTAAACATTTCTGGCATTTCTCTATAGCTTGTTCTGAGGTAGCATTTTTTGCTAATATTCTCTTTGTGTGGGCGTGAAAAGTGCATGTTTTGGCATAGGAATTGATTTCTTTGTTCCACATTTTAATTTCATTTGATTAATCTACCATGTTTAAATTCTCAATCTGTATGCAGCTCTTCTTTCAAATTATTATTCTAAAGGATCATTTCAAGTTTTTAATCACGTAAATACAGTTCTTTAACTCTCCATGAAGTGGTCTGGGTGCAGTGCTATCATGGTAACCTTGCAGTGTAAAACATTGGCATTTATATAGAAACGGTAATGTTTTCATTGCAGGGTTTACACCCCTCTAGTGTCAATCCTTCTGACAGCCGCTAGCGACACTCCAGCTGCAATAACAGTCAGACTTGGTTATTCATTTAAATGCTTGATACATTTTGCCTGTACATGCACCTTAATCTCGCAATGCTTCCCTGTGGGGATTCATTGGATTGGCTGAGATCATCAAGGAGGCGGGCACCTGTGGCGAGACCAGCACGTCTAACCTTTTACCTTGTTTGTATTCCTAACGCTATAGTGTTCTTTTTAATATCCCTAACAGCGCTCTCTTTTTTAGTTCTTGAGCAGTGGATCTTTTATGTTCACAGGGGGGATCTAAAATTTTAAAGGCATCAATCAGATCTACCTTAACTGCTTAGATGACCAGGCCTCCTTTGTAATTGGGTATGTTTCACAAAACTCAATCCTTCAGTGCAACAATTCATTAGAAAAGCAATGACTAGCACTACTTGTAGTTATAAGTTTTCTATTTGTTTAAATGGAGCATTGTTCAGTTGTATCAGATCACAATCTTGATTAGACACCATCAAAGAGGGCATGTGCCCAAATGAAGTGATCGTTGCCATAGTCATTAAAACCCTTTTGTGAAAACATCACGATCATCTAGAAATTAAACTACACTTCATATTACAATAAGTGAGTGCAGCTCAGAGGACTGTGGAGGATCCCAGGATGAGTGTCACAAGCAAAATAATGAGATGCAAAAGAAAATGCTGGTTTCTCAAACCGATCTTGAGCGATAGCAATGGGAATTGGTGTGTGTGTGTTTTTTTTATTTTTTTTTTATTTATTTATACGTACGCAAGACAAAGTAGTATAGAAACATAGAAACGTAGTATCTAATTTGTCTTATTATATCTCTGGTTGTGTTGGAATATCAGTGAAATTGCAACAGTCAGCATGAGTGTGTGTTTTTTTTTTTTTTTTTTTTATAAATCTTGTATCATTGTAATCTGTTCAGAAATGATATTTCCCTGACCGAGTAATGCCTTTAGTTTTCTTTGCGGTGATGGACAGTGCCTTTCAGCATATTGGGGAAATCGACTTACATTTACGTGAAATTTTTAGAACAGATCCTATTCCCCCTTCCTTCTCATATCAATTTGTCTAAAATGCACAGGACTCAAGGGGATGTTATCATCACATAACCACTACAGATTAATGTTGCAGTGCTGGGTTCTGTCCTTGCAGGCTTAACAGTGTAAACACTGCTATGTCTGCGAAAAGGCAGTGTTTAATAGAGCTGAAATAACTAGTCGATAAAATTCATTATCGATTTATTAAAATAGTTGTCACTGAATCTCATAGATTTTGTTTGCACGGGGCACTTTTACTAGCTCTCTGTGTGATGCTATGTGTCATGATATTATATGGTGTATGTCCCTTTCCCATTGATTTCAGTGAGACTTCCGTTCACTGCATGGGCAGCGCTCGTAGCCGTATATCAACTCCGATGCCAAGGCTAAATGTTGCCCATAGAGATGCGTTGACTCAATGCATCTCTATGAGGAGATGCATTGGATTGGCTGAGATTATCAACACTGATCTCAACCAGAGAGACAGGGGCCGCACAAAGACCGGGACACCGGGGAATTAAGGCAAGTAAAATTAATTTTTAATTCAGGATGATTCAATAATCTAACTTTTTACTAGAATACTATATAAATAGTAATACATGTTTTGTATTGCTAATGCTAGAGTATTTAAAGGCACACCACAGGGTCCGGAACACAAACCTGTATTCCTGACCCTATAGTGTTAAAACCACCATTTAGGTGACTTGTCCTCTGTTAACCCCCTTAAAATGTGATAAAACTCAACCAGTGCTGGCCCCACCCCTGATCGGTCTCCTTGCCAACATTAGAATTTATTATTTTTAGCCAATCCAATGCCTTTCCATAGGGAAAGCAGTGAATTGGCTGAAATCGGCAAGGAGGCGGGGCAAGGCCAAACACAGTTTTGGCCAATCAGCACCTCCTCATAGAGCTGTACTGCATCAATGCATCTCTGAGGAAAATTAACGTTAGTACTGCACCCCAGGGAGCTCCTCCAGTGGCCATCTGAGGAGTGGCTATTGGAGGTGTTCCTAGAGGGCAATGTAAAGGCAGTGTTTACATGAAAATGCCTGCAGGGAATGATTATACTTACCAGAACAACTACATTAATCCCTTAATAATGGACCCGGTCCGTCATGCTGAGGAAGCACTTAACGGCGAATGACTGACCCGGTCGTGGCGATCGTGAGGTTACCTGTCCTCCGGTCTGCCTCGGTATACGAAGCAGCTGTGATCGCTCTGACAGGCTGTCAGTTCGAGCACGTGCTGCAGGGACTCCTGGTCCGCCTCCCTGCATTTCCAAGGACAATGTGAAGTGCATGAGACGCATCAGTGCTGCTGATCTTCTCCCTGTAAAAGTTAAATCCCACCCTCCTGCTTTATGAAAATTAACGCCTTCACTGCCATTTGATCACGGACTACAGTGATGAAAATACAGATCAGGGTATTTTAATATGATCAGATATTTTTAAAAAATTTTTTTTTTTTTTTTTTTAACCCCTGAGGGTTACAATTTTTTTATTTTATTTATTTATTTATTTTTTTAACCTTCAGGGGTTTCATTTATTTCATTAATTTAAATATTTTAAAATGATATATTTTGCTAGCTGGGGTGGGTGGGAGTTATGGGTATTTGGATATTTACTGTTAGTGCTGCTTACTGCTAGTTAGTGGTTAACGATTAAAAAAAGTTTAGAACAATTCTAAGTGTAAAACATTTTTTTAAGAACGTTTTATAAAGGAAGCAAAGTTTAAAAAAAAAAAAATGCTCATTACCACTACACCTGGAACAAACTAGTGAAATAAATTTGTGGGAATGTTTGATTAACCAACCAGCTAAACTACTTCGAAACTAAACATGGACAAAAGAACTGAATGACTGCGACTCAAATGTGCCCCTTCAACATCCACATATACCTGGCAAAAGTATATACGGGGGTATTGTTGTACTCGGAGGACATAGCTGAGCAACATATGAAATATTATACAGCCGTTGCACACATGAGATTTGCTAAATATACGGTGCAAACTCACTTTGTGTGTCAAAAAGGCAGAAAAAATTCTTATTACCACTACACTTGGTACAAGCTAGCAGAAAAATTATCCCATGCTAAGTTTCAAAATATACCTTTTGAGATACCCTGGGATTTCATCTTTAAGAAATTGTATGCCTTTATGGTGTAGTTGGAATATGTCGCTTGCTGAAGTGCTCCAGAATGTAAAACGGAGCCATCAAAACAATCTGAAAATTCACATTTAAAGGAACACTATAGTCACCTAAATTAATTTAGCTAAATAAAGCAGTTTTAGTGTACAGATCATTCCCCTGCAATTTCACTGCTCAATTAACTGTCATTTAGGAGTTAAATCACTGTTTGTTTCTGTTTATGCAGCCCTAGCCACAACTCCTCGGCTATGATTGACAGAGCCTGCATGAAAAGAAAAACTGGTTTCACTTTAAAGCAGATGTAATTTACCTTAAATAATTGTATCTCAATCTCTAAATTGAACTTTACACATACAGGAGGCTCTTGCAGGGTCTAGCAAGCTATGAACATAGGAGGGGATAAGAAAATCTTAATTAAACAGAACTTGCAATAAAGAAAGCCTGAATAGGGCTCTCTCTACAGGAAGTGTTTATGGAAGGCTGTGCAAGTCACATGCAGGGAGGTGTGACTAGGGTTCATAAACAAAGGGATTTAACTCCTAAATGGCAGAGAATTGAGCAGTGAGGCTGCAGGGGCATGTTCTATACACCAAAACTGCTTCATTAAGCTAAAGTTGTTCAGGTGACTAAAGTGTCCCTTTAAAAACCTGAACTTGTCACGTCTTTTACAGCACTGTAACTTTACAAAATAGTGTTTAGGTCATACATTGGGCATATTGTTTTATTCAAAAGATGTAACTGAGCAATTTGGGGGATTTTATAATAGTGGCACATATCAAGTGTAAGAAATACTCTGCAAAAATGCAACATGTATGTAAAGTGTGCCTTAACTGGTGACAAGTTAAGGCACACTATACAACATATAAGTTACCCTGGAGTATCTACTTTCTCAAATGGAAGCCCTTTGTGGGTTTATTATAACATTTAAACCGCTATGCCACAAAAAAGAGACATAGGCCCGTTAAATCAAGCTATGAAAATACTAACTAGAAATTGTAATAGCCTTGTCTCTTTTATGGCCTAGCTTCACAGAATAGTGCCAAAGGCATACAATGGGGGTATCGTTGTACACAGCAGATATAGCTGAACACAATATGGGGTTCTGTACAGGAATAGCACACACGAGCTTTGCAAAATACACATTTAAAAAACCTTGCTATATGTGCATATGCCAAAATAAAGAAAAAACTAAATTTTACTCCAATATTTAGCAGAGATTAGCGATGAAATAGCTACGTAAAAAGCATCAACATAACCTACTTCATATAAATATATACTTTTGTATGGCAATTTTGTGTTTAGTGTTAGGAATACAACTTTGTATTTCTGGCACTATAGTATCCCTTTAAGCTCTAGTTGTTCTGATGACTATAGTGTCACTTTAACTCCAGCCTGAATAGTTCTGGTTAATAAGTACAAAAGAATAAAATACTTTACTTTTCTATATGTGGATCTAACTTTTTAATTTTATTTATTTTTAAATCCCCTTATTGTGAATGTTTGTTTTAAAACTGAGCAGTTATCAGATCAGCACTGTAGTCATTTATAGGCATTGGAATTCACTCACTTCCTGTGTGTAGCTTATAAACAAAGCAGATGTCCGTCACAGATTCTGTTTGTGCAGTGAAATCACTGACATACTCGAACAAGATTTATAATCGCAGATTCCATACATGATATTTGGCTCCGTTTCAAACAGTAATATGATCTGGCAAGTCTATTTCATGCCACCTCCTCTGCTTTACAATTTCATCAATCTGTCAAAGCTCTTTCAGAATGGAATTAAAGAGGACATTAACCCTAATATTGTATGTTGTGAGCAAAAGCTAAATTCTGCACATTTTACTTTCAAAATGTTATTTTTTTATTTTATTATTTATTCGTTTATTTTTACTGCATTAAGTGTGCTTTTTAAAAAGTAGGTTCTTGATCATTTTAATAAAAAGAAGTGTTTTAAAAAGCATTTTGTTTTTAAAACCAAACTTCCTCAAATGTCTCAAACAGGAAAGTGTGTCTGTACTTATAGTTGAAAACAGCAAGTTCTCCTGAAAACCTATGATTGCGAAATTCTAAAAAAAAGTATTAAAATATACAATTTACAATATACAATTTGTATCTGTTTTATTTTTTTATATTTATATATATATATATATATATATATATATATATATATATATATATATATATATGTATGTGTATATGTATTAAAAAATAACCTCACGGGCTCATCTATGTGCCTCCAAGCAGTTATTCATTTTAGCTGGTTATTGATCCTGCTTAAAAAGGATGCACCTATCTAAGCTGTATTGGATGCCTGCTGATTGATATGTGCTGATTTCGTACCTTGTGATTTAGAACGCTCATTAATATTCTTTTATAAAATCTCAAAATAAAGATTGCGGAAAAATATTACCAATATAATTTATACATATTAGTTAAGAACAATGTTGTGTTTTTTTTATTTTTTATTAAAAAAAACTAAAATAATTATTGTAAAGATTTTACTCCCATGTTCTTCCGTGGCAATATTTGCTTGTATTTTCACCCACACATATTCTGAGTTAGCCAGGTCCTTGTTGATGTATTTTAACCCTATAATAGTGGTTTAGACAAATGCCTTTTCCATGACAGTCCTGAAATGCTCTCAGTTGGTCCTGCGTGGGTTTAAAGCAAATGTTTGTACAAAGGGGTATCTTGTGGTATACTCTCCTTTTAGAGCCTGATACATGGACTCAGGGCTGCCAACAGGGGGGTGACAACCATAACTGTTGTCATGGGCTCGGCAGCGGAACTGCCGCCAGTACACCTGCACCGGGGTCCGCATACTGATCGGGCCCATCAGGTGGCCCAAGCAATAGCGCGACCCTGTCCATTTAAAAAAAAATTGCAGCTGCAAGTAATGCTTGGAGGAAGTGATGGCTGGTCCCTTCTTCCCAGCTCCCTCCACGCGGGGAGGAAAGAGAGCTACAGCCAGGCCGCGAGGACGGGAGAGCCACACCGACTCTCCTCAGCCCCAGCCACCCTCCTGCGAGGTAAAAGGTAAGAAAAATTAGCTGTGCGTGTGTCTGTATCTATATATCTGTGTGTGTGTGTGTCTGTATGTTAGTATGTGTCTGTTTTTAGTGTGTGTGTGTGTGTTTGTGTATCTGTGTCCTTTTTGTACATGCGTGTGTGTGTGTTCTTGGAGGCAGGCCCCAGGGGGCCCAGACATTGAGCAGTGTTAGGGGCCCCAACATTTCTGATGATGGCCCTGCATGTACTTTTGATGCGTTGAGACGGTTCATCATTGGTCCATAGAATATTCATTACTAAATTTTGTTTGTGTTTTTTGAAACTTTGAAACTCTGTGGAATATTTTATTTTGTCACTACCTGGTCTGATAACTTCAGTTTTTAGTGTTTTATTTAGGAACTGATACTTCTCCTGGTGCATTTTGTTGGTGTAGTATCGAAGGAGGGGGATGAAGACATGGTTGGAGTGGGCCTATTTATTTGCAAAGCTTGTGGACGCATGTGTAGATAAAATGTTGTATGGCAGGGCTACAGGATGAGCCCTGCTGATCTAGTTTGGGCCGAAATGCCTTGAAATTCACATTATGTTCACTGCAAGGGTGTATAATCATGCTCTATTGGTGCATTTTCTCCTCCGTGTTGTCACCATGTAACTTCACCGTTCTACATTTAAAAAAAAAAAATATATATTTTTTTTTTCGGTTCTAATGTGAAAGTAGTATCTGATTGATATTGCTATTGAGATCTCAAGAATATGTTCTTCCAAGACATTCTCACAAGTGGTGCATTTATATGCTTTTGGAGCTTGGCCATCTTGTTCCCGTTCTTATTTTTTTTTTGTCATTGATTTGCTATTTAATATCCACATTGTAAACCTGAACATATGAAAATGTTAAAACTATGTAAAATGTCAAAAAGAATAGTAGTCAGTGCTTCACACATTCTTGTTTTAAGTGAATGAGAAGGGCGACGTGGGAGCTGTCTATTCCTTGGCTCAGTGCTTTAACATTTAGTTTATGGTTGGTTATTCTGCAATTTTAGTTTAGCCATTGGGGGTTTTCTCTATTCTTCAACTCTCCTAAATGTTTTCAGATTCTGTTTCTATTTAATGAGCTGGACACATCATAGAAGTAAAAGATCCGTTCGTTGGCGTTGTGTTCTATAGCCACTTGCAGTGTTGTGTTAAATTGTCTGTGTTTAACAGTGATATATATATATATATATATATATATATATATATATATATATAT
>OW240914.1:275865018-275968355 GCA_933207985.1 Pelobates cultripes | reverse complement strand
AATGCTGGGAAACCCCTCCTTTAAAGGAATGCAAAAGAACCCTCTAGGCACCATAACCACAAGCATTCTATCTCCACAATGGGCTACAAACACTAAGTTCTGCAGCCCATATAAAGACACGTGTGTGTGTGTGTGTGTATGTGAACATATAAAAATTTATGGATATTCTTTAGGATACAGTAATAATTGTAGCTATTGCCGTAGAACCAAAAAGACTTATATATTTTTTTTTTTCCTCTAGTTTCTCTACCTAGATCATTAAAGGATTTCTCCAACTTTTTTTTTATTTATTTTTTTTAAATTTTATTTAGAATGCGGTCCCATTAGCATTAGTTTTTAGGAAAATAAATAAATAAAAGAACATTTTAAAATTAAGTTTCACTCTTTTATCTAGTGCATGGCAAATCTCCCTTCCGCTGCTTGGCACACCCCCGTGTGATGTCACTGGAGCTCTGTGAACCTGACAGACTTTTCACATTATGCAGCCCAGAACAAGCATCTTGCCCCAGGCACGCAATTGGCAATACCTCTGGATCAAAAAGCTGACGTGGTCATGGTAGTTGGAGTGACCCTTTAATTGCCAATTGTACATACCATCCATAATTCCCAAACTATAGAGACAAGACTATACAATGTCCCATAAGTTATTACAACTTTTTGTATACAAATGGCCTACTGACATACCATGTTATACAAACACCTGGTCTCTCCCTGTATGAATTCTTATATTGCACACTACAGATCCTGTTACTTTCACTTGTTTTGTTGCCTTATGTACTGGGCTTATTTCTTTAGCCTGCACGTGCCCTTTTTGAGATGAACACACCCAGTTTAACCTATTACAACAAGGATTAAAAATGTCATCAATGTAAGAGACTATTAAAGGGCCAAGCTTTTGTTTATGTAACCCTTTCTTTCCGTAGTATACTGAAAGCATGGGTCAGAATAGTCAACTCTTTCAGCGTGAACCTTCAGTGAACATGAAAATTGTGAAACCTCTTCCTCTTTATTTGTTCAAAATATGTGGCCTGTAATCTGTGAGAGAATAGCTCCTTTACTTTCAGTAACCAGACACAAAATATTTGCTGTGTGTGTGTGTATATATATGTGTCTATCATTTCCCCCCCCCCCCAGGGTCCCCCTCCCGCCGGGCTCTGGGGAGAGGAAGGGGTTAAACTTACCTCTTTCTCCCGCGCCGGGCGGGGAGCTCTCCTCCTCCTCTTCGGCTGAATGCGCATGCGCGGCAGCAGCTACGTGCGCATTCAGCCAGTCTCATAGGAAAGCATTTACAATGCTTTCCTATGGACGCTGGCGTCTTATCACTGTGATTTTCAGTGAGACGAACGCAAGCGCCTCTAGAGGCTGTCAAGAGACCGCCACTAGAGGCTGGATTAACCCTAACATAAACATAGCAGTTTCTCTGAAACTGCTGTTTATAATAAAAAAAAAAAAAAAAAGGGGGGGGGTTAACCCTAGCTGGACCTGGCACCCAGACCACTTCATTAAGCTGAAGTGGTCTGGGTGCCTATAGTGGTCCTTTTAAAGGGACACTCCAGACACCCAGACCACTTCTGCCCATTGGAGTGGTCTGGGTGCCAACGCCCACTACCCTTAACCCTGCAAGTGTAATTATTGCATTTTTCATAAACTACAATATTTACCTTGCAGGGTTAACTCCTCCTCTAGTGGCTGTCTACCAGACAGCCACTAGAGGGCACTTCCGTGTTTATAGCACACATTCCGTGTGCTATAGCGTTGCTGGACGTCCTCCTGCGTCGCTGAAATCGCCATAAGAAAGCATTGAAAGCATTTTCAATGCTTTCATATAGGGAGGTCTAATGCGCGTGCGTGGCATTGCTGCGCATGCGCATTAGGTCTCTGCTGCCGGGGCGCGAGCGCAATGGTTCTCTCCGGGGAGGAGCGTGGGTGGACCCTGACATCGGCGCTGGATACAAGTCACTGAAGGAGTTTTAACCACTTCAGCAACTTGGGATGGTGGGTGGGAGGGAGAGGGGACCTGGAGAGCCCCTTTAGAGATTTAAATTGGACTTTATGAAACTTAAAGCTTCGTTTAGAACTTTAGATTACTTCTTTAAAACCTGTAATTCACGAGACCCTGTACTCGACAGGTAGACTCCAGAAAGTACCGATGTGCTGAACCATCAATGTACCCCTCACACATATCTTCTCTAACACAAATATGGCCATTTGGCAATGTTGGTGGATGACAGTTAAGCATATGACTGAAACTATTTAGTCAAGATATAGATACAGCTCAACCCATGCAATATACGCAGGATATAGGGGACCCTTTTTTTCAATTTATTTTCAATTTTTTATTTTTTTTCATTCTTCACATAAGCACCATAACCATTATGTGAAGAATGGGAAAAAAAAAAAAAAATGTTAAGCACCATAACCATTAACATTTTTTTTTTTTTTTTCCCCTCTTTATTTCTCCTTTTAATTTCTCATGGTGTTTCTTCAACCTTTTGATTCCCTCTAAAATTGCTTGTTACGGAATAAGTAAGATGCCTCACTGCAGGGTTTGCTTTTAATACCGGAATAGTTACTCTATTACTCCATGAACGACCAAACTTGTGAGGTATAGATTGGCTTACAATGCATTCCATATCCTGTGCTACAACACAAGCTGTTATCAGAAAGTTGTCCTGTATCTACAGTCACTTGTCATGGGGGATGGGTTGAAGTGGATATTATGTTAAACATTTCTGGCATTTCTCTATAGCTTGTTCTGAGGTAGCATTTTTTGCTAATATTCTCTTTGTGTGGGCGTGAAAAGTGCATGTTTTGGCATAGGAATTGATTTCTTTGTTCCACATTTTAATTTCATTTGATTAATCTACCATGTTTAAATTCTCAATCTGTATGCAGCTCTTCTTTCAAATTATTATTCTAAAGGATCATTTCAAGTTTTTAATCACGTAAATACAGTTCTTTAACTCTCCATGAAGTGGTCTGGGTGCAGTGCTATCATGGTAACCTTGCAGTGTAAAACATTGGCATTTATATAGAAACGGTAATGTTTTCATTGCAGGGTTTACACCCCTCTAGTGTCAATCCTTCTGACAGCCGCTAGCGACACTCCAGCTGCAATAACAGTCAGACTTGGTTATTCATTTAAATGCTTGATACATTTTGCCTGTACATGCACCTTAATCTCCCAATGCTTCCCTGTGGGGATTCATTGGATTGGCTGAGATCATCAAGGAGGCGGGCACCTGTGGCGAGACCAGCACGTCTAACCTTTTACCTTGTTTGTATTCCTAACGCTATAGTGTTCTTTTTAATATCCCTAACAGCGCTCTCTTTTTTAGTTCTTGAGCAGTGGATCTTTTATGTTCACAGGGGGATCTAAAATTTTAAAGGCATCAATCAGATCTACCTTAACTGCTTAGATGACCAGGCCTCCTTTGTAATTGGGTATGTTTCACAAAACTCAATCCTTCAGTGCAACAATTCATTAGAAAAGCAATGACTAGCACTACTTGTAGTTATAAGTTTTCTATTTGTTTAAATGGAGCATTGTTCAGTTGTATCAGATCACAATCTTGATTAGACACCATCAAAGAGGGCATGTGCCCAAATGAAGTGATCGTTGCCATAGTCATTAAAACCCTTTTGTGAAAACATCACGATCATCTAGAAATTAAACTACACTTCATATTACAATAAGTGAGTGCAGCTCAGAGGACTGTGGAGGATCCCAGGATGAGTGTCACAAGCAAAATAATGAGATGCAAAAGAAAATGCTGGTTTCTCAAACCGATCTTGAGCGATAGCAATGGGAATTGGTGTGTGTGTTTTTTTTTTTTTTTATTTTTTATTTTTTTTTTTATTTTTTTATTTATACGTACGTAAGACAAAGTAGTATAGAAACATAGAAACGTAGTATCTAATTTGTCTTATTATATCTCTGGTTGTGTTGGAATATCAGTGAAATTGCAACAGTCAGCATGAGTGTGTGGTTTTTTATAAATCTTGTATCATTGTAATCTGTTCAGAAATGATATTTCCCTGACGAGTAATGCCTTTAGTTTTCTTTGCGGTGATGGACAGTGCCTTTCAGCATATTGGGGAAATCGACTTACATTTACGTGAAATTTTTAGAACAGATCCTATTCCCCCTTCCTTCTCATATCAATTTGTCTAAAATGCACAGGACTCAAGGGGATGTTATCATCACATAACCACTACAGATTAATGTTGCAGTGCTGGGTTCTGTCCTTGCAGGCTTAACAGTGTAAACACTGCTATGTCTGTGAAAAGGCAGTGTTTAATAGAGCTGAAATAACTAGTCGATAAAATTCATTATCGATTTATTAAAATAGTTGTCACTGGGGGGGCGGGGCCTGACTGCAAAGCCGAGCGGTCGACATCCTCAAGGGCTCCTGCTATAGCCCGCATGAAAAGCCGCTTTACACGACCCAAACGGCGACCAACCGGCCCAACAAAGCCAGCAATTGAAAGGGGACAAATATCTGAGCACAAAGATACCCATCAAGCGACGAACCGAGCAATATTTGCAGAACAAGTAACTGAGGCCTACTCGAAAGGCGGGAGCAGGAGAGTTGGCCGCTCTCCCCCCCCCCCACGAAAGAAGCCCCTAGTGAAGAAGGGCACCTGTCCCCCCCCCTCTGGACCGGTGGGGGTCATCCCGGTCCACCAGCGCCCTAAGAGCACCCACCTCTGGGACACATCACGACACAACGCCGTTCAGGCAAACCCACAAGGCCCAGCTAATATGGCCGACTGTGCAGCCGCTAAACTGATGCAGCAGACTAATGAAGAATGGGCAGCAGCCTTCAATGCGAAATTCGATGCTGTTTGCCTGAGATTCTGGGAACGAATGCGGGAGAGAAGCTCGCAACCGGTACAGAAACCAGCCACAACGGCAGCACGCCGCCACACACCCCCCCGCAAGCATGAAAAGCATCCAAGCAAAGCGTTGCCACTGAAAGAGCGGGTGCAAGGTACTGTGGCCCGGTGGTGGAAGCGACGGACGGACATGGACCGCCCCAAGACAACACACAATAATGGAGCAAAGGCGCCAAAGACTCCTGTGGGAGGCTCGTGTGGACCACCCTCCACCCGACAGGGTCATCGCGGCCCACAACAAACAAAGCTCCACAACCGGAATGAAAGCCTGCAGACATCAACTGCCCACCGCATCGCCAACACCGTCCGGACAGATCTAAGAGGCAGAAAGACAAAGCCACCCGTCTCACACCCAGCCAACGACGGCTCCAGATTACAGCCCGGACCAGGTACACCACAGCTACACAGCGCACGCATATACAAGACACAACACCGACGACAGATATATAAGACTGTGAAAGGGAGCTCACACTCTTCTTGGCAGTCTGGACATTACTTATCGGGCATAGGCTGAACTAACAGCACACTGCTACCTGTCAGCCACAAGGACTCAGGCCATATATGTGCCCCAGCTTATTCTCAACCAGGGGTATTTTGTTTTTGTTCTTGTGTCCTTTCTATTATTATGTCTCTGCTTATGTTTTATTATTATGTTCTTTGGGCAAAACGGAGCTACTTCTAACCAAGAAGCTTGCGACTGGGACCTAGTGGCACAATTGCAGCAAGTCTTTATTAGCTGTTAGCTATATGCATTCCCTCATGCTTTATTTACTGTATTACTTTAAAATGATTAGCAACATGCCTATGTATACACAAAGCTCAGCCACTTTCCCTTAACAGTAGCTCCAGCCATTTACTATTTAGCTTGTAAGTTAAGCATACTATAAAATCTAAAAAATGTGCGATATATACAAATGCCATAACTCTGTTTTATATGACTTGTTATCACTCTGTGTACAGAAGCTGCTGTGGCTTACTGAACACTATGTTATTTCTTGCACTCTATAAATAAAGAATTAAAATAAAAATAGTTGTCACTGAATCTCATAGATTTTGTTTGCACGGGGCACTTTTACTAGCTCTCTGTGTGATGCTATGTGTCATGATATTATATGGTGCATGTCCCTTTCCCATTGATTTCAGTGAGACTTCCGTTCACTGCATGGGCAGCGCTCGTAGCCGTATATCAACTCCGATGCCAAGGCTAAATGTTGCCCATAGAGATGCGTTGACTCAATGCATCTCTATGAGGAGATGCATTGGATTGGCTGAGATTATCAACACTGATCTCAACCAGAGAGACAGGGGCCGCACAAAGACCGGGACACCGGGGAATTAAGGCAAGTAAAATTAATTTTTAATTCAGGATGATTCAATAATCTAACTTTTTACTAGAATACTATATAAATAGTAATACATGTTTTGTATTGCTAATGCTAGAGTATTTAAAGGCACACCACAGGGTCCGGAACACAAACCTGTATTCCTGACCCTATAGTGTTAAAACCACCATTTAGGTGACTTGTCCTCTGTTAACCCCCTTAAAATGTGATAAAACTCAACCAGTGCTGGCCCCACCCCTGATCGGTCTCCTTGCCAACATTAGAATTTATTATTTTTAGCCAATCCAATGCCTTTCCATAGGGAAAGCAGTGAATTGGCTGAAATCGGCAAGGAGGCGGGGCAAGGCCAAACACAGTTTTGGCCAATCAGCACCTCCTCATAGAGCTGTACTGCATCAATGCATCTCTGAGGATAATTAACGTTAGTACTGCACCCCAGGGAGCTCCTCCAGTGGCCATCTGAGGAGTGGCTATTGGAGGTGTTCCTAGAGGGCAATGTAAAGGCAGTGTTTACATGAAAATGCCTGCAGGGAATGATTATACTTACCAGAACAACTACATTAATCCCTTAATAATGGACCCGGTCCGTCATGCTGAGGAAGCACTTAACGGCGAATGACTGACCCGGTCGTGGCGATCGTGAGGTTACCTGTCCTCCGGTCTGCCTCGGTATACGAAGCAGCTGTGATCGCTCTGACAGGCTGTCAGTTCGAGCACGTGCTGCAGGGACTCCTGGTCCGCCTCCCTGCATTTCCAAGGACAATGTGAAGTGCATGAGACGCATCAGTGCTGCTGATCTTCTCCCTGTAAAAGTTAAATCCCACCCTCCTGCTTTATGAAAATTAACGCCTTCACTGCCATTTGATCAGGGACTACAGTGATGAAAATACAGATCAGGGTATTTTAATATGATCAGATATTTTTTAATTTTTTTATTTTTTTTAAAAAATTTTTTAACCCCTGAGGGTTACAATTTTTTTTTATTTATTTATTTATTTATTTTTTTAACCTTCAGGGGTTTCATTTATTTCATTAATTTAAATATTTTAAAATGATATATTTTGCTAGCTGGGGTGGGTGGGAGTTATGGGTATTTGGATATTTACTGTTAGTGCTGCTTACTGCTAGTTAGTGGTTAACGATTAAAAAAAGTTTAGAACAATTCTAAGTGTAAAACATTTTTTTAAGAACGTTTTATAAAGGAAGCAAAGTTTAAAAAAAAAAAATGCTCATTACCACTACACCTGGAACAAACTAGTGAAATAAATTTGTGGGAATGTTTGATTAACCAACCAGCTAAACTACTTCGAAACTAAACATGGACAAAAGAACTGAATGACTGCGACTCAAATGTGCCCCTTCAACATCCACATATACCTGGCAAAAGTATATACGGGGGTATTGTTGTACTCGGAGGACATAGCTGAGCAACATATTAAATATTATACAGCCGTTGCACACATGAGATTTGCAAAATATACGGTGCAAACTCACTTTGTGTGTCAAAAAGGCAGAAAAAATTCTTATTACCCCTACACTTGGTACAAGCTAGCAGAAAAATGATCCCACGCTAAGTTTCAAAATATACCTTTTTGAGATACCCAGGGATGTCATCTTTAAGAAATGGTATGCCTTTATGGTGTAGTTGGAATATGTCGCTTGCTGAAGTGCTCCAGAATGTAAAACGGAGCCATCAAAACAATCTGAAAATTCACATTTAAAGGACCACTCTAAAAACTGCTATGTTTATGAATGGGTTTAGCCTTTCCCTATTTCCTCTAGCGGCTGTCTCATTGACAGCCGCTAGAGGCGCTTGCGTGCTTCTCACTGTGATTTTCACAGTGAGAGCACGCAAGCGTCCATAGGAAAGCATTGTAAATGCTTTCCTATGCGACCGGCTGAATGCGCGCGCAGCTCTTGTCGCGCGTGCGCATTCAGCCGACGGGGAGGAGAAGAGGAGGATCGGAGGAGGAGAGCTCCCCGCCCAGCGCTGGAAAAAGGTAAGTTTTACCCCTTTCCCCCTTCCAGAGCCGGGCGGTAGGGGGACCCTGAGGGTGGGGGCACCCTCAGGGCACTATAGTGCCAGGAAAACGAGTGTTTCCCTGTCACTATAGTGGTCCTTTAAGGAGTTAAATCACTTTGTTTCTGTTTGTTTCAGCCCTAGCCACACCTCCTCGGCTATGATTGACAGAGCCTGCATGAAAAAAAAACTGGTTTCACTTTCAAACAGATGTAATTTACCTTAAATAATTGTATCTCAATCTCTAAATTGAACTTTAATCACATACAGGAGGCTCTTGCAGGGTCTAGCAAGCTATTAACATAGCAGAGGATAAGAAAATCTTAATTAAACAGAACTTGCAATAAAAGCCTAAATAGGGTTCTCTTTACAGGAAGTGTTTATGGAAGGCTGTGCAAGTCACATGCAGGGAGGTGTGACTAGGGTTCATAAACAAAGGGATTTAACTCCTAAATGGCAGAGAATTGAGCAGTGAGGCTGCAGGGGCATGTTCTATACACCAAAACTGCTTCATTAAGCTAAAGTTGTTCAGTTGACTATAGTGTCCCTTTAAAAACCTGTTTTATTCAAAAGATGTAACTGAGCAATTTGGGGGATTTTATAATAGTGGCACATATCAAGTGTAAGAAATACTCGACAAAAATGCAACATGTATGTTAAAAAAAAAAAAGAAAAAGAAAAAAAAAAAGCCATTTCCCCCCCTTCAGCACAAACATTGATAGAAACTGGTGACCAGTTAAGGCACACTATGCACCATATAAGTTACTCTGGAGTATCTGCTTTCTCAAATGGAAGCCCATTGTGGGTTTATTATAACATTTAAACCGCTATGCCACAAAAAAGAGACATAGGCCCGTTAAATCAAGCTATGAAAATACTAACTAGAAATTGTAATAGCCTTGTCTCTTTTTATGGCCTAGCTTCACAGAATAGTGCCAAAGGCATACAATGGGTGTATCTTTGTACACAGCAGATATAGCTGAACACAATATGGGGTTCTGTACAGGAATAGCACACACCAGCTTTGCAAAATAAACATTTAAAAAACCTTGTTATATGTGCATATGCCAAAATAAAGAAAAAAACTAAATTTTACTCCAATATTTAGCAGAGATTAGCGATGAAATAGCTACGTAAAAAGCATCAACATAACCTACTTCATATAAATTTATACTTTTGTATGACAATTTTGTGTTTTGTGATGGCTACTAAACATACAATTTTAGAAGTTGGTATGTGTGTCTTGTATAACATTGAAATTTTATTTTAGTCCTTGTATTTTGTGACCTGTAACTTTCAAAATAAGCTGAAATCCTATTCATATTATGTACTCTATATAAATAAAGACACATGAATGAATTTATTTTAAATTACTTTTCCTAAGCTGGACATATTATGCACACATAATTATTATTGCCTAAACTGTGAAATTTTTTTTTTTTTTTTTGGTGTGTTTGTTTTGTTTTGTTGGTTTGTTTGTTTTTGGTCCTCCCCCTTTCCCCAGAATTAATGAGAATATGTATATGTGCCATCAAATTAAAGCCCTTTTTGTCCTTAAAAACGGTATATAATGTGTTGGTGCAATAAATGAGATGCAAATTGCGGTTGAACACAAACAGCATAAATTGATTGTGTCCTTAAGGGTAAGACAAGCTTCTGAAGCTGTGTCCTTAAGAGGGTAAAGGGACACGTTAGACATCCAGACCACTTCAGCTCATTGAAGTGGTCTGGGTACATTGTCTCTTTTGCACTTGGTGCTGCAATGGAACATATTGCATTTCCAGAGAACCTGCAATGTTTACATTGCAGCACAAAGTCTGCCTTCAGTGGCGGTCTACCAGACACCCACTGGAGGCACTTCCTGCATCCAAACGGACTTTTGTTTAGGTATCAGATGCTGGATGTCCTGACGCTCTGCATGAGGACATCCAGCATCAGATTTCTCCTCATCCTAAAGAATCGATTCAACGCTTTCCTATGGTGAAGTCTTAAGCGTGCTGCACTTGACACAAATTAGTGTCGTCGCAAGACCTTGGCAGGGGCAGAGTGTCGACCCAGCGCCAAGGAACATCGGCGTTGGGATAAGGTAAGTTTAAAAAAAAATAATTTTTATTTAATGCGAGGGAGGGCTGAGACAGGGGCAGCAATAGTGTTAGGAATACAACTTTGTATTTCTGGCACTATAGTATCCCTTTAAGCTCTAGTTGTTCTGATGACTATAGTGTCACTTTAACTCCAGCCTGAATAGTTCTGGTTAATAAGTACAAAAGAATAAAATACTTTACTTTTCTATGTGTGGATCTAACTTTAATTTTATTTATTTTTAAATCCCCTTATTGTGAATGTTTGTTTTAAAACTGAGCAGTTATCAGATCAGCACTGTAGTCATTTATAGGCATTGGAATTCACTCACTTCCTGTGTGTAGCTTATAAACAAAGCAGATGTCCGTCACAGATTCTGTTTGTGCAGTGAAATCACTGACATACTCGAACAAGATTTATAATCGCAGATTCCATACATGATATTTGGCTCCGTTTCAAACAGTAATATGATCTGGCAAGTCTATTTCATGCCACCTCCTCTGCTTTACAATTTCATCAATCTGTCAAAGCTCTTTCAGAATGGAATTAAAGAGGACATTAACCCTAATATTGTATGTTGTGAGCAAAAGCTAAATTCTGCACATTTTACTTTCAAAATGTTATTTTTTTTTTTTAATTTATTCGTTTATTTTTACTGCATTAAGTGTGCTTTTTAAAAAGTAGGTTCATGATCATTTTAATAAAAAGAAAAGCGTTTTAAAAAGCATTTTGTTTTTAAAACCAAACTTCCTCAAATGTCTCAAACAGGAAAGTGTGTCTGTACTTATAGTTGAAAACAGCAAGTTCTCCTGAAAACCTATGATTGCGAAATTCTAAAAAAAAGTATTAAAATATACAATTTACAATATACAATTTGTATCTGTTTGTTTTTTATATATATGTATATGTATGTGTGTATATATATGTGTGTGTGTGTGTGTGTGTGTATATATGTGTATATATATATATATATATATATATATATATATATATATATATATATATATATATATATATATATATATATATATATATACACACACACACAGGGAGTGCAGAATTATTAGGCAAGTTGTATTTTTGAGGATTAATTTTATTATTGAACAACAACCATGTTCTCAATGAACCCAAAAAACTCATTAATATCAAAGCTGAATATTTTTGGAAGTAGTTTTTAGTTTGTTTTAGTTATAGCTATGTTAGGGGATATCTGTGTGTGCAGGTGACTATTACTGTGCATAATTATTAGGCAACTTAACAAAAAACAAATATATACCCATTTCAATTATTTATTATTACCAGTGAAACCAATATAACATCTCAACATTCACAAATATACATTTCTGACATTCAAAAACAAAACAAAAACAAATCAGTGACCAATATAGCCACCTTTCTTTGCAAGGACACTCAAAAAGCCTGCCATCCATGGATTCTGTCAGTGTTTTGATCTGTTCACCATCAACATTGCGTGCAGCAGCAACCACAGCCTCCCAGACACTGTTCAGAGAGGTGTACTGTTTTCCCTCCTTGTAAATCTCACATTTGATGATGGACCACAGGTTCTCAATGGGGTTCAGATCAGGTGAACAAGGAGGCCATGTCATTAGATTTTCTTCTTTTATACCCTTTCTTGCCAGCCACGCTGTGGAGTACTTGGACGCGTGTGATGGAGCATTGTCCTGCATGAAAATCATGTTTTTCTTGAAGGATGCAGACTTCTTCCCGTACCACTGCTTGAAGAAGGTGTCTTCCAGGAACTGGCAGTAGGACTGGGAGCTGAGCTTGACTCCATCCTCAACCCGAAAAGGCCCCACAAGCTCATCTTTGATGATACCAGCCCAAACCAGTACTCCACCTCCACCTTGCTGGCGTCTGAGTCGGACTGGAGCTCTCTGCCCTTTACCAATTCAGCCACGGGCCCATCCATCTGGCCCATCAAGACTCACTCTCATTTCATCAGTCCATAAAACCTAGAAAAATCAGTCTTGAGATATTTCTTGGCCCAGTCTTGACGTTTCAGCTTGTGTGTCTTGTTCAGTGGTGGTCGTCTTTCAGCCTTTCTTACCTTGGCCATGTCTCTGAGTATTGCACAACATCCAGTGATGTTGCAGCTCTGAAATATGGCCAAACTGGTGGCAAGTCGCATCGTGGCAGCTGCACGCTTGACTTTTCTCAGTTCATGGGCAGTTATTTTGCGCCTTGGTTTTTCCACACGCTTCTTGCGACTCTGTTGACTATTTTGAATGAAACGCTTGATTGTTCGATGATCACGCTTCAGAAGCTTTGCAATTTTAAGAGTGCTGCATTCCTCTGCAAGATATCTCACTATTTTTGACTTTTCTGAGCCTGTCAAGTCCTTCTTTTGACCCATTTTGCCAAAGGAAAGGAAGTTGCCTAATAATTATGCACACCTGATATAGGGTGTTGATGTCATTAGATCACACCCCTTCTCATTACAGAGATGCACATCACCTAATATGCTTAATTGGTAGGCCAAGTTTATACAGCTTGGAGTAAGACAAATATGCATAAAGAGAGGATGATGTGGTCAAAATACTATTTGCTCTAATACTCCTGTACTCTGTGTGTGTGTGTGTGTGTGTGTGTGTGTATATGTGTATGTAGAGTATATATATATATATATATATATATATGTATATATGTATGTGTGTATGTGTGGTGTATATGTGTGTATATATGTGTGTATGTATGTGTGTATGTGCGTATGTATGTGTGTATATATGTATATATAGAAAGAAAGGAGTTGTTGGTATATATATAAGGCATATAAGGCATATATATATATATATATATATATATATATATATATATATATATAAAAAATAACCTCACGGGCTCATCTATGTGCCTCAAAGCAGTTATTCATTTTAGCTAGTTATTGATCCTGCTTAAAAAAGGATGCACCTATCTAAGCTGTATTGGATGCCTGCTGATTTTGTACCTTGTGATTTAGAACGCTCATTGATATTCTTCTATAAAATCTCAAAATAAAGATTGCGGAAAAATATTACCAATATAATTTATACATATTATTTAAGAACAATGTTTTTTATTTTTTTATTAAAAAAAACTAAAATAATTATTGTAAAGATTTTAATCCCATGTTCTTCCGTGGCATTATTTGCTTGTATTTTCACCCACACATATTCTGAGTTAGCCAGGTCCTTGTTGATGTATTTTAACCCTATAATAGTGGTTTAGACAAATGCCTTTTCCATGACAGTCCTGAAATGCTATCAATTGGTCCTGCGTGGGTTTAAAGCAAATGTTTGTACAAAGGGGTATCTTGTGGTATACTCTCCTTTTAGAGCCTGATACATGTACTCAGGGCTGCCAACAGGGGGGTGACAACCATAACTGTTGTCATGGGCCCGACAGCGGCACTGCCGCCAGTACACCTGCACCGGGGTCCGCATACTGATCGGGCCCATCAGGTGGCCCAAGCAATAGCGCGACCCTGTCAATTTAAAAAAAATTGCAGCTGCAAGTAATGCTTGGAGGAAGTGATGGCTGGTCCCTTCTTCCCAGCTCCCTCCACGCGGGGAGGGAAGAGAGCTACAGCCAGGCCGTGAGGACGGGAGAGCCACACCGACTCTCCTCAGCCCCAGCCACCCTCCTGCGAGGTAAAAGGTAAGAAAAATTAGCTGTGTGTGTGTGTGTGTCTGTATCTATATATCTGTGTGTGTGTCTGTATGTTAGTATGTGTCTGTTTTTAGTGTGTGTGTGTGTGTATTCTTGGAGGCAGGCCCCAGGGGGCCCAGACATTGAGCAGTGTTAGGGGCCCCAACATTTCTGATTATGGCCCTGCATGTACTTTTGATGCGTTGAGACGGTTCATCATTGGTCCATAGAATATTCATTACTAAATTTTGTTTGTGTTTTTTGAAACTTTGAAACTCTGTGGAATATTTTATTTTGTCACTACCTGGTCTGATAACTTCAGTTTTTAGTGTTTTATTTAGGAACGGATACTTCTCCTGGTGCATTTTGTTGGTGTAGTATCGAAGGAGGGGGATGAAGACATGGTTGGAGTGGGCCTATTTATTTGCAAAGCTTGTGGACGCATGTGTAGATAAAACGCTGTATGGCAGGGCTACAGGATGAGCCCTGCTGATCTAGTTTGGGCCGAAATGCCTTGAAATTCACATTATGTTCACTGCAAGGGTGTATAATCATGCTCTATTGGTGCATTTTCTCCTCCGTGTTGTCACCATGTAACTTCACCGTTCTACATTTAAAAAAAAAAATATATATTTTTTTTTCCGGTTCTAATGTGAAAGTAGTATCTGATTGATATTGCTATTGAGATCTCAAGAATATGTTCTTCCAAGACATTCTCACAAGTGGTGCATTTATATGCTTTTGGAGCTTGGCCATCTTGTTCCCGTTCTTCTTATTTTTTTTTGTCATTGATTTGCTATTTAATATCCACATTGTAAACCTGAACATATGAAAATGTTAAAACTATGTAAAATGTCAAAAAGAATAGTAGTCAGTGCTTCACACATTCTTGTTTTAAGTGAATGAGAAGGGCGACGTGGGAGCTGTCTATTCCTTGGCTCAGTGCTTTAACATTTAGTTTATGGTTGGTTATTCTGCAATTTTAGTTTAGCCATTGGGGGTTTTCTCTATTCTTCAACTCTCCTAAATGTTTTCAGATTCTGTTTCTATTTAATGAGCTGGACACATCATAGAAGTAAAAGATCCGTTCGTTGGCGTTGTTCTATAGCCACTTGTAGTGTTGTGTTAAATTGTCTGTGTTTAACAGTGATGTATAGTAGACTACACACTAGTAACACTGAGACTATAGAGGGAAAACTAACATGTGTTCCTAATGCTATAGTGTGCTTCTAACTATATACTCTAGTCCACAATCGAAAGGAAGCCACACTCCTATAAACCGTAATAAGCTTCACTTGAGCAAGGACTGGCAATCCCTCAATGTAATAATCAGAAGAGAAACCTGGACCACCTTTTATCCTTCTAACTATTTAGACTATTGCCCCAACCTTCTAACTATTTAGACTATTAGAAACCGCAGTTTGCTTACTTTTATATCCCGCTGTGAGCTGGTCTTGCATCTTGTTGATCTCATCCAATCCCTTCCCATAGGGAAGCATTAAGAGGTGAGTGCGCACGCACAGCAGATCTCTGCACTGCATCTATGTAATGCTATTTAGCATTTAATCGAGAACAGAGTTTGACTTGGTTCTTAGCGTGGAAGGAAGAAAGCCATTAGAGGTGTGTTAACCCTGCCATCATAAAATGGAAGGATCTACTAAACTCCAATGTGTGTAGGATTAAATCTAAAGGGCCACTGCTCCTACACCACTTCAGTGAGATGACTTGGTCTAGGTGACTTTAGTGGTCCTTTAAAAATAGTGTATGCACATAGTTTATACAATTTAAATGGTTTTGTCATAAGCTCTACCTGTAACACCGTTTTTGTTCAGAGTTGTGCTATTCTAAAAACCTAATGGATACTCCAGGCTTATTGTTGAGGGGGAAGAGTTAACTGTATTAAAGTTATGAGTGTCTGGGTGCCAACTTGCCTTTAGGGTTTAACCAGTTGTGAAACTGTCGCTGCAGTATGAGGAATGTTTAGCAGACTCTCTTGATCTATCCGTTGAGAAGAATTGTATGTAGAAAGGGCTCCAGGAGGGGGCAGCTGTGTCTGGTGCCGGAACACCAACCTCTAGACTTAAACCGTTTTTGCAGCCATTGCTTGCAAATTCTTCTTTTTACTGGTAGGGCTTCGTGGTTAACCCGTTAAAAACAAAAAACAACAACAAAAAAGTTAATCTCCTGAAAACAAGATGGCAGCTGAACACTCGAGCCCCCGTAACTTCAATAAGCTGAAGTTGTTATGATGGTGGGAGTTCTTGTTACCTATTTCCTATAGATGTTTGCTATAAAGCAATCTGTAGGGGTTTGCAGACATTTTTAATCTGATTGTGTAGTGTTCAAATTCTTTAATTTTGGAGTATTTGTTTCATATTGTTCCTTTTTGACACCCTCAATTGCCACCTTTTAGCCTTTGGCACTCCATGCCCCTGTTCGAAATGTGGAGATGTCTCATGAGTTTACTTCTGCTAGAAATGAGTGATCTCACAAACACAAAGATTTATTTAAATTGGATGATGCACATTGTACCAAATTAAACCGGTGATGACACACGACCATGCCAAAAGCAACTGTGAATAACATTTGTCTGGATGGGCAGATTTCCCAGATATGCTGCCCAGGGAATTGTAGCAATTTTTTATTTATCCATTTTTAAAAAAAAATTTTTTTTTTTTAGAAACTGGTCTTGAAAATTGTTGTATTGTAGATTTTCTTGCTTGTTTTTTTTTTTTTGTGTGTGCGTAGTTATTAATATTAAACATTAGTTTGTGTATACAATGATTCAAGAAAAATGCTAACTAAAATATATAATTGGGGAAAAGAAATTGCATTAGAAAAATGTGTTTTAAAAAGCTCAGAATAAATGAGTTACTCAGATTTCTAAGCACTAATACAGCCTAATGTAGTGGTTCTGGTGCGAAGAGATTATCTTTGCACTCTCTGAGAAAAGTCATTAGTTTTTAAGATTAATTTTTTTTTTTTTTTTTACTTCTCTTTGATAATGAAAGCAGCACATAACTTAGTTCTTGATTTTGTATGATTATATGGTTCCCATAGCAGTGCGTACTACTTGGAGAGAGCTTGAGGTGTGCTGATTTCTCATTGCAGTCATTGCAGCTTTTTTTTTTATTTTATTTTTTTTCTCAACAAGTTGTGAAGTGAAACTGTGGCCTCTGCAGTGGCGTGTGACTCAGTTCTGCAGCACAGTATGAGCACTGCATTGCTTGGCTGCTGGTTTTTGTTTTGATGGAAGTGGTTTGACAAGTGGAAGACCACAGTTACTATTTGACAATCGCTCCTTGTGTAAAGTCTCTCTCATTTCCTTATCTAATAATTTCAAAACAAATACAATGATTAACCTCCCGCACAAAAGGTTGTGCAGACATTGCACGAATTGTAATAGCTTTGTCACAACTTGACACTGTAGAATTGTATTTAATAGTTATTTAAAAAAAAAAAAATTCTCACAACCTTTTGATTTTTCTCAATCAGGGTTTCTCCCAGCAGGCTGCAGCTCCCATCACCTGAAACAAAATAACATCATAGATGACCACTCAATTAACCCAGTGGACCTGCTGTTTTTATCCCTGCAATGTAAAACATTGCCATTTTGTAGAAATGGTATACATTGCAGGGTGAAATACACCACACCTCTAATGGCTGCCTTTGTGACAACTGGTAGAGGCATTTCCATCTCCAGAGCCAAGTCAAACTGGCTCGTAGTAGCATTTGTTTGGAGGCGTGCAGCATCTGGCTTCTGGCGTCTTTACAATCTAATGCTTCTTCATGTAGCTAGATAATCCTATTCAAGAAACGCTGTAGGCACCAAGGCCACTTCATGTCATATGTGTATTCTTGACACTATAGAACTAAGTTTAGCTCCCCCCACCTCAAGTTAATAAAGTGATATTAAGCGATGCGCAGGTCAGGTTGCAACTGTCTGCACTCTCTTGGCTGAGATAATCAAACTTAACCATCTCAGCCAATCTAATACTTTCCCACAGTAAAGCATTGGGAGGCTTTCGCGCATGTGCGGCAAAAATAAATCAGTATCTCCTCATAGAAGTCATTGATTCAATACATCTCTATCGGTAAAGTTCAGCGCCTCCATGTAGAGGGTGGAAAAACTGAATTTGCAGCACTGACCTAGGAAGCACCTCTAGTTGCCGTCTTTTCTCTGGAAACGCAATGTTTGCTTGAAAATGCCTGCAGGGACAGGCTATAGGTACCATAACAATATTAAGCTGTAGTTGTTCTGGTGACTATAGTGTTTCTTTAAAATATTTGCAGATGGAAAAGTCAATTTTACCTCCCACATATATACATTTGAAGGCTGCATTCTGCTTAATTATGCCATTGAAAAATTTTGCCAAACACCATTGCCTCTACAGTGTTTTTACAGGGGTCACGCTACTTGGAGTCTGTATATTCAGTTTGAATACTGCTCATACAAAAGTATTCTATTTTACTGCTTAAGGTGTACAGTGTGATTACTTCGTCATTCACCAGCTTGAAACAAGAGATCTGTGCTGGCTAATGTCAATTTAGTGCATAATCCTCTCTGACAATTAATGACCCTCTGTCCATGATTACCTGAAGATCTAGCTAATGGATGGCCATCAACCTCGATATCCAGCTTTTGCAGCTCTAAAGAATGCAGATGCGCATCATCAGGGATGCCAGGTAAGAGGGCAAACCATTTTAAGATGGCTTGTGGCATACCAGTGTCCAGGGCACACTCTGTGAAAACCATTACATTAGAGCCCATGATGATAAAATTTACATTTAATAATTAAAACTCCCAGATTAATGCTAAACTGCTACTTTTGCTTTTCAATATTTCTTACAAAAGGTTTTTTTTTTTTTTTTTACGTGGTTGTGTAAGCATACATAAAATAAAAATGAAACGCCCGTAAACTGAAAACTAGTATAACAATGTTGTTAACCAGAACCACCATCTGTTATTAGATGGCCTACAGTTTGAAAACTACATCCTTTTGAGGCTACTTGCATCTTGATTTTAAATTGACTGCTGGTGATGAATGGGGATTCTCCCTACTCCAAGCAGAGACTATAGCACAATGCATCTGCCGAATACAGGTTTTATTGTACTTTCTTTGAAGGCCTAGAATAGAGTAAAAAAGTAAAGGCTGCATTCATTCCACTTCTGTGGAAAACAAGGTGTACTTTTTACAACTTTTTTTTTTTTTTGTAATCTTTCTATTTCTAATTTTCTCCAAGGCAAAAGAATGACAAAAGTCCTTTGTTTAAGCAATAGTACAATATTTAACCTTACAGTCCCATGTGCTTTCAGACAATTATTATTTTTTTGGTTTGTTTTGTTTTGCCTGACAATCCTTACTTTACCCACAGCATATCTCTGTATTTTTTAAGCCTTGAACGAGCAGGGCAGATTTTAAGTCGCTCTTTAAATATAACCATGGAAGTGTGTGTGCTTTTTGTTGTATTTTTTGAAAGTCCAAGTTCTTGATTTTGGATGTGTTCTTTAAATGAAAGCACAATGGTTGGCCACTGTTATTATTAATAATTACAGTTGTGCTCAAAAGTTTGCATACCCTTGGAGAATTGGTAATCTATGTACCATTTAAAAAAACAAAAAAAACACACGTGAGCAGGCAAAACACATTTATTTTGTTTGTGATTTCATATTTAACTGTAGGTTATAACAGAATGGCACAATCATAAAACATGGCAACCAAGAAAAAAAAACGAAATTACCCCTGTTCAAAAGTCTGCATACCTTTTAGTTCTCAATACTGTATATTGCCCCCTATGTCATCAATGACCACGTGCAGTCTTTTGTAATAATTGTCTACGAGGCCCCTAATTCTTGCAGGTGATATAGCTGCCCATTCGTCTTGACCAAAGACTGAACAACCTGGAGGCATTTTGCCGTCTTACATGAACTGCACGTTTGAGATCTCCCCAGAGTGGCGTGATGATATTATGGTCAGGAGACTGTAATGACCACTCCAGAACCTTCACCTCTTGCTGCTGTAACCACTTCACCTTTTGCTGCTGTCAACTTGGACTTTCCAGCATGACAATGACCCTAAGCACAAGGACAAGAGCGTCCCATGCACAGCCTTGGTGCACAAAAATGCAATTTGTCTGCCAGTATTTGCTGATTACATGCTGCATTCATCTTGCCATAGATTTTCACAAAATTCCCTGTCCCTCTAGAGTTCACACCCCCCCACCCCCCCCCAAAAAAAAATCAGTGAGCCAGCACCATGCTTCACAGTGGGTATGGTATTCTTTTCATTATAGGCCTTGTTGACCCATCTCCATTTCTGTTATTATGATTAAAGGACCCAAACAACTATATTATAATAAATGGCTTCATATGATCACTATTCTTAAATAGAATACTTTTTTTGCATGGTCAGTCATATTTTAAAAATCAATGCCAAAATTTCACAAATGCAGCCAGGGTATGCAAACCTTTGAGCAAAACCGTATGTCAATATTCTTGCTTGTCCTTGGATTTGCAACATTTCCTTTTTTATTTTTTATTTTTTTATTTATTTATTTTTTTGTCTCCAAGTACTTCTATTTTTATCATGGTTTAGTATTGGCAAGCTGCCCTTCGTCCACTGAAGAGATTGGCATGCCATTTATTGATTAGTACTATAGGAACACTTGAGTGTGGATTGACATTGATGTACATTTGTATTTACTTCTATAGTATTTAAAATGGAAGAGCATTGTACAAGAACATGTGGGAATCTATTTTATTTTGGGCACCACTGGTCCAGTGATGCCCAAAAGGTAGATTCCCACATGTTATTGTACAAATAATTCTATTATGCTCTAACATTATGAAAAGCATCATGGGAGTTGGATGTCTTTTATAAGTAATTTTTACTTCTCTTGTCCTTTTAATCTAGCATTTATGCCAGCATTCATACCTTACTTTACTTGATTTTGTACAGCAAGCATAATATGTGAATTGATGCCGTTTTTATAATAGTTGATAGGTAGAACCACTACAGTAACCCATCATAACTTCTGACACGGTTATATTGAACGGTATTGAGATTAGCCAGCCTGGAACTCTTGTTCCAAGCTTTTTCAAATGATGCTGCCACGGGTCGCATTATTTCTCCATCATTAAATATCTCTATACGTGCAACTTTTCATACTGAAACGCTGCACATACGATCTTCAAACATAATGACCAAACACTCTTACTTGAATATACCAAGCAAAATAACTTTGTTAAGTATGTAATAAAGGTTTATTCTTGGTCAGGTTGCGTTGACATGGAGAAGCCCTTTAACACCTTAAAGAGATGGGAACCCTGTCAGAACCTGGAGATAGCTGGCTATTTTAGCCAACTTTTCTATTTGGTTTTTTTTGCATTCCTTTCCAGAGAAGTATCAGTTCCTCGTTATTTTCCCCCCAATAAGTGCTAATGCAGTGTTTACTGGGGTGAATAAAGCAGTGGAGACTGGCTAAAAATAAACAAACCAAAAAATAAAAAAAATAAACAAACTGCTTGCCTCTGCTTCATCTCCATGTTGTGTCTGTTCCAGTGCCTTAAGCAGAGCCGGATTAAGAGTCCATTGGGCCTTGTGCTGACCAGTAAGATGGGCCTAGTTACTGAATCTGATCGGTAGAAAGCACTAAAACAGTAATGCCTACCAAGCGTCATGTAAATGGTGTTGGCAAAATCAGAGGATGCATCTATAAAAAAAAAACCAAAAAAAAAAACACACAACCTATGCTAATATCTTCTTTTCATCTCTGTCACATCCATCCCTCCTAACTGCAGCGTCATGTGAAGCAGGGTATTAGTGGACGGGATAAAAGGGTGGGACACTGTAGAAGAAAGGGGCCTGCTACAGTGTTGGAGAGACTCGAGCAACAAGAACATTTGCTTCAACTCCTTCAGCCCTTATGTTAGTCCGGTCCTGGCCTTTTCACATGCTTGATCAGACATCTAGCGGAGAAATGGCATACGTGTACGTACCTGGTTGACATATTCTTTAGCAGTGCTGTATGTGTGCATGTGCCGTGCATGCGTTAACTAATTGTTTTTTATTTTCATTTATAGTGACTAAAGAATTTTAAAGCGAAAACTTAACTACTAGTTAAACTTTTCATTATTTATTAGATTGTGCTTAAATTAAGAAAGTGCCAGTTCTTAGTACAAGCAAATGTTTTCATACTGATCAACCAATGAAAGATTGTCCTGTCTGCTGATGCTGTCTATCTTCGTACAAAAAATAAATAAAACTTTATAGGAAAATATCCAATTTATCATTACAAAAGAACACCAAACATTTGCATGCAGGTCATTATGGTTATCTGTGGGAGAGATGTTTGTTGTGGATTTAAAGCTGTCACCTGATAGCTGCTATCCAATCCCAGCAGCCAAGGACGGTGTTCTGCCTTTTGTCAACATCTCTTGAATTACTTTTAAAGTTTCAATGACATTCCCTTACACTCAACATCAGTATTTTAAAAAAAGTTTCTTTGTGAATTACTGAGATGTGACAGACTCTAATTTCTTACAGTAACTGAAAAAGGATTGAAAATCATGAAATAGTGCTTTTGAGTAGTTTATGGTTGGTGGTAAACTAATGCAAATAATTTAAAACTATTAAAGAAATTGATATTTCTGGCTATACAATTTTATGTGGGGTGGAATCTTCTATATGTGTATTTAAATGTTGCAAATTAATTACTCATACTTTTGCATGTAACAGTCACCAAATGTATCTTGTTGCCAATACTCCAATACAAAAATGACATTTGGAAAAAAAGCCTAAACTATAACATTCAAATGCAAATGTGTATTCTTAATGTTATATAGTCCTATCCGGGCTCTCGGGCCCCCAGGGCACTATAATGCTAGGAATACACATTTATTTTAGCGTTCCTTTAAGTGTGTGTATTATATAAAAGTTACAAATTCGGAAACATACCGTATATACTCGAGTATAAGACGAGTTTTTTTGGCACATTTTTTGTACTGAAAAACCCCCACTCGTTTTATACTCGAGTCAATGTCTGTATTAGGGCAACTTACATTGCCATAATACAGACCAGGCCCAGCGGTCCTATTGGAGGCTGGCAACTTACCTTTCCTGCAGCTCTTGTCAGCTCCCTTCTCTCTTCTACGGTCCGGTCAGCTCCATTGCAAGTCTCGCGAGAGCCGTGGGGTCAGAGCATTGCCACGGGTTACCGTGGCAACGCTCTGCACGGCACTCACACCAAAAGACTTACAGGGGAGCTGACTGAACCGGAGGAGAGAGAAGGGAGCTGACAGGAGCTGCAGGAAAGGTAAGTTACAGCTCGCTGCCAGCCCCCCTCCTACACAGCCAATGCCACTGGACCACCAGGGAATACGAGCCCCCCTCCCTGGCCAGCTAACAAGCAGGGAGGGGGGACGAATATAAATAAAGATTTAAATAATAATATATAAAATCTTTTTAAAAATTATTATAATAAAAAAAAATGACCACCAAGGCTCTGCATCACACACTGCATTCATATACACACACACAGTGTATTCATAAACACACAGTGCATTCATATATACACACACACAGTGCATTCATAAACACACAGTGCATTCATATATACACACACACAGTGCATTCATATACACACACACACATACACACACCACATTCATACAAACACACTGCATTATCTACACACACACTGTAAATAAATATTCAATTAATATAATTTTTGGGGGGATATAATTTTATTTAGAAATTTACCAGTAGCTGCTGCATTTCCCACCCTAGTCTTATACTCGAGTCAATACGTTTTTCCAGTTTTTTGGGGGTAAAACTAGGGGTCTCGACTTATATTCGGGTCGACTTATACTCGAGTATATACGGTACCCACTTTTTTCACATTTTTCCCTTATTTATTTTTACACACCAAGTGCAGCTAATGAAAAATAGATTAATCTATATGGTTAAATATCTAGGATTTAAATAAAAATAAATAAAATTAAAAAAATTTAGTTAATGCCTCTTTAAAGTGAATTCCTATCTCTTTTTAAAGAAGTCATTGGTTCCCAAATATTTATATCTATAGGTTAATGATATTTAACAGGGCATGCCTTCTAACTAGGTCAGGGGTTGAGAACAAGGGTTTAAAACAGCAGAGCCCAAAATTCAACATAGTGAAGTTATACACCAAAACCTAAATCCACCATTTTAAACTTCATCAGCTACCACGATGTAGCTAGGCTTTGTGAAAGCCATGTTTATGAACCATTTCTGGAAAAAATTGTGTTAAAATTAAAAATGTGGTGGTACCATTTAACTTACATGGAAGATTGTGTGCGCTTGTATTGATTTTGAAAAATTACCTTGTTTTCTTTTAAATCTGAGCTGTCCCTCTGGGTGCTTTGACAGAACCGGTTTTGTGTGAATGTTTTTCAGCAGTTGCAATTTTAACTCCACTTTTTTTTTTTTTTTAACATTGTCTCTTTTCCGTCAGCCTTTCATGTGATATCCATGGTAACTCCCAGGCCACATTCCTTTGTAAGACCTCATGTTTACAAGCATGGACAGTGCAGTCTTTCCTCATTTGGAAAGAGACTCTTGGCTTTGTAACTGCACTCTCTTATTTAGCAAACAAGCAAAATCACTCATTCCCAACATTCTCCCTCCCTCCAAAGATATCCAAAGGCATGGGTTTTTAAGCACTAACCTAAGTAAATACACAAGGGGAATTCACAGTAAGAAGTCAGATGTTTTCTATACATATTGCATAACTAATACTGATGGAGAGATTTATTACAGACCTTACAGAATTCTAAGTGTAGCCTGCCAATAAATGGAGTCATTGGTTTTATGGGGTTATTTGACACATTTTATACAAGACATTATTTTTTTTTATATTTATTTTAAAATGTTCATGTTTTGTGTGCATCAATAATATAAAGTAATATTTCACCATAAATATACAGCACTTTTGGGTCTTTTTCAACTTAAGCTTTTATTGATCAACTGTTCAATTTCAAATAAAAACGTGTTCTCACCTCTGTGAACACTGTTTAGGTGCTTGACCAGAGTGAGACTAACCTGTTCCCCGAACCTTGTTTTCGCTGTGCCTGTTCTCGCGATTTCAGGATATGCGAAGGTCCACTGAAGTAATACTCCAGCATATGGGGGGAAAAAAACTCTGTAGTATGTAGATCTAAATATATTTGTATAAAAGAGGTATCCTACTTCCAATTTGAAAAGCAAGGACTTGCTCTGGTAGTATAAAACCTTGGTGTTCAAATCCCCACCTGGAATATGCAGGAGCAGAGTCCACAGCAAAATAATAAATAGGACTTCTAAAATAGTAAACAGTGAACCTTTATTAAGAAGCCACTTAAGGAAGTCTTTTCCCAGTATTTTCAGACCATGACTGCAGTTTAGTCAGAGAGGTTACACATCACTTTTTATCTATGATGTTACAATGTATTTTATGTGTCATATCTCAAAGGTTTCTTCTGCATTCTGAACGTGAATGCATAATTGTCCAAAAGGACACTTCTCATTCTTCTATACTTTGTACTTGTACGATTTCTTTGTTTTGACATCAAAAACGCCAAATAAAGAAAAACAAAACAAAACTGGCAAATGAAATGCTCAAGTGCGTGAATACGTAATAAGAACACATGCTGATCTTAGACCTATATTAAAAGTAAATAGATGTATCCTCTTTGAAGGTGCACAATATCATAATTGAATATATTAAAGGGACACTGTAGGCACTCGGACCACATCAGCTAATTGAAGTATTCTGAGTGCAGTGTCCCTGTTGCACTTCGTGCTGCAATGTAAAACATTGCCATTTTTTTTAATAGAAACGGTTTTGTTTACATTGCAGCTCTAAGTCTGCCTCCAATGGCTGTCTACCAGACAGCCACTAGAGGGCTTACTGAATTAAAACAGAACTTTGGTCCATTATCTGCCGCTAAACGTTCTCACGCTCTGCACGAGGACCTCCAGCGTCAGATTTTTCTTCACAGGAAAGCACTGATTCAATGCTTTCCTATGGGGAGGTCTAATGCGCTCTTTAACCCTTTATTTACCAGGACGAGGCAGAGACAGTTTTGTATTCCGGGCACTACAGTATTCCTTTAAAAAGAGCATACAAATACACATATATTGAACACAATTAAATGAATAGATATATCCAATCTTATGATGTGCATATAATCCAAATTATATATATTCTTGCTATTGCTATAACATTAAGATCTAGTAGATCTATGTGGTAACATAATTATGGTCAGGAAAGTCTGTAATGTAAACTTTTATTTAAAACATATTAAGTTAGATAGAACTCTGCATTTAAGTCATTGCGATGCAAAGTATCTAAATAATACACCCATTCCATCTGTTCTTCCGGGTTTCTTGTTTCTTTACTGCTGCCACTAATTAAACTTAGAGAGAGCGTCTAGATCACTTGTTTTACACATATCCCAATGTACTGTACAGCCATGTTTGTTAGACATAATCTATATGGAGTGTTGATTGAATATTGCATTATGCATGTGATATAAAATGTACATAAAACAAACCTGTTTGGGTTCTAAGAACTTGATAAGTAAATCAAGATAATGATTGGTGTAAGAACATATTGGGGGAATTCTCTTAAACGGTGCCCCATTATTTGGCTATAAAAACCTTGGACATGTTTCAGGTGCTCCAACAGGATCTGTGACATCACCCATTGCCTTTGTATTGGGCGCTCCAATACCAAAAGGCTGTTCTGTATATTGTTCCTGTCTTCTATGGCTGTTATTGGGTAGACGAAACAGGGGATGGAGTCATGTCTCTTTAATCTGGTACTATGTATATTTATAGGTTACTGGTGTTTAACAGGGTATGGCCTCTCATTGAGTCAGGAGTTGGCAATAACGAGTTAAATGAGCAGAGCCCAAAAAAGTCAAGAAAACTAGCCCCACAATTTTTAAATTTAATCAGCCACCACTGGCAATCTCTCTACTTCTACTACTAAGCTTTAAAAAAGTTGTGGTGGTACAGACGCTGAAAGCCAAATGCAGCTGATTGCTTCATGAATTTGGCACTGGTGCCCACCCACCAACTTATGTCACTGTACTACGGGAATGTGATCTCTTCCCTCACGGCTCCCTTCTTTTTATCGGTCAACCTCAGAGTGGCAGTGTGACTTTGTACCTTAATTTATACCATGATCTTCTTGCAGCAAGGAGAAACAAAAGCTTCTGCCACTTGAGGTTATCGTTACTGATAAATGACCATCTTTCATAGTGTGCTTGCTAGCAGTCTGACATCACAGATCATGTCGGTGTAGAAAGTCCTGTCAAATGTGTGGACAGAAAGCAACGTTAATTTCAGTTATTTCCCGATGTAGATTTAGAATTCCTCTGGAGGCACTGTGTTTTTATATTAAAGATTCAAAAGTGTAGCGCTTTTAAATACGAAAGGTTTACCTTAACAGTGGTTATGGTAGTTTTACAAAGTTACAATTTTTCAGACCTAAAATAGATGCAAATAATTTAGGCGACCCATCTCTATCTGAATGTTTTATATCTTCTTGGTGTTTTGTAGAGAAGTCGCAGTTCTTGGTGTCAGCTGCTATTATTATTATTATTATTATTATTATTATTATATATACTGTTTGGAGATTATACACTATATCTATATATAAAAATGTATATCTTTGTATAAGCGCTAATACCCTTTGTCCTTTTTCTACTTTGTTTATATTGCAGGTTTCAAAAGGACACTATAGGCACCTGGACCACTTCATCTCAATGAGGTGCTCTGGGTGCCATGTCACTGTGGTTTTATCCGTGCAAAAGAAAACTTTGCTGTTTTGCAGAGATGACTATTTTCACCATTTTCAGAGATGACCATTTCCCCAGTCCTCAAGTATCCCCTACCAGTCCAGGATTTAGGGATTACCCAGTTGTGTCTAAAGTGTTTTTTCTTTAATTTTTTCCCCCCCCTTTTTTTTAATTTAAAAAAAACAAAACACCTTAGACATAATTGGATAATCTCTAAATCGTGGACTGATAGGGTTTACTTGAGAACTGGATTGGGAACCACTGATTTACACTGATGGAGGAGGGGTTTTGCTGGGATGTCTGTCAGCCAGAAATACATGCTAGGGTGGCAAATGGCCAGATTCCCTTGTTTTGGTCACTGTAGCATGCACAGAGTCTATTCCAGCCTGTTCCTGTCCATTTGTTTGTTGGTAAACAGGTTTTTGTACACATTTTCCCAGAACCAGTTTTTGTCTTGAGGTCGAGCCATATAATCTAGAAAGTGGCTTGGCTATTCAGGATAGTATTCTGGCCTCCTCTGCTTTGCATGGGAGAATTAATGTGAATATGGACAGACATCAAAACTTTTGTTCGCAAATTTTTACAGGGCTATAAAAAAAGCATGTACATATAGAGCCACCACAAACCCATCATTGATTCTGGATAATAGTTTTAATGAATGGAAGATCGCAGCAATTCAAAATCACTTGAACGTACATACATTTTTCATTTGAAGTAAGTGGGGAAAAACCGACTTTACTTTTTCACGTGCATAAGCACAACACTTTAAAAAAAAATAATTAAAAAAATTAAGCGTTGCATTTGAAGTAGGCATCTACATGCTTCATTGCAACTCTGTCCCACCCATATGTTGTTGCTGCACATTTCTCAGATACCTGATCTAGAGAATGCACTACAAACTACAACTCTCATGATTCTCTATCCATTTACAGTGTTTCTTAAAATATTTTTACTGTATTTTGTCTCATCGAATAAATACTCGGAAAACAAAGTAAACCACAACAGCTGTAAATTGCTGAAACCATTCTTTGTAAGCAACACTTTGTAGAGACACATTTCCTCTGCTGTATGTCACAACTGACAGTGCATTGGATTTAAAAACAATAATTTTGTGCCAGATGGACTTTGAGGCAGGGATTAAAAGGGCTTTTTGAAGGGAATTTACTTTTTTTTTTTGGTTTGTTTCAGGATGCATTGGGAGTTTTATAGACGTGACAATTACATCAGATCTACTACACAAGGCCTGCAGTTCAAGGCTTTGATGAATGGGTTATACACATCACATTTATGTGTGTTTTTTGTTTTTGTTTGTTTGTTTTTTTTTCATTATTTTCTACTTTTATTTTTTGTGAAGCGGTCTACTTGTGGGTTTTTTTTATTTTTATTTTTTTTAATCAAAAGATAAAATGGAAGAGTAAATGGAAGAGTAACTATGCTACTGGCATTTTGTTTATATTTATGCACTGATAATGAGTGTGATATTTTTAAACACCATTTCAGTGTCTTTCAAAAGACACTCTGTACTTTAAATGCACCATGCTATTCTCTTCAATTCAGAAACTGGCCTGCAAAACTGAAATTTAGTTGACACCGCTCGAAGGAGACAGGGCTGAGAATAGTTAAGTGGACTTGGCACACTGCATTTAATTTATAAACCCCCTTACGGAACGAGCCAGTTGTACAAGTTGTGATCAAAACAAAACCTTGAATTTGCGCTATATGTCTGTTCAGGCGTAATTCACCTCTTTCATATTGTGTGCACCCACACTTATCATATATCATTTTATTCAGGAGAAACGGAGCTTTCGTGTCACATATAAATAATATTTGTATATTAAACATTTATTATGAATAAAATCTATTTTACATTTTTTATTTTTTTATTTTTTTTTGAGTTCTGCATGGCATTTTAACTGTGAATGCCACAATACTGTTGACTGTTACTGCAATAAAGTACACATATTTGTATTCAGCGATGTCTCACAGGTAAAACCGTACCCACTATGTACAGGTTTTGTGGTGTTTTCGAAAGTTACAGGGTCAAATATAGCACATTACATTTTTTTAGTTTATACACATTGAAATTTGCAAGACTGGTTATGTTGCCTTTATACCAAATGGTAGCCCAGGATTGAAAATTACCCCCATGGTGGCATACAACTTGCAAAAGTAGACAATTCAAGGTATTAAAAATGGAGTATGTCCAGTCTTTTCCAGTAGCCACTTAGTCACAAACACTGGCCAAAGTTAGCATTCATATTTGTGTGTGAAAAATGCAAAAAACTAAATTGAACACTAAAAAAGACTGGACATACCCCATTTGCAAAACCTTGGGTTGTCTACTTTTGCAAATGGTATGCCATCATAGGGGTAATTCCCATTCCTGGGCTACCATACGGTCTCAATGGCAACATAATCACGCAAATTTCACATTTTCAACAGTACCACCATGTACAGGTTTTATGGTGTCCTTGAAAGTTACATGTTGTCGGGCAGGTCCCTCAGATTGCAATTAATAAAATTACTTAATTATGTAAGAATATTATATAAATATATTTGTAGAATTTAAAAATCTCTATCTCTATTTCAGAGGTGCAGGTCTTCTTCCAAGTGTGAAATTTATTCTGTTATTTTAAGATTGTCCTAACGTTTCGACCCCTAAGGGTCTTTTTCAAGGTTTACACTCTGGTAGCACCAAGGCAAAAAAAACTAAAGGGTGAGTGCCGTGATATATTGGGGATATATATATATATGTGTATATATGTTTGTGTGTGTGTGTGTATGTATACGTATGTGTATGTGTTTTAAATTATTTTTTATATATATTTATAACGTCCTTCTAAATGTATTTTGAATTTAATATATGTATATTATCAAAATACAGTTAGAACAAATTAAAACTAATATATATATATATAATTTATTAATGAAATATATTGATTTTTATATATAATAAACGTCATTCTAAGTATTTTAATATTAAAATACTCTTAATGACTTAAGTATGTGTATGTATGTAATTTTTATTAAATTTAAAAACTGTTTAAATGACCACTATAGTGCCCTGAGGGTGCCCCTCTCCCCCCCGTCCTTAAGGGGTAAAAAACTATTGGCAGTCCATCTAATTGTCACGCGACCTGCAAGCAATACTGAGCCGACATTGTTGATCGGGTAACTATTGTTCCATTAATACATTAGAGAGATATGAAGATTTTCACGTTCACATGTCCATTGCTTGCATCTGCTATGACAACTTCTCTAAACAGGAAATGTCTAAATCTTGGTTGTGCTCTATAAATCTGTTCTGTCAGATTAGATTTGTGATTTCCAAACAGTAACTTGTACATTTTCATGGTTATTCACTGAAGTGAGAGTTCAAAGTGAATTTAAAACTCAAGGTAATAATGGCCAGACCGGAGAAATTCTTTACGTCGGCTATGCTTCCAATTGAGACTAAATTTAAAATTTACTTTGAATTCTCACTTTAGTGTATAACCTCTGTGTGTACTGTTTTAGATAGCCTTTTATTAATTTAAATAATATTTCCTTGGTTTTTCATGTTAGCATTTTACTCATTGCATGGGTGCAATGTCAAAAACTTTATGGTGCAAAAGTATCTACCGAGTTTATATAAAATACAAATTGCGTTTGAACACTTAGGTCAAATTAGTCGATTTAGAAACCATCTGCAAGTCAACTTTGTTTTCAGTTTGATTTATTTTGGCCTTACATTTGAAATTAATTTGAATTCACTGTGCATTGCCAGCAAACCTTACTTTAAAGGAATGCTACAAACACCATAACCACTTCAGCTTACTATAGTGGTTATGATTCCAGGAAGGCCTTTATGGCACGCTTTTCCCCCTATATAGAGTCAAATGTTTGAATAATTTGCTTTCAACCAATAAGACTCCTGCTTCGGAACTTCCGTAAGTCCAGAGTGGTGCGGTGCTGACAGACCCCAGATAACAAAGTCACACTAATTAAAAACAGGGTGACAGGTCACTCCTGGCACCATAACTACTAAAATTAGCTTTGGTGGTTATGGTGGTTGGAGTGTTGATTTGATGAATAACACTGTTAGTAATAGTGGTTGCCAGTGAGTCTATAGTTGTAGGAGCTTGTAGCATTTATCAGGTCATATGTTAACATATATTATATAAAATAAACAAAGCGCAATAATACGTTTTGGGTACATGCAAAATACTAGCGGTGGATGAAAATCAAAAATCCTTGGTAAAGAAGATTAGTGTGTTTAAAATTTTTTTAAAAAAAAATAAAAAATAATGGGAGAAATGATTTCACCCGATATAAGTGGGTGGAGGAGGGACTTTACTACATTCATATACTGAATGTCTCATAACCACAAGTTCTAGAGGCTATACTGCACAGAGTGCCCTTTTAATTAGTCACTGGATTTAATGAGACTCTTCCAGCATTGTTTGCAGTGTTGGCTCAAAATATAATGTTACCTCCCTTTATGTTGCAGACATAGGCATGCGCAGCCTATTGTGAGGGTGCTGTGTGTGTTTGTGTGGGTGATGTGTGGGTACTGTGCATGTCTGTGGGTGATTGTGGGGGTGGAGGTGGATTACTTGCTATCCCCCCTCCCTTCTTACCTTTTTGTAGGGAGGGGGGATCGTGCTGTTGCTTTCCCTGGTGGTCCAGTGGAGAGTGAACTCTAGCCCCCTGTTGCTCTCTAGCCGTGGCAACGCTCATATCTCGCGAGAGGAACCCGGCGGAGCTGCCGGCAATAGCTCTGCCGGGTCCTCTCCTGCCTCCCTCCCTGCATGTGGGTCAGTGGGGAGGGAGGCTGAGAGCAGAGCCGGCGCTCGGATAGCGCCGGCTCTGCATGAGCCGACAGGGGAGATCCTGAGATCTCCCCTGCCGGTCTCAATATACATAGGTGTGCTGCGGGGATTAGGGTGTGCCCAGGCACACCCGGCACACCCCGTGCGCTTGCCTATGGTTGCAGATAAGCATCTGTTCTTTTTCTACTTTTGAGCATTCATGGAGGCATGGCTATATTTTTGCCTAGGTTTGGTAAACACACACTGCACCATATTAGTTTGTAGTTACTACTGAAATATATAAATATATTTCTCAATGTAACATACGGTAAGTTGTTTGCTGTGATATGTGTGCATATGTAATGAACATTTATAGAGGCATGTATTTACTGTTTAAAATGTTACCTGGCATGGTAGCTAGAATGTTATACTTAAAGCAGGGCCGGATCCAGAGCCTGATCTTGCGAGGGTCACTTGTAGATTATTTAAAGAAATAATCCAGGCTCAATAACCACTACAGCTCAGTGTAGTGGTTAAGGTGCGAGTAGTGCCAGGACCCCCTCCCAGAGTAATTAGTCAAGCCGTTTTTAAGAACAGTTTGACAACTTACTTGGGGTCTGCTGGGATATAGGGCGTGTGAGGAGTGCAGTGTGGGTGGGGCGGTGTGTGTGTGTGTGTGTGTGTGGCAGGAGGGCAGGGAGGCTTTTTAATTTTTTTTTTTTATTTAATAAAATATAAATATACTTTTATATCCCCCCTCCCTACTTACCTTTTACTGAGGGAGGAGGGGGAACATTTCTTGATCCCTTGTGGTCCATATGGAATCCTTGGTGGTCCCAGTGGTGAGAGTGAACTCTAGCCCATAGCTCCAGGGCTAGCGTTCACTCTTGCGAGATTCGGAGCGTTGCCATGGTAACCACGGCAACGCTCCATGCTCGCAGGAGATGGACCCGGAGGAGCTGCAGGCTGAGCTCCAGGGTCCTCTCACTCACTCCCTCCCCTACCGGCTGCCAGCATAGTGCCTGCGGATGGGTTAGTGAGACCTCTGATCTCTCCTCCGGTCCGTGAAGGCACATTGCAGGGCTGGCACTTGGACAGTGTCAGCCCAGCATTAGCCGGCAGAGGAGAGCCTCGGCCTGTCTTGCAATCTGGGGGTTTGGGGGGTAATTGCCCCGTTAAGCCCCCTCCACCCCGCCCCCCGGATCTGCCACTGACTTAGAGGATAAAGCCTCTAGTCTAGATGTCCACTATAGGTGAATCCTAGTTCAGTGCAGCACCTTCGTACAGCATCTCGTGGAGGCATTGAATGTTTCTCATAGAGATGCATTGATTTAATTTCCTCTATAAGGAAATGCTGATTGAAGCAGGGTGGCATTTTGCCGTGCATGTGGGGCATTGCATGTGCAATAGCCTTCCAATGCATTCCTATGCTTCCTTGGCTGACCAGCCTCCTCTATGCTCCCAGGTCCACCTGCCCGCCTCCGCTGAACGGGTGTACAAATCCCAGCCGCAAGATAAAATTACTAGTTGCCTTGGCGACCTGGCACCTTGGATTCAGCCCTGGCCTAAAGTGTTCCTTTAAAGCATGCACATGAATTACAGCTCATATATAGGTTTGTAGATGCAGTCATTATGGAAATTTTGCCATGGTTAACATGGCGATATAATGTATATGTATGCAAGTGCTTATAATAATCATTGTAGATCCAATAATTCAACATGCCAAATCCTGTATCTTGCAAAAACTTGCCCATTAAGTACCAATCACATTTAATTTTGACATTTTCACTAGAATTTGAAAGAACATCCTATTAAATAAGGTTTTGGATACAAATTCTAGCTCTAATCATGGATTAACCTTGCTGTCACTTTACGTATAAGCCTTAATGATTATATATTTTTTTTCTTTCTGTTTTTGGCAACCTTGTCTTATGACAGATGCAGAGCTTAATAATTACATCAATCATAATAAAAATAGATTTAAGCTTTCAGACAGGAAGGAAGGCAGGAAGGCTTAGAACACAACCTTAAATGCTGTTCTCCACCTAAAATTAATTACATCTTCTACTTCAGGGTAAGACGTATGCTTTTCCACATGTATGTGTTCATTCTCCATAGTTTAACAAGATGCTTATTTTGTGTATATCTGTGTGCACAATGAATGAAGATATACGTTTTTATCTATATAGAATGTAGAGTGGCTTCTTTTCCAATTTTTTATTTTTTTTCACGGAATTCCTAAAATTCTGTGCTTTGTTAAGCAGGATCTAAAATGTACATGATCCATTGTAAAGTAACATTCTAACTTTAAACATAATATATTTTTAACGTTGTTGATCCTTTAACCTTTTAGATATCTACTCCCACACTATATTAAATATAGGAAGAGGAAAACAACCCCCCCAAAACCATTAAAACTCACATGTACTTCAACACCACTGGTGCAGCCACTCAGTCTCTTTTGAGATGGTCAATACTGACCCAGTCCACTGCTTCTCACAGAAAAGCACTAAGGCCCTTCATCACATGAGCGCAGCAGTCATCTATGTTTCCCTAGACCAGGCTTCCCCAAACTCCGGTCCTCCAGATGTTACCTGAATTACAACTCCCATGATTCTATGAATGAAATAGGCTGAGAATCATGGGAGTTGTAGTTCAGCAATATCTGGAAGGCCGGAGTTTGAGGAAGCTTATCCTAGACAAATGCTTATCAAAACAGTACCTCTTTATGAGAAGAATTAATAGTGCATTAACATTCAGTGTAGTCATGCTGTGCGTAGTGACTCCAAACATGACTTCATGAGAAGGTGCCTTTAGTGTCTGTCAGACTGAAATAGCTGTTAAATAAAAAGGGACAGGGTTTATGCACAAAAAACACTTCATTAAGACAAAGTAGTTTTGGTGTTCAGTATGCCCTTAACCAATAGTGCTGTTGCCTTTACTGTGATTAGACAATGGATTTCACATTCTAGAACATCAATTTCTATTACTTCCAGGCATAGCTCAGAAGTGCTGCAAAATTCATAAATGTCACAAACAATCCACACAACAATAAAACCCTTCACCACATGTGTTTGCATACATCAATGGTTAGATAAAAATAAACATGAACCATTGATGTGAAAACTAGTCAACCTTTTGTGTGGCTGCTATAATTGGAATGTAAAACTTGTAACTCTTAGGTTTGGTAGACAGTCATGTTTTGTCTTTTTATATGTTTTTGTTTGCTTCCTCCAGAATAGCCCAATGACTCACTCAAAAATTCTTGCAGGGATTAAGCCCTGTGCTTAAACTATCACTACACTTGGACGGCAACAATAGTTTTTATCAGCCCAAAAACATTGAACAAAAAAGAAAAATCACCTGTGCATAATACTAAATCCCTATGCACATGTAATTAACAGTTGTTATCAGTACTACTGCAAAAGCCATTAAAGCATAAGCTGAGCTATAGTGTCCGCGTGAGTTAACGTTTTAATGGCCATTGCAGTGGTTCTTAAAACCTCTGATTTAAATATTCCTAGTAATTTGCACGGCAGGTAAATTTTGTTTCTAGCAGGGGTTTTCATTGTCTTTATTTAAATTGTGGCTGCTATGACGACTTTAAAATTGTTAATCCGGTCGCCTGTTTAAGTTTAACTTGTGTTTTATAAAGAAAAAAAATTGCCTTTCTCTGAGTACACCTAATTATCTGTAAAGTAAAATTGCATGTAGTTTTTTAAAACTTTCCTTTTTTTTTTTTTTAAATAAAGTTTAGATGATATTCCCCGAAACAATGGAACATTAAGAAGTCTGTGATTGGACAGCCACAGAAAGTCTGGGCTGAAGAAGGGGAGGGTTTGTAATGGCCTTCTTGTGTTGGACCTTGGGTAACCACAGTTGTGCATATGTTTGTGCTTGGGCTGGTGGCCCACAATCTTGATATCCTGGACCTTGTTCAGGAACTGCAGTATCTGGGGCTGATCATGCTGCCAAACTATGGTGAATATTTATGATGCCTCAGGAGGTGTTCACAAGGGTGTTAATGTTCATAACACACACTAGTAATCACTGGTAACAATGAAGTTTGCTGTAAACAGGATTTGTGTCACAGGTGAGCGCACAGATTTTTATGAATGTTGCGTGATGCTGTGCAGGTCATACTGATAGTTTGTTAGGTTTGACAACACCAGCTGCCTCCACCTGTCCACCATAGATAAATGAGTTACCTGTGCAAGTGTATTGGCCCCCCTAGGCGAAAAGAATCCAGCATTCTGTAACTGCCATTGTGTTAGAAAGGCACACCATATGTGGATAGTAAGAGGAAAAACCTACCTCGGAGATAGGGCACGTTGTCTGCTCTGGATGTTAGTCACAGCTCGGTTGCTGCAATGGGGGCATTGGGCAGCAGCCAGAATTGACCTATTATAAATGACAATTTAGATTTACTGGGTGAATCTTTTTACCTGAATAATCTTAGTGCTGTGTGCTCAATTACCACCATTTCCTTTTGAGCTTTTGCTTTTTCCCAGCCTTCTTATTTATTTATTTATTTATTTATTTTAAATGTCAGGTTGTTGCCAGAATAAGGAACATTAGTGAACGGTGCTTTCATCTTCTAAACCAAGTTAAGTCCTTTTTGGACTTGTCTGTAAAATCCCTCTCTTTACTCTGGATCAAGGGATGTTCCAACTTTTTTTTTCCTTTTTTTTTTTTATATTTATTTATTTATTTATTTTTTATATATATTTTTTTTTTCATCCTGAATGTTTTCATATATTATAATCACTTGCATCATTTCTATTATCTCTTTATATTTTCCTTTTAATCTAAAGGTATGTAATGGTGGATACATTTTATAGTTGCTTAACTCATTTGATGCCTATTTTCCAGGTCACTATGTTAAAGCGTGTCTGGTCAAAAGTGTTGTGCATTAAAGGATCACTATAAGGTCAGGAACACAAACATGTATTCCTGACCCTATAGTGTTAACACCACCATCTAGCCCCCCCCGGGCCCCTTGTGCCTCCATAAATATAGTAAAAATCTTACTGTATTCAAGCCTGAAGCTGTAAATCTGCATGCTGTTAGACTGAGAAAAACAAGCAGTCTGCTGACACGTGGTAGCCTGATCCAATCACAGTGCTTCCCCCATAGGATTGGCTGAGACTGACAAAGAGGCAGATCAGGGGCAGAGCCAGCATGATTCAAACACAGCCCTGGTCAGTCCGCATCTCCTCATAGAGATGAATTGAATCCATGAATTTCTGAGGAAAGTTCAGTGTCTGCATGCAGAGGGAGGAGACACTGAATCACAGGATGCTGTGCACAGTGCTGCCCTGTGCTCTGCTGACAGCAGATCTGAATGGATGGAGGCATATTATGCCTCCATCAACTCCGAAGTCCCTGTGGTTCACTCTGAGTGACTGCAACTGGAGGTGTTCCTAGCTTTCAATGTAAAAAATTTATTTTCTCAGAAAATACAGTGTTTACATGAGAGAGGCTGCAGGGAGCTATAGTTCTCACCTGAACAACTTATTAATCTGAAGTTGTTCAGGTGACTATAGTGTCCCTTTAATGATTTGTATCTGCTGTTAAAGAAACACTTAAGTGCCATAACCACTTAATTTCTGATTAGGCTCTTTCATGTTTTTTTTTTTTTTGTTTTTTTTTCATGTCTTTCAAGCTGTGTATTTGCCAATATGATGTTAAAGTCACACATCGCATTGCCAACAGTTGCTGTTTAGTGATATAAAAAACAGACCATGCCAAATCAATCCGAGATCATTTGAACCAGTTTTAACTAGGACTAGTGCAGCAAATGCAATCAAATACATTTTGAATATGTCAAGTACACTGATGAGCTAATGTGGCAGGTATAGGAGAACCTGCCAAATTGATCATATATGTCAGCAGGTATTGCTGAAATATATCCTGTGGATGTACGTATTTCTTTTAACACCTCTTCTTCTGCAGTTAACAAATCCATGATCTGGGTAATTAGAGTAAATGTGTATCAAAGATTCTATAATCTTCTGTATTGTCACGATGCAACATGGAGGGCAATGATGGGATAACATGCTCCCAGCTCTCTCGGCCTAATACTGCCAGCCATATTGGCTGAAATTGACATATATGATGTGGAAGTGTAAATTCCACATTATCAAGTTAGCCTTTATGTCTAGAAGTGCCAAAGCTGTAAATGCATAAGTTAAGTAATCATTTTAGCCAGTTCCATGCTAATATTCTTCCTGACAATTGGCAGTACAGCATTACAATATAATTCAGTAGTGCATAACTTTACTAAACTGAATTTAATGGGGCTTGCAGCGTTCAGAGACACAGGTACCTCCGTAAATGATCCTTGGAATTAGGCAGAGTCTCAGAATGAAAAAGGGCTTAATAGCAGCCAAAGGTGTTTTGGGAAGTGAGATGACGGCCAAATAGCAAGTCAGAGTTTCTCTTTTCACCCTTTATGATTTCTTGGCCATAAATAACAGCTCATTTCTCTGTATAGGTTAATGCCTTTTCCCTTAATGCTGCACGAGAGGCAATAAAATGCTTTGCTAAGTAATCGGTCCTTCTTTTTATCCCTAAACTAAAGTCTGAGCTGGGAGAATAACTGGCAGCCAGAGACTAATTTCCAAGAAAGTCGGTGGTTGGAGTTTGCCAGATTGTTTTATTCACTTGGGCATCAGCAAGAGAGCAGCAAAGAATAATGACTTTAAATTTGCTGGAAGCTTTCAACAGTTTAGACAGTGTGAACCAAAAATACACAATACTGTCTATTTCCATCACACTTTGCAATGGGACATTATTGCACAATGATCATAAGGGGCCCGGGAATAAAGTGTATTTCTCTCTGCTCTGATACCTTTTAAGCCTATACACTAATAAACGTGCTGAATGTTATACTCTATATACTGTATAATTGCTAATCTGCTTTCATTTTTTATTTTTTATAATTGCTATTATGCTTTTGGTTTCTAAACAGGAAGCCCCTTTCATTTCTCGTTTATATTATTTATTTATTTTACTTTAGGATGTCAGATATGTTGCATAGGTGCCCTTTATCTGTTAAGTTCTCTTCTTTGGTACATCCTTGATGTTTTCATGATCATGCTTTTGACCCTTGAGTTGTGCGAATCCTTTACCATATTTTATGCCATAGTAATATGCATGATATATGTCCATAGTAATGCAGTTCAGTGTATGACTTTGGTTTTTTTAATTTACTGAAGTTTGGGTCTGGACACCATTTGTAAATGACAAACGTACTTTAATAGTTTCTGTACTAGGAAAGCTTATGGCCTCCTAGAGTAGTAACCTCTATCTCACATACCTGTTCCTGGCTCGCTCCTGAAGGGCAGCACTTTACTCTCTCCTCCAGCTTTGCTTCACCTTGTTTGATTGCTACCTCCTGTCCTGTTACGATTTATACCCTACCTCCTATAGACTGTAAGCTCGTTTGAGCAGGGCCCCCTTCAACCTGTTGTTCATGTACGTTTTTGTAATTGTCTCATTTATTGTTAAATCTCCCCCTTTGATAATATTGTAAAGCGCTACGGAATATGCTGGTGCTATATAAATACCAGTAATAATAATGTACTAAAAAGTTGTATATAGCCAGATAACTATTTTGTTTATTTCCTTTTATTTTCACAGGTCTCTGTAAAATGTTGATACATGGGGTCCAATGTTGTTCAACCCCAAATATTGTTTTGGAATCTCATCATGTACAGGGGTACTGATGCATTCACAGTTATTAAAATAATCATAGGACAGATTGCCCTGCATTTATATATCTAGCTACACTACGGTTGAACGCAGCTAACTATCTGGATGAAAATTAAAGAAACACACACGCTCCTATGTCAAAATAAGGATTTCTAAGTTGTTATGGGGGCAGAAGTGTCCACGTGTCTTCTTACCTTCGGGGGTTAAGCTGGCAATGTTTTAACCCCAGCTTATGTTCTCACTGCATTAAAGGGTTGGATGGGCAGCTGTTAGGTGCCCATTGAGAAAAGTAGTATCTATTTTTCTGAACACATTCACACCCCACATATGTGTCAGTTCTAAAGGACATCAGGGATCACAAATTAAGTTCCATAACTGAATAGCTCTCTGCACAATTGTAGACCTTTTTATTCAAATTTTTTTTTTTTTTTTTGTATAGAACACAACTTTTTCTTTTTTACTTTTTAAAAAAAGATAATTAACAATGTTTCACGTCACATCCATTTATATATTTGTCACAGGAAGTCCTGTAAATTCCTTTGTATGTAATACCACGCTCTTTAGGGATTATGCCAGCTGTGTATATTTCCCAGCTTGTTCTCACATCTATCATTGAATCTTTTTTGCATTTTGTACGTTGTCCAGATTCAAAGATATTGTACTGCTGCCTCATGAGCTTTGTTTACATTCCTACTAAAAGAAATCAGTGTGTTTTTCTTCTCCTTTAGTGTTCTTGTTCAGGCCATTGCTGTGTCAGTTTAACTCAAAGCCTACTTCCCAAATATCCCTATTTAGGAGAGCGTCGATATGGGTGGGGGGGGGGTGGGGGGGAGGGGTTAAACCTAGCTGGACCTGGTACCCAGACCACTTCATTAAGCTGAAGTGGTCTGGGTGCTTATAGTGGTCCTTTAAGGACTGAGCCAAATGTACACCTTGTGATTAAAACAAAACCTGGAATTTAATGTCTGTTCAACTGTAATTCACCTCTTTCCTATTACGTGCACCTACACTTGTTACATATCATTTTATTCAAGAGAAACAGGGCTTTCATTTAACATCAGATATTTAGCTCTGAAACATAATTTAATATGAATAGAATATAACAAAAAAGGGAGAAAATAAGAATTTTTTATTTATTTTTTTGTTCTATATGACATTTTAACTGTGAATGTCAAAATACTGTTTGCTTTTACTGCAATAAAATACACATTTATATTCAGTGATGTCTCACATGTAAAACAGTACCCCATATGTACAGGTTTTATGGTGTTTTGGGAGGTTACAGGGTCAAATCTAGCATGTTACATTTTTCAGTTTTTTCACATTGAAATTTGCCATATTGGTTACGTTGCCTTTGAGACTGTATGGTAGCCCAGGAATGAGAATTAGCCCCCTGATGGCATACCATTTGCAAAAGTAGACAACCCAATGTATTGCAAGTGGGTTATGTCCAGTCTTTTTAAGTAGCCACTTCGTCACAAACACTGGCCAAACCACTGCTCACTAAAAGATTTGGATGTGCTGTCTTGTCACCTTTTGGCACCTTAGATGGAGTCGAACGGTTTCACTAGCTTTGTAAAATTTGAAAACTGTTAATTAGTGTGTGCTTTTCCTTAATGGTATCACTTCTTGAAGAATGCTTTAGAAAGGTATGTAAGCTAGTGATGGGCTGATTCTCTTAGACTATCCCTGGCTTTAAAGGGAAACTCTTTCTCGCTTGTACCTGGGCTGGAGAAGTGGAGAGTATCAAGACAACTTTGTGATTAAACCATTTGAAAATGGTTTAACCCCATAAATTAAAGGGCCCCCAGGACCTCCAGACCTTATTCTGACTTCATTCAGATGAGGTTGTTATTATAGGTCCTGGGGTGTTTCTTTTAGATTAAAATTAAATGTATTCTGAGAGATAAGAGTACGAGTATTAAAATTACTATTGTACAAATACTATTTTTGTTCTTGACACCATTTATCGTTTTTCATAATGATATGCGTGCTCCTTGGTTGTGGTGGTTTTGAAATATGTGACTTCATCCTTATTTAGTCTTCTAAATATATTTCCTGTTTCAGATGATTTGTAAATGAAGAGGTACTTTTATTTTAATGACACTATCCCTTTTTGCATGCGGTCCTTCGCCGGGGAACTTTTTAATTATTAAACTGTTGAGTTGGTCTATGAGAATGTTTGTTTGTGCGTCTACTGTGCATGCCATTATGAAGGCAACCGCAGCAATCTGCAGGGAAATGGATTAAAAGATATGTTTTCTGGTGACTTGTTTATGTTTTAACAGATGGGAAACACATTTTAAGTCCAGCAGTATTGATGAGGGCTAGAGATTAAAAATATAAAGTATATAGACAGACCGCATCGAGACTAATGTGTATAGCATTAAACGTTTTGAAACTAATAAAGAAAATGCAGTTGGGATATGATAGATTTAGTTTTTTTTTTTTTTTTTGATTAAACGTTGCGGTACTGCTCTTAAAAGGTCAGTTTAAGCTCTATTCCATTACATCGCGTATTGCCACCTCTTTTAAAACTCTAACTACTGAAATCTGACTGGTAAGCAAATGATAATGCTTGCCAAGTGCATGAATAAGTAATAGCTAACCTTCGTACCAAACTTGAAATCACATTATAAATTTACAGGTTTATGTGACACAATATAATAAAATCAATCTTCATCAGATTTCCACTCTGTTTTTATCAGTGGGTACTGCTGCTTCATTATGCTGGTATTTTAAAACCTGTCTTAAATAGGGCCCAAGGACCCCTGCTAATCCTTTTTAGATGCTGGCTCATGGTTATGCAATTGGACTGGAAATCTTGTTTTTATCGTTGGTAGTAGCAATAAATGTTTTCCTTTTAAGAGAATGCCTATTCTGATGCAAACAGACTCCTTTTCATGGCAGGTGTGAAGCCAAAAGTCAGCCTCCTTGCAGAATATTCTTTAGAATCCCATTATTATTTTATTTTTTTAATTCATGGAAGAGTGAGGTATAACTCCACAATGACCGCTTATGGGGTCATGAGCAGAGCTATTCCTCATGCAGCTTTCTATTGATGGATAAGTTAGCAAAACCTATTCTTCAATATAAGGATATATAATTTTGTGTAGTTAAAATTGAAGCCTTTAATCTGTCGTTCTTTAAGCTGAGTTTACCGATCATTAAGCCTCATGGCAAAACATGTTGGTGGCCATTAAAATTACACTAGTACCATAACTACTATACATTTTCTGATCCATCCCGCTCCTGCTCCAGCAACCCAGCCTTGTCTTACTCCAAACCTTACTTCAAAATTTGTGTAATAAAAAAAAAAACAAGCAATATTAAATGCTGCTTCTGCATAAAGAAATGAAATCCCCGAACATCTCCCCATATTTCAAAGCATCTTGCCTACCTCAGATTATACGGCAGAACACTGCCCTAGAGAAACTTAGATGCTGAATACCGAAGCAGAGGCTGCTATTTACATCTCTCTACATAGGCTCCAGGCCTCCCAGCCACTGGTACAAATTGAAGAAATGGCCTACCACTCCTGACAGGGTTATTCACTAAAGTGAGAAGTTAGAGAAAACTTCTAATTTGTTACAAATACATAGTTGCCAACATTTGAAAAAAAAATTCAGTGACACTTTGCAGCACATCTATCAATTATAACCTAGAAAATTTACCACACCCACTATGTCCAACCCACACTTTTCATCTCCGCCTATTTATAGTGCAGATTACAGAGTCTACTCAATAAAGAGAGAATTACAAGGAATCGAGATGGTAATTTTAAGCTCAAGGCCAAAGTAGCAGAGTTGAAAAAATTCTCCCATTCAGCTGCACTATTTTGAAATAAAGTTTGAAATTCCCAACACAATTTCATTGCATTCTTGGTATACGTGTGTATGTATGTGTGTGTGTGTGTGTGTGTGTGTATATATATATATATATATATATATATATATATATATATATATATATCTATATCCATCAGGCAGGTACATTTCATCACTTTTAGGTGAGTTGGGCATCAGTGGTTACACTGTCAGTACAAATATAGAAATACCTCATGCATATATGCTTCAGTCAGTTGGGGAGTGAATATATTTAAAAAATACAACCCAGCAGCAGGACTGCTACCTCCGCCTTTGTGCAAGGAGGAACAGGAGGTGCACTGCCAGAGCCCTGCAAAATGACCTCTAGCAGGCCACAAACGTGCATGTGTCTCCATGAGGGCCTGACGTCCACAGGTGGGGGTTGTGCTTATAGCCCAGAAGGAGAGGAGAACATCGATGTGGTAATTAGTAATGTTGATAGGGGAAGTAGCAAAATGACACATGGGGGATTTTCACTAATGTAATTTAGGGTGATTGACAATTTTCTTGTACTTTAGATCGCAGAATATAAATTACCCCCACAGTCTTCCATCAGGGCTAATGGCACGGGAATGCAATGGGAGCAATATAGTGGTGAAGGGAAGTGCACCCATACATTAGGTCTTGATTGGACAGGTGTGTGTGTGTGTATATATATAGAATATGAGAAGAAAGAATAATGCATATCTCCATCTATGCTTCCTCTGCATATTCATATTTTGATCTATAAAAACTTTCAGGAAGTGCTTTTAACAGTTTGGAACAGAGTATGACCACAAAGTAAAGCAATTATTTCAAGATGCTATTTTCCACTGAGCATATGGCTATTATGAAAATAAAGTTCATGACTTCATTAACAGTAGCTTATATAAATATACAAAGAAAACTAGCTTGCCATGAGAAAATCAGGACACTGAGGTTGCATTTATTTGTTTTGAAATCCTTTTTTCCCCTAGTCTATACACTTTCACTATCAGATCTGTAGGTGTTGATATCTATTAGCATGCCAGTTGTTCTGACTCATCTCCAATCATCCTCCTACGTTTGTGGGTGGCTAAGGCTGCTGTGGGCTGTAGGCAAACGAATGAATAGCCACAAATCTGCTGCTTATTCGTTTCCATGTCCCAATCCACTCTGCATATGACTGAATCCCTTACTTACAGACTGGATGTAAATATATAGACTTCGGTTATCAACTTCCATGGGACTTGGCAGAACGGCACCCTTATTAGCCCTTCACACCTGCCGATCTGTCCTCTGGAACAGGAGCTTGGAGCCTTTCTCCCTTTCTGGTACACTGTGACCGGCACAGAACTGTGTAAAGGTTCATTCACTAAACAAGAAATTTTGAAATATTGACAAACAATGGGCAAATTCTCAAACTCTGATTTCCCCAGTGAAGTGTTTTTTGTTTTTTTTGGAAGGTGGGTGGGGGGGGGGGGAAGTTTCTCAATCCTCCCCTAATTCCCCCCTGTTCTTGAAGACGGTTTTCCTACGTTTTCACTTTATAATATACATCAGTGAAGTAAATGTCACCATTGTTAGGGCACACCTTTTGTCATGTTACAGAATTTGATTTGAAATTGTACAGAGCTTAATTATGCCTCTCTTCATAGCGCTTGATACTATATCCTTCAGATATATTTAAAGGGACACTATAGTCACCAAAGCAGCTTTAGCTTAATTAAGCAGTTTTGGTGTATAGATCAGGTCCCTGCAGTCTCTCTGCTTAATGCTGTCATTTAGGAGTTAAACCTGTTTATGCAGCCCTAGGAACACCTCCCTTCCTAATCACTTCCTGTAAATTATCATCCTATGTTTAAACTTCCTTTATTGCAAATTCTGTTTAATTTAGAATTTATCTCATGCTCAGTTAATGGCTTGCTAGACCCTGCTGTAGTCTCGTGTGTGTGTGTGTGTGTGTGATTGAAGTTACATTTACAGAGCAGGAGATGAAACATTTTCAAAGTTTCTGATTGAAAATGAAACCATTTTGTTTTCCTGCAGGTTGTCAGTCAGGGGAGGTATGGCTAGGGCTGCATAAACAAACACAAAGGTGACTTAACTCGTAAATGGCAGAGAATTGAGCAGTAAGACTTCAGAGGCATAATCTGTATAGAATCCCTTTAAAATGTCACCACGTGATGTTTGGACATACATAACTATATCCACTAATATCTACAGAGCGTAAATTCCATGTTTGTAAAATGTTAAGGCTTGGCCTGCAGTTGTGGGAGGGTCATGGTACCTATTTAAACCCCCCCCTACTCACCTTCCTCCTTCCCGTACGCTTTTTAGCGACTCGCATATCGCTATGTCTGGTCGCCATCTCTCTCTTGCCAGGTTCCTAGTGGTGCTTCTTACCTGGCCTACTGTTCCCCCGCTGTTTTCGTTCGTTTGCGGTCCATTCTGGGGTCTGCTCCGGTCGGCTGGCTCGTCCGGTTTTACTTTTCTGCTGTCGTGAGTTACTTACCCTACCGCTGCGCCACGGTCGCAGTCCCACGGCGTCGTAACGGTCTGGGTCTATTCTCCCCTTTTCGTGTGTGGTTTTTGTTTCCTCTTCCTGTTACAATTCCCGAACGCGTTGGGCTCTCCGTTCGGGAGTTTTTTCTTTACTCACCTGGTTCGCGTTGCCCGCGTGGTTCGCGTTGGTGTTCATGGGTATCTGACGTTCGCCTGTTTTCCTGCGAACATCCCTCTGTTTTTAATGTCCAGGTTTCCACGTTTTTACTTTGGTCCGTGTGGATGCTGTCGATCTGGCAATCCATGTGCAGGCACCGTATACACAGTTAATCTCATGGTAGGAGCATGCAGTTAGAGAGAGGGGGAAGGAGGGGGTATATGCATTTTGTATGGTCATTTTGTGACTAATTTCTGAGGATTGGTGTGTTCTACAATCGGCTGGCAGGTTATTTATGGATGTTTAGTTTTCCATTAAGGTTACATTATTGAATGGTACCCGTTTTTTGCACGTGTATTTCACAAGGTGGGACAGGGTGGCCGCCTATTATCTGTGCCAGGGATATTGTGTGCACCATCTTACTGCACGCTACTCATACACCGCATTTCTGTTTGTTTTTGTTTGGTTTTTTTTTATTTTTTTTATATTTCCTCGCCATTGCTGGCTGAGGATTATGGGACTCGTGATTGTTCTCTATGGCGCCACATGCTGGTCACTGCTCATGGTGCATGCTGTTATGCTGGCAAGTTATACTGTGAGGCTACCTGCCATAGTACTTCATAGTTTTCGCGGTATGTCTGTTCTATGCAAGGTTGGATGATTTTGTTTCTCTTCCCACAATTTCTGTTGTCATTGTACATAAATAATTGTATTTAAATTTATAATTGCTAATAAAAAATAAAAAAGAGGTGGGGGTGGGCAAGCACGTCTCAGTCTCTGGTTATCCGCTCTCTGATTTTGCAATCGACTCAGTATGGGGGATTACAACTTACGTTTCCCTGCTTTGCTGAGCCACATCTGACCACCATACTTGTACTACGTTATTTGCCGGAAGGAACGCTATGTTTTGTTACCGGGCATGTGATTCTGGCCTTATGAAGCCCGTAGGCTAGACACGTGTATATGCTTTCTATTCTCCATTTTCCATGCGTACTCCATGCAGCCTGCATGGTCTCCGACAGGCTCACTCTGCCATCCAGTTACGGTCGGTAAACGTTTTTCCTCTTCCCCCACCCCCCCCGCTGTCATCACAGTACATCCCCTCTCTCACTCGTATCCCTCCCCTCTTAGTTAGCTGTTGCTGGCTGTCAGGGTCCTAGGTGTCCACTAGTTGTAATTCCCCTTGGCTTCTTCGCCTTAGGTTAGTGGTCCCGCGAGGCCAACACCCATCCTCATACTCGGAGGTACTACGCCCCTCGGGCCAACTCATAGTTAGCCGCCTCGCATTGTGGCATAGAGAGGGCCTCACCTGTCACTCCCATTCTATCTTATGTTTTACTGTCACCGAGAGGCCAACACCCCGCCACAACGTTTCATTGGCCACGTTATCCCCTCGCGCCAACGCATAGAGCCTCTCACGCCGCTTGGCATCTAGTAGGGCCTCACCTGTCACCTAACCTAGTTTTAATTGTTTCGCCTTTTTGGCTTTAGCTAGTATGCCAGCACTTACACGTATGCTCGCACACACTCGTACTGGGTCTCGTGGGCCCCGTGGGTTTATACCAACACGGTTCTACTGCCTATTGCCGTGCTGTTTCCTGTCAGCCTGTCCGCCTAGACTCGGACGTGCTTATTCTGCATTCCGTTACGGTCGGCCCTGCGGTACTTCCTTGTTTCACCCTCACCTTTTTCGATACACATTCATCATATTCGTCCTCTCTCACGCTAACTTCCCTCCCCTCTTAGTTAGCTGTGGCTGGCTGTCAGGGTCCTAGGTGTCCACTAGTCGTAATTCCCCCTGGCTTCTTCGCCTTAGGTTAGTGGTCCCGCAAGGCCAACACCCATCCTCCTACTCGCAGGTACTACACCCCTCGGCCCAAATCATAGTCGCCTCGCATTGTGACATAGGGAGGGCCTCACCTGTCACTCCCTTTCTATCTTATGTTACCTGTCACCGAGAGGCCAACCACCCGCCACAATGTCCAGTGGCCACGTTATCCCCTCGCGCCAACTCATAGATAGAGCCTCTCACACCGCTTGGCATCTAGCAGGGCCTCATCTGTCACCAAACCTAGTTTTAATTGCTTCGCCTTTTGGTATTCGCTAGCACACATACACATACGCACACACACGCATTGGGTCGCTTATGCGCCGTCTCTTTTTTTTTTTTTGGGCGGGTCTCTGCTGCCAGGCATCGGCGTGGTATTGTCCACCTGGGCTCTCTGGCTTGGTCTGGTACCTCTTTGCGCTGTGGTGCTTTGGCTACTCCTACCTTTTCGGGTCTTGGGCCCTTCCTTGCTTTGCTGCGGTTCTCGCGAGTCCCTTTTTCTCCCCTCCTGGCAGCCTTTCGGATGGCTGCACTCTCAGTCCGCACCCCACTGGTCACACTGTGGTGTGGGGGGCGCCGAGTTCGCTCTTACTTCTCCTTTTCGCCGCTGGTTGTCTTCGTTGCTGTCGTCTATGGGGCGGTGTCGGATGGCAGTTTGGGGTAACTGGCATCTGCCACTTTGGCTGGTTCTGATCCGGGCTTCCAGCACCTTTCGGGGGTCCGACCATGGGCTACCAGCCTGGTTAGCTTGTAGTCGTCTTTTTTTCGAGTCTGGCTCTTTTTGTTTTTTTTCCAATGCTCGCGTTTTTTTTTTGTTTTGTTTTTTGTGTTCGGGTCTTCTTCCCCTTTGAGGCTCTCTTTTCGCGTTTACCGATGCTGTTCCTGTAGCTATGTTGTCTGCATTTTTGGTTTTGCTTCTTTTGCCACCTCTAACTTGCATCAACTCTACCTATCCGGCTCACAACTCCACATGTTGTACAGGTTTACCTTTCATACGCAGTTTCATGTCCTCATTCTAGACTATTAGCATACTCAAGGCGTTTCAGGTTCCAGGAATTTCAAATTTACAGATTTCACATCAACATCCAAGTATCTCATTCACTATCAGACTTATTAAACGCCTGTCTCTATGAACCGGGCATCAACACGCAATGTAGGGCAATGACTGCTTGATCCAAGGAAATCTGACTGCCATTCTGGGGTCAAGAAGGAATTTTTTCCCAGCTTGTTGCAAATTGGCAGCGCTTCAAACTGGGTTTTTCGCCTTCTTTTGGATCAACCGTTTAAACACAAATGTGAGGCAGGCTGTACTTGATGGGCACTAGTCATTTTAATTTTGTAATCTAGTTGTTGTGCCACTATTCTTGCTTCCACAGTTTCTTGGGTCTTCCATACTTTCCCACAGCCACCACTTCTTGCAGCATTATCTTAGGAAGTCTCACCTATTCATGCAGTCTACTGATTACCTTCTCTACTCCACATTTACTCTAACCTAGGGGGCCAACACGTTTAATATACCTTATTTCCCCTTGCACAATTAAGAGTCCCGGTTAAAGTGCTGGGCAACTTTTTCCTCGCTCGGCTTTTACCATACAGCTAAGCAATTAGGTTTTGTTGTTTGTTTTCGTTTCTGACAGGTACCCAATTTTTTGCCCTCTTTTATTACAGGCCTACCACAACGTCGGTTCCGGCACACCTCAACCGACTTATTTCCCCTTTACTTCCTATACGGCCTTATTTGCCCCTCACACAAATGTTAAGGTTTGGCCTACAGTTGTGGGAGGGGCATGGTACCTATTTAAACCCCTCTACTCACCTTCCTCCTTCCCGTACGCTTTTTAGCGACTCGCATGTCCCCGCCCTCCACTCCCTCTATCTATACTTTCATTACACCTCATGGGTGGGCCCTCTTTTATTACAGGCCTACCACAACGTCGGTTCCGGCACACCTCAACCGACTTATTTCCCCTTTACTTCCTATACGGCCTTATTTGCCCCTCACACAATATTACATGTATCTCCTGGTCTGATTCAGGACATTGTAGTACATTGTAGATCTCTATTCAATGGTTTGATTTATCCATTTTAAAAATCTTAATAAGTTGATACATAAAATCTCAAATTAATCTTAAAATGTATGTAAACATCCACACGGTTTGTCGTTTTATAACTGCATATCTGTTGAAGAGTAATTATATTTCACATCATTCTATCTAATATTAAAGGGATTCTGTAGTGCCAGGAATACAAACCGATCCGCCTGCCTCCCCCCTCCCTCGTGCCGCTCCTCCCCGGTAAATAAATGGTTAAAACCCTTTATTTACTTAACTCATCCCAGCGCCGATATCCCTTGGTGCTGCTGGGTCGAAGTTCCGCCCCCTCCTCCATCCCTTGACTAGCGGGGTCTAATGCGCATTAGACCTTCCCATAGAAAAGCATTGAATCAGTGCTTTGCTCTGGGGAAAATTTGACATTGGAGGCCCTCATGCAGACCGTGAGGACATCCAGTATCAGATAACGGACCAAAAGTCAGTTTGGATTCCAGAAGCGCCCCCAGTGACTGTCTGGTAGACAGCCACTGAGGGCAGACTTAGTGCTGCAATGTAAACATTGCAGTTCTGTGGAACTGCAATGTTTAACATTACACCACTAGGTGCAAAAAGGACAGAGCACCCAGACCACTTAAATGAGCTGAAGTCGTCTGGGTGCCTACAGTGTCCCTTTTAAATGGTTATTTGGAAAACATTAACAAAGATTGGTACAGCAATAGTTATACTTTTTAGTTGGGATAGATTCTGGAGGTGATATGGGAAAAATGCTTATTGCAGCCTTGGCTTCCAGAAAATGGAAAGTAAGATTTGCTTCCAAAACACATTCCCTTCACGTGGCTCGAAGATTAGCAGTGATTTGCAGTGCCTCAATCCTTTATTCTTCATCGGAAATTTAAAACTCAAAATGTACCTCTTCTGGTGATAGGCACATCTGTATGAGTTTGGCTGTTATGGTTATTTACTAAACTCCAAATTTTTGAAAATGAAATCCTAATCTCTAAATTGAGATTAATTATGCAAGCTTTGACTACAGCGGAGTTGGACATTTTTTTCCAAATTGGCTATTTTAGCCTCTATTTAGTGGTTTGGATTAAGTTAAAGGGATACTCCAGGCACCCAGATCACTTCTGCCCATTGGAGTGGTCTGGGTGCCAACTCCCACTACCCTTAACCCTGCAAGTGTAATTATTGCAGTTTTCATAAACTGCAATATTTACATTGCAGGGTTATGTCCTCCTCTAGTGGTTGTCTACTAGACAGCCACTAGAGGGACTTCTGTGTTCATAGAACACGAAAAATGTTTTAAAACGAGCTGGACGTCCTCACACTATGTGAGGAACTCCAGCGTCGCTGAAATCCCCATAGGAAAGCATTGTATAATGCTTTCCTATGGGAAGGTCTAATGTGCGTGCAGTAGGCGGAGCCTGACATCGGCGCTGGACTCCGGTAAGTCACTGAAGGGGTTTTAACCCCTATTATTATTATTATTGCAAAGGTGAGAAACTGCACTGTTTACATTGCAGGGTTAAGAAAACCTCTAGTGGCTCTACCATTCTGCCACTAGAGGTGCTTTCTTGACCCTAATATAGTTTAACTCCTTGAAATGACTTTGGATGTCTTACCATTGTGCTTTACAAATCCATGTGCAATGTAAACAGCTGAAACCAGCTTGGAGAACATTTATTAGCATAATTATTACTTGTACACAACATCTGGCCTTGTGAATGGCCACTAGCTCTTGGTTAGTAACATGCTATTTGGCTGGAAAAACATTGGTTCCAGCCAAAGAGGATTAAAGATGGCTACTATTCTTGTGCAAGTATTAGTCAGGAGATGCTCTGAATAAGTTATTTCTTTATATGTGTGTATTATGAAATAATGCATACACATGCTATAATACATGCAATGTTATGTTTTAAAATAAATTTTAATAAAATCAGTTTATTTTTTTAAATTTATTTTTATAGCCACTATACAATTCTAAGAATAGAATATTTAGAAGTGAAGAAGGCCCTGCACAAACTTTATGCATTTGCTGTGTGAAGAAATCCTTGAAATAGAGGTGTTGAGTACAACCTTTGTTGACAACCACCACTGTGATGCTCTGTGCTTGCCCTTTAGCTGCTTTTTTCTAAATGAAATTACAGAGCCTATTAAATGGGGTTAGGAAGGTATAAAGAATAGAAACAAATCGTTTCCAGGAATAAAGTAGTCATGAAAATAGTTTGCACACAGTTCTATTTCTGTCTGTATTTCTTATACACTTATTTCAGATAAAGTAGTTTACTGAAAATACAATTTTGCATTGTAAGTATTTTATCTTTTAAAAAGGTGTCCTATGTATGGTACAGTTCATGTAGATTATAGATAACCCACATTAATGATGATCGTGATGACATGGAACTGGATGATTTAAGGTGTGTTTATGTATGTAGTATTTCTATTGACGTAGGTTAGCAATAATTGAAATATGAAATTATTTTGGTATACACACTTGTTTTCCTGGCTCTATAGGGTCCCCCTCACCCTCAGGGTCCAACTCCCGCCGGTCTCTGGGGACTTTCCTTACCCTTTTTTCAGCGCCGTTCTCTGGGGACTCTCCTCCTCCTTTCCCGTCATCGGCTGATTGCGCATGCGCGGCACTAGCCGCGGGTGCATTCAGCCAGTCTCACAGGAAAGCATTCTCAATGCTTTCTTATGGACGATGGCGTCTTCTCACTGTGAAAATCACAGTGAGAAGCGCGGAAGCGCCTCTAGCGGCTGTCAATGAGACAGCCATTAGAGGCTGGATTAACCCATTTGTAAACATAGCAGTTTCTTTGAAACTGCTATGTTTACAGGAGAAAGGGTTAATCCTAGATGGACCTGGCACCCAGACCACTTCATTAAGCTGAAGTGGTCTGGGTGCCTATAGAGGTCCTTTAAAGGAACACTATATCGTTAATATACAAAAAAGTATTCCTTACTCTGTAGTGCTAGAATACATATTTACTAGCGGTCTCATTCCAACTGGCCCTGCCTCCATGGCTGAGATACTCAGTCTTGATGATCTCGGCCAATCCAATGCTTTAATTCAATTTTTAATGCATAGGAAATCATTGGGAGGCTATTGCACATGTACAGCAAAATGCCACTCTGTGCCAATCACCATCTCCTCATAGAGATGCATTTAATCACGGCATCGCCATGGGGATTGCATCTCATCAGTTCACGTATCTGTACTGTAGAAATGTCAGAATGTTCTGTGTAAAAGCTGATAAGATGAAGTAAGATATCATCATGTACATTGTATAAGCAAGTCTTTAGAATAACTTTGTAAAAGGCAGTTATTTCAGTTTCAGATTGTAGCAAGCACATACTGGTAAGATTTATTATGTATATTGTACATCACTGCAGAATTTGTTGGCGCTTTTATAAATTATAATTTTTCTTTAGTTTTATCTATTAGCCCTTAGTTAAGAATTGTGCTGATACAAACATTTTTCTTTCCAAAACCTCCCATGCACGTGTCCTTCTAGCTGTAATATTAATCCTCAAGTTCTTTTTAATTCTGGTCTTTCATCTCTAAATGTAGAAGAAAGTGTTACTTTTAGCCCACTTCCTATGATTTCATTTTGTGCTGCTGTCCTGTAATATGAGTCAGGAAATCTTAATTGCTTGGTAACCATGGTTGCTGATATAGACACTTGTGACAGACTCTGCTTTTTATCAACTGGTCTTGTGTCTTTTGAGAAATCCTTATGATTGGCTCTGTGCCCTAGTGGGGCTGCTGTCCTCTGGGGGGAGGAGGCACATTTTCAACATCTTCTCGCTTTGGATTTATTTGAGTGTTTCAGTCACCAAATTTGGCACTCCTCGTGGCCAGCACATTTGTACTTAATCATCACGCTAGTTTTCCATTGCAATCTGCTGCTATTGGATGGAGGCCACTGAATGAATGTCTTCTTGACAAAGCTCCCTGGTCAATCACTTTCAATAGCCAAGAAGTATGCTGTTATGTGCCAGTGTCTTAACAGTATGTGCAGCTTTACTCCAAGTTAATTTATTGTGGTGCTTGTGATGTAACCCACCCTTCCTTTCAGGAGCCATGAGTAATGAACTTTTGTCCTGATTTAGTACTAAGCAGTGGAATAGAAGATAGTGTGTGTGTGTGTGTGTGTGTGTGTGTGTGTGTGTGTGTGTGTGTGTGTGTATGTATATATATATATATATGTGTGTGTGTATATATATATATGTGTGTGTGTGTGTGTGTGTGTATATATATATATATATATATTATAATTTTTTTTTTTATTATTTTAACATGAAATTAATGTTAGGATTAAGGGTTTTGCTCTGCAAAATTACTGTTCAAGATCGTGGTTTGCTCACTGTGAAACTAGATAAATGTTAAATTTAGGGATACTATAGTCCCCAAAACAACTTTAGTTTAATGAAGCAGTATTGGTGTATAGATCATACCCCTGCAATTTCTCTGCTCAATTTTCTGCTATTTCAGACAGAGCATGCATGACCTTAGCTTAACTTACTTTAAAAGTTTGGATCTCCTGCTCTGTAAACTGAATGTTAATCACACAGTAGGCTCCTACAAGGTCTAGCAAGCTATTAATGCAGAAGATAATACATTTAATTTTTTTTATTTTTTATTTTTTTTTAAACCAAAGTGAATATGTAATGTTAGACAAAAGTATATCAGGATAAAAAGCATTTTTGATCTAAAAAGACAGGGTGCAAGAGAATACTGAGAACAAACAGCAGCTCAAATAGTTTGCTCTTCTGTAGGTCCCCACTCAGTTCTCAAACTGTTCTTCGCTCATCGTGCACCTTGAAATGCATTCCAGCTATGTCTGCACAAGAGATATGGCAACCCCAGATAAATGTTTCAGCCTTGTTAGGCCTCGTCAGAATGAGACCTGAGCAGTGATTTACTGAAGGGCAGGCTATTGAGTTCCTCTAAGCGTTAGCCCATTCTTGGAGTTCTCATATACTCCAGAATTTTGTTACAGTGCATTTACTTGGGCTCTCCCTAAAGTTGAAAGGGTAATTCAGATGTGTATCCCCTGCTAACGAGGCCCGATGAAGGCTGAAACAATCATCCAGGTTTGCGGTATCTCTTGTGCAGAGAGAACTTGCTGGCATCCCTTAAAAAAATCATTGAAAACTCACTTTCCCTCCCCACTCCCTGATTCCTCTAAACAATAACCTAAGTTCTCACTGAATACTTTTCTAGCAACCTATTTCATTACTTCTACTTATACTCCCTCTAGCATGTAAGCTCATTGAGCAGGGCCCTCAAACGCTCTGTTCCTGTGGGTCCAACTTGCCTAGTTACAATTAGGTGTCCTTTAGTCCACACATTGTACAGCGCTATGGCATTCGTTGGCGCTATATAAATAATAATAATTTGGGATTTTGACTGCCTCCGTATGTTGGATCAGTCTGGTATGCAAATGATAAAGGTTACGGAGTTTCTCTAAGCTTCTGCCCTCAGAGTTCATATTGTGCTTTTGTTTCACTATTGGTAATATATTGCTACAAACTGCTCACAATGAAACATTAATCCTCCCATACAGAAATGAGCTTTCTCAAGTAAGATGACCAATCTTGGTTAATCTGTATTTTTGGAGTTGCCAGCCCCTATTAATAATTTCCTTCTTTCTTTCCCTCTGAGTGATTTTGTTTGCTCCTGTTTTTCAAGCTGGTTTGCCATATTTTCAGGTATTAAATGAATAAAACCTGCTTATCTAGGGGATTTTGTTGCTTTAACCCCTTAAGGACCAAACTTCTGGAATAAAAAGGAATCATGACATGTCATGTGTCCTTAAGGGGTTTTAAAGGTAATCTAACTGTATTTATGTTTTATAGGTGCTTCAAATTTTGAATGCTGCAATGGCAACCCTTCTTAAAGTTAGGCAGTGGCTTGATAGAACCAATACCGGGGAACGTGTAAAGAAAGTGACTTGTCCAATATAGGGAAGGCCTGAAATAAAGTATCCAGTCCACACCCCAAAAGCACTTCAGCTTGGTATAGTGCATTATAGGTGAGGATTATCCTAGTTTAACCCCAGTTTATAAAAGTGCATATTTCTATGGGAAACCGGCACTTTTTAATTTAACTAAGGAACACCTTCTGGCTCGTTTGCTCCGTCCTTCAGTTAGCTCATTCTATACTTGATTTATGCCTGCTTCCTCCTCCCACATATACCTCCGACCAGCTCCTTGGACATCAGACTAGACGTGTGCGCGCCCAGCGTACATGTGGGCATCAATTCTGAGGCTTCTCAATGTGAAACCTCTGGTTATTTCCAAGTGAAGAGACTGAAAGTCTCGAACGGGGGAAAAAAGGGGTGAACTTGCAAACACTGCAGTAAATAAGAAAAATTCATGTATTCATTGGTGGTATATCTACTAAACAGTGATTTATTAATCCCCCGATTTGGGCTGTGGAGTGTTCCTTTTAAACCCTGCATTTTGGGAAAGCAGTTATTACTCACAATACGCTTTATTAACTATGCTGACCAGAGCAACAAACCTCCACTGGAAACAAAGTGAAGATTAGCCTAGGTTGCCACATATACACTGGGGTACATACCGGCGTCGCAGCTGTGACCAGGCCCGTCACTCCGGTGGCCCAGGTACCTGCTGCGATGTCTTGCTGCCCCAGCTCGCGCGGCAAACTGCCGGGGTCGCACATGAAGTGGCCCATGCTGTTGGGACCACCCGATGAAAATGGATTTTCAGGGGGCCCGGTCAGTGCTGCGGCACCTCTAACAGCGTGACCGGGCCCCCTGTGATGACATCAGACAGAGCTTGGAGGAAGTGACTGCCCCAGTCACTCCTCCCAGCTATCAGAGAGCCGCACGGGAGGAAGGTGAGGAGGGAGTCAGAGTGGCAACTCTGATTTCCATCAGGCTGAGCCCCCACTGGCCCCCAGGGAAAGTCACCCTCCTGCAAAAGGTAGGAAACAGGAGGGTGACTTAAACATTTTGTGTGTGTGTCTGTCTGTGTGTGTGTCTCTCTCTGTATGTGTGTCTGGGGGGGATCAGTTTCGCACCGGGGCCCATGGATTGTGTACGCCACTGCCCATATATACATTTTTGTAAATTGCCTTGGTGGTTGCAGCTTTTATATTTGATTTATTTTTTTATTTTTTTTTATTTATGAATCCTTTCACTCTCTAAAGCAAGTTGCTTGCCAACGTAATAGTAGTGGTGGAGTGTGCGTGAAAGACTGTAGGCCTGAACTAAAATAGGCTGGTATATATACTTTTTTACATTTATTTTTTTTCATCCTATTTTCCAATCGAAACTGTTATTTCTGTGGAAGTGATAGCTCCTTATTCTGTCAAATGAGTAAATGCTATTGAAACTCTAAGATGCAGTGAAAGCACGTGTGAGAAAAACAAACACTTACTTCTGGATACAGGAAGAGATCATCAGCCCTTGATGTTCCAGACGTATGGAACGTATATGTGCTTGGTCATTCCATCCATAGTGATGCATATGTAACCATGCCACGTGCTATTGGAATTAAGTGAATTGGCATAGTGTGCTCTGACTATTCCAAGACTGACTAGTACTAAATGTAATTAAAGGGACACTATAGTCACCAGAAGAACTACAGCTTAATGTAGCTGTTCTGCTGAGTATAATCATTCCCTGCCATCATTTGCATGTAAACACTGCCTTTTCATAGAAAAGGAATCCCCTTTGGGCACCTCCAGTGGCCACTCCTCGGACGGCCACTGGAGGTGCTTCCTGTGGCAGTGCTGCACAGTAGGCAACACTGACGTACAGCGTGACTCTGAATTGTCCTCCTAGAGATGCATTGATTAAATGAATTTCTATGAGGTGGTGCTGAAAGACGAAGCTGGCGTTTGACTCCGTCCATGCCCCGCCTCCTTGCTGATTTCAGCCAATTGGCTAAAAATAATAAATTCTGATAATGTCAGCAAATGGGTGGATTGGGGGTGAAATATATAACAGTAAAGTGAAGTATGGAGAAGTATAGAGTGTGGAATGCACTTTCCGATTTTGGGAGCTCTTGAAAGCTCCACTTATATGAGCATGGATTCTTGTGGGTTCTCTTGGTCTCATTCAGCAGTCTGGGATTTTGAAATACTGTGTCCGGGAGAACTAGAAATACTGAGACCAAAGGAACCAACAAGAATCCAGAAGCAGTGATTGTACCGCTCACGCTCATACAAGTGGAGCTTTCAAGAGCTTCCAAAATCTGTAAGTGTATTCCTTACTTATGTTTTAATTTTACTAAAAATACTGCACTATATATTCATTTATTTTTTTCAATCTGTTACATATATCATGAGAAATACTGTAAGGCACCACACCTTCCATCCTGTACAAGCAAATTACATTCATTCAGAAAGAGGAGAGACTCCGGATCGTGTGTTTGAGCTGCCCACCCTAATCTAATACAACTGGAGCGCTGAAATGCTCTAGACTACCTATTGCATAGATTGTTACCTAAAATGATTTACCTCTCATTTCACGCATTCATTTGTTCTAGTTAACGTTCAGTGTGTCTTTCCTATACTAACTTTATTAATTACAATTTTTTTTCCTCCCTGTTTTTAGTCCTTGCGTGGGTTTTTCCCCCTTTTTTTTGTCTTTGAAATCCCCTTCTATTTTCCCTCGCTTCAACCATACTTTCACAAAATAGTGTAAACAAATGTTAATGACATAAGAACCCATTTCCTTATTCCAAGTACAGTTCTGGCCTTTTGGCTGCTGCAATTGTTTGCAGAGGCTCATTTTTTTTCCTCCGCTCTCTTTAAACATTACTGGCTTAATAATATCCTGAAATAATAATCATGGACTCTGATCCCTTGTCAGAAAAGATTTAGTAGAACCTGGCTCACGCTGCCACTTTCTGGGAGGGGCCTGGTGCCACATTCCATCAATAAAAGTTAAATAAGCTGGTTACGTGCCAAGCTTCTACCAAGTCTGGCGTTGCGTGCAACCGCAGGGAATGACCGAACATGAAAATATAGAAGCTTACAAATTGATGACAAATGAGAAGAATCATTTAGCCCACCAAGTGTGCCCATTTGATTTTAATGAAAAAATACTTACAGAAAATTAAATGGAACTATTAAAAAAATGATCTTTTATTTTAAATGGGTGACCGTGCTGTGCTGTGTAACATAAATGTCACTCATACATCAAAGTGTCACAGTAACTCCAAACTGAAAGGAGATGTTTTAACTCCGTAATGAGGTTATGGTATGCTATTTATAGCACTAGCTAAAGACTCCTGAGTAGACAAGAGAGCCGATGATGAGAATTACAAATCATACCGTGTAACTGGGCAATTGAGCAACGGGAAATACATTTTTCTTTCTTTTTTTTTCAAATATTTTAATAATTAAACAATTGCACAATAACACAAAATACATTAAGTACAATGAAATATATATGAAACCAAAACAGGGGTATACATTGCTAGCAGTTGAAGTGTAATGGTGTAATTTACATGACCTATGTATATGTGTGTGTGTGTGTGTGTGTGTGTGTGTGTGTGTGTATATATATAATAATGTATGTGTCTGGGTGGCTATGATGCTTGAAGCTTTTTATTGACCCCTATTTATTTACCCTTCTCCTTCATTAGTTACTGTTCGAACAATTTCTTGGGGTACATTATGGTATGTGTAAGATATGGTTCAATGCTTTATCCATCCCTACTGTAAATAATTGGACTTTTGCGTTTCCATGGAGTTGTATTCACTCAGTTGTCTTTATTTAAAAGGGCTTTTGCAATATTCCTGATCTACAAATTCTAATGAAAAAATATACCTTGATATTTTCAATCGGTTTCAACCTCACTTCTGTAATCTGTGATACCCTGTCTTGCATTGCTCTTCACCTAAATGTCTAAAGGTCTCTCTCTCTGTCTGCCTCTCTCTCCTCAGATCTGTCATCTGCCAAGAGGAAGTTTGCTGGCTCGCTGAATGATTTTAAATTCCGATGCATTGGTGATGCTGAAACAGATGATGAAATCTGCATTGGTAAGCAGGCACTCTGACAGTATACTCTCAACCTACCTGTCGCTGTCCAAGGTCTCCTTATGAGAATACAAATTTCTGCATCTTTTCTCAACTGTAGACTACATTTAACTTTTTTTTTTTGCTCTTCTTTCTTTGTAAATGCTCTTACAAACTAGAACTCTACCATCCTGTTCCGAATGTTATTTGTAGTATGTAATATCTAAAAAAAGCCACAATGCAAAAGTAAAAAGTACATTTAAATAAATACACAAAAAAATTCAGCTTATTTGTGCCTATTTTGATTCTGGAATCTTTTATATGCACAATACAGGTACCAATGCTCTGATGAACATGCTCAGTGTTTGTTTTGAAAAGAAAGCCGTTATTTATACAGAGCCCCTAAAGTATTTAAAAAGCTGGCAGGGCCAGGGCATACTAAAACATCTCATCATCCTGGGTGGCAAATTGAAATCGTAATTGTTTTCTAAAAGTTTGTGCTATGTTACTGAACCTCTAAGTATATAGGGCTTTGTAACAGAGGCATAACTAGAAACCACGGGGGCCCCGGTGCAAAAAGTGCCCATACGTCTTCTCCCCACCCCCCCTCCACACACATGCAGACACACACATAGACACACACGCGCACCACACACACGCATATATAAAATATTTTTATCACCCTCCTGTTTCCTACCTTTTTAGATGCAGGAGAGTGACCTTACTGGGGTCCAGTGATGGCTCAGCCTGATGGGAGTCAGAGTTCCCACTTTGACTCCCTCATCTCCTTCCTCCCGCACGGCTCCTGGTGGTTGCTGGGAGGAAGTGACCAGGGCTGTCACTTCCTCCCAGTCTCTGACCTCATCAAAGGGGGCCCCATCGCGCTGTTAAAGCGCTACAGCGCTGACCGGGCAGCCTGGAAATCCATAGCTTTAACATGTGGCCCATGCGATTGTACCACGCAACACATAGCGGGCACTCTAGAGTGACTCGCCTGATTGAAGCTGCGACCGCGGTAGTTCCGCCACAGCTTTGTAAGGCTTTTGAGAAAACTGTAGTATTTGCAGGCTATTTTTAAATTTCAAGCATTTCTTCATAGTATACTGTGTGTCAGTGGGCTCAAATCGATCTCTCTGCCTATCTATATATTTTTTATTTTTCAGAAATGGAGCTATAGACCTGAAACCATAGAACAAGTACAATAGAGCGTGAACATTTAAAAAAAATAAATAAATAAATAAATATATATTTTTTAAAGTGTAATGTATCAAATTGAATTTCAGATTAGATTTAATTGATTTATCTACATTCCTTCATTTTTTGGCAAATATGAATCAAGATCAGGTAGGGGTTGAATGGAGGTGGTTCAGTTACAATCACAGTAGTGAAAGGTGTTTGTCATTGCATCAAGCATTGATTCTGGGTTGACAAGGATCAGAGCAAGCCATCATCCAGAACCACATATTGGCAGAACATTGCTGAGTAAACTCACTATATTTAGAAGGATCGAAAGTGAATGTTTCTGATCCAATTCAATACATTTTCTGGCAGCTAAATTCTTAAAACCATAAGAACCAAATGTTGCAGATTGCCATCATTTTTCACTTTAATCTTAAAATCCATTTATGCCACCATGGAATGCTCATTTTTGGAATAGGAGCTTAAAAGAAGAGCTTGTTATGATGACCTAGAGTCATTGGTTCTTAAAGGACCACTATAGTGCCAGGAAAACATACTTGTTTTCCTGGCACTATAGTGCCCTGAGGGTGCCCCCACCCTCAGGGTCCCCCTCCCGCCGGGGAGAGGAAGGGGTTAAACACCTACCTTTCTCCAGCGCCGGGCGGGGAGCTTTCCTCCTTCCTAGCGACGTCATTGGCTGAATGCGCATCCGCGGCAGGAGCCACGCGCGCATTCAGCCAGTCTCATAGAAAAGCATTCATAATGCTTTGCTATGGACGCTGGCGTCTTCTCACTGTGATTTTCACAGTGAAAATCACGCAAGCGCCTCTAGCGGCTGTCAATAAGACAGCCACTAGAGGCTTTAGAGGCTGGATTAACCCTCAGTGTAAACATAGCAGTTTCTTTGAAACTGCTATGTTTATAAAATAAAGGGTTAATACTATCTGGACCTGGCACCCAGACCATTTCATTAAGCTGAAGTGGTCTGGGTGCCTATAGTGGTCCTTTAAGGGGTTAAAAAGTCATGTTATATATCGTATTGTCAAGGATATAACAGTAAAAATAACTGAATGGAGAAACAGACTGCAGCTTTAATAGGTGTTTAACAATATAAGTCTTTTTAGGCAGAAAGAACCAGTTCAGATTTTGGAGAGACCATGACAGCTGTCAATATTTTGCTTTACAACATGACTTTGTGGGAGAAATGCTTATCATTTTGTTGGCTTTCTAGTGGAATTTGAAATGAAAACTGTGGTCAGGCAGGCACAGTTAAAGGACCACTCTAGGCACCCGGACCACTCTAGGCACCCAGACCACTTCAGCAGAGAAACTGCTATGTTTATGAATGGGTTAAGCCTTCCCCCTAATCCTCTAGTGGCTGTCTCATTGACAGCCACTAAAGGCGCTTGCGTGCTTCTCACTGTGATTTTTCACAGTGAGAGCACGCAAGCGTCCATAGGAAAGCATTATGAATGCTTTCCTATGTGACTGGCTGAATGCGCGCGCAGCTCTTGCCGCGCGTGCGCATTCAGCCGACGGGGAGGAGAGAAGGAGGATCGGAGGAGGAGAGCTCTCCGCCCAGCGCTGGAAAAAGGTAACTTTTTACCCCTTTCCCCCTTCCAGAGCCGGGCGGGAGGGGGACCCTGAGGGTGGGGGCACCCTCAGGGCACTATAGTGCCAGGAAAACGATAATGTTTTCCTGGCACTATAGTGGTCCTTTAAGGACTTCAACTAAACCGTTAAAGCAGTCAGACAGTTTAATTTCTGGAATACCCCTTTTCAAAATCACACTGAATTGAATGTTGGGAGGATTCGACTAGGAGGTTTTCAATTCTAGGTCACAATTGTCAAAATTTAATTATTTTATAGTTCAGCTATTTTTCCAACTTGACTATTTTGGTCTAACATTTAAATTTATCATGTCACTGGTTTAGTGAATGTACTATTTTATATCCGGTGGTCTGGATTTAGGAAGTTTCATAGCATCTGGAATTATTAATCGGCTACAATGTAAAAATATTAATCCTTACTTAGATAATCCATGTAAAACTCATTGTTGTGTCCTACAGATTTTCTATATTCATTTTGTTAACGCGTGGCTTTGCTCTTCACCACCTATATAAAGAGTGGGGAAATTGGTAGTGACAGTTAAAGGGTTAAAATATGACTCTTGATCGAAGAATAACTCCTTTTGACAGCAGCAGGAAGTATTCCGTATTGCTGCCGTATGCCGACATCCCTTTTGGATCGGAGCTCATTGTTCTCATTTCCGTTTCAGCGCGGTCCCTACAGGAATTTGCTGCTGTACTGGGGAATCTTGAAGATGAGAGGACGCGCATGGTAAGTGGTCCTAGTGACACCGGGATTGTCTATAGAACAATATACAGTGCAGAATAGACACGTCTACTACCGCCCTGAGAACACTAAATATAGCCATGTGGTTGAAAGGTTAAATGAGGTGAAGGCGATGATGCAGACTCTAACTCTGTCCGTAGAACACACATAGGACTTTAGAGCTTTGCCATTGAAAAGAGTGACCTAATTTAGATCTGGTTTTCACCAAACTCTGGCCCTCCAGATGTGGCTGAAATACAACTCCCATGAGTCTTTAAATAGATAGCCAGAGAGTCGTGGGAGTTAAAGTTCAGCAATATCTAAAGGTCCAGAGTTTGGAGAACACTCATCTAGATGGTACAATAGGCACAATGTATTCTTTCCCCAGTTTCTCTCCCTGGCTGCTCTGCTTAACCAGCATGTGGGCCTGTGAACAGACTTTTGTATATATCAACGTGGCTCATTTTTGTGCAATAAAGCAATACAATAAGGGTGATTCCATGTTCATTTGTTTCAAAGTTTAGCATGCCCTTTAGTCTGTTTTTTTTAGTTATTTAAAATTATTTCTTTATTAATACAGATGATGATTACATGGCATTGTAGGTAAGGGATAACAAGACAGATCTTGCATCCCATATTCCACATAGTCCTGTGCCATTTTAACTCCTTTGATTCTCAGCCACACATAGGCTTGAAGAAAAAAAACTTAACCTCTGGTCTATACTGCCTCACAACAAATTCTGCATCTTTTAAATCCCAGCATGATTTAAATTTCTCGGAGTTGCTGGATTTTAATCAGCATTGATAGAATTCAGATCATGTGTATTTCAGTATTTACATCCGAGAGAAACATTAATACATTGTTTGCATTGGTGTACTTATGCTTGTGTGTATCAGATAAATCAAAATAGAGAATGTGAGAACTCTGCGAAGGACAAAAGCTTAGAGAAACTCAATAGCTTGCCCTTCTGTTAGTCTTCGCTCAGGAATCAAATATGCTTTGGTTTACTTGTGCCATTCCAGGGGAAACCTATACAATTTGCATATCCGACTGATCCTGCCTGTAAGGGCAGTCCAAATCCGAAATGCTGGCAAGTTCCCTCGGTACAAAAGATGCTGCAACCCCAGACCATATATATCCAATGTAATTCAGAAAACAAAAACAGAACAAAATGTAAAATAGTTTCATTGGAGAAACAAGGCTGTTGAATTTGGTCAGAGTTTCAGAAGTCAAGTGTGTTGTGACTTTTGAGGTCAGGGGAGTGAGCATGGGACTGTCTGATGCTGGAATTTGGGATATATATGGGTTTCGTTGTCTGGTGGAGGAATGAGTAAGCAGGACAAAGTAAAGACAACACAAGTACAAGATTGGTAAATCACTATGATTAACCACGTTGTAATTAATAAAAACACTTTAAAAAAACCAAAAAAAAAAAACGACAACTTTGCAGCAGTCATAGAATGTTTTTTGGCCCGTTATTTGTTTTGGAATTACGTGGCAATTAAGCATTTTTGGACTTTGGAGGGACTTGTAAGTAGAGACAATTTTGATATTGAATGAGTAGGCATGATATTATTTATTGACTTGGCTATGTTAATGTGTGTTAATGTGTTAATTGTAGCAGAACAATTTTCTTAACCCTTTGCATGCCATCACACTTGCATATTATCTGAGAACTGCACAAGCCTAGCACAACCATCCTATTTGCCATTTTTGATATGTTGGGAACTATTATGTTTATATCATTACTTGATTTAATAAAATAAGTTCCTATTCATATTGCTTAAAATACAAACCTCAAATATGGGGGTTTTAAAAAATAAAAAGTCCCAATATGAAATGTTTAATTGGCTATTTTAGTCTAACAAACCCACATGAACCATTACTGTCAACATGTGGACCAAGTAATCTCTTAGTGCCAGCCCTTAATGAGAAAAAGTTCTAGAACATTAAAAAGGTCAATGTGATCACTGTCTTCTGTTTTGTATCTATATCTAAGATCGAGAATGCTGGAGACGTTCTTATAACTCCGCTGGAGCGGTTTCGTAAGGAGCAGATTGGTGCAGCTAAGGTGGGCAACATTTTGATGCTAATGGCTTATTTTGACCAACAAAATGACGCACCTAATGTAAATGTTCTTAAGCTTTTTTTTTTTTTTTATAATTTTTTTTTATTTTTGTGTTGTATGTCCAGTAGATTTTGGTATATGTATTTTGTATTCTATTTTTTTTTTTCTCCACCGTATTTAATAATAAGGATGTTGGACAGTTTAACTGGTCCAATGCGTTATGTGTTAATCTATTGTTCCAGGTGAAATTTTTACTTTATTTTTCATTTCTCCTTTTGGGTAGGAAGTGAAAAAAAAATATGACAAAGAAACGGAAAAATACTGCAGTGTTCTGGAAAAACACATGAACCTCTCCTCGAAGAAGAAAGAAGTTCATTTGCATGAGGTAAGTGTGCTTGTTAATCCCACGTGGTTCCCCTTTCCGTTAGCTGATCATGATCGTTATTTGTAAGTGACTAAAAAGTAATATGGGTCAATAAAACAAAATGGTAAGTGTGTGCTCAGTGGTTACTGGGTTTTATTATTATTTGTTTGATTTTAAGAAAAATGTGTGTGTAAATACAGGGTGCAGCAGAACAGATTAAACAGTTTTGACGGGTTATAAAAAATTTACTGAGGTCTATGGAGAAAAACTGTCTTTAATTTCCAATTCAGCAGTAAATACCTTTTTATATTCATTAAGTTTTGAAAATAATTTCCTCGAGAAGGCGGCCATTAGCAACAACACACTGTTGGAGACTATCTCTGAAGTTTTGTACAGCTCGTTCACACATATCACGGGGTATGGTAGGGTGTGAGGGCGATGTTTGAACACTTTTTTTTTTTCTTCAAATATCCCCAAAGAAATTTTTTTTTTTTTTTGCAAATGCTCAAATCTGGTGACCGCGCCGGGCCATCCCACATCACCCCTCAGAGAGACCAGACGTCAGGGTAACATTTCTTTCAAAACATTGAGTAAATTCCGGGCTGTGTCAGCTGTAGCCCTGTCCTGTTGGAACCAAAACTCCCCCCAATTCCTCTACAACAATCTCTTCCATTCTGGGCTGCAGAAAACTTTCCAACATTGAGACATAACAATCAGAATTCACGGTCACGCCTCCTCAAAGTACGGGCCTATCACTCCAAATTGTGATACGGCACACCACACCTTTACTTTAGGGGAACGAAGCAGTCTTTTGTGAATGATTCGTGGGTTATTTTGAGCCCAGTAGCGGAAATTTTGCTTATTCACAGCTCCACTGAGATGAAAATGTGCCTTGTTGCTACTGAAGAAAGCTGCTGCGGGAGGGATCTGTGCAAGCATTTGCTCACACAGGTTTCTGCAGTTGGCGTAATCTGTAAAACTCAATTCCTGAAACTGCAAATCTAAATGAAGAATCCTCGCCAGACTGCGATCTGACATTCCCAAAGCAACAGCATGCTTTCGAGCAGAACGTCCTGACGACTGCTCAATTGCTGCTCTCACCAGCTGCACATTTTCTGGTGTTCTTACGGAACTGCATCTGCCATATGTACCTCTTCTAAGCATGGCACCAGTTCCCTCCAACTGCCTAACCCATGACCGAATTGTGTTGGGAATGGCGGCGTTGCGCGGAATGTTCAACTGTCGCCGAAAAGCTTTGCGTCGTGATCAGACTGGTTGTTTTTGTGTAAAAAGCCCGTATGGCAAAACCTCGATGTACTCTGGTCCAGACTATGTTGGCTACCGAAATGGGGTGATGGACGGAACACAATGAGACCAGGTGCATCTGCCTCCCTCCACCACAGCCCGAGTATTGACCACTCAAAACGGCTTAATCGGTTCTACTGCACCATGTATGGTCTTTGTTATTCCAATGGGAAGGTATATTTTCAAACTCAGTACTGCATAGTAGATTCTGTCACTCCATGTATGAAGAAAAACGAACAAAAACCAACCCATAATGCATAGTATGACAGACACTGCAGTCCCATGGTGCCTGGCTTAGCTCAGGAAAGCTAATGAAACTCCAGAGTGGCATTATCTGGCTCTCTGGCTGAGGTAGTGGAGCTTGGTAGAAGCATCTGATGGACCCCAGGTAAGAAGTCAAACCTTTCTAAAATGATTTGCATACTTACAGTGCAGGGGTGCCAAGACAATTAGGGCATTGTTACAGTAGTGGTTATGGTACTTGTTCCTTTAGACAGTGTCAGTCCCACCAGTCATGCATATTTTGAAACACATCATGTGGTGGCTTTAGTACATGGTTTATTTTGTTATATTTTTTTGAGGTTACGGGCTGCTGTGTGAGTCATAATGTGTAACATTACCAAATTCTGCTTTGATCACATGGTGTATTCTTAAGATGTAATTAGTGTGGTGTGAATATAGATAAAGATGTGGTTTTACTTTGGGACCAGCACAGTTAAAACACTTTGCGGATTCTCAGACCAGTAGCTTCTCCACAAGGTTTCTGCAAAATAAAAAAAATAACATTTGTACTTCTATAAATGTGTCTCTTGTGGTAGATCAAGCCTACATTTAGAAAAAAAGCCACAAGTATGCCTCTGTGTTTTTTTTGGGGGGGAAGGTGGGGGGTTGTGGTAGATCTAAACTAAAATAAATCCTGCTTGTATTAATTAAACAAACTACACTTTATTTTTTGATATTTTAAAGTTTATACCTTAAAATGGCAATTATTAAAATTTAGTTTTGCCATAACCTTTAAAAGAGCACTATAGCGTTAAAAATAGAAATTTGTATTTCTAACGCTATAGTGCCTTTGTCACTTACATCACTCTCTCCCCTCCCTCCCTCCCCCAATGTAACGTTGGTCTCCAGAGTTCCGCTCTGCCTCTTTGGCTGATATCATTGAGAAACTAAAGCATTGGGAGGCTAGTCTGTATACACTGAAAATGTTTCACCAATCAGATGTTCTCTCTATTATTTGATTGAAATAGTGGAGTTTTACTGCACTGTTTTAGAGGAACTACTTCTAGTGGCAATATGACAGTCACTAGAGGCAGAATAACCCTGCAATTAAAACATTGCAGTTCTTGCAATAGCTGCAGGGTTAAAACAGAGGGGGTGGGGTGGGGCATGGCACCCCAGACAACTTTAGTTGCATAGACCACTTTATCTTAATAGAGTCCCTTTAAAGGGATTCTACTTGTATTACAAAAACATAAGCTTCTTGCATAGTTCATCCTACAAGAAGGTCCCTGTCAATGTGTCTAAAACTTCTGAAGATCACTGTGTCTGCAGCTAAAAGCGATACCCATTGCAAAAATTTGTCACAGGAAGAAGCTAATGCATTTATCTGCATGTCCTGAAACTTTTATTGTGTGTGTCTGCTGTTTGCAATCCTCCAATGCACCTTCCCTTACAGGATGCCAAAGCTGCTGTATCATGCATTTTTCTGTAGCTCCATTCACAAAACCATGAATGGAGCATTGCATCTTTAATGCTTAAAGGGCTACTTCAAGCACCATGGACACATCTTTGGTTTGAAGAGGTCATGGTGCAGGTAGTATTTAGCTATAAAACTCTGCATATATAGAGATGAACTCCTCTGAATCCGCGTCATTGGTGCCTCATCCACCAGCCCAGAACAAGAGTTTCAGAATGGCTAATGTCCATTCTGTGCCAACTTAAATGCATGGATGCTCATTGATTGGCTAGTAGCAGTCAGCTGAAGCTTTCAGCCAATCAGTGAGCGGCAGGATTGTTAATCCACTTACAAAAAAGATCCAGAGCTCGGGTGACCTAGATAAGTGGGCAAACTGTTGGAAAACAAAAATATTACTGGTGAACAGGGCCATGGTATTTCTGGCATCATGCCCACCAGGGCCCCCATAAGGGAGTGGCAGCCAGTACTCCTGTAAGTGGCCCGGTAGGGCAATGGAGCCCATGTGGAGCATACCACGTTCTAGTACTCCAGCAGACTGGGCCCCCCAATGGAGCACAGTGACTATCTGCCCCATATCTGAACACTTGCTCCTAGCTTTAGTAGAAGCTCCGTGGGAGTTTAGGAGAGGAGGCAGAAGTTTGCAGCCCTGTCATTCACGTACTCTAGAGAAGCCACTCTCCAACTGTAAAGAGGTGTGTATGTGGGTCTCTTGGTGTGTATGTGTGTGTGTCTATCTTATGAGATTGTCTGGAATTTGTGTCTGAGTGTTTATTGGGAGTGTTACATACCATTACTTAATGCAATATATCTATGAATGTGCATATTTATTTATAAAATATTTTACCAGGATGGATACATTGAGATTTCTCTTGTTTTCAAGTATGTCCTCGGTCTTTGTCCACAAAACATTGCATTGATACAATAGGATACAATTTAACAAAAATACAATGTGTGTGTCTGTGTATGTATGTATGTGTGTGTGTGTGTGTGTGTGTGTATATATATAGATAGATAGATAGAGAGATAGAGATAGATAGATATCTATATATAGATATATATAGATATCTATATATATATATATATATATATCGGCCATGACAGGTGCATTCTGTGCTGAGGTATATTGCCATAGATCTCGTAAAAGATTTTAGATTGAACGAAGATTTGACTGTGTCGCTGAGGTTATTCCATAATTGTGGTGCTCTGTAGGAAAAGGAGGATCAAGCCACTTTATTTCTGTATTACAGAATGCTAAATATCGTGCTAGTACTGGATCGGAGGTTATAGGAGGTGGAAACACTACATCCCCATAATCAATGACTGGCATTAGCATTTGTTGCACTATCTGTTTCCTAACTGCAGGGCTTAGGCAGGATTTGTTTCTGTACAGGGCACCTAGTTTTGGGTAAAATTTTGAAGAGATTTTTTTCAATGTGAGGGCCAAAGGATAGATTGTGGTCTAGCAACATACCTAGGCATTTAAAAGGGCAGACTGCTGTCAGTGTGCTATTTGAATTTGTTCTGATACACAATTGTTGATTTAGTAGTTTTACGTAATTTAGGTACTGTTCCAAAGATCATTGTAATGGTTTTGTCAGTGTTTAGGAAGAGTTTGTTATCCGCTATCCACTTTTCTACCTCTGTGTGAATTGATTTTGGAGCACAGAGTCCAGCTGCGGGAGCTTGGGTTTACTAGCGTAGATTAGTGTCGTCTGCATACATGTGTACAGTTGAGGCTTTGCAGACGTTAGGCAGATCATTTATAAATAATGTGACTAGCAGGGGGACGAGTATAGAGCCTTGGGGAACACCACACGAGACTGGAAAAGGGAGGGAAGCGCTATCAGAAATGGCCACATATTGCAATCGGTCTGAAACATATGATCGGAACTAGGTTAGCAGACTATCACCAGTGCCGGAGTTTTTGTTTTTGCAAAAGAATGCCATGGTCTACTGCGTCAAAGGCCTTAGCAAAATTAAGGAAAATGGCTCCAGTTAAGTATCCTTGTTCCTTGCCAATTTGGATGTCATTGCAAACTTTTCAGAGGGCAGTCGAAGTTGAATGATTTGGACGAAAGCCTGATTGATCAGGGGTCAGATCATTTTAACGTTGATAATATTCACATAGTTGCGTGAGGATGCATTTTTCCAAGATTTTTGACAATACAGGGAGCAATATCGAGCGATGGTTAGATACCAAAGTATTGTCACCACTTTTATGGATAGGTACAACTTTTGCAGCCTTCCAAAGTTTGGGTATGTATCCTGACACTAGTGATTAATTGATAAGGGTAGTGACAGGTTTAGCAATTGCTGGCGCACTGAGCTTCAGCAACATTGCTGGGATTTGATCTGGTCCACACTGGTTTTTCATTTTTAAATTCAGGTGTTTATTAATGACACTAACAGGCACAGGTCTAAAATGTAATTTCTCTAAATGAGGATTTTGAAGATTGGGCAGGGCCTGATCTTTATTTGCAGTCTGAAAATAAGTGTAATTTGTTATCTTAGCAACCAGGGTGGTAGCACATCCAACAAAATAATAATTATTAAAGGCATTTGCTACATCTAGGGGGTATTGCAATGTTTGGTTGTCTATTTTGACAATGGAGGGTTGGGAGTGGATTGTGGGGGTTTGTATGCTATTTCTGATTTTTCAGAAGTTTCTTGGGCTTGATAGGTTGTTGTTAAAATTTTAACTGAAATATTGGGCCTTTGCCATTTTTGTTTGTTTTTGTGCATACATTTCGCCATTGTCTGTAAGTACAGTGATCATTCATGGAGCCAGTACGCTTGAACTTTGACCACAGTGAACCTCTAAACTGGTACATTTGAATGAGGTCAGCTGTAACCCAGGGCAGGTGTGTCCCTTTTTGTTGCACTTTACATAGAGGGGCATGCAAATTCTAAACACGAAAGATTTTGGACTGAAAAAAATGCAATTGCATAAGACCTAATTTCTGCCATGATAGGTTCTTGAAATCATTTAAAAAGGATACAAGATTAAATTTTTTGAAAAACCTGGTGATTATAATCTTAGGAGAGGATTTAGTGGCCTTTATTTTGTGTATGCAGTACGCTAGGCAGTGGTCACTGAAACTGAATACAATCTAGCAAGGTATGGTTCTGGCTTTTAATATTAATGCGAGTTGGGGAGGAAATTAATTGTGTTAGCTGCAAAGTCTTAAACCGCCAACATGATTTATTATTGTTAGGATTCAGCCAATCAATATTAAAAACTTCAAAAACCAAGAGTTCACTTTTTTGGTTTTGAGCATATCTCTTTAGAGTATCTGTCTGGGAGCCTGTGCATTGTCAGGCACCGCCAGTGGGCTTGTAAGGGGCCACAAGAATTTTGATTGTGGCCCTGTTGACCACTACAATTGGCTGTAATAGTTATGATGGTTGGAGTAATCCTTTTTTAGTGCTGAATGACATATTCTTTAAACTTCCAATTGTAAAACTTTTTTTTTTTTTTTTGCTTACTTTAAAAAAATTAAATAAAATCTCTCTCTCACACACACAGCTGGTGCAGTATGAGCATAGTACATCGGTTTACATATACGTGGCTTCAAGTATTAGCACATTTTTTGTTAGGTTATGCATGAACCTTGCAAATAATTTACTGCTCATACCAACATATCATACAATCTAACTGATGGTAAACTTGCGATATTAGTATGCGTTAAAGTCACGGGATGTAGTTTGGCCCTACGTACACTCTGGGGTTGCCAGATGTAGCTAGTACACATTTGGTCCTTTCTTTATATCCTGACTAACAATATAAAATAACATGGAATACAAGGAACATGAGACATGTCAAAGGGGGAGCGATGTAACTAGACTACTAATGTGCAACCAGACTACATTGCGTGTCGGGGAATAGCCCCAATGCTGTGTGTATTTACGCCTGGTTGTAGCAACAGGATGTATGGGTGCCGATTAACGCTGATGCCAGGCGGGGGGTGGGTGATAACTGCGGTCTGTAGACCACCAATGCATGGGTGTGTACTAAGTATATACCTGCAACTTGAGATGAGAATACTATACTATATAAAACTTTAGAGTCAACGAGGCATCTGGGGTAGCCCAGTGCATTACAGCATATTGTTAGGCTTGCTTCAGGTAGTCTCTGCCATGATATGAGTGTCCTTGGGTTTGCGTGGGACGAAAGGGGTCACTCCTTCAGGGTTCCAACGGTGGTTTGGTCTGCTTGTTCCCATGGTCTCAACTGAGTGTAAAGTATCCTGCCGTAGTCCTAGGGTGGGCAGCAGAGATGCTGCTTCTTGTAGGTCATGCGCCTCGTTTTGTCGCTGGAGCTCTCGGACCTCTTGCTGTATCGTAGGAATGTGGTCCGTGCAGGCACTGGATGTGGACTCTAAGGCTCCCATTCGGCCCGTCAAGCTGTGTATGTCGGCCCGGAGCATGGCGACGTCTGTCTGGAGCGCCCTCTGAAATTCAGTCACAGGTGAGTTATCTGTTTTCTTGGCGACTGGTGTCTGTCTCTGTGCCGAAGATATGTCAGCCTCTTCACCCTCCGAGGAGAGGTTGTCTGATGACTCATAGTAATTTTCAGGGTAGTCAGACATTTTGGGCCCAGTAGCCTCGCATGTTTGTCGCAGGAGGTCTGTAATGTTTTTCCTTTGCCTCGGTTTGTCCAGTCTCAGTTTTTAATCTTGTCCAGCAGTCACTATCCACTCCAGGTATGACCCTAGAAAGCAGTTTGGTCGGTCCAAATTGGTTGTTTTGGGTCCAAGATTGCAGCAGCTCATGTGCCATGCGACTGTTCTGCTCAGTTGCTAAACTCCGTCCCCCTTTTTGCTTATTTTTACAGAAGGAACTCTTAAGTGTTTCAAAAATGAAAAATAATTTACAAGTAGCTTATGCTTTAATAGTATATTAAATGCACTAGTACTGCTCTTGACGTTTCCAATACAGCGAAAACCAGTGTTTAAAACTGGTACGGTAGGTACTGTATTGCTGTGGGCCCATTAGCTTTTTGTTTTTATATTTTTATTGCTAACAAAACCTATTCAATCCAGTTTCAGCAAGACTGCATTTATTTAGAAACCTTTCATTTAATATATCTGTATAAATTATAATACACTAGCTCACCATCTGATTCGCTACTAGGTAAATGTGAACAAAAGTCAGACTGTTTATATGGCCTTGATAAATGGTTACGGCTTTGTTTCCAATTTACGGGCTTTTGTATATGCTATTAAAGGAAATGAACATTGGCCACTGTGTATTATTGAAACAAAACTGATTCAGTGTGTCCAGGCCTTTTATGTTAGATTCCCATAATTAACATGTCTGAGTGTAGGTACACTCAGAGTGGAGCCTGAACCAGCGCAGAGACATCGGCACTGGAATAAGGTAAGTGACAGAAGAGGTTTTTAAATCATTTTGCACCCCAGGTGGAGGGGGGGAGGAGGGCACTATAGAGCTATTGTGTTAGGCGCTATATACTAGCATTATAGTTTCAATTTCATTTTGTCCAGTCTGCCCAATGGTAATTGACTATGAGTGCTGGTAGTGAGATGTAATGGATGAAAATAAAAAGGATTAATGCAGAATTATTAATGTGGCTGAAGGGTTGGCCCCTAGTTTATAGCAAACCATTCCTAAACTACTAAAGTGAACAGTGACACCAGGGAATTCAAGCAAGATCCCTCCCAAAACTGCAATTTTTCATAAATAAATAGATGTTACTCTTTAAGAATTGAACAGGAAGACTACAGGGCCATTATCTATACATCCAAACCACTTCATTAAGCTCAGGTTGTTTTGGTGCTCACAGCATACCCTTACTGTTAATGAGGAAAAAAATACACTGCCACTTTAACACTTTATAACTCTCTGTACACCGTCTTTACAAGAATATTGATCGACACCTGAAACTGCACAGAAAATTCATGAAGCCTGGATGTTAAAAATCGTTTTGTTAGTAATACGATGCTAAGCTTATAGACTCTGGCTCGTTTCTTTAAATCTCTAAAACATAGCCACGTTTTGTTTCCTGTGGACACACACTCACTCAGTTTACACTCGCACACTGTCTCAGTTCATTAAATAATTTTTTTTTAATTATTCCTATATAAAATCTATTTGATTATCTTTTTATTTATCCTTTTCCTTTATTTTAAAAAAATTAAATTTCTATCAAAAAATATATAACCCTGATATAACTACTTACAAGACAAACCACGAAAACCATTATCAGCATATTATTATTATTATATAAGAAAAAACAGAATAAAAACAAAATAAAGGACATAATCTTTGATTCTCTCTTAATTATCCACCATAGCCTTTTACTTTAAATCAGGTTTGTTGGTTTTTTTTAAATCTTTTTTTGTAGTTGTAATTTCATGATTACAATTGTTAGTTAAAAGAATACAGGATGGCCCTTTATTTTTTTTATTGCGTTCAATTAATATTTTGTGCCAGGTGGCGTGCACTGTGTCAAATTGTCTCTGTATGGAGTGTTCAAACCTTTCCACGGAATATAAAGAAATATCGTCCTACCCTTGCTTAGAATTTCAGGCTGTTTTTAAAAAAAAAAAAAAAAGTTGTGAAATGACTTTATTGTATGGTACAAACCCTTCTTTCTCATTCCCAGACACATATCCAGACCTTTATTACTTTAACTTGGGCGATTGCCCTAGAAAGAGAGATTTGCCCTTAAATCTTCCCTTTATAAGGCATATAATGTGATCTTGCACTGTGCTCAGCAGCTGGTGCAGAGTGAATTCAAGCTATCCTCCCCTAGAACGTTATGGCATCGATCACATTTTAAGGTCTAATCCCCTATTAAGTTTTGGCAAGTGCAAAGCATTCTTTGCACCTGGAGTTATGTTCCAGTGCAGAACACAGCTTTGTGTGTGAATTCCTTCCATGAACGTGGATGGCCTGTGATGGCTCTGGGGTTGAACTGCTTGTAGATTAGGAAATGTATTAGAACAATGGGATTCAATGCACTGATGGGGACAAAAGTATGTGCTTAATACACCTATGTCAATATAAAAGTGAATGTACAGTAAGCACAGTGGATGAGTTGCATTTAATGTAAATGTCAACTTCTTGGCCCCTAGCTATGCAATTTCCTAGCAGCTTTGTTTGTTTGTGGTGTTCTTTATCTCTACTTTTATTTTGTTCCTTGTTACAGGGTGGGTATGTAAGGGCGACAGGGAGTAATTGATGTATTCAGTAGCTGTAGACCAAAATCAGTGGGATTTGTTTTGGGATGCCTAACTGTTTGCTGCAGGATTGAGGCAGCAGGTAGAAACTGCGCAAGGTCTTTGGATATTTATCAGGGTAGGGCAGGAGGCTGCTAGATGATGAGTATATAATAGTGTCTTATACAAGGGGTGAGAGGATGCAGTGCTCAAACTTCAGTCATCATTGGTGGCAGTGAATTCACAGAAAACCGTCTGCATCTCTTAAATGGACACTACAGTCACCAAAACAACTTTTTCTTAATGAAGAGGTTTTGGTGTATAAATAATGCCCCTGCAGTCTCACTGCTCATTTCTCTGCCATTTAGGAGTTAAATTATTTTGTTTAGGCAACCCTAGTCACACCCTGCCTTCCTAAATATTTCCTGTAAATAGTCATCAAATGCTTATACTTTCTTAATTGCAAATTCTGTTTAATTTAGAATTTCCTATCTCCTGCTCTGCTAATATCTTGCAAGACCACAAAAGAGCCTCCTTTTATGTAATTAAAGTTCAGTTTACAGAGCAGGAGATAAACTTTCAAATTAAGTTACCTCTGGTTGACAAATTGAAACCATTTTGTTTTCATGCAGGCTGTGTCAGTCACATGATTTAGCTTCTAAATGGCAGAGAATTTAGCAGTGAAACTTCAGAGGCATGGTCTATTCACCAAAACTGGGCTTCATTAAGCTACAGTTATTATGGTGACTAGAGTGTGTACCAAACCACGGGCTGTGTAAGTAGGACTGTCCGCACAGGGATTGTCACGTTTCTGTGACATTTGTTTCTATATGCCTCCAAGCCTAAAGTTGACATACCTCCCACTGCCTTGTTTTGTTAAGTGACATACATTTTTAATACTTTTATTATTAAACCATTCTTCCCCCGTTTCTCACTTTTGTCTTAAATACAATATCCGACTGTCTCACAATCATAGTAGTACCAGACGTGTAGTGAACATTTATAAATCCATTGATAAATGTATAAGACAAAAGCACTGGTGGGCTTCTGTCATGTCTGTCTTGTCCTATGTACATTTGCGTGTCATCCTGTCCAGTGTATCTCCAGAGTGCCTGCCGGTCTCATCCAGTGGACATCTATCTGTCTCTCTATCTTATCTCATTTGGCTGCTTATTTTTGATGTTTCTCAATTTGGGTGTAATGTATGACAGCCAAACTTTTAGATTTGTATGTATTTTTGTGTCTAGTTTACACTGAATTCTTGTATTCTAGGCAACTACTAACATTATTTATTTTTTTATCATAAAATGTTTAAGAAGTTTCGACCCTAAATTCTATAGCTTCCGATTACTCCTGTTAGAAATCATGATTCCTACATACAAGAGTTCCATTCCTATATGACTCAGCCAGCAATTGAGGCGTAATAAATACTTCATATTAATGTGTAATATGGACTCAGTAGAAACAGATCAAAGCCAACATTCAAATAAATTGCATTCTGTTGACAACGCGAGTTTGAGTAAATTGAATTGCTGGTCCTACATCGTACGCATTTGTGTTGGCTAACTCGGTGCCACTCGTTGTATCCATCTCCATATGTTGAAAGGCTGAGTGGATACTGATGCATTTTAATCAGTTTGGTAAGCTCAGCAGTTTAAATTCAGTCAGATATCACTCAAATACCATATTGCTTCTTGATAAAACACTTTTTTCTTTATTATTGTTTTTATGTCATCAATGGTATTCTATCAGCTAAAAGTTGCTTTTACAATTCTAGTTCTAACCGTGTGTATTTTCTGTTCAGCATTTCACGCACAGCATACTGCAGTATATGCCTGTTTAAACCAGAACTGTCACTTCCACCTCATTATTTACTAATAAAGCAAGAGAGGTTAGTTAAAAAAACGAAACTCATATTTCACCCACCTCCTTTCCACTTTCAGATTGTGGGCGATGTAATTGTCCTATGATGAGAATCTACGGAAGAGTTCTGTATGAGCGCATGCATGCCTGGTGTTTTTCTTTAGCAGTGCAACAGGCGTGAGTGCACTGTGCATGCATCACTGCAAGGGTTAACTAATTTACCTACTTTGCCTGTTGTACCTGGGACAACATGTAATCCTTTAACCCCTTAAGGACACATGACATGTGTGACATGTCATGATTCCCTTTTATTCCAGAGGTTTGGTCCTTAAGGGGTTAAAAAAAAAAAAAAGAGTAAAGAAACCATTTTTAGATTTTAAAAACAAAAATAAAAACCCAACAAAGTAAATACAACTAATTAAAAAAAAAAAAGCTGGCCATCTGGCTGTATTAAAGTTCTAAAACCTCTGCTGTAATATTACCTTTTTAAATGGCTTTTACGCGGTTATTGTTTTTTTGTTTCTTTTTTTTAAAACCGTACTGACATCTAGTGGTGAAAGAGCAATAAGCATATTTTTAGCTTGCGCAGCAGTCAGAAAGCATGGCAATTTGTTTTGCATGATTGTTTCCTTAATGCAGCAAATAGTGGATAAGGATTTTCAATATTGTGCTCTGGAAATCAAATGAAAGACTTTGCAAATAGCATAGGAATCTTGTTCAACTAATGTACAACAACAATTTAAGCCGATGAAATAAACCTAAGCTGTATTTAGTTTCACTATTTGCCCTTGAAGTTCTACATAAAAGAAATTCTAATTCTTGCTATGGGGGAAGGCCAGTGGAGTGAATTTCATGTTTTGTAGAATGTTGCACCATAAGCTTGCCTTTTTAGCCACTCCCCCTCATTCTAGAAAAAAATACTTAATTGACAAACATGTATACAGCTCAGTCACTGACATATTTGAATTATCTGAACTGAAAATTAACTTAACACTTGAGGAGACATATAGCACGTCCTTACCAATTTTGGTATGACAGTCACAATTTTAAGATCCTCTCCTGCTGTCCCTGGTTTGTTTCCTGGTTTTGCTTTTGGGGACACCACGGAAAAGTCCAAAGAAAGTGTGGCGGGAGTGCATAGACGCTCTTGCATTATGCCAATGGCACTAGGACCCTGCAGCCTGGTTGTCCATTAAAAAGCTGCTCACTCTGATCTGTGTATGTACAAAGCTTAACTCATAACTGCGGAGTATTTCTGTCGTGAGGGCGAGAGATGCTTCTGATGCAGCATTCTGCAAAACATTTATTTTATTGTGCAAAAACTATAAAAAATTGAGCATGCTAAACTACAGCTTATTAATGAGACCAAAGCCTATTTAATGTATTAAAGTTACTGGTATACTATTACTTGAGTGTCTGTTTTTTGGGGTTTTTTTTTTGTCTACTTTTCCATATTTGTTATACTGTTGCATTAACAAAAAGACCGTTTTGCATCATGTGGACATTTTGAGCACTTTACATAGTTTTGGCCTAGTATTCATATATATTATTTTGCCTCTAACAAGAGAATATTGTACCGTTTTTTTTTTTGTTTGTTTTTTCAGGCTGATAGCCAGGTGGACCAGATGAGACAGCATTTCTATGAAGTATCCCTGGAATATGTTTTAAAGGTCCATGAAGTCCAGGAAAGGAAAATGTTTGAATTTGTGGAGCCAGTAAGTATTGGTAATTGGTAACATTTAAGAACATTTTCCATGAAATAGACATTTTGTGGCAAAAACTAAAGTAATTGGATTGTTTAACACGCCCACAAACACTTAGCTCCACTCCCAAGCCAAAAGTCTGTATGAGGTAGACACAGTCGCGCAATGGAACAGGCAGGTGGACTTAAGGGGTTACATAGAAGGACAAATAGGTAGACTTGCGCACTGACAGAAATTTGGTTAATCTGAATTGATTTATCCAAAAATAAAAAATTTATTCAAACTGATTTGGGTCCCTTCTATGCTTTGCTTTGGCAGAATTTATTTAGCATATTTTTGTTGCAAACACATTGGGACAACTGATCTCGTTTTAAATTTTTTAAGCATTGAGAGCCTGTGAGGGCTAATAATAGACATAGGGGGGGAGCTGAGCATGGTTCAGCAAAAAGTCATGCTGTTGTTGCAGTTGAAAGGCATTAAAGGGACATGCTAAACACCAAAAAAGCAGTTATGGTATATAGATTATACGGAAGTATCACTGCTCATTTATTTGCCATTTAGGAGATAAAAATTTTTCAAAGTTATTTATTGTCTGGAATTCTAAGTACTTATCAAATTTTAATCAAAATGAGTTGAACTGGAAGCATAGCTGATCTGAAGAATTTTTCTATCTGGGCTACTTTTTACTTTTAAACGGTTACTCGAATGTAAAAAGTGTTTTCACAAACATTTCATGTTTTGGATAGAGGATACCTTTCTGAGGTAGCCTTCTCCTATCCACACCTCCCCGGCTGGGACTCTCTCAACCTTCACGAAAAAGTTATGGTTTCCGTTTTGATTGTACAGCGCAGTGTGTTTACTTTAGACATTCTTATCCTTTTCTCTGTGAATTGCAGTTTAAAGGGACACTATAAGCACCCACAGCACTTTTTCTTATTGAAGTGGTCTGGGTGCCAGGTCTCTGCTGTTTTAACCATGCAGCTGTTGTCATGGCTGTGTGAGTGAGGCACTCCAAATGAATTAAGAGTAAAGACCATCTGATTGGTGTAGCATAGTTTTGCTGCGCATGCACAAAAGCTTCCCAATGCTTTCCCGTGGAAAACTATTGGTTTGGCTGAAATCATTCTTAGACAAGGAGGCAGAACTTCCCTGTGGAGATTGACACAACAAGGGAGAAAAGGTAAGTGAGATACTTTGTTTTACTCCGTACACCTGGGGGCCGGAATACACACACTTATTCCTAAAGCTATAGTGTTACTTTAATAATATGCATCAGGCTGTTAGACTATAGCAGGCTATTAACAGGAGACGTTTGAAATTAAACATACTGTGTAAAAAGGTAAGCTAAAAAAAAATATATATATATTTTTTTCAGGAACTGTGCAGGGAGGTTGTGTGAGCCTCAGTCATGGGTTGCATAAACAGTGATTTAACTCCTAAATGGCAGAGAATGGAGTAGAGAAACAGCAGGGGTATGAGCTATACAGCAAAACCCCATAATAAACTGAAGTTGTTTTGGTGCTTAGTGTCCATTTAAAATAAACAATCACATTTCAGAATTGTTAATATTATGTTGATTATTCCCATATACTAAACAAATAAATGTTTTGCCAAGTTTGGGGGGATACTTTATGCCAGAGGTGGGTAACTGTTTGCACTCTGAAATCACCATGCTCTTCTTGCACAGCTTACACGTTTTGAGAGGCAGTGCAGGGAACTGGAGATGTCATTGTCAAAGTTCCCTTTTTTCCATCTAGGCTTCTGTAACTTTCCTGAATGAAAGATAGATTGATTCCCTTTATTGCAAACGTTCCTGCTTTAGATAAGATAACTAGGTATCTACTCTAAACAAGCATACTTTAAGGGGGATGTGAGGGGCAAAGATTGGAGCAGAAAATTTTGGTTCACTGCACAATAAAATAGGTCATATTCAAAGTGCCAATCGTTGTAAGAAATGAAAAACACAATTGGCAATGGCAAGTCCATCTGTCCCCCGTTCTTAATCAAGTCAGTCATTTAGCTGAATGATTGGCAAGCTTAATGTTACTAATCTCACTGTGCAGTGAAAAGCACCGGAAACTCTTCTGAGAGCATTGGTATGATCACAGGCAACTTCATACTGCGATCAGATTCAGTACTAATCTTAGTACTAATAGAAAACCGAAATGCCACGCATTATCATAAGGGGGCAGAAATCGTCATAATGCAGATGCCTTTCTTTTCAGTTTTTGAACAGTACTAGACTAAGTACCAATCACAGTATAAAGTAGCCTGTCAGTCTTATCAATCCAACAAGCTATTTATTTAGTCCTTTGGAACTAAATAAATTTGCAACAATGTCATGACTTTTGCCAAAATAAAATGCTAATGGAGCTGTGAATGTGGCTTGCTTGTACGGCTAGCCCTTCTCACCTGATTTCTAGCCACACACAGCTCAGTGTATACATTGAAGTGAATGGTAACGGAGCACCAATTCATGCACTTCAAGAGTTAATGATAGACGTGCAGGAAGCTAAATAGATCTTGTACTGCATTAAATAACCATTTGCTCATCTACAAAATGTAAAAAATGTATTTGAGTGTTCACATTATGAAACTTAAAGGGATACTCCAGGCACCCAGACCACTTGTGCCCATTGGATTGGTCTGGGTGCAAACTCCCACTACCCTTAACCCTGCAAGTGTAATTATTGCAGTTTTCATAAACTGCAATATTTACATTGCAGGGTTAAGTCCTCCTCTAGTGGCTGTCTAAAGTGTTTTCAGCAACGCTGGACGTCCTCACGCTATGTGAGGACCTCCAGCGTCACCGAAATCCCCATAGAAAAGCATTGTATGATTTCCTATCGGGAGGTCTAATCTGTGTGCGCGGCTGTTGCCGTGCATGCGCATTAGGTCTCTCTTGACGGTGGGGGAGGAGATTAGGCGGAGCCTGACCCAGCGCCGAGGGACATCAGCACTGGACTCTGGTAAGTCACTGGGGGGTGGGAGGGAGAGGGGCACTACAAGGTACTGCAGTGCCAGGAAAACAAATGTTTTTCTAGCACTGGAGAATCCCTTTAAAGACAATACTTTCTGTGTGTCTCCCTGTCTGCCCTCTTCTTCTCTCTGTAGGTTTTACTAGACGTTTAGCTCTGTCTGATCAGTGACTGAACTCTGTACGTACTGCTGGGCAAGACAAAAGGGAACAGATAAACCAGGGGTCAGCAACATATGGCACGTGTGCCATGCATGGCACTTATTCCATAGTTTGTTCAATCTGGCAGCTGGGCTTCAGATATCTGCTAGTGCAACCTGAGTGGTGATTGCAGGTGGTGAGGGACAATCCTCGATTTAAAGGACCAATATAGTGCCAGGAAAAGAAACTAGTTTTCCTGGCACTATATAGTCCTTAGGTCCCCCCTCCCGCTGGACTGAAGGGGTTAAAATCCCTTCAGCCACTTACCTTAATCCAGCGCTGGTGACCTCTCCTCCCCATCCGACATCGGTGCCCAAGGGGAGCCGAATGCAGCCAGAGCGGAGTGCGCATTCAAACCGCCCATAGGAAAGCATTACTCCATACTTTCTTATGGACATTCTGCATGCTCAATGTGATTTCCGCATAGTGTGTTGCGGAAGCACCTCTAGCGGCTGTCAGGAAGACAGCCACTAGAGGCTGGATTAACCCTGCAATGTAAACATAGCCGTTTCTCTGAAACTGTTATATTTACAGCTGCAGGGGTAAAACCTGGGTGACTATAGTGGTCCTTTCAACATTACAGCACTTAGAGGATCTCCGATCACTTCCTCCCAGCACTTGTGAATGGGAATCCAGACTGGAGTAGAGCAGCCTGCAGCAATTTTCACAGCTCGTCTCCTTGACCTGTACCTGGCCAACACAGTCCCCACTGAAACACAAAGGAGCAGCCCACACTGCTAGATATACACAGAGCTGCAGGAGAAGCCTCTTGCTAACACTAATGATGCAAAGGGCCAAACACACAACACCGTTGACAATACACATGCACGCACAAGTCGCCTCTCACATGCACAACCGGCAAGCAGCCCCACACATACTCAGCACCAAACACACAATTTGACATTTCATCCACACACACAATTACACAAGCAGCCCGCATGCACAGCCCACATTCATCTTTATCATACACAATACCACAAACACCTCATGCACAATACAATATAACAGCCCACATACGCACAACTACAACGTTACAAAGCAACTGCAGCTCCCATAAATAACACAAGCATAATATGGCAACATACCACCCTCAATTTAAAAAAAAAAAATGACCAGCACGCCAAGGGACTTTAAAATCTTGTTTGGCAGAGTACTACTGAAAGGTTGCCTACCCCTGAGATACACTGTAATTCACTAAAGTGTGAATTTTTAGGATTTCAAAGTCCATTTCAAATTTTAAGACTAAAGTAGCTGAAACTGGAAGCATGGCTGAATTGGAGATTATTTCCATATCAGATATTTTGGCCTTTAATTTAAAGTTCACTTTGATTTCCAAACAATTCTCACTTGTGTGAATAACCCGATTTGTGTGAAATGGGTAGTGTGGTTAATGGTAGTTATTTGTTTATTTACTAAAGTGAGAATGGAAAGTGAATTTCAAACTTAAAGGAACACTATAGGGGCAGGAACACAAACATGTATTCCTGATGCTATAATGTTAGAAACACTATGTTGCCCCCCTGGGCTGCCTAAATATAGTAAAATCTTACCTTTATTCCAGTCTGCTGCTACTGGATCGGCCTGCTTGGATGACATCCAAAGTGTTGATCAAAGCCAATCACAATGCTTTCCCATATGAAAGCATTGGATTGTCTGAGACTGTCAAGGAGGTAGACCAAGGCAGAGTCGGCACAAGCCATACACTGTCCTGGATAATCCGCATCTCCTCATAGAGATGAATTGAATCAATGCATCTCTATTAGGAAAGTTCAATGTCTCCATGTAGAGGGTGGAGACACTGAATGGCACTGCTGCTCACTGTGCAGCACTGTCCCACAAAGCACCTCTAGTCTGAAAAGGCCGTGTTTACTACAAAAAGCCTTCACGGTCTGTCTAGACTCACCTGAATAAATACAGTAAGCTGTAGTTGTTCTGGTGATTATAGTGTCCCTTTAAGGCCAGAGTAACTTCAAGCATAGCTGACTTACAGAAATTTTGAAGTTTTGCTATTTTGACCTTGAATTTGAAATTAAAGTAGTTGAATCGCCTTGAATTCTTTTATTTTTTTATTTTACTAAATTAATGAGAATTGAAGAGTAAGAAAGATGCAGCACAGCTGTAAGATGACATAACATTTTAGTTGTGTTGGTGCAAAATTAGCTTTTTCTATCACAGTCATTTATCAGGCCACATTGACGGTCTCGGTATCCCGTTGTGGTAATGGTTTTTAACACAGGGTGTCCTCTGATCTTGTGCTCATTTTGACATACCCTTTTAATATGTAAAAGGAATATTTATGTTCTGTGAAATGTAATATACTCCATTAAAACTACATAGATCTATAATAAAATGCTTTACAGTCACTGCACACCTCATCATGTTAATGCGTTGACCCTAGCATGTGGCATTACGCAAATGTACTTTGCATAATAATGATATAATTTTACACAATTTCATTGTGTTGTCAAGAAATGACTAATTCTAATCTGTGTACCAAGTTACATTTCCGTCCCTCCATAATTTGACTAGTCTAATTCCGGTTGTGTTTTGGATTCCCATGTTTGTAGCTGCTAATTTAGCTACAATAACACAAAGATGTTTATTCGTTAAACACTAGATTGCAAAATCTAAGGTAAAGTAGACAAGCTGTGACTGTTGCAAAGTTCTCCAAAGTGACTAATATTGAGAAGAGGAGAATATAATATTATTAATATTTACTTATTTATTTTAAAGGGACACTATAGTCACCAACACAACTTTAGCTCTGTTTTTGTGTATAGATCGTGTCTCTGAAGTTTCACTCCACAATTAACTACCATTTAGGAGTTAAATCCCTTTTATTTCTGTTTATGCAGCCCTAGCCACACATCCCCTGATTGTGACTGACACAGCCTGCCTGAAAAAACAAAATGGTTTAAATTTTCAATCAGATGTAGCTTGCTTTAAAAGGTTTTTATCTCCTGCTCTGTATATTGAACTTTATTTACATATAATAGGTTCCTGCAGGGTCTAGCAAGCTATTAACGGAGCAGGAGATAAAAATTCTAAAGTAAACAGAACTTGCAATAAACTTAGTGTAAACATTAAATGACTATTTACAGGAAGTGTTTAGGAAGGCTGTGTAAGTCATATGCAGGGAGGTGTGACTAGGGTTGCCTAGACAAAATAATTTAACAACTAAATGGCAGAGAACGGAGCATTGAGACTGCACGGGCATGATCTATACACCAAAACCGCTTCATTTAAGGGATTCTATAGTGCCAGTAATACAAAGCTGTATTCCTGGCAGTTTTGCTTCCCCCTAACCAGTGAATAAAGGGTTTAAAAACCCTTTATTTACTTACCTGATCCCAACACCAATGTCCCTCGGCACTGGGTCAAAGCTCCTCCGTACCGCAATGAGCGGGCTCTAATGCACATGCACTGCAAATTAATCAATGCTTTCCTATGGGGGAAAATCTGACGCTGGAAGTCCTCATGCAGAGCGTGAGGGCGTCCAATACCGGACCAAAGGTCTGGGTTTTTTTTTAGATTCAGGAAGCCCTGTAGTGGCTGTCTGGTAGACAGCCACTGTGGGCAGACTTAACGCTGCAATGTAAACATTGCAGTTTATTTGGAACTGCAATGTTTAACATTGCTGCCTTAAGGGCAATAGGGACACTGTACCCAGACCATTTCAATTCGCTGAAGTGGTCTGGGGATCACAGTGTCCCTTTAAGCGCAAGTTGTTTTGGTGACTATAGTGTCCCTTTAACCTAGTACGATTATGCTATATGATCGCATTTAATCCATGTTTGTGTTGTAAAATTTTCAGTACTGTGATGAATTATGCATTAAATAAAGCATTCCACATTTGCTTGAATTGATGTCAAGCTGATTCCTTCATGTATATTGAATGAGGAGAGATTCCACTAGGCTACTTCTTATACTTCTAATCTGTTTTATGTTCTAGCTTCTCGCTTTCCTGCAAGGGCTTTTCACATTTTACCATCATGGTTATGAACTGGCCAAAGATTTCAGCGACTTCAAAACTCAGCTTACCATCAGCATTCAGAATGTAAGTGTTTCTAGGATACCGCACGTTATCTGAAAGAGGCACAATGATTGCTTCTGGAGCTTCATTTTTCTAGATTTAATGTCTACGTGGCTCTATGCTTTGTACTAAACGCAAAATGTAATATGACATTATAGTGATTCTTCATGGTTGTTATTAGCAACAGGCAAGCATGGTGAAGTGTTTTTAGAGTGGAAACAACTTTCCTTTTGTAGCCCAGGAATAGTCAGACAACAAAACCTGTATATCATTTAATGCAACTTCTTGTTTACAGTAAAAGCCATTATATAATATTAATAAAGATCTATTAAACCTTATGTAGTGTGACCTGTGCCCTCACTCATAACTAAACCTTTGATAAAGATTTTTTTTTTTTTTCTTCAAATATTACATACACATTGCAAAGAGATTTCACACCTTTCTCAGACAAAGGATAAAGGAATCGCATACAAATAGATTTGGTGTAATAGATGACACACAAAGGATCACTGTTAAATATCACACACAAAGAGAATAAAAAAATGTGTAAAGAGGTATGCAAAAAGATTAAGGGATTGTAAACGTACACAGGTATGAAATCACACAGTGCTGACAGATCACAAACTGTGACACACAGTGCTAACATTTCAGACGCACAATACGAACACATAACACATTCAATGACGCTTACACAATGGCACAATGCTAATATATCACAGACCGGGACACCCTCGGCAGCAAGAAGGAAGATGCTTGTACTGGGCATGTGCAAATTTGTGAATTACAGAGAGGTACATGGTGGTTAGGTGAGCTTGACAAAGGAAGGGGAGCTTGCCTTAAGCTCCACCCTTTGTACTTTACATTTAAAGTAGGGACTACTTTGTCAAGTGATGGAAAGTTACAGGAGACCGACAGGGCTGGTGCAAAGATTTTTGCCGCCCTAGGCAAAAAAAATTTGCCGCCCCCCATATGCTCTGGCCACCATGTGACATCCCAAAGCCCCACCCATATGATCTGCCATATGAGCCAACACCAATGCTGCGCACCATGTCTTTTCTCTGAAAAGGCAGTGTGTTTACATTTGAAAAGCCTGCAGGGACAGGCTATAGACGCCAGAACCACTACATTTAGCAGTAGTGGTTCTGGTGACTATAGTGTCCCTTTTAATGTGAGGTAAATTAGAGATTATTGCCACTAATAATATACTGGATTGCCTACTAACCACCAAAAGAGGACAATCTGATGGCTCCACTGGTTTGGTGTTAAAACAAGCTCTCTGAAGGCCATGCTCACTAAAATAAACGAACAGGAACAAGCTCCATTTTTGGGGCCCCTACAAGGCCCACCCATGAGTTTGCTCACAGGGAGTGGAGTGTATGTGTGTAGAGGATGTAATGTTTGTGTCTGTCTTCTTATGGAATGTAGTGTATAGGGATGTAGTGTGTGTGTGTGTATATAAGGTAAGCAGTGTGTGTTTGTGTGTTAGGGATGCATTGTGTGAATCTGTTTGTACGTGTAAGGGATGCAAGGTGTGTGTATGTAATATAATGCAGTGTGTGTCTGTAAGAGATGCATTGTGTTTCTGTGTGTTAGGGAAGCAGTGTGTGTGTGTGCAAGGGCTGCATTGTGTGTGTATGTGTAAGGGATGCATTGTGTGTGTGTGTGTGTGTGTAAGGGGTGCATTGAATAATAAAATGTACGTTCTACACCACAAAATTTGTAATGAAATGATTTAAATATCAGCACATTTTTGAGGAATCGAAAAATAAGAGGAACATAGCGCAGATTGAGTCAGTCGATAACACAGTAGATATACAAGCGAGATTCTCTAATCTTCGTCGTTTTAAAGTTAACAGAGAACATAAGAGATAATGATTGACTTATCTGGGTAAGGAATTGTGTGCATTTTATTTATGTAATTTAGTTTGTGATTAGTAATGCTTATTTTAAAATTCCAAGCTAAATATGCTTATGTATACACCTCTGTTTATCTTTGTGTCAATTTCACTGATCCATATTGTGAAACAGTACTAAAGAATTAATACTCTAGACAAGCTAGGCTAAAACTCGCACTTCTAGGTTTTCAAATCTAACTTCATAAATATTGTTGCTATCTAGTAAAAACAATATTGATTCTCAATCCTTAGACACGAGATCGATTTGAAGGAACTCGTTCAGAAGTAGAGTCTTTGATGCAGAAAATGAAAGAGAATCCCCACGAGCATCAGACGCTTAGTGATTACACCATGGAGGGCTACCTGTACGTCCAGGAAAAACGTAAGTGACGTGTTGTGTTTCGGACTGTTAACCTCAATGGTTAAGGAAAAAAAAAGAACAAAAGAACTGTGGCACAAGGGTTAACCACGTGGTATTTTTACAGGGGGCCTGTAAAATATTGTGTATAATCCACCCCTCTTCTACCACCCATGGCTAGTTGGAGGGGCTATTACATATTTAAAGCAGGGGTTGGGGACGCCTAATATCACTCTTTGCTCCCAAACATGGTCAGTAGGTGGAGGCTAATTATTAACGATAGGAGAACATATTGCTCCCACCCATTGGTGGAGGGCTGGGGCTATTCTTCTAATGCAAGGGGAAGGAGGACCTAGTACCCCCCACTCATATAGGGAGTGAATATGCCACTTTCAATCCACCCCTTCCTCCCCAGGTGGCTAGTGGTTAACAGGCACCTAGCCACCCCCTTGTTTAAATAAGGTGTCCCTTATAATCCAATACCTATGAAGAACAATAGTCCTTACTGACATGGTGGATGTCGCAAGCGAGGAGTGCTCCGTACACCAACAGGCCTAGAGTACCAATCCAGCAGCATCTCACACAGTTGCAAGCCTATACTACCTACAGTTTGAGCGGTACACCTTGTACCCTCACAAATCGCACAAACCAGGAGTGCGGGGTCCAACCCTAGCAGCAGCGAAACGCATGGCAGTCAGGTGACATGAAGTCAATCTCATTGAGGCCGCACCAGCATCTTCTGATATGGCTTTTAAGTCCGATACAGTGGCTCCGCTGTCCCAGTTCCCCTGTTAAGGAGCGAAAATGCACAGAATGCTTCAATCTCTACGGGTCTATTTTAAATCCATTACAGCAGACGTACACATGTATCGAAGCGGCTGGAAGAGTGCATAGACCGCTTTAAATCAATGGAAGAAGAGCAGTTCAGGATGGGAGAAAAGCTGGCAGAAATGGTGGACACGGTCAGCCCGAATAATTTGCACATCCTTGGATTCCCGTACTCAATAACCAAAGAAGGCCTTATGTTCTGCTACAGGCCCTGCTACCAACGCTGTCGGAAGAAGAGACTAGAATTGACAAAGCTGACAGATTACCATATTAGGCTAAGAGAGCCATATTGCCTGCATGACTTTTGTATACCTCTGTATGTACCAACCTTGCAAGCTTTTATGCAGTACAGAATGTGTCATGTTTGAAATTATAAAACATTTCATTATTTCAAGAAAAAAATGATCAAAGGGGGGAAAAAAAACAACCAAAAAACATCATCTTTCTTCTAAATCTTCTTTTCTCCTCTCCAAAATAGGCCAAAGTAAAATGCAGTTATTGTAAATAACAAAACGCCTTACTGGCATAAATGTAATGTGGCGCCTCGCTAGCAATACTGACCATCCGCCTCATAGTTAACCCTTGCAAAACTGAGGTTTTTATTTTTTTGCTCTCTGGTTGTTTTTTTTTTTTTTTGGTTTTTGTTTTTTAAATCTGGGCCCAGATGTGAAGAATGAAAGTCTTGATTTCATCCATTTGGCTAAAGCCCTTTTTCTGGAACACTGACTATTGGATCTATTATGTTACTAACCACAGAAAAGCAGGTTGATTTTCTCCCCTTTTTTTAGAAAACCATACATTCTTGTTTTCAGAGTAGTCCCCCACCTCCCTTCCCTATCAATAGTTGCCAGTAATAATTTAAAAGCTTTTTTTTTTTTTTAAATCATCAAAGGCTTTTATCTTGTCATTGTAGGGCACTTTGGGACGTCATGGGTTAAGCATTACTGCACTTACCAGCGAGATACACGACAATTCGCTATGATACCATTTGATCAGAAATATGGAGGAAAAGTGGTGAGTTGAATGACTATTGTTTCGCCCTATCTCTCTTAAAGGGTACCTGTAACCCCCAAACAAATTGAGCTCATATTACAGATTTCATCTATACTTTGTGCTAGCAGTTTTGCTCGAAAATATATAGACTGGGAGAAAAAACAATTTAAAAATAGGTATTTATCCCACTTATCTGTCAGATCTTTAGCATAGACTCTACGCAGACGAATTGACTGATGGAGAGCAGAAAATACCTCCCATATGTCATTCTGCTCTCCCAAGTATAGTAGTCAATGCAGTATAGTAAGAGTGGCTGACTTTTGACCCATCAGATATTTTTCATAGAGAAACATTGAGGATACGTGGCCATTTTGAAGGCACACATTTATAAACAAAAAATACTTTTACATTTTACAAGGCTACTTAAAATCACATATTTTAACAAACAAATATGGGGATTCAGTTACACCATATGACCATACTGTGTTAAGCTCACCAGTATGTCCTACACTTTTTAACATGGGATGTTTACATGCTAAATTGCAATACTTACAGATTAAATTGCTTCCAGAGACTCCTCAATTTTCCTATGGCCACCTCCAAAGGGGCACCTATAGTGGATGGGTGGGGTGCTCAGCCCAATAGGAATCTGGTCTAGATTCCAAATCTACAAAAAAAAGAATTGTGGGCACACCAAGAACATGCATTTCTAAGTCATGGGGGTAAAAAACAAAATCTACACAATATTCATGAATATATGAAAGGAACACCACACACACAAAAACAAAATTGCAATATTAAATTTCATTAGGCTACTTAAAATCACATATTTTAGCAATGAAATGTGGGAATTCAGTTACACCATATGGCCATATTGTATTGAGCATGTGCGGCCATTGCCACAATCCTCCAATTCAGTTCTTCCCTGAATCCAGTGTTTGACAGCATAATTTGCATGCAGATCCTTAATGTCAAAAAGATTTATCAACTGAATCTGTAAGTCTGAAACTCCTGGTAGATGCATGTATGACAGCCACAACAGAGACAATGGAAACTGCAACACGTAGTTCTCAGAAACTGCACTGTTTTCATTTGCAAGATCACCATTGACCTAAAGTGATTATGCTGTTTAGACTCTCTCTTTTTTTAATGATGCATTTGTGCTGCACTTTCTGGGGTCTTGACTATACTAGTCCCAGAAAACCGATATAAGAGATCCAAACTTTGTTCTGTCCTGCTGCAAGTAGTAGGGTTATCGGTCTGATTCTTACAGCTGCATAAAATATATGTTGTTTGATCATTCAGGGAGAAGAGGAGATATTTTACTTGAAATCTTGCATACGTCGGAAAACGGATTCCATTGAGAAGAGGTTCTGCTTTGATGTGGAAGGTGTTGATCGGTGAGTAAAACCTACAATGTCTTAATTTAGATTGTATGTGCAGTTGTGTTTTTTTTTTTTTTCTTATATTTATTGTGCTGTGTGAATCTACCTTGTACAGTATAAATAAAATGGTATTTCAGCCCTGAAATATTTATGGTTGTGTATTTCCCCTGAGGCTGTGTGATTTACGAATATCTCAAAAGCCTCTCATCTCAAAGTGGCAAAATGTGATACTTAGCATAGAAGTTAAGCCTTACATTGCCAAAAGATATATTTTGATTGCAATAGAATTTCAGTAGAATTCCAAAGCTGTCTTCAGGGCTTTTTCATAAAGATTCTGTCTATGAAAAAGTGAAATGTAATAATGCCTCTTTTAGGTTGTTTTATTTACATATTCTTAGGAATGTTGCAAGAATTCTTGGCAACATAGGTCAAGATTAATTTTTGCTGGGTCGTGTAAATTGGTCCATTTGTTTTGTGTTTGTGGTGTAGTATATGTGCAGAGAGAGAGTGAGTGTGTGTCTAGGGCTGTAGAGTTGGTGTGTGTCCAGATAATGTAGCGTATATATGTGTGTGGGGATGCTGTTAGTTTGTGTGTAGGCGGAATGCAGTCCATGTGTGTTGGAGATGCAGCAAGTATATGTAGAGGATGTATTGTGGGATATGGGATGTTTGTGTGAAGGAGGTGGTGACATAGGGCTTTATTTTATGGAAACCTTTTGTTTTTTATTTTATTAAAATATATAATAGTAAAACAAAAATAAAGTTTATAACCACCTACCTCTCCTTGCCTTGGGCTTGGGAAGGGGTCATGCCTATCTATAGAGTGTGGAGAGCTTCTGCTCTGCACCCACTACAGGATTTAGACCTGGTGGAATGGCTCTCGCTACCTCCAACTTATAGTATCAGAATATTGCTGATACAAAGTTAGAACCACCTGCTGTGGATGAAGCTGGCCCTTGATCAAAGATCTCCCCACCAGCCCGTAAAGACACTACTCTGCTTGGCCATGCTGGGTCACATCTACAGAGGATGCCTATGCTGCCATAAGATAGCATTTGCCCTGCATATGGTGCCAATATTATGGAGAATGTTTGAAGTTTATAAACATATTTACTGTGTATTGGTTTGGTTGTGTCCAAGTAATAAAATGTAGTACCAGAATTTACCTCCAGATGGCACAAGTCACCCATTATACTTTTGACTTCAAGGGAAAAAAGTAAAATATATATTTTTGTGTCGTTCATTGCTCTAAGCTACATTAATAGAACGGACAAAACAAATTTTATTGTATTTATTTGTAATTAAAAATATAAAACACAATGGAAACCTTTAATTTTTTTCCTTTTCACTGTTTTTTTGTTTTTGTGTGTGTGTGTGTTTGTGTTTTTCTGACTTAAATGTAGGTGGCATCAAACAGTGTAGTATATATGTATTGGTGTTAATGGAGGGGTTCATTTAGGGTTCCGCTCTTCTCCAGATGAAGATACAGGTTTAGTTGTGTAGAAGATGAAGTCACTGGGCAGGTTTTGTTAGGTGACAATTTTTGCTGTGGTACCAGCACTGGGTGTGGGTTGTGTAATGTCGTTACGGCCTCCAAATGGCACAAAGTGCCAGAATATATATTGTTTTGTCATAAACCAACTCCTATTAGGCTGTTGTGAAACCTGGAAAGAATCCCGTTTAATTTTCTTATTGTGTTGTGGTATTTGTTGGAACAAGGAGCAAAATCATCCTCAAGGATAAAAACATAGATTTGATCTGATGGTGAGTGGTATTAAAGATGGTCAGATTAACTAGGACTGGCAGACATTTTGTTATGTTTAATAAAATAACCACCAATTGGTTCAGTTAAATTCTTCTGGTTAATTGATTATTGAAAATGCTATGTTTTTAATAAACAGCTAGGCCGAGCCCATTAAAAGATTAAAACAGTGTTTCATCCCAAGGATGAAATTTTTAAAATGAAAAATAAAAATTTATATATAAGAGATTAAAACAGTGTTTGGTTTTATAGTGTGGTCTCTTTATTTTAGATGTTTACTATTGCCTGCCAGACTTATCATGCTACAGGCGATATTTGCAACAGATTCCTGTAACAAGCGTAGTTAGCTAGAACTGGCAAATGATAATGATTTAGTGATGTTGGTCATTAAGATATTATAAGTAATCACTTGTTCTGTGCTTGTTCCCCAAAGATCACTGGCTGTGTTGGGAAATCACAATGTCTTATTAGTTAAATGCTTTGCATTTTAATATGCTCAGTTATTTTTGCATTTGTAATTATTGCACATTTCATACTCATGAAAATAAATTGCCGTCATGTTCCAGCATCTTTAACACTGTGTGGCAGGAAAGAAAAAGCAATTGACTATTGTTTAGGACTTTCATAGTTAATCACTTTTTGTAGACTGCTTTTCAAAATGTTTGATAGATTGCCCATGTTGGAGAAAACACATTGAGGCATTAACTTAAGTAGCAATTGACAGACATTTAAAGGGAATTGTGAAATTTTTGTTTACAAATTAGCTGATTTGGTATTTTTATTACCTAAAGGGGCACTACAAAGCACTAAACATCTTTAGTTTTTTTTGCTTTATCATTTTGCAAAAAGTGCAGATTTCAGTAGAAATAGACACTTGGTTACAATCCCTTGGCTTTCAAGCAGACAACAGGTAATGTTACTTCCTGGTTTCCTTGGCTCAATACAGCTGACCTAAAGAGGCAGCAATTGCTCAGAGCACCTGACTTAAAAAGATTTCTCATTGAGCTGCATTGAGAAGTCTTTTATTGGACAACCACAGAAAGTCTGGGTGGGGTTAGGTGAGAGCTTGCAGCAGCAGACAAGAGAACTGCAGGTTTTGCAAGCTGATTTAAGATATGTCCCCAATGAGCGAAAAACCTAATTAACAGTTAATTGGGGTTTTCCTCCTATCTCTCCCAACGCTCATTCAGTGTCTCCTCTTCCAAGGATACCTCCTCCCCTCGTCCTGTCTCGGTTGGAGCTCCCCAAGGGTCTGTCCTTGGTCCCCTTCTATTTTCTCTTTATACTGCCTCTCTTGGTAAACTTATTGCCTCTTTTGGATTCCACTACCACCTGTACGCTGATGACACTCAGCTATACCTCTCCTCCCCGGACATCTCCCCTGCCGTCTTGCAACGTGTCACTGCTTGCCTTTCTTCCATCTCTGACTGGATGTCCTCACGCTTTCTGAAACTTAACCTCTCTAAAACTGAACTCCTTGTCTTTCCTCCTCCTAATACTGATCCTCCTCTCTCGCTCTCCCTTCAAGTCAGTGATATCCACATAAATCCATCCCTGCAAGCACGCTGTCTTGGCGTCATACTTGGCTCTGGTCTCACCTTTGAGTCTCACATCCAGTTTGTTGCCAAGTCCTGTAGGTTCCAACTCAAAAACATAGCACGCATCCGCCCTTTCTTACGCAAGATGCTACCAAGGAGCTTGTCCATGCTCTAGTAATTTTCCGCATGGATTACTGTAACCCTCTCCTGATTGGTCTCCCCAAAAGCCGTATTGCCCCGCTACAGTCTGTAATGAATGCTGCAGTTAGACTGATTTTCCTCTCTAGTCAGTCCTCTCACACCTCACCCCTCTGCCAGTCCTTACATTGGCTCCCTGTATGCTATAGGAGTCAATTCAAAGTGCTAACCCATACATTTAAAGCACTGAACAATTCTAGCCCCGCTTATATCTCTTCACTGATCCATAGATATGCCCCTCCTCGTACCCTCCGCTCTGCCCGTGACCACCTCCTGACCGCTGCTCGCACCCGTACGGCCAACTCGCGCTTGCAGGACCTCTCGCGGGCGGCTCCTCTCCTATGGAATAGCTTGCCTACTGCCATCAGACTCTCCCCTAGTCTTCAATCATTTAAGAAGGGCCTTAAAACCCATCTCTTCAGGAAAGCTTATGGCCTCCCAGAGTAATCTCTACCTTACATACCTGTCTCCTGCTCTCTCCTATGGGACAGTGCTTTGCTCTCTCCTCCAGCTCTGCTTCACTCCTACTTGATATTTCCTGTCCTAATGTTTCTAATACCCCACCTCCTATAGTCTGTAAGCTCGTTTGAGCATGGTCCTCTTCAACCTATTGTTCCTGTAAGTTTTTTTGTAATAGTCCTATTTATTGTTACATCCCCCCTCTCAAAATATTGTAAAGTGCTACGGAATCTGTTGGCGCTATATAAATGGCAATAATAATAATAATAACAGTGATTTATTTATTTATTTTGTATTTGAGCAGTGGAATGTCCTTTTGCATTTAAACGGAACTTGAATTTGCACGTTCATATTACTCTATACTCCAGGGACTATAACCAAAAAATGATATAAAATTTAAGAAGCTATTGAGTCACTTTTGACCAACACGAACAGTCTTGAGGTGCAAGCCACTTCTATTCAATCCCTAAAAGGATTGCAAAGTAAGAAGCTCATTATGTCGTTGCCAGCGCACTGATAACACACAACTTTTGCACACTTGTACGATTAGACAAACTAAAACAGAGTTCCAAGTTGCCTAAGCCACATCTGCTGGGAATGTAACTAGCCCCCAGCACAAACGTGCAGATTACTTTGTATGTGAGGTGTTTCAACCAAAACCGCTGCACATATGGATTCCAACAACGCTGACAATGTCTAAACGCTAGAGGTAGGTGCAATTTCTGACTACAGTGATCAATTGGCAGGGACTACATTTTACTTGTTTTTTTTTTTTTTTAGGGTTAATTGTAAATAATTTTTTAACCCGTAGGGGCTAAATTTTATTACATTACCTAATCAAAATATTTTAAAACTATATATTTAACGGTATGGGGTGAAGTTAGTGGGGAATTTAATAGTTAGGCTAGCTAGGGGTTAACAGTAAAGTTTTTAAAAAGTGGGGGGACAATAAAAAGTAAAAATAATCCTACCACAGTTTACCCAGTTCTAATAAAAATTAATTCCTTCCCTGCCAGTTGATCACTGCCTACAGTGCTCAAATTACAAATCACCATATTATACTGTGATCACATTTTATTTTTTAACCCCTGAGGGTCAACTTTTTTTTTTTTTTAACCCTCAGGGGTTCAATTTATTTAATCTAAATATTTAAAAATGATATATTTAGCTAGTCGGTGGGAGGTAGTGGGAAATTGGGGGATTTACGGTTAGGCTAGTTAGGGGTTAAAGTTTAAAAGCGTGAAAGTTTTAAAAACAATATAATAAGTAAAACAAAAGTTTTTTTAAAAAGTGTTAAGTTTAAAAAAAGAGCAAAGTACATAAAAAAAAAATGCTCATTACTACTACACCTGGAACAAACTAGCGAAAAAATGATCCCACGCTAAAGTTCAAAATATGCCTTTTGCAATACCCCAGGGTCTATTCTTTAAAAATAAAATAAAGGTAAATATTTGTGAGGTAGTTTGAATAACCAACCAGCTAAACTACTCCAAAGTGGAACATGGACAAAGCGTAAAAATTCTAAGTTTGAAAAAAAACAAAAAAACTGAATTGCTGTCTCTCAAATGTGCCCCTTCAACATCCACATATACCCGGCAAAGGTACATACGGGGGTATTGCTGCACTCAGATGACATAGCTGAGCAACCTATGAAGTGTTATACTGTTGTAGCACACATAAGGTTTGAAGAATATACTGTGCAAACTCTCTTTGTGTGTCAAAAGAGCAGAAAAAAATGCTTATCACTACACATGGTACACAATAGCAAAAAATGATCCCATGCTAAGGTTCAAAATATGCCTTTTGAAATACCTAGGGGTGTGTTCTTTAAGAAGTGGTATGTATTTGTGGGGTAGTTTTGAATAACCAACTGTCTCCACTACTCCAAAATGGGAAATGGACGCAGCGCAAAACTTCAAATTTACTAGACTTACAAGACACACATACCAACTTCTAAAATTGTTTCACAGTGAAATTTTATTTTAGTCCTTGTATTTTGTGACCTGTTACTTTCAAAAGAAGCTGAAATCCTATACATATTATGTACTCTATGAATCAAGACACAAGACAAAATTAATTTTGAATGACTAATTTCAAAGTGTTTTTGTTTTGGTTTTTTTTACCCCATTTTGTTTGGCATTTTTTGTTTTATAATTAATGAAAATGTATATATGTATATGTGACATTGAATGAAAGACCTTTTTGTCTTCTAAAAAACAGTATATAAAATGTTGTTGCAATAAATTAGAGAGGTGCAAATTTCGGTCGACCATAAACAGTAAAAAATTCAAAAATTGCTTGTGTCCTTAAGGGTAAAACCAGCTTCTGAAGATGTGACCTTAAGGGGTTAATGCAGTGGTTCCCAAACTTTTTAGGTACAAGGCGCCCTTAATGTTTCAATATTTTTCCAAAGTGCCCCAAGTCAAATGTTTCCTTTTCAGGGGCAGATCTAGAACCTAATCTCGGGAGAGGCACTTGTAGATTATTTAAAGAAACAATCCAGGCACAATAACCACTACAGCATGCTGTAGTGGTTATGGTACCAGGTGTGCCGTTGTGCCCTCTCAGGGTAAGTAGTCAAATTATTCAAGAATAGTTTGACAACTTACCTGGGGTCTGCCGGGATAGGGGTAGTGGTGTGTGTGTGTAATATATATATATATTTTTTTCACCCCTCGTTCTCAGGTCCTCTGCCTGAGGCCAGGAAGTTTGAGGGTTCTGTGCAGTATTTTAGCTGTTCCTGGAACTGCACTCTTCTGGACAGCAATCTCAGATGTCCCACCTGGAATCTGTTGAAGCCACCCCCCATTGGGAGTCACAGCCCCGAGTGCTCCTGTCACAACTGGGACTACTACTGCCTTCACTTTCCACATCCTTTCTAGTTCTTCTTTTAGTCCTTGGTATTTGTCCACCTTCTCATGTTCCTTCTTCCTGATGTTATTGTCACATTCACCACGACTGCAGTCTTTCGTTCCTCGTCTACCAACATGATGTCGGGTTGGTTGGCCAGCACTTGCTTGTCTGTCTGGATCTTAAAGTCCTACAGGATCTTAGCCCTGTCATTCTCAACTACCCTTTGTGGTATCTCCCATCTGGACTTAGGCAGGTCCAATCCATATTCTGTGCAGCTGTTTCGGTACACAGTCCCAGCAACCTGGTTGTGTCTCTCCTTGTATGCTGCTCCTGCTAACATTTTGCATCCGGCTACTAGGTGCTGGACTGTCTCAGAGGCCTCTCTGTACCTTTGGTCTTGCCTGGTGTGGTAGACCCCAGCTTCTATTGATGTGATGCGAAGTGCCTGCTCCTGTGCTATTTATTATTAATATTATTATTATTATTGTTATTTATATAGCGCCAACAAATTCCACAGCGCTTTACAGTGGGTGGACGAACAGACATTAGTTGTAACCAGACAAGTTTGACACACAAGAACAGAGGGGTTGAGGACACTGCTCAATGAGCTTACATGCTAGAGGGAGTGGGGTAATGTGACACAAAAGGTAAGGATAGTATTAGACTAATGACAGTTGCAAGAGAGGAATCAGTTGGGAGCTATTAACCGTTGAATTGATACGCTTTCATGAAGAAGTGGGGTTTGAATGATTTTTTTTTTTTTTTTTTGAAGGAGTGGAGACTGGGTGAGCAGTTGTTGTTGTTGGTGGCGCCTGCTGCGTTTAAATGTAGGATGTGTCATGATGTCTAGTTGAAAGTAGAGGGTGGAATTGTAGAAGGAGGTTGCAGGACTAGTAAAGGTGAGGTTTGAGATGGGTAAAAGAAGAGTTTGGAGATTAGTGGAACCAACCCGACGGAGGAGGGAAGGGAGTTGCACAGGAACGGTGCAGCCCTCAAAGTCTTGAAGGCGGGCATCAGAGGTGGGAGTACGAACAGAAGATAGATGTAAGTCTTCAGCAGAGCGTAAGGGCCTAGACGGGACATACTTGATATTGATATTATATCTTAATATTATATCTTACAGGAAGCCAATAGCCAATATAGGGACTGACAAAAGGGTGAGACGTGGGAGGTGCGGGCGGACAGGAAGATGAGCCTCGCCGCCGCATTCACTTTGGGTTGTAACGGCGCAAGTTGGGAGCACGTAAGACCACTGAGAAGTGGATTACAGTAGTCAAGGCGAGAAAGGACAGTGGAATGGGCCAGCACCTTACTCGCATCTGGCGTTAAGTATGGGCGGATGCGCGCAATGTTTTTGAGATGGAAATAGACTGAACATGAGGCGTGAAGGAGAGGTCTGAGTCAAAGAACACCTAGGCAGTGAGCCTGCGTGGTGGAGCTGATGGTAGCACCGTTGACTTGGAGGGAGACAAACACAGGAGTAGCAACACTTGAGGGAGGAAAGACCAGAATTTCATTTTTGGTCAAGTTGAGTTTAAGGAAGTGGGCAGCCATCCAGTTAGAAATAGCAGAGAGGCAGTCAGAGACACTAGTCAAGAGGGACAGGGAGAGATTGGGAGAGGACAGGTAGATTTGCATGTCATCCGCATAGAAATGATATTGGAAGCCAAAGGAGCTAATGAGTTTACCAAGGGAGGCAGTATAGATAGAGAACAGGAGGGGACCAAGGAAAGAGAGGAGTTTGGGAGAAGCGGAGTCAGAGAAATATTAAGAGCGCTGGGAGAGGTAGGAGGAGCACCAGGAGAGAGCAATATCTTGTAGAGCAATATCTTGTAGAGCGATCTTGTCAAAAGCCGCAGACAGTTCAAGAAGAATTAGGATAGAGTAGTGACCACAAGATTTTGCAGCGAGTAGATCATTGGATACTTTTGTCAGTGCTTAGCGCGGAAACCAGACTAAAGCGGGTCTAGCAGAGAATTGAAGTCTGTCATTCTCGCATACACAACTCTTTCGAGTATCTTGGATGCAAAAGGCAGTAGCGAGATAGGACGGTAGTTGGAGGGGGAGTTAGGGTCAAGGTTGGGCTTCATTAGAATTGGGGTTATGTTGCATGTTTGAAGGGCGATGGAAATATGCCAGAGGGGAGAGAGAGATTGAGAATTTTAGTGAGAGGTGGAGAAAGAGAAGACAGAGTTCAGATGAGATGCGAGCGAATTGGATCTAGGGAGCAGGTGGTGGGGCGGGAGGACTGGAGCAGAGCAGAAACCTCTTCTGCTGTAGCAGGTGCGAATGGACATAGGACAACAGAGGGAGTGAGGTTAGGGGAAGTATTGTAAGGGGAAGAAGAAAAATGAGAGATCTCTTCCCTGATTGTAGAGATCTTGTCAGTAAAGTGATTGCAAAGTCTGAGGCGGTCAAGTTAGGTGGAGGAGGAACAATAGGGCAAAGAGAGTTAAATGTATGAAATAGTCGTGTGGGTGAGAGTTGTTATGAGGGTATTGAAGTAATTTACTTTTGCAGAGGAAAGAGTCAAGCTGTATGAGCGCAGCATAAATTTATAGTGGAGAAAGTTGGACACACAGTGAGACTTTCTCCAACAGCGTTCAGCAGTTCTGGAGCATTTGTTGGAGGTATCGAGTCAGCTTGGTGTGCTAAGGTTGTTGGTGGCGCCTGCTGCGTTTAAATGTAGGATGTGTCATGATGTCTAGTTGAAAGTAGAGGGTGGAATTGTAGAAGGAGGTTGCAGGACTAGGACAGGTGAGGTTTGAGATGGGTAAAAGAAGAGTTTGGAGATTAGTGGAAAAATGCTGTAGGTCAAGACATTGGAGGTTTCTGTGAGATTGATGTTCAGACGGTGGTGTCAATTGCGTCTTGGGAATGCCGATGTCAAAAGTCAGCAGATGGTGGTCAGATAGAGGAAAAGGATTATTGGAAAGATTAGATTGGTGAAGGCGAGATCGGCGAAGGCGAGATCAAGAGTATTTTCCGCTGTATGGATTGCTAAATTGGACCAAAGGAGGAGGTTACAGAGAGCAGACGAGAGGCATCAGTGCAAATGGGGTTGTTGATTGGGATATTGAAATCCCCAAGTATAAGGGAAGGAGTGCTAGATGAGAGGAAGTGGGGAAGCCAGGGGGGAGGGGCGGTAGATGATAGCAATTCTTAAAGGAGTGGGTTTAAATAAGTGGACAGTGTGAACTTCAAAAGAAGAAAAGGATAGGCAGGGAGAGTTATGATTGGTTGAAAGGTACATTGAAGGGAAAGAAGGATGCCTACACCACCTCCTTTACAGTTGAGTCGGGGAGTTTGAGAGAATTGTAGCCCACCTAGCCTGTAGCTTGTAGTAATTGTAGCCTGCTAGGATTAGTGCCTCAGTGCGGTCTTTCAGTGTGTGTGTGTATATATATATATATATATATATATATGTGTGTGTGTGTGTGTGTGTGTGTATATGTATATATATATGTATGTA
>OW240914.1:275445302-275864918 GCA_933207985.1 Pelobates cultripes | reverse complement strand
TATATATATATATATATATATATGTGTGTATATATATATATATATATATATATATATATATATATATATATGTGTGTGTGTGTGTGTGTGTGTGTGTGTGTGTGTAGATATATATATATTGCAGTGTGTGTTTTGGGGGGCAGGGTAGGAGTAGGAGAGTAGATTAATAAATACATATTTTAATTAAAGAAAAAAACTATTTTGTTATCCCCCCTCCCTGCTTACCTTTGACTGGGAGGGGGGGACAGTACAAGGCAATCTGTGGTGGTCCTGGTGGTGAGAGTGAACTCTAGCAGCCTTAGGAGTAACTGCGGCAACGCTTTGAGCTCGCGAGACGAGAACCAAGTCAAGTTGATACAGCATGGAGGATTTTTTAGCAAGATCAGGAGCTCTAGTGGACACGGCTGAAACATTATCCATTAGTGATGAACATGCTTTATCTGTTTTATGGCCTCGGTCTACTAAAGATCTCTCACACACGAATACACCTAAAGAATTATACAATGATCTACTTAAGTTAAAAAGACGTGAGATAGATCTGGACTTGCACGGAGTTTTTATATCGGACTATTACCGTGCCAAAAGAATCCCTAGGGGATTCAGAGTCAGAAATGCCCCTACTATTGGAAGACAGAATCCAGATTTTTGTAAACGTTGGATGAACATTGCAAACAAGTGCTCACTTGATTGGATGGTCATAGTAGTTGAGGAGGTCGGGAAGGAGTTAATCCAGGTGAAGAAATCCATTCAGGAGTTTGAAGCAACCAATGTTACCTCTTTGCAACCACCAACAGCAAATGAGATGTTGATTAAATTACAAGATGATATTCATAAATATCAAAATGATCTAATCCGGTTTAAAAAACAAAAACTAAGTAAAGTTAACCACGACTATACACATCATCAGGTGTATAGATGGTTGAGTGGTATGGACACGAGTACTAGGAATGCTCCTCCCAGATTCAGACCTCGTATCACTAGACCTTCCTTACAGACGATTGATATCAGTTCAGGGGAATCTGCTTCTGACGCTGAGTCCAAAGACATCAGACCTCAGTCTAGACCTGAACCTTTTTTAGGAGCAGGTATCCACCATCAGGATCCTCCTGGTATGAGTACAGAAGCCAGCGGCACAGAAAAGAGACCACCCAGGCGAGGGAAAAAGGGTCACCAGATATGCCAATACAGCTGCAAAACCCCCATCACAGAAAAGACGTCCGTAGTATTTAACCTTTCTGATAAATTACTGACTGAAGCACATCTCAGTCTTCTTAATCAAGGTTTAACGTTTATTCCAGTTAAAAAACCTCAGGCATTCTCTGTTGAAATTGATATGTATAAATTACAACGTACCCTGTATGCCAATGAATATAGAAAAGAAGGTTCTACACATCAATCAAGTCCTTTTATCATCAAAGAGAAGAAGGATATTAAATCTAATAATATGACCATTAAAACCTTTGTACAGACCATACACAAAGATGCGTTAAATATTATAAAAAAAAATCTAAATATAGATCTAATTTAACTCTAGATGAAAAAGCTGCACTTCAAGATCTTCGAGAAGATACGAATATTGTTATTCGCCCTGCAGATAAGGGTGGAGGTGTCGTGATCCAATCTTATCAACAATACAAAAGTGAAATTATGCGCCAGTTAAATGATGCATCTACATATCGAAAACTTACTTATGATCCTGTGCATTCATTCCAGAAAAAGATTCAGCAACTTATTGAAATTGGCTTGCAAGCTGGTTATGTGGATTCCAATACAGCGAAGTATTTATATGTTATACACCCTATACATCCAGTTCTGTACACTCTACCTAAGATCCATAAATCCAGTGAAAATCCTCCAGGTAGACCTATAGTGTCGGCTAGGGGTGGCCTTTTGGAACCAATTGCCAAATATGTGGATTATTATTTACAAGATTGTGTTAAAGAGTTACCATTTTGCCTTAGAGATACTCAGGATCTCCTTGATCAACTCAGGGATCTTGAAAAGGATACACAGCGCATGTTTATATTTGCTACCTTGGATGTACAAAATTTATATACGGCAATTCCCCAGGTAGAAGGCATGGAAGCCGTTCGGACCACGCTCTTCAAATCTTTGGCATATAAAGGTCCTCCTATTGAATTTATTTTAGAATTACTCACTATTGCATTGTCTTGTAATTATTTTAAATTTGAAGGCAACTTTTATTTGCAAACATCGGGGACTGCTATGGGGGCGGCTATGGCTCCCTCATATGCCAACATCTTTATGTCATGGTTTGAACAACAGTATATCTTTTCAACATATGCAGAGAAAATATTGAAATATTTCCGATTTGTGGATGACATCCTTCTCTTATGGACTACTTCACAGCAGGAATTAGAAGAAATGGTACAACAATTAAACATGTTACCGACTACAATAAAATTCACTTTGAATTGTAATTGCGACCACATTCATTTTTTGGATGTTCTACTATATAAGAAAACAGGTGAAATTGGTTATACTCTACATCGTAAAGAAACTGACAGAAACACCATCTTATTAGCCACTAGTTTCCATCCTCAACACCTAAAAGACTCTCTTCCTATTTCGCAGTTCCTTAGAGTTCTACGTTATAATAGTGACATACCTCAAATGAATCTTCAATTGTCGGAAATGAAGCAACGCTTTATGGATAGGGGATATGCCCCACGTATATTGGATACTGCGATACAGAAAGCTAGAGAACGTCTTTGTTCAGAGAAAAACATCAAATCTATGAAGACACAGTTATTTCTACCTATGACCTATCATACAGCAACTGTAAAGATAAAAAATACTATACAAAGACATTGGGATATGATCCAAGCAGATAATAATCTCCCTTTAATTTTTCAACAATGACCTATAATCAGTTATAAAAGGAACCGAAACCTCAGGGACCTATTGGTCCGTAATGATCCAACACACTGCTATAAGAAAAAAACATGGATAATCAAGAAAGGCTGCTTTAAGTGTACTGGATGTGTGACCTGTAGCCACATGTTAACTGGTACCTCTTTTGCCCATTCTCATACGGGCAAGCGAATATCGATCAGCCACCATATTACTTGTACCACGGACCACGTCATCTATATGGTGACATGCCCATGTGGACTATCCTATGTCGGCAAGACCGATCTTACTTTACGTGACAGGATCAGAGGACATCGTTCTGGGATCATGACGGCATACCGTGACCAGACTACTGAAAAACCAGTGGCCAAACATTTTTTGGCTATGCAACACCATTTACCCACGCTCAAATTTATTGGCATCAATCATGTTCCTCCGCTGGATCGAGGAGGAGACAGATCCAAAACTCTCCTACAGAGAGAGGCGTATTGGATCCATTATTTAGACACAGTAACTCCTAGAGGTCTAAATGAAAACATTGTGTACTCTATGTTTCTGTGATTACCTAGCAGCAGTATTGTCTATACCATCGTTTTTCTTCTGCTGTTGTGTATATCTTCATTTTTTAGACAATTCATTTGGTCTATATTATCCTTTTTTCTTCCTGTGGGTGTATACGTACAAATTTTAGATGTAGATAGTTATCATATATTATATAGATTAGAGTGGATTCATTATCTACTTAGTTACTTATTATAGATCTTCTGTTTGTTTCCACTTAGATGTGCTGTTCATCTATTTATTTTATGTATTCATATGCCACTAGTGTCTGGATATAGCTGTGCTCATTACATTAGACATGATGCTTCTATGTCTTTTCTTCCCAGGCTGTACATGTTCTGCCCCTTATTTTACAGAGTATGTCTGTATAGAGCTTTGAGCATTTTTCTTTAATTAATTATTATTAGAGCACTACATATTCTTTTTGTATATGTGTTATTACTATATATTATTCTTTTTAGGGATTAGAGTTTCACCTCTCTTTCCTTTTCTAGTAACATATTGTGACATTAATATGCTGGAACTTTTGCTTTGTTTTTAATTTTTTTTAGATGCCATGATATAGATTAGACTGCACATTTTGTGTGGATTAGTTTTTTTCACTTATGTGACACTATCACTTTATTTGCATGTTATAACACTGTTTTTTCTTTCACTGTATCTATATCTATTAGTGGCATCATTGATCACTTTAGTAAGCTGATAGTTAACACCATCAACTTTCCTCCACAGTAGCTTGTGTCACTTGCGCTCGGCAAGTGTTTTACTTTGTTTGTATAGTTTCACCATGGTAACTAGTTTCCTCCGTCGGACGTTCCGATCACGTGACGTTCCGTGCGGCTTCCAATCACTTCCGGGTTCTAACGGGCAGACACTGTTCACTCCACTACTCTATTGGGTAAGTGCACATTCATACATTTTTGTATTATATATATATATACACTTGATTGTTATGCATCTAATGATCTTGAAAAAGACCCGGCAGGGTCGAAACGTCGATTGATTTTTTGTTGTATACCGCACATGGATTAATAAAGCACCATTTTTTTCATATATCTGAAGACCTGTGAGTGCATCTTGATTCCTTTAATTTTATATATTTGACGCCCAAGATTTGCACCCAGGCAAGTAATACATTGTTTTTCCTTTTCAAGGAGAGTGCCAAGCAATCATCTTTATATATATATATATTGCAGTGTGTGTTTTGGGGGGCAGGGTAGGAGTAGGAGAGTAGATTAATAAATACATATTTTAATTAAAGAAAAAAACTATTTTGTTATCCCCCCTCCCTGCTTACCTTTGACTGGGAGGGGGGGACAGTACAAGGCAATCTGTGGTGGTCCTGGTGGTGAGAGTGAACTCTAGCAGCCTTAGGAGTAACTGCGGCAACGCTTTGAGCTCGCGAGACGAGAACCCGGCGGAGTTGCAAGTTAGAGCTCCCCCGGGTCCTCTCTTCCCTCCCCTGCCGGCTGCCAGCATCTCTGATCTCACCTCCGGTCCTGCAGAGCCGGCAGGGGAGAGAGAGACAAGGTTCCCGGAGCTATTATCATAGCACCAGGAAAATCTTGCAGTGCCCCGGTACACAGTTTCGGAACTGCTGGGTTAAGGAATAGGGGGACAAGTGCCAAACATGTTTATGGACAATACATTTAGGTAGATCAGGATATACAACAACTGGACAACCTTGAGACTATAACTACATGACACGTGAGAGGTGTGTTACACTCCCAATATGCACATTTTAAATAAAATGTATATTTTATGTAAGGTGACTGGTCTTTTGGACCAAAGTAATTTTACACTGTAGTTTAAGAACCATAGTTATGATTATTAATTAAAGCATGTTGCAGGGGAAACCAATGCGTTCTGCCAGGATATGGTGTTAAGTTTCAAGGAAGAGGGCTATACGTTTTGGTGTTATCTAGACTCCGTTATAAATAACCTCTGCTATTATCACACAGATGAGGGCTGTCATAAATAAATCGGAGGGTAGAATGGCCTGGGGGCACCCAGTTTTAAAGACTATTCTAGTAAGAAGCTGAATATAGTACTTGCGATGGCATGGGCCAAGGCTACGGCTGCTTCTTATCTAATTATTCGGCTTTAAAGTAGCATTATTTACAGCATCAGATATTTTTCTCATCAAATATTTTTGCGGTTACACAATATTATCCATGTAGGATCATAGGCTTGGCAGATTTAGTGATAACATTTGAAAATGTGGAGACTCCATTTAACAGCTGCAGAAACCTATAAATCTCTTTGCAAGGGATTGGATTCTAAATATTGTTTTCGTACACGAGATCACATCTAGTAAAATCCTTTTTAAGAGCAATCTATTGTGCTTCCCCATTACTCTAGTATCTCTGGAGTAATTGGATTTCAAGCTACCTTTATTCCACTTTTGTTATCTCTTAGCAGGCTTTTAATAAGGAAACGGGGAATACATTAAAAGGCTGCTGAAAGGTTAAAACGAAAAGAAATCATGCCATTTGTTGTGCTTTGTATAAACACTGCAGACATGTAGATGACTGTAAAAGGATATTTATGTAGGTATGAATGTTACTTCATGCGTATAAAATGTTGGCGTTACATAAGCATATGAGATATTGAGATTATGAACACAATATTCCAATATGAATTAAAGGCTCGTATGTGTATATAAAGGGTTAAAAATGCATGCCTGAAAGAGCATGCCAGTATATTAACTAGAAATATACATATGAGGTTAACAGAACAAATCTAAAAATATTAAATGATGGTTTGTCTGTCTCCCTGCTTATCAATCAGTCAGTCAATCAATCAAAGCATACAAGATACACAAACCATCTGCTTCACAATATCGAAGAATCGGAAACCTTAAAAATAGAAAATCTTAGTAATGGCAACATTGAAAAACACATGGAAAGTAATGTTTCTGAACATCAGATACATATCCTGCATAATCTCAATAGTCAAGGTGCAAGTTGTCAGTTTGGACCATGAGATATCTGATGCTGTCTGTTGTACCACATCTAGTCATATAATATATACATTTAAAAAAAAAATACTAAGGGCATCTGAGAATGTTAGAATGTTGCACGTGAACAACTGTCTCTAGAATTCATATTTGCAGCGCTTACCTCCTTTTTTTTTTTTTTCTGTAGCCATTTGGCTTACTTTTCAGTCTTGCGAAACTGTATACATTTTACCTTGGCTAGTATAGTTTATCCAGTTTTCTGCTATCCTTGACCATTGGCTATTAAGATCTACCCATATTACTATCCACACTAAGAGACTCCTATTTTGGATGCATACCTATTTTAATTAAAAAAATTTCATTTTTTCCCCCTCTATTGAATAGATATGTTTTCTAATTTTTTTTTTACTATTGTTTTGTGGATATGCTTACTCAATAGGGTACCTATTCACCATTAGCAAATAGAACCTTCACCAGTTCCAATTGTACTAAAGTAATTGGACGGTGTATGAAGGACATATGCTTTCTTTGAGTGGGTTTTGCTCTACGTAAGTCTTGTTATCATTTTGATTTTTTTCATTTTGATTTTCACTTGTAGAATCTTCTTATATTAAAACTGCACATGAGCATTTATACTATTTTTCGGAGTGTGGTGTTATTGAGTTTTTTGGCTATTTAGTCTGACTCTGTCCACCGTTAGTCTGGCCACTCTAAGGATCGGTACACAGCTAGTCTCATTCTTATTGTGCTCTTAGTCTGTGTGTTTTGGTTCCTGTCCTATCCTTCCATTCTTCTGAAATAAATTTTTTTAATTTTAATTTCCTTTGTGCTATATTTTGGTATAACCCCCTATGTTCTAAAAATTACAAAAAAAAATGTTCCCTAATGGTAAATGAGCACACCAATATCTGTATTTGCAAAAATCATCTGCCATGGAGCGAGTGCCAAAATTATTTCATATATACTTTCATGCCTCTAAGCTGTGTCTGCTTCTCTCTCCCACCTAACTTGTAGGCCATCTTCAATTACAATGCAGGCCCTGTCTGAAGAGGACAGACGTTTATGGATGGAAGCAATGGATGGTCGAGAACCTGTAAGTGTAAGCAACAACATTTCTGTAATTTTACAAATACCAGTAAATACACAAAATGTGCTAATATAGCCTAGTAGGGCAGTATAGTTTGAAATTTAGAATTGTGTGTGTGTGTGTGTGTATATATATATATATATATATATATATATATATAATGTGTATATATAATTTTTTTTAAAATTCATTTATTGATGTTTCAGTTTTTCTTACTGTATTTTCTGTGATGTAATTTCCTGGTAGTTTGAGGTCGTTTCCATTAGCACAGAATATACTCTACAAGTCTAGACAATTTACATAATGACTAGGCACCAATGTGAACACTACCTTTTGTCTGAAAATGCAGCGTTTAGACTGGAGTACTTACTATAGTCATCAGAACCACTGCATTAAAGGGACACTGTAGTCACCAACATAACTTTAGCTTAATGAAGCAGTTTTGGTATATTGATCATACCTCTGAAGTTTCACTGCTCAATTCTCTGCCATTTATGAGTTAAATCACATTTGTTTCTGTTTATGAAGCCCTAGCTACACCTCCTCTGGCTGTGACTGACTTCGCCTGCATGAAAAAAAAAAAAAAAGGTTTTGCTTTGTCAGTTTTTACCTCCTGCTCTCTAATTGAACTTTAATCATATAAAGGAGGCCCCTGCATGGTCTAGCAAGCTATTAACAGAGCAGGAGATAAGACATTTTAAATCCGAATTTGCAATAAAAGTGTAAATATTTGATAACTATTTACAGGAAGTGTTTAGGAAGGCTGCACACCTCACATGCAAGGATGTGTGATAAGGGCTGCATAAGCATAGTAATTTAACGCCTAAATGGCAGATAATTGAGTAGTGAGACTGCAGTGGCATGATCTATACACCAAAACGGTTTTATTAAGCTATAGTTGTTTTGGTGACTATATTGTCTCTTTAAGCTGCAGTGGTTCTCTTGCCTATAGTGTGCACACTTTAATTTGTGCACAAAATATTTCCTGGAGCCCCTATATACATTGTCTACACTAGTAGATATATTCTGTGGTAACGGGAATTGTAGTTTTACAACATATGAGGGGGGGGAGGAGTGTTCTCCTAAATAACACTATGGGAGAAGTGTTGGGGCAGGGGGAATGACACCAACCCTAGAGAAGCCACTTTCTATAATAACACGATCGCAGCGTGCTGTTGCAACAGATTTAACACTGCACTTGCATGTAGTGAATCTACGATTACACAGCAAAAGTGCTGTGAATGCCATTGGACTACAATGAAATAATTGTCAAATTCATCAACAATTAAAGGGACACTATAGACATCCAGACCACATTATCTCAATGTTTTAGAAACTGCAATCAGGGCCGGCGCTACCTGTAAGGCGACCTAGGCAGAGGGACAGGGGGCCAAGGGAGAGCACTAAGGGACAGAAAGGGAGAACACTAATTGACAGGAGGGGTGAGCACTATGAATTTTTTTAAACAAAATAAAGAGCTGCTCCCCTCTCAGTCCCTATCCTACCCCACAAAACCCTCTCTTTTACACTACACACATACACAATTCATCCACACACACACACAGAAACATACAATGCATCCTTACTCACACACACACACCCGAAACACACAATGCATCCCTTACGCTCACACAAACACTCATTCTCTTACACACTCAATGCACCCCTTGCAGACACACACTGCTTTCAATTACATACACAGAAACACACCTTGCATCCCTTACACACACACACACACCCAGAAACATACAATGCATTCCTTACACGCAAACACACACTGCATCCACTATACACACACTACATCCCTTACACAAATTGGTATTTCTATACACTACATTCTATAAGAACAGACACACATTGCATCCTCTACAATAACACATAAAACATCCCCTACACACATACACTCCACTACCTGTGAGAGAACTCATGGGTGGGCCATGTAGGTGGATTTATGGGAGGGCATTGAAGGCATACTCACGGTCAGGCCCTGGGGGCCCAGACCTTGAGCTGTGTAAGGGGCCCCCAAAATGGCGCTGCTTCCTGTTCTACACCAGACATGTGGAGCCAGACTGAGCCCATCATCAGCCTCTTGTCCTCATCTGGTGGTAAGTAGGCAATCCAATATATTATTAGTAGCACTAATCTCTAATTTACCTCACATTAAATGGATACTACAGTCACCAGAAGCACTACAGCTTAATGTAGTGGTTCTGGTGTCTATAGCCTGTGCCAGTAGGCTTTTTAATGTAAACACTCTGTCTTTTCAGATAAAAGACACTTTGTGAAGACTGGAGTTGGCCCATATGGCAGAGCATATGGGCGGGGCATTGTGATGTCACATGGTGGGCAGGACATATGGGGGGGCGGCAAATTTTTTTGCACCGGCCCTGACTGCAATGTTTACGTTACAGGGTTAAGTACATCTCTAGTAGCTGTCATAATGAGGTGGAAAGGTGGAGGAGGTGAATAGGAGAATTGGCTTTGCAAGCTCCCCAACACAACTTATTGATCCTCTATAAGGAATAAATTTAAACATTATTTAGGTGTTGATGAGAGCAGCGCCAGGGAAACCTCAGGGTTGCAAAAAGGCGGTGGGAAATTTAATACAACTAGAGACAGGGCGCTATAGCATTAGAAATACATGTTTGTATTCTTTTAATTCAGTTTAGGAGATGCCTCAATTAAAATCATCACTCCTGCAAACAGCATCTGCTGTTTACAAACATAACTCCCATTAATCTCAGCAGACAGCACTGCCGAAGATTAGGAGGTCTGCACGGTTGCAGTAAAACTTTGCATTACAGGGAATTAATGCATGCATCATATCATGATCTATACCGTACAGGATTAAACATGAATTAATAAATGGTAATATTATATATTATGGTGTTTTTATATATTAAAAAAAAAAGCAATCGTGAAGTAATATTCTTCCTTTTAGGCAAACCTCTTCTTATCGCTCTTGTTATCTTGGGTTATTCTATATCTTGAATCTATTGTTCCATCACTTTATATTATCTTGTTACTCCTTAAGGGTTCTTAGCACCCAGGTAATACATATAAAATGTACAACGTGGTCAGTCTGGCTGCACGAATATATGGTCACTAGGTGGCAAACTGAGATTGAATTTAATTCTGAAAAGCACTTGTGTTTCAAAGGAAGTAAATACTTTGTATTTGCTTCCGATTCAATTCTTTCCATCTTATCCTCAAATGCTTTGAGTTAGAGTTGTCCAGTTCTTTGATTTTAGATTCCCACACCCCCCATTCCCCACCCCTCGCTTTATCCAGACAAGTGCCTAAACCGTTGGAAATCAGTAGCTGTGTTTTCTTTCAGCCTGTCCCTTGCTGCTCTGTGTTTATGAAAAAGCTACATTTTAATATCCAAGCACATGGCAAGAGATTAAACAAGATCTGAATGATCTTCCAGTCCAGCTCAGAGTGCTGCAGGTCCGCAGCTATAGTCTTGTATTTCTACTTTTTTTTTTTCACATGTATTTTTATTTTAGATGCTATGACAGGTAAAACAGTAACAGTCTAGCATGGCAGGGACAGGTACTCGGATTAGTGTCAAGTTTGCACAGCATCGTAAAATGAATTTCAAACGCGCACTGCTGAGCTTTTCCATCTGTTCAATGGCAAGTCAGATGGCTTTGCAACGTCAAGTGCCAAATTGCAAAGCCCACATGTTACCATAGTGATTGCTGTGACCATATTAATAAATGTGAACTTTACAAAGCCATAGCTGTGTATCGCTAGAATCGCTTTCTACACTCTTGCTTCTATTGTAACATACGTCGAATTAACCATTAGAAACACAGTTCTCTGCATCACATTGAGAACAAGACTTCCCCCTAACAAATTTTGCTCTCTAAAAAGGATAGGATAAAAAAAACAGGTCCGTATTTTCCCCCAGCAAATTAAAATTAAAGAAGGTGACAAATGGTGTCTGTTTTGCCTAAATAAACCAGGCAGGTGTTAGCGCTAACTGATGGTATGTTAAAGGTTAACAACCTACAGGACATCTATTAGTCAACAGGAAGCAAGGCTAGAGATAACAAGGTGCATTTTAGACTGAAGTGTTTAGATGAGATTGATGGTAGGAAACCCTAAATACTCCGTTTGAGGCCACACTTAGTCTTGCTTAGTATTTTGTGAATTTTTTTGTATTTATTTATTTTTTGTAACATAACATGTTTAGGTTTTTCATAACAGATTAATAGATTAAAGTGATGAATATATTGAATTAAAAAAATGGACTGGAAATAAGCCAACAAAGGTATGACATTTGCCCATTTTAATTCCTTTAAGTGTGTGTGTGTGTGTGTGTGTGTGTGTGTGTGTAGTCAGATTTTATGACGGACACATGTAAAAAAAAAAAAAAAAAAAAAATAGTGTCCCTTGGGTTCCCAATCTTTGCTCTGTGTGAGATTTAAAAACTGTTTTCAAATATTGCCGATCTTGGTCTGCAGCCTTTGCAAGCCCTTTCCTTCTTGCCCAGACTGTCTGTGGAGGTCCAATCACAAAGTTCCCAATGCAGCTCAATGAGAAGTCTTTGCAAGGCAGGTGCTCTGAGCAATTGTCTGCCTATTGAGTTTAGCTCCACTGAACTAACTAAACCAGGAAGTAATCGGAGGGATGTAACAAGGTTAATTTATACAAGTGACAATTTCATTTGAAATTTGCACTTTTTGTAAAATGAAAGCGGAAACGCTATTTACACAGAGTACTGCAGCAAGCTAAATTATCTTAGGTGTGTGGAGTGTTAATTTAAAGACACATTCCTGTGAGTATTATTGCTGTAGAGCTCTGTTATACACTCAAGACACATTAACAATATGGAGCTCCTAGAAAAATAGACACATTGGGGTAGAAAAGCAGTTTGGGTACAAAATATGGACTAACCCTCCTAAATAGGAACAATTGGGAGGCATGCACTTATTTAGACTACCTAATACATAACATAACATGCTATAACATACAGGACATTTTATTAGTGATCATCTGCTTTCTTTCTCATTTATTACAAATTGGTTAATGACATTTTAGCGTATTTAATCAAGTAATAATGGTCAAGATCATATATTTTATGCTGATATTGTGTTTTCAAGTTATTGTCTAATTTATTACCCTTATCCCAAAAAATAACACACTACTGCCTTTTTGCATGCACGCATACAAGAAATATACAGGGTTAGGTCAGCGTGAAAGTACAATAATTCTGCTAGTAGAATGGTGTAGTAACGGAGTATTTTCTTTTCCCAGCAAAAAAAAAATAAAGAAATCTGGTGGATGTACCTCCTCTAATGTACCTCCTCTTAAAACATGTGAAGCCACATCCATGCAAGCTGTAAACCACGACTGGGGTGGTTAATAATGAAAATATTACGCTCATTCAGCCAACTTCTTTACAGCACAATAAACCACCCAAGAAGTGGTTTGCTGTGCTTTTAAATTGAAAGCAGAAAAGACGTTTAAAAAAAAAAAAAAAAGTAGTAAATGAAAGTAACACTTTTTTTTTCCCTTCTGTTTTTTTTTTAAGATGTAGTCTCCTCCCAATGTGCAAATTCTCCAGTCAAAACTGTTTTGATGTGTGATAATCGTGCCCATGCGTGAACTCTGCAACATATGTAATCACTTAATAAATATACAAGCAATGCATATTTTATATATGTATTTGAACTCTATGATGCTTGTAGAACTATATCTCCTTTAAGCATTACACTAGTCTGACAAACTTTGATCAGATATTTGTTTGTTTTTTGTTTTGTTTTTTACGTTTCCACGCTATTATCTCCATATTGCATCAGTCAAATTTTTCGACCTTATGCAGACCTTTGAGAGATGTCATACATTTGCAAAAGAGAAAATTAGTTTAAGAATAAAGTATTTTTTTTTTTCCTTCAATTCTGTGCCGTGTCCTGCTGTCGTTAGTTTATGCTGCGGGCTTCCAGGCTCGCATAGCAGAGGACGACTGGACAGGCTGCTGTTTGATTTTATTCAGCAGACTGGCGTCATCGATTTCTGGAGAGCTCACCATCCCGATGAGCTTGATTACTCACGGCTAGATCTTTTCATGGTAAATCCCCTTGCCTTATCCAAAGTGGCGGGGATCTACTGTGGGCTTTATTACTTGGTCGGACTACGCTGATGTTTCCATAATGTTGGATAAGTGGTGTACAACAACCCCCTGGTCCTGGAAATTGAACAGCTACTTACTTAGAGATCCAGAGATAGTCATTACTTTTGCGTAGGGAATTAACCGAATACTTCAAGGTAAGCACAGGGCCAAGTCCTTTCTCTGTGACTGTGTGGGCGGCTCATAAGGCGGTCATACGGGGCAAACTGATTCGTGAGGCCACGTTGAAAATAAAAAAAGCAAATCGCAACTTTTGGTATCCCTCCTAGAGTCTTTGAGGACGGCGGAACAGAAACATAAATCAGACCCTTCCCCAGCCCACTTGAAGGCAGTACGCGCCTTGCAATTGTTGATTCTGGAAACGCTCCTGGACTACACAGCACGCGCTATTGTATGTTCCAGAAGGACATTTTACGAAATCAAATAAAATGGACACTTTGCTGACTAGGCTTCTTCACCCAAGACCGCGCAAAAACAAACATCCTGAAAATTAAGGATTCCTCAGGGGTCTACTGAACAACTCCTGGAGATATAGTGTTCATGGATTTTTATGCGAAATTGTATAACCACACTAGTCCTGACTGCCAATGCTCAGAAAGAAACTGATAATATTCAGGCTTTCTTGCGCCGACTAGACCTACCAACATTGTTGGGGCAGATCCTGCCGAGCTGGAGAAACTGATTACGGATAAAGAAATTGATTTGGCCATATCTTCCTTGAAAGACCATAGAGCTCCGGGTCTTAACAGTTTTGATGGTAGCTATTACAAAACGTTCCGTGAAGAATAATCACCCCACTTAGAGTCCTGGTTTAATGACCTTATGGAAGGGGGCACCCCGGATAGAGATATTTATCTAGCGGATATTGTCTTATTGCCGAAACCAGGCAAGGACGATTTGGACCTGGCTAACTTTTGACCAATTTTATTATTAAACCACGATTCTAAACTTTTAGCAAAGATTCTTGCGAACAAATTGAATCCTCTGCTACCGTGATTGATCCATGCCAACTAGGTGGGATTTGTCCCTGGCAGGCAACTGTTTTAAAATACCTGACGTAATGTGGATCTCATTTAGAGACCGGTTACCACTAAAGCGCCATCACCGATCCTGTTTCTCTATGCTGAAAAGGAGTTTGACAGGGCCAGGTGGTTTTATCTCTTTGAACTGCTGGCGCATATTGGCATCCCTACTTCGTACTTAAGTGATTCGCACTATGTACACCAGTGTTAGGGCTCTGATTCGGATCTCTGGAGTGCATGTCCCACCGTTCACGCTGAGCAATGGCACCAGACGGGGGTGCTCTGTCACCCTTGTTGTTCGTTTTATCATTAGAGCCACTTCTGCAAGCAATTGGAACTAACCCTAGTATACAGGGGGTTGTAGTGGCAGGAACAGTCATATAAGACAATGTTTCAATGGTATACCACCCCTGTTAAATTGTTTAGAATGAATAAGATACCCACGGATTTGTGTTGGAGAGGGTGCGGACTGAAGGGGACATATATTCACATGTGGGAATGTCCAGCAGTGCAAGGATATTGGAAAAAGATTAAAGAATAAGGAATGTTCTTGGTAGAGACGTTGCATTAGACCTTTGGGTGTTTTTGTTGGCTAGATCTTTAGATGATTGGACAAAAACTGCTACACAAATTAAATCTGGCAGCTAGAAGGGCTTTGGCACAGATGTTGCTTCAGAAGGAGACCCCTTCAGTTGAAGCAGTCGTCCAAAAAGAAAGGATACTTATCTCATGGATAAGCTAACAGCCCAGGTATGAGGCACCATGAAGATGTTTGAGAAGGTCTGGGGCTCATCCTTTATCCCCTGAGGGGTGACCTGCAGGATCCCTCTGGGGGTACTCCCCTACCTAGATCTTTGTTGAGAGATTGCTTCTGGGTGCTTCTGAGGCTCTCTTGCCCCAGAGGCTCTTTCTTGGGCTATCTGCAGCTTTCCTCCCATCATCCCCCCCCATCTCTGCCTGTCCCTGCTTTCTTCTGACATTCATTCCTTCCTCTTTCTGTCTGTGTAGCCGAACATTTCTTAAGTGGGGCTTATAACAGTGGGCTTATGTTCTCCATGTTGTATGCTAACTGGTGGAATACACTAAGGCTGGTTTGGAGGGGACTACATGTGTCTTGCTATTGCTTTCCTACTCACTGGAGTTCTTAAAATAAGCACCAACTAGTTTTCAAACCCCAGACCTATTTAGCCTTACTCCTTCCGAGTGGGATACCCAGGGCTACAAGGAAACTCCTCTACCGTGTCCTTCTCTCAGCCCAAAAAGCGATTGCTAGAGCATGGAAAACCACACAACGCCGCCCCTCTCCAGACTGCTCTCAGATGTACATGATCAAAGAGCATAAGAAAGAGCATACAGCAAACTGTGGCCCCCATTTCGGACCACTGAATAAACAAGGGAGATATGGGACCCATGGCGATCGGTACAGCAGGTACATGTAATTACCGATGATGTGGGAACAAACTGAGACCAGTAATGAGATGTCGTTTAATATGCTAATGTACGACAGAACTCAACCGCAAAGTGATGTACGGTGTCTGCTGCTTACTGGATATTGCATCACTCTGTACTGATAACACTATTACTTATCTGCTGGTCCCCCCCAGCAGATACGTAACTGATAATAAACATTGTCAAATAAAAAAAAATAAAAAAAAAGCACCAAGACTTATTATTAATGTTAAAATTGTTATATTTTATTTTACTATCCAAAAAACCCTGATGAGTTCTCTTCTGGGTTGAAATCCTTACACTGTACATATCAGTTATTCTGCACAATGACTGTTTCATGACGGACGTTTAACCCTTTTTACATTGTACCAAGTTGTTATTTGCTCATTCTGTATGGGGTTCTCTGATTGTATTTCATATGGTATTGGATGGCCATCAATAAAGAATTAAAGAATAGTCTTTTAACATATGCAGTATGTGACTAGTAAATGCCTTATTAGTTGTTGACATTATTTAACGTTCGGGATTAGCATTAAGGAATCCGTCCTAAAGAGTCTTCTTTAACACTCGCAGTTTTGTTTAAATCCTGATTGCGAAATAACCAGGAGCATTTTCTGCAAATTCGTTCACCTCTTTATTTTTAATCAGATTTTCGACTGAATGATGTGTAATTGCATTAGTTAGATGTATAGCGGGAACGGTTAGAGGTAGCTATGATCAAATTATGGTATTTTTAGGCCTTAGGAGTTGTGATTTTTCTAAAATTAGGTTACAGTTAGCGCTTGCTTTAGTTCCTGACTCTGTCTGCCTGACTACAGTATGGAAGAGACATCTGTATGTGTGTGGGACTCTCACAGAAGGGAGGGGGGGGATCTTGCAACAGTATTTTTCCTTTCCTTTTTGCCAGCTTTGTATTGGCAGTCTGGAAACCTATTCAACTTGTTGCTTTAATTTTTTTATCCCTTTTTCTTGGATGGGGCATTGCTGCCTCTGTGTATTCCAATTCAACAAAATTCCATAAATATTTAAATTAGCTTGCTACTGTACGTGAGCAGTCAGTTTTTGTGTTTTGACCTTTTTTTTAGATTCAGTAATTTCTAAGCGAGGTTCCTTTTTCTGTCTGGATGATTAGGGCTGTGAGTTCTTTAACGGTTTTTATTTATTTTATTTTTTTAACACCACCCCTACCCATTTTTGAAATATTTGTTATATAACTGTACAGAGAGCAAAAACCAGATGGCTGGCAATAACCCAGGCAACTTCTGCTTTGGATGCTCGAAGGGTTTTCTGCCCTTGTAATGAAACAAAACGGGGGTTGGTTTTAATTAGGACCATGGTTTCTTTAAGGCTTTGTAAATGCTTCAAAGATGACCGACACAAACTTCCCGCAGAGTATGGTACCATAGATGATTTTTAATGCCTATTAGCACAGTTAACCAGAAACGTTTTCCATGCAGTCACACTTCTTAAAAGAGGATTTACATACACGGAGACGTAATGTAAATGACACTTTGTTAAAGGTTCCACTGCAGCCTTGTTTACCAAATACTTTGCATGCTTGGATACTTTTTTCTTTTCTTTAGTTCGTTGTAAAGCACTGACTTTTTTTTTTCCTCTTGCCATTTGACCGCCGCCTTTCCCACCCCCATTTCTTTCTAGAGGTTGTCCCTTTTTAAAAAAAAAATTTTTTTAATTGATTTTCTGTTATATAGACTTTTAAAGTGGCACATTTTATTGTGTGCCTCTCTATTTCCGTGTGTGTGTTTGTGTGTGTATGTATGTATTCCTGACACTATAATTTGGAAACCGCCGTTTAGGTACATTGTTTATATGGTTAAAATGTACCTTTTTGCATGGCTCGCTCCAGCCTGCTTGGCTGAGATGATCAAACTTGATGTCAGCCAATCTAATGGTTTCCACCGGAAAGCATTAGGAGGCTACGGCGCATGTGCAGCGCTACTTCGTATCTCCTCAGAATGATCCATTGAATGAATGCATCTCTATGGGATACGCTGAACGTCAGTGCTGCACAAACTAGGAAGCACTTTCAGTTTATGTCCGAGTGGCTGCAACTAAAGGGGTTACTGGGCAGTAATATAAACACTCCCCTCACTGTAAGGGAGGAAATTTCAGAAAGCCAGGGCTGAATGAGAAATAAGGATGACATGGAGAGGAGCGCTGCCGCTGTTGTAAGTATTCTATCTATCCTGAAATGACGCCATATTTTTTTGTGATTTAAGCTAAACGTACTGTAGCTTGCTTAGATTAAAATATTCACATCAGATAAGTATTATTTACAGCAGATCCATATCAAAATATCTAATGTTAGTGACTGTGTCTGTTTTAAAATTTAATTTTGTGGTGCAGGCAAGCTGTCGCATGCAAATATCTGTACTAACCATTGTGCGTGGGATATGAAGACACCTCTACTTAAAGCATACGTCAGACTTCCTATTGTGGTGTAAAATACTGCACATGCATTTTTCTTACTCGTGTTGGTTTATGGTGTACAGTGCGGGCTCTACAAATATACAGCCACGTTCCATTGATTTGCACGCAATGCAGATTGGTAAAGAAAACCTAATTTGACCTTTCCAATAACTGTTAATCAAAACGAAATACCTATCATGCAGCAATTTGATTTGTGTTTGTGCATAAACCCTCTTCTGAATAGAGGTTTGCCCAACATAAAAAAGTTTCATTACATTACATGGTAAACTGTCCCATTATTTTGTATTTCTATCACTGATATTTAGATTTTTTTTTCTTTTTCTCTTTTTATAATTAAACACCGTTTTGAACTAAAACTGGGGCTCAAAGACCATTTTTAATAACTTTAAAAATAGTTGGTCTTTGGGATTTAAAGTGAAGCATGAAGGTTAGGAAAACAAATTTAAGTGGACAGGAAGTGGATAAAACAACAATGACTCCAAATATAGATTTTTACATTATATGTGCAAAATAGAAGTATGTTTTTTTAACATAAAGACCTATATGAACTATTTCTTTAAAACAATGGGTTTATGAGCTGATTTTATAAATGCTTCAGATAAATTGCTATGATAACCCTTTTTTTCAGACTCCCACTTCTCCCTTTCCTGATACAGTGGGCTGATAAACAATCCCCGAGCCTGGGTGTAGCGCAACCCCGGTAGAGTGAGGGGGTTTTCGCCGCCAGGAGATGTCCTTTCTCCCCTGTTGTGATGTTGTGAAGGTCGGCTGTAGAGTAGAGCATGAACAGCTCTTGGAAGAGCTAGTGATTATAGAGCAATCCCAAGGCAGGGATTGCAGCTATAGCGTTTCCCTACAAGCACGAGGCAAGGCTCTGTGTTGAGGGTAAATCAGGAACTGAAGGTTTATTGTGGCACACTGCCTTTTATACAGTTTTCCCCACAAGGTTGCCACCCAGGTGGACCTTGTGGGGCACAGGGACACAGGAACAACAAGCCAATCAAAACCATATTTTACATTGTCACTCCCATACAGTGTACACAATCCCTCTGCCTGTGATACAATTAACGAAGACAATGCACTAACTCAATTAACTCTAAGTAGAAAAAAACATACATTTTTACAAAGTCTGGGGAAAAAACCCAAAACACAACATATCCCCATAAAAGTCAGATCCCCGGATAGCCCCGATCCAGGTGAACAACACATCCAAAAATCACCCAGATCGGTTCAGGAATTTCCTGGAAGTCATAGTTTTGACCGACCGCAAGCATGGCCCCGTGCCCAAAGCAGTTCCATAGTATCAGGGCTAATGGTCGGTCGGTCGGTCTCTCTGTCTGAAGTACAAAAGTACATAACTCACATGAACAGAGCCTGTCTAAAGCATTCCAGCCAGGTTTATCCAGGGCAGGAGGCTGGCAAACAGACCCCTCCAAAAACCAGTGGCGGGGTCATTTTCGATTGGAAATCAAACTTCTCCTTGTAAGCGTGTTGCCTGCAAGGAGACAAACTGACGTTTGCCCCCGACGGACGGTGCACTCTGACAACAGATGGTTTTTAATTTTTTTTTGCACACAATTCACATTATACAGAGATCGTTCCAGGCTGCCTAAGTCATGAGCGTAGGGAGTCCGAAAAGCCTCCGAAACAAGAGTTTAAAGTTTTTAAATGCTGCACATACAGACTCCTGCCACCATGACAACTTCAAAAGGTAGAAGTGGTCATGGTGGTTAGTTACCCTTTAAATCTTCCTTTTGAAGCTTGAAAATGAGTCAGTAGATGATAAGAAAATATTCTCTACCCCAGTATTCCGGTGGAGAAGGTCTGCTTCTATATAGACTAGTATTTAGGATCATCGTAAGGGGATCACAAGAAACGAGAGTGCAAAATATATAGACATTAATATGATCTCCATTATGAAAATGACAAACTCCAACTTTACCATTGCTCAGTTTTTCTGCGTAATTCTTTGTCTACCTCACAACAGCTTTTCATATAAGGATTGGGTTCTTGTGTGAGGATAATCCTGATGGACAAAAGGGAATCCCTAATTGCCTGTGAAGATAAAGATTAGTATTATCAGACCTTAGAATGACTGGCTTTAATATGAAAGGAAAGGCATCTCTAGCAAGTGAGACAAAACCAGGGACGACAGAAACTGGAACAGATAAACAAGCCAGGGGTCTGGGCTGTCAGCAGACTGGGACAGATCAAATAAAAAGGTGGTTTAAGCACAGGTAACAGAGAATAAGCAACATGACCCAGAACACTTCTAAGAGGTCTGAACCACAAACCGCACTAAGGAGTGGGGAAGCTGGTTCCCCTTGCACATACAAATGATGTAAAAGACCCGACATGGGGTCATCAACTGGCGCTGAGTGATGCATAAAAAGAGCGGTGTACCTGACATCTTGTTACTTATCAGAACAGTCTTGCTCTCTGAGCGCACTGGAACGACAATGGAGTGATTTTAATATGATCTGTACTAGGTGAAGGTTCAGACCATGTATGCCACTGGGGAATCATTTTATTTAATATATTGCCAATTTGGCAATGAAATAAAAAATAAATAAAAAATGCTCTTTTGTTGAAGGGCAGTAGTATTCTTCGACACTGCACACCTCTTCCACTACTCCATAAGGCGGACACCTCTGCCGCCTTATGGTAGCACTGACATGGCATTTCTTTGGCTTGTGTGCCAGCAGAGAGCCTCCTGAGTGCCCGTTGTGGCTTGTGTGCCATAGGTTCACCATCTCTGCACTGTGGTGTATCCTATACTGGCATGCTTACACAATTGGATGGATATGGAGTCTAGTGTTCAGTGTACATGTAAATCAGTGCTGTGCTAAAGGCATACTTCCCAATAATTCCTTGAGAGAATCCAAGACTGAGGTGGGTGGGTTCTGGACAGGGACCTTGGACAAGTGGCAATTTGGTGCAACATAAAACATTCTATGGGCTATTAAATAGTCTTACTTTAACGTGTGCCAATATCTCTTAATGTGGTATGGTTCAGTTTATGGTAAAGGGGGTATATGTTTTACAGTATAATTTTAGCAGGCGCTGCTATTTCTCTTATAATGAGCATTCCTCTTTTCCTAAAACCAATAAATGCTATTGAAGTGGTACCAAAATAATGTGTCCTCATTGCCTGATATTTAAAAAGTTTGTGCTAATTTTTCCAGTCAATACTTAGTTTTTTGTTGTTTTTTTTAAAGTAGATTTGTCTAAATGTTTCGGTTTCCCTTTAAATTTTGTCAGCAAAATGAACTTTGTAGATTAGAACTGTGTGTACAACATAGTGTGAGACAGGGCTAGTTTCCATGTTGCCTATGGAGTGGCAGGAGATGCTTTACATTTGGACTGCAGTGAGACAATGGTGTGCTGTGTGTGGCCTAAGGTAGGAGAAGGAATGGGAAGTGTGGTCTATGAGGTCTGTGGCAAGGTAGAAAATAGGAAGCTTTAATGGTGCCCTTCTTTGGGTGGCGCAGGAGTAACTGATAATATTTATTTCTGTTCTGTCTAATAACTTATTCCCACATTAATGTGCACTATAAAATAAATATAATGCATACAATCTACTTGTTTAACATGCATGTTTTTTGATTCACAGGTTTACAATTCAAACAAAGACCACCAAAGTGAAGGAAGTAAGTATGAGCAGCCTAAAAATTAATATAGAACTCTATAAACCGTAAATTGTTGCAAATTCACCTAGGCAAATTAAGCCAAAATAGTCAAATTGAAAGGGGGGGGGGGGGGGGGGAGAGAGAGATATCACAGCAATGTTTGCTGCTGTGATACGGTTGCTTAAAAGGACAATATAGTCACCAAAAAAACTTTAGCCTAATGAAGCAGTTTTGGTGTAAAGATCATACCATGGCAGTCTCACTTCTCAGTTATTTGCTATTTAGGAGTTAAATCACTTTGTTTATGCAGCTCTAGGCTAGGGATCGACCGATTATCGGTCTGGCCGATATTTGGTATTTTCGGCAATATCGGTATCGGCCAATTCAGATACCGATATTGCCGATAATATATAACAGGACCGCCGGGCCCATTAGAAGCCCGGCGGTCCTGTGGGGGCCAGCCGCAAGCGCTGACTTACCTTGCATGCAGCTCCCTGTGTAAATCTCGCGAGATCCACGGCCGCAGAGCGTTGCCACGGGTTACCATGGCAACGCTCCGCGCGGCACTAAGAGCCGCGAGATTTACACAGGGAGCTGTAGGAGCTGCTTGCAAGGTAAGTCAGTGCTTGCTGCTGCTGAGCCACCACTGTACTTAACAAGCCACTGGACCACCAGGGAATACTATATCCCCCTCCTTGGTAAGAAGCAGGGAGGGGGGACTAAATAAAAAATAAATTAAATATTAAAAAAAATATTAAAATAAAAAATTACACAAATTACACAAATTACATCACTACACAAACACACACTCTACACACACTACACAAACACACACTGCACACACTCTGCATTACATACACACTACACAAACACACACTACACACACTCTGCATTACATACACACTACACAAACACACACTGCACACACTCTGCATTACATACACACTACACAAACACACACTACACAAACACACACTGGGGGGGACTAAACAAAAAAAAACATTTAAATATAAAAAAAAAAATTAAAATAAAAAATTACAAAAATTACATCACTACACAAACACACACTGCACACATACTGCATTACATACACACACACTGCATTACATACACACTACACAGACACACACTACACACACACCACAAACACACACTGCACACACACTGCATTACGTACACACACACTGCATTACATACACACACTACACAGAAACACACACTACACAGACACCACAAACACACACTACACACACACTGCATTACATACACACACACACTGCATTACATACACACTACACAAACACTACACACACACTGCATTACATACACACAAACACACACTGCATTACATACACACACTACATTACATACATACACACACACTACACAAACACACACTGCATTACATGCACACACAAAAACACACTGCATTATACACACACACTACATAAACACACTGCATTATATACACACTGCATTCATTATATACACACTACACAAACACACACTCTGCATCCACTACACACACACACACACTACACAAACACACACAGTTCCCCTGTCTAAACACACTTCATCCACTACATGTGGCATGTATATTTTGTGCATTTACCTTTCGAATTAGTTTATTTATTCAAAATAGTAAATGTACAGAATATCGGCAAGATATCGGCTATCGGCCTGAAAGTTCACAGATTATCGGTATCGGCTCTAAAAAATCAATATCGGTCGATCCCTACTCTAGGCACACCTCCCTGCATGTGACATGAACAGCCTTCCTAAACACTTCCTGTAAATAGTCATCTAATATTTACACTATCTTTATTGCAAATTCTGTTTACTTTAGAATTTCTTATCTCTTGCTCTGTTAATAGCCTGCTAGACCATGCAGGAGCATATTGTTTGTAATTAAAGTTGCATTTACAGAGCAGGAGATGATTTAAAAAAAAATAAAAAAAAAAATAAGTTACATCAGATAGAAAATTAAACCACTTTAATTGTATCCAGACTGTCAGTCACAGCCAGTGGGGGTGTGACTAGAGCTGCTGAAGGATTATTTATAAGGTAAAAATATATAAAAATTATCAAAAGTTAAGAATTTTACTAGTATTAAAAAAACTATATATATTGCGCTATAGAAACATCCCCCAAATGCAATTCATATGTATTTAAGCGTTGCATAACAAAAATAAGTGATTTAACTCCTCAATGGCAATGAATTGAGCAGTGAAACTTCAGATGCATGATCTATACACCAAAACTGCTTCATTAAGCTAAAGTTACTTTGGTGTCTATAGTGTCCCTTTAAGATATACATGCACAAACTTTTACGTCTGTGTAAGGGATAACTGCTGAGGTGCTGCTTGTCTCTATATTTGTTTTATATGTTTAATACCATAATGTTGTTAGGATTATTAAAACAACTCACTTGTATACAGAATAGTTATTGTCTATTATTTTTTTGGGGAAAAAAAACTAAATCTAAAACATTTGATTTGTATTCTTATTATATGCCAATAAACCTAATCTTTCCTGTTTGTTCATTATAATACGCCAATTCACATTGGCTATGGTTTGGATACCTGCATGATATTGGTCTGGGCATCAGCCTGTTCCTAAACTATAAAAGCATCATTATATGTGTCCTTGTTTTCCACTTAAGATTACCTGCCAACATTGAAACACCTGACCTTATTAATCAAACTCTGCTTGCTACTAACCTGTGCTGCAATAGGGCAATTATTCAGCCAAGGTGCTTTGTAAAAAGGTTATTCAGTGGAGCACACTATGCTTTATGAATTATTGTCCTCTCAGCTGCCTGCTAGCACCGAGACAGAGTACGGGCATCTTTCCTCCCCCTAACACTATGGATTGCTGGAAATCACTGGCAAACACCAGGAAAATGAGAACTATTTTTAAAGTAAACAAAGTGGCACAGATCTTTGAATGACATCTTGTTCGAAGCAATTTTCAAAAGCTCTGTGAGACTTGTATTACTGCAATGAGCCATGTTTTTCTTTTATTGTGGAAGGCCGCACAGGGCGCTGTCATTTTAAATAAGCGGTTTACTGTATTTATTCTCTCGCTAGTAGAAACCTCACTGAAGTTCATTAAAGTTTACAAGTCCACCAACTTATTTCATTTTATCATTCCTTTACCCCTTACGCTATGAGAAGTTCCTGTGTCCTTTCTAGATTCTGTATTCTCTTAGGCTTATTGTATCATTTTTAGACAAAAACAAGTCGCAAGAGAGGTGAGACCTAACCGAGGATAACAGCTCAATTAGCCTGCCCTTCAGTGGGTCCCCGCTTAGATCTCAAGCTGGTTTTAGCTCATCTTGACATCTGATCTGGGACCCACCGAAGGGCAGCCTAATTGAATTGTTGTCCGTTATCACCTCTCTTGCTACTTGTTTTTCTCTCCTTAAGTTTAAAGGGCAATCCAGACGTGGACCCCTTGCTAATGCTCATGGTGCCTAGAGGGATGTTGGCTGTACCTCAGTGATGATGCCTTACAAGGTTGAAACAATCATCTGGGGTTGCTGTATCTCTCCTGCAGAGGGAACTTGCTGGCATTTCGGATCTGGACTGCCCATACAGGTGGAACCAGTCTGATATGTTTCAGATATATTTTCTCTGTAATGGCACAAGATGAGCTAAAACCAGCTTGAGATCTGAGCGGGGACCCACTGAATTGAGCTGTTGTCCATTCTCACCTCTCTTACTACTTGTTTTGTATAATTTCTAAGCTCTAATATTCCCACCCACCACCTTTCTTTACACTATTGGTGCCTCTTTTATTAGCCCAGACCTGTAGAACAAATAGGTGGTGAGTCCTGAAAATGTTGTTATAGGGTTTTGAGTCTTTCAGATCATGCAATTACCATGTGACTCCATATCCCACAGTACAATCATTACAGGAAGCATGATACCACACAAATTAAGTAAGTTAATATTTTATATCCAATAGAATTCTATTTTTTTAAATTTACTTTTCTACTTTATTGCATCCCACGTTTTGACCGATTTGGGCAGAAGTTTCACTTACATTATTAAGTTTGGATATCACAAAAATGCATTGTTCAAATACGCTATAGTCTGGTTTAGTTGGAGAGTCCAAACCACAACCACAATGTGACAAAGCTTACACCTTCCTCACTGGTTAACCACTCCCAGAATAGAGTACAGTATACACATTTTTACTTTAATGTAATTTGAAGAATATCCATAAGGGTCACTCACTCTCCTTTATAGTGTAGAAATGGTTACCAACCTGTAGAGGAACACCTTTCTTTGTCAGAAGATGCTGGTATCTGATTTAAACTCCTCCCCTGCTTTTTAACAGCAAAGGAAGTTTCAGTGGGTCATATTATTCCTAAAGACATGGAGAGGGTGGATTGAATAGACGTTACTGTTCTTTGCTAAAGATTGCTATAGCAGTTTTAAATATGCTGACATTTGACATCCAGTATGCATATTATTAACATTATCCACCTTGTTTTGGGCTGGCTAATGACACCCCACTGATACTGCTGGCGGTGGAGTTACTGCTCTGGTTGCAGAGGGGTTCATCTCTATATATGTGCAGCAAAGTGGTCATGGTGCTTGGAGCAACCATTTAACTTGACTGAACCATTTAATATGACTGAACAGCAATCTGTACACAAAATTGCGTCAAAAATGTTTATTTTTATGTTGATAGAATAGCTTTGCATTCTCTGTCAAAGTGTTATGGTAAAATAGATTGTGCGTGCGTGTGTGTGTGTGTGTATGTATGTGTAATATATATATATATATATATATATATATATATATATATATATATATATATATATATCTCTATCTTTATTTTTTTTTAAATATAACACAAAAAAACAAACCGGTAAATTGATTCCCTGGAAGAGCTAATGTTGGGTAGTTGTACACTGTTCATTTCCTTTTCTACTGTATCTGCCTCTAAACAGCTGGCTGTAGAGCTTTGTCAGCAACTCTAAACCCTCTTATTTTTTTATTTCTTAATAAAATTTTGCACATTGTTTAACTTGGTAAGCCAACCATCTTATGAAGCAGTGTAAAGTTTTACTAGAAAGGTGGAAATCTTTTATAGAGCGATGTCTCATTAGCTTGCTGGGAAATATAGCAATTCTTGCCAAATTATTTTTTTCCTTCATTTGTTTCTTTCAAGAATATATTCATAAATACCAACCAGAGTATAGTCCCTGGTTTGTTTTTTGTTTCAGCTGACGATTTAAAATAAGGAAGATAAGTCGACAAAACAAGTTAATTAGCTGGACAGAATCAGCAGTGTTTATATTAATAAAACTTTAACCCCTTAAGGACCAAACTTCTGGAATAAGTCCTTAAGGGGTTAAAGTACCCTTTTTTTATTTTTTTTATTTTTTTATTCTCCGCGTCTGGATTAAAAAAAAAATAATAAAAAAATAAAATTGTCCTTTACTTTTTTTTTGTTTGAATTAGTTTTGCAACTTAAAGGATCCTAATTTAAATAAATAAATAAATATTCTTGATCCCCACATTTTTATCTTTGTTGATCTTTCCAAAATATTATTAGGTCTTTTATGGTCCTGACTTTCAAAATACAAAAGAGACTTAAATGATGAGACTGTTTGTTTGTTTTATCCCCAGCTTGGCATCATTTTAATAAGATTGTTTCATGTATTGTCATATATAGCTGTGTTTTTAATGGTGCCCTTATTGCAAAAGTACCCTACAGATATGGGAATTGGAAATAGTCATTGAATACCTACAATTATTCACTAAAGGGAGAATTCATGGTGCATTCAAAGTGAATTTCTAATTTAAATAGAAAATATAGTGCCAGGAACACAAAGTTGTTTTCCTGGCACTATAGCTCTCTATAGTGCCCCCTATGTCAAGCCATTCTTAAAAAAACAAAAAACCTTTTGTCACTTATCTGAGTCCAACGTTGATGTGCCTTGGTCCTGACTCTGGCTCCTCCACGCCAGCATTTTTTATTACAAACTGCAATAATTGCCTTTACAGTGTTGAGGGACCTGGTAATATGCACCCAGACCACTTCAATGAGCTGAAGTGGTCTGAATTCCTATAATGTCCCTTTAAGGTCAAAGTAGCATGAACTGGAAAAATCCTCTTTGTCAATTTGGCTTTCAATTTGGCTACTTTGGTTTTAAAATTGAAATTCACTATTTTGCATATTTTGCATTGCATTCTGGAGGAGCTGTGGCAATCTAATCTTTCATGGCTGTTCGGGAAAGTTTATTATTCAGCAGATCAAGACAGAAAGCACAGTGCAAAAACATATGCCAATAGCCATGGTATATTTTTTTTCTTCCTTCCCACCCCTCCTCATGTCCCCCAGCTCTACCAGGTAGGATAAAGTCAAATATTTTCTTTTAGAGCTTACAAAACTATTTTTAATATAAGCACTTGGCCCTGTAGAGCCTCATTAAAAGTCAAATAAAAGTCAGATAACATCTGATATCTAATTAGATTTTATTCCTTGTCATAAGAGTACAAAACTGTAGACTCTGACCTTTAGTGATACGATGAGATGAAGAATGAAATATATATCAAACTCTGTGTTAGTTTATTCTTATTTCAATCTAAAATGATTTTAAGAATTTATTTTGGATTTGCTTATAGGTAGGGTATGAGAACAACCAATATATTCATATTTTTGTTTAAATCTCATACATCGGTGCGTTCATAAGTTACCTGTGAAAATGTGATTTTGCACTAGCTGTATTCACAGCAAAGCTAGTCCCATTTCTTCCTATGTGTAGGAAATTCTTCTTTCTCCACAAACTATAATGTTTAATAAATGGAATAGACTGGTTGTATGTTTGGATAAGGCTTGTACATGTTCGATTCTTTGAGTTAAATATTAGCAAAAGCTTTTATTTTAAACATTTGGGATTCTGCAATCTTTGTACAGTGGTGGGCATGTACAGCAAATTAAGGAAAATATGAACCAACGTTTATTTTTGTTTTTGTAGTAGCTTTATAATTTTATTCATTCACTTATATGGCTTTGATAATTCTTCGGAATACAGTCTGAGCGGTCTTTTTAAAACACTATTTTGTTTGTTTTTGTCTTTGTGTTTTATGACTTAAAGGGACACTATAGTCACCCAGACCACTTCAGCTCAATGAAGTGGTCTGGGTGCTAGGTCCCTCAGGTTTTAACCCTTCACATATAAACATAACCGTTTCAGAGAAACTGCTATGTTTACATTTGGATTTAATCCAGCCACTAGAAGCGCATCTGCAACGCTGGAGGCGGAAGTCGCCTCCATCGCGCAGAGCGTCCATAGGAAAGCATTGAGAAATGCTTTCCTATGGACAATTTGAATGTGTGCGGCACTTGCTGCGCATGCGCATTCGGCTCCAGTGACTGGGGAGCTGACGTCAGACTGGGAGGAGAGGTCACCAGTGCAGAGGGAGCCCGCCGCTGGATTAAGGTAAACTGCTGAAGGGGTTTTAACTTCTTAAGCGCCACGGGAGGGGCCCCCTCAGGGCACTATAGTGTCAGGAAAACCGCTTAGTTTTTCTGACACTATAGTGATCCTTTAATATTTTAATCTTATTTTTAATCTGTCCTTGACTGTTGATCTTTATATAAAATCTATTTAAAGCATATCATTATTTATCTTAAATCCATATGCATGGAACATTTTATAAACCGTAAGCTTTGTTCGTAATAAATGAACATTACTAACCTGATACAATGACACTCTTGGCTGAGCTGTAGTGTAGTTGCTGTATCTAATCTGAATGACTGCTCCCAGAAGCCTTATTTTACTGCATTAGACACATGTATTAAAAGATTTCTCCAGTTACCATCATGCTCTTAATAGGAATCTTTTCACATTTAATAATGGTAGTAATTACAAACTAATTCTCAGATTTTGAATTTCTTTTGAGATTAGTATTTCCAAAATGAATTTTTATCTGCAACGAGCTGGCTCGGATTCTTACTCTAAGTACGTGGCTAACAAAAAAAAGGTTAGAATTCCTTTGGGATAATAGTAGGTATTCATTCTGTGTATATTATTAACTTCTTTAAATTAAATTTGAAGAAAAAAATATCTCTGCCACAGTTCTGCTTAATTGAGTCTTATATTTCATTAGTTGGGCTGTTTCAGATCTCACTTTGAGGATCTTAGTTGAATGCCTTGAGGGGATCATAATTTTGCACAAAATAAATATTTTATCTTGCTGTAATAATTCCTGGATGAGCCTCGCACTTTGCCAGCTTTCTTAATAATGGAGTCCGGGAAAGTAATAAGATCCGGTTGCGGTTCTATGGGGATGAGTGTTTTTTTAATTCTTTATTTTGACGTGCATAATAATGACAAACATGCCGGCACTGCCACAACAGCAGGAACCGGCCATTTTGGGTTTTGAACATGGTTTACATCTGCACATTTTTTATATAGTATTCATGCTTGGTTCCGAGTTAAACAGTAGCTATGTCAGTAAAACAGGCAACGTAAAACGTGGAAGACCGGAATGCAGACTGACATTAAGGTCAAATAATAAGATAATACAAATGCATGCTCAACAGGTTAATGTTAGGTGCAAAGGTTAGCAAGAGAGAGTGAAGTTTCCTCAGTTAGATATGCTAAAAATTCCATGCTGCATAATATATATGACATCTGGCATTCAATCGTGCCCTCTCGTTTAAATAGTGTTAGTTGAGCCCCAGTAGTCTAGCTGTACTTGCTATTCTATGCTAGGTATTAGGGCAAGTCCAAGATAGTTGTGCGTGTTAGTCGAGCTTGTATGTTAATCGTGAGATGGCTGGCATAGACTGGGGAGTGCTGATGTGCGGGCAGGATGATAAACTAATGAACTAATGCCAGGTCATAAAGCCCCCTGGGGGCCCCAAGATTTAAGTCCTTCTTTAAGAGACTAGGCACTTTGTGGCAAATAGATTGTGTACTTCGGAATTTGTGAGGTATATGTTTAAGGAGCATGAGAGTAAGGGCTGTGCCGTTACACTAAGAGCATGCATAGTACTAGTACAGTGAGACCAATAGCAGTGCTACTTTTGTAACATTAGGTATAGCAGACTAGCTAGGTAGGGTGGTACAAGAAGTGCCTTGAGGTATTAGGTTGAGCAAAAAGAGCTACGTTCAGGCTGCTAAATTAGGTAATCTATTAGGTTAGCTATGCAACATTTCTAGGTACATTACAGTCACATTCACCAATGACCCTCTGACAGACAGAAAAACGTGAAGTCCAGGGGGACGTTTAGTATGCGGGTAGGTTTATTCAGTGGTATGAGGAATTAAGTCCCCTGGCGGCCACCCCTAGAGCAAGTATATAACATAAACATAAACAGAACAAGTGGGGGTCACTACGGCAATGGTGCTGATGGGGTAGTTTTAGGGGCCTACATTGGGAGCGTGGGTCTCCTGCCCCGATGTCCCATGCATTTACCCTATACCCTTGCTGAAGAGGAGTGCGGCAGACAGTGACAGTGTCCCGGTAGTCCATGTGTGGCAGCACAGCCGGCCCCAGGCCTTCTGAAGGGCTCTTGTGCAGTTCCCACTGCTCCGGTTGCTGACGGCTCCGTAAGCGAGGTCTCGGGCGGTCGCAGGGTGGTATCGGGCTGTCCGGATATGTGGGATAAGCGTTGGGGGGTATCCCCTTCGGGCCCTCAGCCCATGAAGGCAGTAGCGGGTCTTGGACTTGGTGGGCTGTTGTTTCTTCTGATTCGGTCTCCTCTTTTTGCGTGGCACAGGCTGCCTCCGGTTCCTGCCATTTGCATGGTGCGGTTTGACCGAGGGTGGGTATCTCTACGCAGCTCATGGTTGCTGCTCCATTGAGGTGTGGACCCCTTTGCTCTGCAATTTCAGCCAGAAGCTGTTAAAAAGGTCCTCCAGTCGCTGCTCAAATGTTATCAGTCGGGCCAGCATTTCCCCAGTCTGTTGGTCAGCCGCCATTTTTGGTCGGTTAGAATTACTCAATGCTCATGTTGAGTGCTCTTCTTGCTTTTCTTCTTGCTTTTGCGTGAGATTTTTGCTTGAACCGGGATATCCCTCACCGGTGGGGGGGGGGGAGAGAGGAAATGGAAGCACCAACCTTTGCAGTAGATTCCAGCGGAGTGCCCAGCAGGAGGATCGTCCGTGTCTCTTCCGCCTGCCTCCAGCAATAGGCCGCAGTGCGTCGCGTGAGGTCCAGCTTCAGGTAGTGTTCGGATGTCTCCCGAGGATGGTCTCTGGGTGACCCCAAGTCTGCTCCGAGTTGGATTATGTTTGTCTCCGGCTGTTTATCAGACTGAGTTGCAAGTTTATCTCCGAAACGCATGGATCGTGTGGCCATTCATGTCGGCGGTCAGGCCCTGGATGACTGTTTTTGATCATACCCAAACTGAAGTTACCCATCTGAAAAAACTTTATAAACCAAGAAACCTTAAAGTGGCTCTGTCACAAAAACATAAACTTGATATAATCTGCTTTTATATAGCTCCATGTGACTATCTTTTTATCTAATTCCTTGGTGCTCTAGTTTTTAACAAAATACATAAAGAAAAGTAGTGGTTACATTTCCTTTTAAGAGTCATCAATTTGACAGTATGTGGAGTTTAAAGGGATACTCGAATCACCAAAACAACTTTAGCTTAATGAACCAGTTTTGGTGTATAGATCATGCAACTTCAGTGTGATTGCTCAATTCTCTGCCATTTAAGAGTTAAATAATTTTGTTTATACGGCCCTAGTCACTCCTCCCTGCGTGACTTGCGCAGCCTTCCTGAACACTTCCAGTAAAGAAAGATTGTTTAAACTGCCTTCATTGCACATTCTGTTTCATTTAGAATCTCCTACTATGTTAATAGCCTTCTAGACTCTGCAGGGACCACTTGCGTGTGATTGAAGGTACACTATAGTCACCAGAACAACTACAGCTTAATGTAGTTGTTCTGGTGTGTATATTATGTCCCTGCAAGCTTTTTAATGTAAACTCTGCATTTTCAGAGAAAAGGCAGCGTTTACTGCCTAGGAACACCTCAGATGGCGACTAGAGGAGGTGCTTCCTCAGTCAGTGCTGCACAGTGGCTCCACACTCTGCATGTGCTAAACATTCCCCATAGAGATTTGGTGATTCAATGCATAACTATGAGTAGCTGCCGATTGGCACAGTGCTGTGTTTTGCCACCCATGAGCCCGGCATGGCATGGGATAAAAGGTGAGTTAAAAAAATATATAAAATGTTAGGAATACAGATTTTTTTTTTTTTTTTTTTATTCCTGACACTATAGTTTCTTTAAAGGTTAGTTCACAGGGCAGGAGATGGCAATTTTTGGAACAAGTTAACATCTGATTGAAAATGACTTTTTTTTTTTTCTTTCATGCAGGCTGTGTCAGTCACAGCAAGGGAAGGTGTGACTACAGCTGCATAAATAAAAAGAAAAATGATTTAACTCCAAAATGGCAGATAATTGAACAGTGAGACTGCAGGGGCATGAACAATACACAAAAACGGCTTCATTAAGCTAAAGTTGTATCCCTTTAATCATGGCTATGTTTCAACAGCCAATCAAACTTACCCACAATATGTACGTCAAAAGAATTAATAATAATAATAATAATATGTTATTATTTAACACAGTGGCAAACTGCAGACCTCGCATTTAGAGGAGAGCAGAATGGTTGCTCCCATTTATTGAGAACCCATCACAAGGAAAAAAAAGTTTTAAATATTAATAAAAACAGGTGACAGCGAGTACAATATAATCATTAAAGGAGCACTATAGGGTCAGGAACACAAACATATATTTCTGACCCTATAGTGTTAAAACTTTTTTCAAACCTGAAGCTCCAGGCTCTGCCCCGTCTGCCTCAGATCTGCAAGCTGTCTGCTGACATCAGAAGTGTTATTCCGAGCCAATCACAATGCTTCCCCACAGGATTGGCTGAGACTGTGAAGGAGGCAGGTCAGGGGCAGAGCCAACACAAGTCAAACACAGCCCTGGCCAATCAGCATCTCCTCATAGAGATGAATTGAATCAATGAATCTCTATGGGGAAAGTTCAGTGTATGCATGCAGAGGGAGGAGACACCGATATGTTGCGATGCACACTAGGCAAGACAGCTTAAGGAAGCAGCTCTAGCACTAGCAGCCATCTAAGGAGTGGCCAGTGAAGTTATCACTAGGCTGTAATGTAAACACTGCATTTTCTCTGAAAAGACTGTGTTTACAGCAAAAAGCCTGAAGGTAATGATCCTACTCACCAGAACAAATTCAATAAGCTGTAGTTGTTCTGGTGACTATAGTGTCCCTTTAAGATACAAGGTGCAAAAGGAAATGAATGCCAAAAGAATCACCCCTTCCCAAAAAAGTGTTTGGTGTAGGAGTCCTGTTTAGGTTTTGTAGGGTCTTCTGCACTGTCTATCTACATATGGGTTGGCAGAAGATGCTATTACACTGCTAGCGGCTATAATGCTGCCAGTAACATGTAGAATGCCAAACCAGTCATGCATGCATAGCCTGTTGGTTAATCTTTGTCACATGCCATCTCTCATCCTCTCTTGACTTGTTGCCACTTCCCTCCTTCTACTTGACAGCCTTACCTTACTTTTCAGAACTGCATCGCACAGAAAATCCTCATAAACAACAAATCGAAAGCCAAAGCTGTATTTGTAACTTGACAAAGTGGTTTAATAGAGTATTAGAGTAACAGTAATTGCATTCATACATACACCTTAAAAATCACAAATGGCAAAGGGTGACTACACATTTTAAAACTGAAATATTCCCACATATTTATTTCCTCTGTCAAGGTATACTTTCTTTTTTTCTTTTTTTTTTTTTTTAGTTGTCTTGGTTTTGGGTTAAAATGGCCCATGTTGGTGTATTGGTTTATTTTTACAACGCTACGGAATTTGCTGGCGCTATATAAATAATAAATTGCAGTCAGTCTAAATAAATTGTAGCCTGGTTTACAGGCATAACCTTACAATTTCACAAGTAAACGTTCATCTTTTTCTCTATAATGCAAGTAAGAAACAGATCTATTATACAAATTCAAGTGCAGAATTTCTAGTGTTAAGGATGTTCGTACAGCCATGCATCATATAAATCTGTCGATGTTTAACATAGCTATAATTAAGTAATTGCTTCATGTTCTTCCATTTCCCTAAAGCCGCCCAGCTGGATAACATGGGATTCAGTATCATCCGGAAGTGTATCCAAGCTGTGGAAACAAGAGGTGAGCACAAGAATTGGTGAGGAACAGATGGCATATTGCTTAGGTCAGCATGGTTAAATCAATCAGGGTTACACAGCTGCTTGTACCATTGTGTCTCTCGGCTGCCTGTGCAATATTGTGTACAGGAAACCAATAAGTATTAGTCATCGCAAATATCTGGATAAAATGAACATGTATAGTTTACACACAAAATGCAGAGAACACTGGTCAATATATAAATGTTTGCACCTAGAATGGCTATCTTTGTATTCTGGGAAACGGCAATTGATTGATTGGGCTATTCAGAGAACTGTTAAACATCTCCTGATGAGTCAAGTTATTTTTGAAAATGCCATTTGAGCTTTTTAAAAGAGACAGCCCTTTTCATTTATTCACAGATTCATCCAAAGAAAATAGTGTTTAAAGGGTCAGTCTAATGCCCCAAACCACTTCATCTTAATGAAGCCGTTTTGCCATATAGATAGTGTCCCTGCAGTCTCACTGCTCAATTTCTCTGCGATTTAGTAGATAAAGGGATTTCAGCTCATTGTAGTGGTCTGGGTGCAGTGTCCCTGTTGCACTTAGTGCTGCAATGTAAAACATTGCAATTCCAGAGAAAGTGCAATGTTTACATTGCAGCACAAAGTCTGCCTCCAGTGGCTGTCTACCAGACGCTTCCTGGCTAACAGGCTTTTGGTCTGGTAACTGAAGCTAGACGTCCTCGCTCTCTGCATTAAGACTTATTTGAAGTACTTTTCAGCCCTAGCCACAACTCCTCTGGCTGTGACTTACATAGCCTACCTACATCTTACATTCAGTGTCAGTACTGGTGTTTATTATAGAATGTGTGGGGGTCCTTCTTTAGCGCTCTGTTCAGAACTATGTAAAAGGGACATTCTAAGCACAGAACATCCAATCTTTTCAGAACAGGCACTAGTCTACCTGCACATTTCCAGAGTCTGGAAGCAGGATATTGGATAGATTGCCATGGGAAATAAAGTCATTATTTAATATGCGCATTAGGGTATGCATAAAAGTTTATATAGCATTAAGTGTGCCAAAGCTGGCGTAGATGGCTGATTTGGCAGTGTAATGTTGGGCACTATAATTTATCAGTAATGAGGTATCTTTTTTTGTGTGCATCAGTTAACATTAAGTAATTCAGGAGTATTCAAGAATATAAGGAGCCAATTAAGCATTGTAAATGCAACCTGACCTTCTGAAAAGTAATCGTAAATTTAGAGAATGGCACTTGCCATAATTTCGTTATTAACATTTACAGTTTATCTTAGTTCAGTTTTCAGCTTAGTTCTATTCCGTTCATATCTCCTTCCGAGAAAGTCTACTGATTGTCTCAGTTTCTGTATTAAATGGGATCAACAAAACTGCTTCTGTGATTGTATGCATAAAAATAAAAAAACAACCTGGAACTTGAAAAAGGGCAGCATTTTGATTAAATCAATATTTTTGCCTTTAAAAAAAAACAAAAAAAAAAAAACATTTTTTTTAAAACAAAACACACAAATTTCCGTTACCACAATTAGTTAAAATAGATATATATTTTTTTTTTCTGCAGGAATTAATGAGCAAGGACTTTACAGGATTGTTGGAGTCAATTCCAGAGTCCAAAAGCTGCTGAGCATTTTAATGGGTAAGTGGTAAGAAGGTCAGGTACTTTGTATTCTCAAAGGGTTGGAGTGCCGCAATTCTGGGAATCTTTTTTTTTTTTTTGTGTGTGTACAGCTATAATAGAGAGAGAGAGTGCGTTATATACGTTGCAATAATAATCTGCAATGGCTTCATCTTTTAAAACTGTTACTATATGCAAAGCATAAACTAGAAAGTGTGTGTGTGTGTTTTGATAGCAAGGCTAGCCATGTGGGGGAAAGTCTGTCTTTGTTTTGTTTAAAGGAACACTCTACACCCTTTAAGCATTTCATCATACCCAGGTGCTTTAAGGGATTGGAGTGTCCCCAACCTATGTCACTAATAAAGTGCTGATTTCAAGACCGTGACAGGTTGGACCTTCAGTTAACACAAAGCACAGGGCAGTTCTCATAGCGTTCAGTGTTTCTGTATGAGAATGCCAGAAGACATGATTAATGGATCTTGTTAGATCGCCAAGCTGGGTCATTGCTCATTCACCGGCATATGTAATTTGAGAGTAGTAATTTTTATTTATTTTTGTCATTATTATAATTTTTTTTTTATGTCCATAATCATGTGTTAATCCCTTACTCGTAGCACATGATATGAGGGGAATGGGTAGACCTTTGAGCATCCCCTTAGGCCAGTGGTAGTCAACCTTTTTCTACCTACCGCCCACTAATGCATCTTTCTTGACCTTTACTAGTGATTAATGAGATCCTTGAGGTTGATGCTGCGAGACTAAAATATTTCATATCTGGTTCGATTTTCGTAAGGAACAAACTAAGGTCTCCTCTTTCGGTGACATTCAGACAATTTCTCTGTTTGCTCATAATAGAGAGCTGGTGTGGATCTGTCCCTGAGGTCCAGTGGGGCTTCACTTCGGCGGGCGGCAGAGCTCTAATCCGAGGCGGCGAGGGAGCTCTGACCTCTCTGGCTGTCTACTGATGCCAGGAGCCGGAATATGATGTCATATTCCGGCTCCTGCGGCATCAGCAAACATTGCACGAGGGAGCAGAGAGGTTAGAGCTCCGTCACCGCCTCGGATTAGAACTCTGCCGCGCCGGGAGGTCTAGAAGGTGGCCTGGCAGGAGGGAGTGCTTCCCTCCTGCCGGTCATTGAAATCTTGAAATCCTCAAAAAGAGGATTTAGCCGCCGAAATCCCTACCGCCCACCTGGAATCCTGAAACGCCAACTAGTGGGCAGTAGGGACCAGGTTGACAACCCATGCCTTAGGCCAAGGGTGTCCTGTGCTTTATTTGTAAATAGTGAATCCATTTTGCTACATTTAGTATCTACGAGACCTAATTTAGTTAAGGAAATAGCACAGACATATTCCTAGAATAAGTAACTTTTGAGCAGTTTGAAGGCTTTGATTTTTATTTATTTTTTTAATTTTTATTTTTTTATATCCATTATCTTATAATGGTTACTAATTTGTGCTTGATATATTTATATACTTGATGGTGTGATATAATCTTTATAGATATCTCGCCATAAAATATATATATAGATATCTCGCCATAAAAGCTTCTTCTGTTCTGAGAATAGTTGAGGACTAAAATAATAAAATATGATGACCCTCCACCCAGGTGTGCCTGGCATTCAGGTGTTTTTAATAAGGCAAGATGAAGGAAAATGTGGATTTGTTAGTTTTACCTTAAAAAAAAAAAAAAAGGTCCATAGGGAAACTTATGTCTACTGCAATAATAATCTTGTGTGCACCACTGCTATGGGCAAACTGAACAACTATTGAAAGAATATAAGTACTCTTTGACATTAAAAAACAAAAAAAAACCTATTTGAGTGTCTCTGTGCATTTAATTAAATTCTTTAATGGGTTAGTGCTACATCGTCTAGATTTCTCTGTAAATATTTGAATACCATGTCTGCGGCCACATTTCTGTCATTTTAGTCTTTATTTTACATGTGTATGACCAGCATATATTTTAATCTAATTATTTAATCTGAATTCATTCAGTTTCTATCCCAGTGTGTTGCGTTTTCAGTGGTTTGTCAAGTTTTATTTATATCAGTCTGTTTATCCATCTATCTAAAAATAATAATAATCTGTGTGTATATATAGTAAGGTTTACTGTTTGTCAGTCACAAGCCACATTTTCATGCCAGTATACCATTAATGATGTTGAGATGATCAAAATCACTCTATTTTGATATGTTGTGAAAACACCTTTTATAATTAATGTGCCAGAAATGGGCCCTATAATTTTCAATAAGCAGCTTCGCTTTAGTCATCACAATTTAAATAACAAACAACAATTTACTTATTTACAATTAACCGATTCATTGTACCTAATCAGAATTGTGGGCAAAAATGACTTTCCAAATAAGTACCCAATGTGGCGAAAATGTTTTAGCACACAAGTAGAACACCAGAACAACCTTCCATGAGCTGATGAGGATTACCAACAACTTCACCAAACGTATGAGTCCTCATTAAAAAAAACGTAACATAATTTGGAGAGATCAATAACACAACATATATATATGTCCACTTTGTTAATGTTTAAAGGAACACTAGCGTTGGAAATAAATATCTGTATTCCTAACGGTACAATCCTGATGCCCCTTCTAGTTTCAGGGACCACCATGTAAATAAAAAAAAAATCAAACAAAATTAATCAAATAACTCAATTTTCTCTGATGCAGAGTCTTCCTCGAAGCTGCCATGACCTCCTCATGGTGTTACATCATCCAGGAGGCGTACCTTTTAGAATGACCAACCAATCCAATCTAGATGGAGTTGTTATAGTTGATACAGTGTTCTTTTAAGGTTACATACACAAATATCTATACCAGTTTGAAACAGAACCGGTTAATGGCACACGTCACCTATTCTAATAACTACTGCTTAACAACCGTTAACCTGCGATGTATTTGCAATGCCCAGAAAATTGCCATTTGGTTTGATTATTAAACCTTATGCTTGTGGCCTAGTAAGTTTGAGATTGTAAAGGAATTGTCGATATGCAGTTGCACAGAAAGAAAATGCGCCTATATTCACATATGCTCCTGACTTGAGATGCAGGCATAGATGTTCCCTCTCTAAGGTTAGTGGGACTTAGGCATTCTTAGGCAGCAGCATCTTGTAGATGCCAACAGTTAGAGCTTTGGTACTCTCACTCCCATGAAATGCAGCACATTCAGTGCTAAATTCGCTCTATAAAATGAAGAGACATTGCTTAAAAAGCATTATTTCTTATGTCTGTTAAACAGCAACTTTCTTAAAGGACCACTATAGTGCCAGGAAAACATACTCTTTTTTTTTCCTGGCTCTATAGGGTCCTTGGGTGCCCCTCACCCTCTGTCCCACCGCCAGGCTCCCTCAGCACTGGGGACTCTCTTCCTCCTTTCACGTCATCGGCTGACTGTGCATGCACAGCATGAGCCGCGCGCGCATTCAGCCAGTCTCATAGGAAAGCATTCTCAATGCTTTCCTATGGACCCCTGCGTCTTCTCACTGAGAAAATCTCAGTGAGAAGCGCGGAAGTGCCTCTAGCGGCTGTCAATGAGACAGCCACTAGAGGCTGGATTAACCCAAATGTAAACTGCTATGTTTACAGCAAAAAGGGTTAATCCTAGATGGACCTGGCACCCAGACCACTTCAGTAAGCTGAAGTGGTCTGGGTGCCTATAGTGGTCACTTAAGATGAGTGAGTAGCAAGTAGCCCACTCTGAATATTACTGTGCCAGTACACTCTGAAGCTCCTATGTGTATAATAATGGCAATAGAATATATGAAAACTGTGGTGGCGTTGCTTTATAGGGTACACTAAACAGACATTAATGAGCTCATTTAAGATTTGTGGAATATGTTGAAAAAAATAGAGCTAAACTCTTGAACTCTTAATGTCCTTTATACTTGTTGGCATGCGAGTAGTGATGTGCCAGGTCATTCCTTGAGCTTTAATCTGGATTAGACAAGGGAGTGATTTTTAGAAACTGCTCTGGGTCAAATGGTACTTGGGTTCAGTAGTGCTCCTTGAGTTATAAACGATAGCATGCTAAATAACATATTTTTCCACTAAGCGTATCTGTTTATTGCTCAGCCAGTCTACGAAATACATTTATAAATTGTTCCTGATTTTGTAAAACTAAACCCAATATCATATGTATAGGCTTAAGGCTCTTTTTATCTCTGTAGAATTAATGTGATCATCAACATTGTTTTTATTAACATCATTCATATTCTCCATTGTCAAAAACTTGATCTGCCAAACATCAAATGGAAAAGTAAAAAAATAGCAAAATTTAGGTATCCATTTTAAAGAATTCTAAAGCTTGGCTGGTTTAACATGATTGTATCCGTTCAGTTTACTATATTTTTATTTTTAGAAAATAAGCCATAATGAGCCAGGCAAGAGTCACCTAACTTTGACAAAATATAACTTTGTGTGTGTTTTTTTTTTTTTTAAAAAAACCTTATAATTATGGATATTTTTTCCCTGAAAACAAAGAAATAGTGGATTGCCAGTATATTTTCTTGTAAGCAAATGCCGTTGCTGTAATTATTAGTACTCTTATTTATTGAATGGTGGTTACTAATTTTCCAAATTTTACGGTTAAATTTACTTTATATATTTACTAAATATACAAAACTATATAAGTGATGGAAGGACTTGTACATACTCTACTGTAAAACAAAATTAAACAGAATTCTGATCTGTGTATATTACTGTATAATGTTATATGCTCGTACACCGCAACATTGAAAAAATGCACAGCACAAGTTCCTCTTTCAATAACATACAACATTGAAGGGACTTTCCAAGCATAAGAATCGCTACAACATGTTGTAGTGGTTATAGTGCAATAAATGCTCTCCAGTGTAAGTAGTCAAACAGTATGCCAATGGTCTGACTTCTTATCTTCGCTATACTAGTCGTTGCTCCCTGCCTTTTGTCGTTTAGTACAGAAAGCCACATTTTTGATAAGGGCTTCCATTGGGTTTCCTGAGCTAACCCTGCTGTGAAGGGCCAGCCCATTGACTGAGAGTGATCATTTGATAAGAGCTGTACTGCCAGTTTGTGCTCAAAAGAGCTCATGGAATCTCCTAGCAGGAGCTCTGTTGGCAAACCGTTTGACTAGCTATGTTGAGAGAGGGTGCTCCTTGCACCACAACCACTACAGCACATTTGGAGTGTTCCTTTAATGGAATGTATAATCCAATAGAAATCAATTTCTTGATTTGCCAAGATCCAGCTCTTTCTTATTCAGATTTATTTTTTATTTCATCTTTATTTAATTTTTCATTTATGAAGGGAAAATATTAAATATTTTAATAAAAGATATAGAAAAGGGAGAATTCAAGAAACATACAAGCAAATGCAAATATAGTATCTATACAACAACTACATAGTAAACATATATTATACTAGAATTAACATCTAATTTTCTAATTATAGATCACTATAATGAACTTGGCTTATATGAATCTTTTATAAAGGCAGTTCCAGTATCAAATCAATCTTGTTCATATAAAAAAAAGAAAATAATAAAAAAAGGGGGAAAAAAAGGAAGAGTCTGAATTAAACTAATCATTATCCCCAAGTTAAATATTCTTAAGATATGAATTTACTCCAGTACCTATTGAAGTTTATATTACTTTAACTTTTACTAGTGGCAACCTCAATCATTACAGAAGAAAAAAATGACAAGAATGATCTATCACAATAATTAATAGGGGAAAAAATAACCGTGTGTGTGTGTGTGTGTGTGTGTGTGTGTGTGTGTGTATATACATATGTGTATATATATATATATATATATATATATATTTTTTTTTTATTTTTTTTCAGTTTTCAGCCAACGACATCCGAAACCAAAAATTCGGGATGCCCTTGGCCGAAAACAAAAATTACATCCCCAACCCCCCCAAAATAATTTAAAAAAAGTTTTTTCTATAATTTTATTAATATTGGACTTTGTATCAATTCTTCCCTATGGGGATTTAGCAGACGCAGGATGTCCTCATGCACAGCGTGAGGATGTCCAGCATCAGTTAGGCGACTTTTGGTCACTTAACCACCCAGAAGTCCCTCTGGTAGACTAGAGGTGGAGTTAACCCCTCAAAATAGTTATTGCAGTTTCTGAGAAACTACAATAATTACACTTTCAGGGTTAAGGGGACTTGGACACTGTAGGCACCCAGACCACTTCAGCTCATTGAAGTGGTCTGGGTGCTGTCTGTGTCCCTAATCACCTAATGCTGCAATGTTAAACATTGCAGTCCTTCCAGCGTCAGATTTTCCCCCTTAGGAAAGCATTGATTCAATGTTTTCCTATGGGGAGGTCTAATGCGCGCATTAGACCTTACTTGACGTGGGACAGGAGGGGCGGAGCTTTGGCGCTGGGATGAGGTAAGTAAATAAAGGGTTTTTAACCTTTTATTTACCGGGGAGGGGGATGGCAGAGGGATCGGTAGTGCCAGGCATACAGCTTTGTATCCCTGGCACTACAGTATAATTTAAGCACACCCACTGACCGACACACATACTCATTGGCAGATACACACTGGCAGACATACACACAAACACTACAAAATATACAAAAAGTATATAGTTGTGTAGGCGCTTCCAACCTTAAATACAAACAATATGAGTGAGTGTGAAAAAAGGTGTAATCCCTTAACACCTAAAGACAAAGTAGAAAAATTAAATAGATAGATTCACACACACTCAGGAAAAGTATATACAAAATATATACATAAATAGGTATACCACCTATTGTAGACGTAAATATGTTGGTTACATCTGAAAAACAAATGGAACATACATAGTGCTTTCCATATAAATTAAAATAAACAAATTATAATATTTGCGGATTAAACTCACAAAGGTGGAGCCTCATAGGCTCTATGTACATCACTCTTGGGTGCCTATTCAGGCTCTCAATAGATTCCTGTTGGAAGAACTCGAAGTCCACAGTAGTAGATGCAAATACAAATTTATTGAAATAAAATATTAAAAGAGAATATAAATAACTAGGGACAAGGCAGGTATAATCATGGAATATAATACAGTATTGCACCGCAAATATGGCCAAAAATTAAAAGCAGTGGTCACACAAACACTGACAGACACATGGATAGTCACACACACACACACTCAATGACAGACTCTCACTGATTTGACAAACACTCACAGACACTCATAGACACTCAAATACTCACATACATACATACATACATACATACATACATACACACCCTGTCACACACACACACACTCACATATACATACACACACTCACAAATTATTATAAATTAAATTAACATTTTCCACCCAGCCTCCCTACCCGGAGAGCTGACGTGAATCTGTCCCTGGTGTGTGCGGCTGTGTTTCAATCAGAGGCGGCGAGGGAGCTGTGATCTCCTTGGTCTGCTCCCTCACACCCAGTCTACTGATGCCAGGAGTCGGAATATGACAAATTTTTGCTGCCCCCCAGGTAGAATTTGCCTTGGGCTAATTGTAATTTTCGGCCTATATAACCCCTTTTTAAATATATATAACACACACACACACACACACACACACACACACTTCAGCTGGCCATGTGATCAAAATGGACCTATTCTGAGCTAGTCAATAAATTAATGGGTTTAATTTTAAAATGTAAACATTGAAGCTGTATGTGTGTTGAGTAAGCAAAGCTGCTTTATTTGGAATTTCTCAAGACAGCCGTTATATTCTAGCATTGCTGTAATTTGTTTTCTTTTGACCTTTAATGGCAGTGAACTTTAAAAAGAAAATTCAGCTGTTTTGAAGCCAGATATTTGAATCTATGGGCTTATGGCCACAGTTGTGCTGTTTATGTGAAACCGCAAATCTCTATTTAAGTTAGTGTTAGCAACTATATGGGTCTTTATTTCTGTGATAGAAAGATGTGTATAACAGCTGGGTAGCCAGAACAGCTGCATAGTGTCAACATCTTGATATATCTGCAATACTCAAACAGTTCTTGCACTGAGTGTCTTGAAGGATAGGCCCAGTTGTCCATATGCTATGATTAAAGTTAGTGCAGCATAGAAGTTAGGCAAAATGTTATTTATCGTTAGAGATATAATTCTGAGGAGTACTGATAACTGTAGCAATTGCTCCAGTAGTTTTACCCTTTAGTAGACTAATATATCATTTATTTAACTATTTCCTTTTTACGATCTACAATGATCAGCTGCAGCATTAAAAACACCTGCCTAATATTATGTTGGTTCCCCTCGTGCTGCCAAAACAGCTTTGATGCTTTTAGGCATGGACTCCATATGACCCCTGAACGTGTCCTATGGTATCTGGCTTTAGCAGCAGCTCCTTTAATTCCTGCAAGTTTTAAGGTGGGGCCTTAGATTTGTTGTTCCAGCACATACCACAGATGCTCAATTGGATTGAGATCTGGAGAATTTGAAGGCCAAGGCAACACCTTGACATGTTGGTACCTTGACTTTGTCATGTTCCTCAAACCAGTACTGAGAAATGCATCAAGGAACACCATTGCCATGAACGGGTGTACGTGTTTTGCAATAATCTCTAGGTAGATGGTACGTGTCAAAGTAACATCATCATGAATGCCAGGACCCAGGTTCCCCAGCAGAACATTGCTCAGAGCATAACATTGCCTCCGCAGACTTACCTTTTTCCCATAGTGCATCAAGCTGCCATCTCTTCCCCCAGGTAAATGACACACATGCTCCAGGCCATCCACCTGATAAAAAGAAAATGTGATTTCATCGGACCAGGCAACATTCTTGCATTGCTCAATATTCCAGTAAACGCTAGCCCATCCCCATTGGAGATGTGAGAGTGGAGATGTGTCCTCCGCTACGCAGCCCCATTCACAGCAAACTGCATGGTATGTTCTGACACCTTTCTATTATGGCCAGTGTGATCCTTGTCTGCAGGTAGCACGGTCCTCTTGGGCAAAAACATGCACAGTCATTTAAGGCACCTTAATTCCAGGCACTTTATTGTTAAACTCCACCACAGATACAGCAGCAAATGAAAAAAAAAAAAAACGATAACACAAATCCCTATGAACAAAAACCTAGCTCGGTTGGAGCACCTTCTAACATCAAGTTCCCTATCTCTCAAGGGTTTAAACTATAACAGAACAAGAATTGGTTTCACCAACCTAGTGCCTTTGTCAGATCTCTGCACTCAACACTGTTAGCATGTTAGCTTCCATTCCTTCTAGAAAGAAACAAAATTCTCTCTCCTTTTACCTGCCCAGCTGGGAGGGGTTTATTCCCACTGCTGCAGCTGACCACCTGCAGCTGAGCAGTTGGTTGGAGACAGTCCAAAAACCCTGGCCTGGATCTATGTCTCCCAAGTAAACCACTAAACTGCGGAGTGGAGCACTGGCCCACCCTGCTCTCCAAATGCTCCTCCCTAAGGGCCCATAACTAAATATTCATTTAGGTTATATACACACAGATACACACACTCCCCCTGGGGTTAAAAATCATATGCCTCTCTGAACAATTCAGTCAAAATATAAACTCCCTCACAGACCACCCCATACACCTTATCACACCAGTATTAAGGTTTTCAGTAATTTGAGCTTCAGTAACTCTTCTGTTTGATTGATCCAGACGGGCTAGCCTTCATCTCCCCATGTGTATCAATGCATTTTGGTTCGCCGGTTGTCCTTCCTTGTACTACTTTTGGTAGGTACTAACCACTGCATGCCGGGCACACCCCACAACACTTGCTGTTTTGGAGATGCTCTGACCCAGTTTTCTAGCCATTAATATTTGGCCCTTGTCAAAGTCACTCAGATCTTTTTGCTTGCCCTGTTTTCCTGTATCCAAGGCATGAAATTAAAGAACTGACTGTTCAGTTACGGACTCATTTTTCCCACCTCTTGACAGGTTCGGTTGTAACAATGTAATCAATATTATTCACTTCAACTGTCCGTGGTTTTAATGTTGCTGGTGATCTGTGCTACATTTGATGCTAAATTCATTTTGTTAACTAAATTACATGAAATAAGTGGAAATATATATTGTATTTTGTGTTAAAATATGGTACTCGGATGTAACATTCTAAAACCTTTTTAATGCCCTTCAACAAACAAAAAAAAAAGTATTGTACTGTAAATGTTACATTGTACAAGGATTTAATAATCACATATTGCACTTACAAATAGGCTGTTCTGGTAAACTAAACAGCGCTAAAAGAGCATGGTGGTCACCAAGACCTCTCCGGTTGTAACCGGGTTAGAATAACTCCATTAGGAGTACAGGTCCTGATCCCGTCTTAGGTGAACGGAGATACATGTGTCTACTGCACATCAGGGTCCTTGCGTCAACCAACAAAGCAGCAAAGTAAAGTAAGTCTCATAGGACTTTATCAAGGATGGCTACATACAAGTCCTCCACTTCCAGCCTCTTTGCACTCTGTGCAATTAAAGATGTGTGTTAACAACTAGCAGCTGAGAAGGTAACCAGAAACATGACTGCTGAGATCACACGTGTGTGATACAAGTCATGCCTGCACAGCATAAGTAAACAGACTCTGCAAGTGCCATTCAAGTCTCCCTCAAATGCACCTAGGTCCCCCATTTCACTACTTTTTTTTTTTTTTTTCCTGTCCACACTAGCTTGCAGTGTGACATTTTCACGCATGCCCAGTTGAACCAAATTGCAATTCGGTCTTCGTTCGTTCATTTTGATTACAAGGAGAGAGGTACCAGTTTGCGGCAACTTTTCTAATAGTAAGTAAAAATAATAGATTATTATGAGTATTAGTAAATAAGGGATGTTAAAATCTCCCTCCTTATCCTACTGACTGTTGCGAGTAGGGACATGTCAACTAAACAGTGAGCTGCCACTGGCAAAACACACACCCATCTGCGGGCTATTAAACTAAACAGGGGACCAAGTGTCGCCCCGTAGGCCCCACCTATTAGTGGCTGGTTATTGCAATATATGATAATGGGCAGGCCCCCAAAGCCCTAAGTAATAGAGGAGGAACCTATTGTCCCTCCCATTCCCCACCCGTTAGCGGTGGATTGGGCTAATTGTCGAAAAATAACTATCCCTCTAAGTAAATAGGGGTCCACATGCCCATAGTCACCCCTCCAATAAACAAATAACATACCTACCCTCTTCACCATAATAGTGATGGGGACAATAAACTAAATACCTGAAAATGAAAACATTCATACTCCCCATTAGATGTCTTCTTTTTTTTTCTTTCAAGCTTCAGCCCCAAAAAAGGGCAAAAAAAAAAATCCATAATGTCCAGTTGAACTATTAAAATTAAAGACCTGATTGGGGAAAAAAAAAAATTCTGATGAAGGGAATTATTCCTTCTCCTGGGTTCTGCACAGATTGAGCTTTGCAGGGTGGTGAAAGGCCTTCCTCGACCATATCACTTAGGGCCCCTGCCTTCTGCTAATGACTGGTAGCTTAGGGAGGGGAGGGGGGAAACAGTAGGTAACACATTCAATTACTTAGATTAGGCAAAAACCAGGTTAGAGCCCCCATTTGTGCTAATGGGTGGGGGCTGGTGGGACCCCCCATTATTTTTTAGGGACCAAACCAGTGTATTTGGGGGACAATAGGTTCCCCCCTTAACATTTAGGGAGCCCGTCTGCCACCAATGTGTGGGAGCTCCCTGACACTTTTATTTTTACATATTGCAAGGAGGGAGCCACGAGCTGGTACCTCTCTCCTTGTAATAAACTTAACAAATGAAGACTGATTGCTAGGGATGCACCGCAATTTCGGCTAAAAATGGGCCTATCCCATTTTGGCAAAACAAAGGGTCAAATCTGCTGAAAATTACAGCCCCCCCCCCTTCCTTCCCCGCGTGTGATACCGCAAATCACGGTACTGCACGCAGGAGAACAGGGGTGTAATTAGCCCAAGGCAAAGTCTGCATTTGCCTTGGGCGGCACTAACCATTTTTTTCCGCCCCCAAATGCCCACACCGGCTTACCTCGTGTTCCCCCTCTCCCTGGGGTCTAGTGGGGTGTAATTAGCCCAAGGCAAACTAGGCATTTGCCTTTGGTGGCACTATTTTTTGTTGCCCCCAAACGCTCACAAAAAAGATCACAGCTCCCTCGCCGCCACTGATTGAAACACAGCCGCACACCTGCCAGCAGCCCCACTGGACCCCAGGGACAGATCCACGCCAGTTCTAATAATTTGTGAGTGTTTGTCAAATCAGTGAGTCTATTTGTCATCATTGAGTGTGTGACTATGCATGTGTCTGTCAGTGTTTCTGTGTCTGTTAATGAGTGAGTTTGTGTCAAATCAGTGAATTTGTGTCTGTCAGGGATGTGTGTGTGTGTGTGTATCTGCCAGTGTGTCAGATCAGTGAGTCTGTGTCTGTCAGTGACGTCTATGTGTTTGTCATTGAGTGTGTGTGAAACTGTCAGTGTGTGTCTGTCAGTGAGTGTGCATAAATGGATATTGTAGTGCCAGGGATACAAAGCTGTATTCCTGGCACAACCGATCCCTCTGCCTCCCATCTCCCTGGTAAATAAAGTGTTAAAAACCCTTTATTTCCTTACCTTATCCCAGCGCCGATGTCCCTCAACGCTGGGCCGAAGCTCTGCCCCTCCTCTGTCCTGCGACAAGCAGGGGTCTAATGCACATGCGCGGCAAATGCAGTGTACACATTTGACCTCCCCATAGGAAAGCATTGAATCAATGCTTTCCTATTGGGGAATATCTGAAGCTGGAGGTCCTCATGCAGCGCGTGAGGACATCCAGCATCAGATAACGGACCAAAAGTCCATTACGATTCTGGGACTGCAATGTTTAACATTGCAGCATTAGGTACAAAAGGGACAGACAGCATCCAGACCACTTCAATAAGCTGAAGTGGTCTGGGTGCCTACTGTTATGGACAAAATACTTGAAAGGATAAAATGTATTTTTTACTATGTACATGTGTGCTCAGTAACTATTTACTCTGTAAATTCCTCCCATCCGGCTACCCTCCACCCTTCCCATCGAGCAAGCCTCGTGTAACAAATTCCTGTGTTAAAAGAACAGCTTCTTTTACTAACTCCTCCCCCACTTCCTTTGTGCAAACGAACAGCTATGTGCCACATGTAACAAAATGGAGAATCGCTGTTAAAGTAACCGTTTCCCCTTCAGCCCCTCTCTGTTCAGTAACTACTCACTCCCCCTCCCATCGTGTAACCAAGATGGAGCTGGAATGTGGGTGGGAGAACTCTGTAATGACGACATTACATCCTGTAGGGTGGGTTTAGACAAGACCCCCTTAGACTGTTAACCAATTGTTGAATGTATGCTGTATGCTAACTGTGACTCTGTACATGACGTATTTCAGGTTTTTTACTAATCAGGAACTTTGTCTCCGGTGTGAATTACTTCTAGGAAGAGCATGCACGCATTAATCAATTTGGAAGGAGTAGATAGACAAATAATCAAAGTTTGCTTTGATCTAAATCACTACAGTGTCCCAGTCCCTTTAACCCTGCAAGTGTAATTTTTCAGTTTCTCAGAAACTGCAATAATTATTTTGAGGGGTTAACTCTACCTCTAGTCTACCAGAGGGACTTCCAGGTGGTTAGGTGACCAAAAGTCACCTAACTGATGCTGGACGTCCTCACGCTGTGAATGAGGACATCCTGCGTCTGCAAAATCCCTATAGGGAAGAATTGATACAAAGTCCAATATTAATAAAATTATAGAAAAAAATTCAGGGCAACCTGAATTTTCGGTTTCGACCCCGAATTTTCATTTCGGTGCATCCCTACTGCAATTTGGTTCAATTGGACATGCGCAGAAATTTTAAAGTGCAAGCTAGTGTAGGCGTTTAGGAGTTGCTTAGAGGACAACCAAATGTAGATTTAAAAAAAACATGCATGCAGCTATGGCAGTGCCAAATTAAAGGCTAAAAATAAAAAATTTAAAAAAATCTATCTTATAAATTTCTTATGCTTTAAAAAGAACTACCGTAGATCAAAGATAATGAAAAGAACATATTCTGAGAGAGGATGAGAAGAGGAAACAATAGGAGAATGGTAAGCTTGGCGTGACAGTGCTGTTTCATTTGTTGACATTTAACCGCTTAAATAGAGACTAGTAAGTGGCACCCAAAAAAATCTCGGAGAAATAACCAATACAATAACTTGTTGTATTTATGCTTATTGGATGAGCCATAAAAAAAATATGGGCATGAATTAGACACGCTTGAATTTAAAACACGTGTGTGAGTATATATGAAATATCACACAAAAAGAACGATACGAAGGTCATACTTCAGCACTATGGGATCACTTTTAGCAAATACAATGATAAAAAAATTTACAAAAAACCTAAGAAAACTGGTTGGTTGTAGGAACAATGGTACAGCAACAAATCTATTAAACTGGAAATACAACACTCTTACAGAATTAAATTAAAATGAATAAGCAAATGTTCTACAATCATTACAATACACATGAGTTTTCTGCTAAAGCAGCAAAGGAAATGGTTGTCTAAAATTCTTCTCAGTCGTTGGAATGGCTCAGTAATAGTATAAGAAATATAAATTGTAGGACATCCAGGCTCTAATTCAAGCTTATGCATTGAAGATAAGATTATGTATACACAACTTATTCTCTCTGCTTAGAAGTAATTTGATATGGTTTTTGCCTAGTCTAAGTAACCATTTGGCAGAGCCAAACACCGCATACGAGCGGTCAAGCACAGTTGTGGAGGGGGGATGATTTGGGCTTGTTTTGAAACCACAGGACCGCTGGAACCTTAGTCATTGAGTCAACCATGAACACCTTTGTTTACCAATGTATTCTAGAGTTAAATGTGAGGACAACTATTTGAGAGCTAAAGCTTGGTCAAAATTGGATAATGCAACAGGACAATGATCCCAAGAACACTGGCAAATTTACAACAGAGTGGTTGTGTAAAAAAAAAAAAAAGTGATGTGACCGGGAGAAGCGGGGGGATTGGGGAGAATTGTATGTGGCAAAGCTGTATTTCCCTATTCAGCATCCACACAAATTGCTGCTCATTTTACATTTTGGTGAGGTACTTACGTTCCTCATATCTCCCCGTCAGCCACCCTTAATTTGCGAACACAGAGGGTAGCTGTCTCTGCAGGGCTTCCCAGGAGCTGCTCCTCAATGTTTCGATGTGATGGCGTTAAAGACAACTTTTTTTTAAATGTGTATTTTTTTTATTTACTCGTGTTCCATTAAGGGTGATGCTAACCTTCACGATCACATCTGCGTATAGAAGTGGTCATGAAGTAAACAATCTGCATGTGTAGGGTATCTTCAGTGAGCACACCTGCAGTGTGAAGCTTGTTGGACTGTGTTTCACTCCAAATTTTTCCCACCATTCCCTCCCTCCCTCCCTAATGTTGCTTCCCAATATATTCAGATATTTTTGGTGTGTTTTCTCTTCTGGAAAATGGAACTGATAGAATGCAAAAATTATAATTTTTTAAAAACTGTCAAAAAATACTTTGCGATTTGCAAACACAAAAGATTATTTTAGAGATTCTTATTAGACCGGGACTAATGAGATGGGACTAATGAGATTGTTCTAAAGAATAATGTAACATTGGCAGAATAAGATTCTCCAGCTGTCTGTTCCAGAGACCAGTGTTGGTTTAGAGGCTTTGATTTAGACAGAAAAGAGCATGCACCAGACAGCTACCTCTCACTGTAATCAGCCTTGCTCTTTACATCAGATATATTCTGTTTGTGAAATGGCGAGCCAGACAGCATCTTCACCTGTTTAACAAGGTAGTGACCCCTGTTGCCATAGTGACCAGAGAGCAGAAGACTTTATTGTGATGGATAGCCATTTTAAAGGACACAGCGAAAAGAAAATGTAAAATATATAATAAAAAAAAAAAAAAGAACCAGAGCACTCACAGGACTTTTAAAAGTAAAAATTAAAGAACCTTCTTTATACTAGTCAATGAGAAAAGCATCAGGGTGAAACTGAGATGACCTATTCCGCAATAATAAAAACTAATAAAAAAAAAAAAACACTCTGCTTAAAAATCACGAGTGATGTGTTCTGTTCATTCTCTCCTTTATATTATAAAATGCCAGTTTATTTCCACAATGTAATGCATTTCAAATTGTTCCTCAGAGAACTATATTGTCTGTATCTTAATATGACCTATTTTAGAGAAATTATACACTGATCATCCAAAACATTAAAACCACTGACTGGTGAAGTGAACAACATTGATTATATTGTTACAGTGGCACCTGTCAAGAGGTGGGATATATTGGGCCGCAAGTGAACAGTCCGTTGTTGAATTTCATGTTTTAGGAGCAGGAAAAATGGACAAGTAAAAAGATCTGAGTGACTTTGACAAGGCCCAAATAGTGAAGGCTGGATGACTTTTCTTTTAGATCAGGTGGATGGCTGGGTGTGTGTGCGGTTGTTTACCTGGGGAAGAGATGGCAGCAGGATGCACTATGGGAATAAGGCATGGCGGTGGAGGCAGTGCTATGCTTTGGGCAATCTTCTGCTGGGAAACCTTGTGTCCTGGCATTGACTCGGATGTTACTTTGACATATGTCGCCTACCTATAGATCGTTGTAGACCATGTACACCCCTTCATGGCAGTAATATTCCCTGACAGCAGTGACCTCTTTAATCCGTTTAATGCACCCTGCCACACTGCAAAAAATGCTCAGGAATGGTTTGAGAAACATGGCAAAGAGTTCAAGGTGTTACCTGGGCCCCCAAATTCCCCAGATCTCAAAAGATTGAGCATTTGTGGGATGTGCTGGAGCAAGATATCACAACTTGCACGACTTAAAGAATCTGCTGCTAATGTTTTGGTGCCGGATACCACAGGACACATTCAGATGTCTTGTGGAGTCAATGCCTCGATGCATCAGGTTGTTATGGCAGTACTAGGAGACCTAGATTATATTAGGCAGGTGTTTTTTATGTTGTGGCTGATCAGTGTCTATATTTAATTGACATTACAGTACATTATATCTTTTTGATAAAAAACCAACACTTGGAATAAAAAAATAAAAAAAATTAATAAAAAATTGCGTACAATCTCTTATTACATATCGCTCCTCTTTGATGTAGCACTGTCAAGTTTGGACAACATAGTATTTTTTTCTTCTGTTTTTATATTCATTGTACAAATATCCTGTGTCTGTTCTAATAACGTTTATAATTTTGTTAAACCCTGCATAGTAGACGTATGAAAACAGATATCTTTGGTATTGCCCAACTCATTAATTTAATCTTTATTTCTGTATTTTTAGATCCCAAAATTATCCCTGAAGCTGAAACGGAAATCTCTGCAGAGTGGGAAATAAAGACCATCACAAGTGCGCTGAAGACTTACTTGAGGTTTGCAAAGTATTTGTTTATTTTAACGCTCAGACTGTGCATGTATCTTCTTTGAAATACCAGTGTGTGTGATCTTCGCACATAATTAGTTTTGTATTGGTTTATGTTTGATATATACTGTAGCTGCGAGGAAGTACTTAATTTAGTGTATTCAGTGGCTGCCTGCACTTTTTTAATTGTCCCTTATTAATTAGTTAAGGAATACAGTTCCCACTACCCACAGCATTTTAAGAGTAGTTGGGAGAAATGGAATTACATTGGTTTGATTCTGGCTTACTGTTGAAATGGCCCGTTTTTAAGATAGTGTCTTTCATTTTGTTTAATTATGTGACATAAAAAAAAAAATAAAAAAAAAATATGCTTTTGTCTTTTTTGTCACGTAAAACAGCGACGCAGGTTGTTGAAAGGTTTTTTATTTTAATTTTTTTAAATGCGTAATACAGAGTTGTTTGACACTTGATGTTTTAATAAGTTTGTTTTATGTGATGTAGTAGCACAAAGATCGACATATTTATCATGCAAAGTTAGTTATCTGGATAACAAATACATTTGGACGGGCTCAGGAAAGGAGAGGTTAAAGGATCACTATAGGGTCAGGAACTCAAACATCTATTCCTGACCCTATAGTGTTTAACCCAACATTTAGGTGGCCTGCCCTCCCTTAGCCCCCTTATAAAAGTTTTAAACTCCCCTTATTTCTAGCGCCGCGTGGGTCCGCCGGTGTTGGTCACGCCCCCTTTATGACATCATCTAAATGAAAGATTTTTCGCCAATTGAGAAAGCATTGGATTGGCACGGGGCAGGGCCAAATGCAGTTTTGGCCAATCAGGACCTCCTCATAGAGATGCATTGAATCAATGCATCTCTATGGGGAAAATTCAGTGTCTCCATGCAGAGCGTGGGGACGCTGAACAGCAGGGCTGCTTACTGTGCAGCCCTGAGCCAGGAAGCCCTTCCAGTGGCCATCTCAGGAGTGGCCACTTGGAGGTGTCCCTAGGGGCAATGTAAAAACTACTTTTTCTCTGAAAATGCAGTGTTTTCATGAAAATGCTTGAAGGGAGCTATTATACTCACCAGAACAACTACATTAAGCTGTAGTTGTTCTGTTGACTATAGTGTCCCTTTAACCCCTTCCCGACCAAGGATGTATCGGGTACGTCCGACAAAAAACGGTCCTTAAGGACCGCGGACGTACCTGATACGTCCTGGGGTAATTAGAGCTCTTGAAGCGATCATGATCGCTTCCAGCAGCTCTAATTGTATTACAGCGATGCCTCACTGCCGGGACCACCAGAGATTACCGGGTGATCACTCCCCCCCGGAAGGATCACTTCCGGGTTGCCAGGTTGCTTCCGATGCTCTGTCTACTGAGTGCCTCGAGGGGGAATGGCGGCGATTGGTAAGTACGTGGTGAGGGAGAGCGACATCACCAGTAAAAGTGCAGTTTTTGTGCAAAAAAACAAATAAAAATGATAACTTTGGCCAGCGTTTGTGATTAAGTGGCTACCACGAAATATTGGACATATCCCATTTTGAATACTGTGTGTTGTCTACTTTTACAAATGGTATGCCATGATGGGGTTAATTTTCATTCCTGGGCTGCTATACGGTCTCAAAGGCAACATAGGCCCAGCAAACCAATCTGGGAAATTTCAATGTGCAAACATGGAAAAGGGGAAAGCCTTACATCACTCTCCTTACTTCTGCTCATACTGCTTTCCTCAGTGCCTACTCATCGGAGCAATGCTCTATCTTCTCTTCTCCTTTTCTCTCATCTCCCTCAGCATCAAAAGATCTCCTTACACCCACTTCCCTCAACAACACAATTACATTAACATTAATCCCTCTCTGCTTCAATCCCCCCCTTCTCTCATCTCAAGCCCTGCACTCCTTTCTCTATTCTCTCTCTCCTGCTCTAACTCAATCTCATTCTAGACCCCGCTCATATAAAACCCATTCACACCTCCTGTCACTATCTCTCCTACTTTTAGCAACTGGTGATGTCTCACCCAACCCGGGGCCCCTTCACCTCTTCTGCTCACACTAAGACAACCAGAAACCACACAAACCTCATCCACATACCGTGCAATTTATCCTCCTTTACCAACACTCAGTGTGCACTCTGGAAAGCCCATTCAATCTATAGTAATATTAAATCAACAGCTATACACAACCTTGTCATCTCTAACTCACTCACTGAGACCTGGCTGTCCCACTGACTGTCCCGCTTCTTTATGTTTCGGTGGACTACATTTCTCCCACACTCCCAGACTCGACTGGAAAGGAGGTGGTGTAGGCATCATTCTCTCCTCTCAATGTAGCTTTCAACCTATCCTCCCTACCCTTTCCATTACTTCCTTTGAAGTTCACACTGTCCGCTTTTTTAAGCTCACTCCTTTAAGAATTGCCATCATCTATCGCCCCTCGGTCATCCTAGGCTATTCATTAAACACTTTTCTTCCTGGTTACCCCACTTTCTCTCATCTAGCACTCCCTCCCTCATACATGGGGGCTTTAACATCCCTATCAACAACCTCAACTGACCTGAAACCTCCCGTCTACTCTCTGTAACCTCCTCCTTTGGCCTCACGCAGTTGTCTACTTCAGCAACTCATACAGAAGGAAACACCCTTGACCTCATCTTCACCAATCTCTGTACCACCTCTAATGTATCCACTGTTCCATTTCCTTTGTCTGGCCACCATCTGCTAGCATTTTACATCAGCATACCCTGTACCCAAATTTCACCACCCTCAACTCTCCAGTCTCGCAGACACCTCAACTGCCTTGATCTCCAGCATTTCTCCTTCAAACTCTCCTTTTACCCGTCTCAAATCTAACTTGCCCTATCTCTGCAACCGCACTCTACAACTCCACTCAACTCTGCATCATGACACCTCCTACAATTAAACGCAGCAATTATCCCAATTACAACCCTGGCACACCAAGCTGACCCCTTACCTACAAAAAATGTTCTAGAACTGCTGAATGCTGCTGGAGAAAGTCTCACTTTGTATCTTCCTCCACAGCCTGGCTCTTTCTGCTGCAAAATTAAATTACTTTAACATCCTCATAAGTACACTGTCCCATCAACCCAGACACCTATTTCACACTTTTGATGCTCTTATTCGCCTTTTTACTCCCCCTCCTTCTACCACTTTGTCCGCCACAAACTTTGCATCTCACTTCACTGCGAAGATCTATACAATCTGAGAAGAGATTGCTAATTTCTCTTTCCCCTACCAATACATCACCCAACCCCACTCCCTCCACCATTCTACACTAATTTGCACCTGCTACAGCAAAAGAGGTTTCTGCTCTGCTCCGGTCCTCCCGCCCCACCACTTGTTTCCTCGATCCTATTCCCTCGTATCGCATCCGCACTTTGTCACCCTCTCTTGCTCTTCCTCTCTCTAAAAATTTCAATCTCTCCCTTTTCTCTGTCAGATTTCCCTCACCCATTAAACATGCAACTGTAACCCCGATTCTGGAAAAAGCCCAGCGTAGACACCAACTCCCCATCCAACTACCGCCCAAACTCGCTACTGCCATTCGCCTCCAAGATCCTCGAGAGAGTTGTGTACACCAGACTGACTGACTTTCTCGAATCCAACTCTCTGCTTGACCCCCTTCACTCTGGATTCCGCCCTAGTCATTCTGTCGAAACGGCTGTGGCCAAAGTATCCAACAATTTAATTGCTGCTAAAGCTCGTGGCCATTACTCTATCCTAATTCTCCTTGATCTTTCTGCTGCCTTTGACACTGTTGATCATCGACAGCTTCTTCGCATTGTCTGTAATTTTGGTCTACGGGATACTACTGTCTCCTGGTGCTCCTCCTAACTCTCCCAGCGCTCTTTCAGTGTTTCTTTCTTTAACTCTGCCCCCCCCCCACAACCACTCTCTGTCGACATCCCCCACGGTACCGTCCTTGGTCACCTATTGTTCTCTATCTATACTCCTCCCTTGGTAAACTTGTCAACTCCTTTGGCTTCCGTTATCATTTCTATGCGGATGACACGCAAATCTACCTGTCCTCTCCTGATCTCTCTCCGCCAATCTTGACTCGTGTCTCTGACTTCCTCTCTTCGATTTCCAACTGGATGGCTGCTCACTTCCTTAAACTCAACATGTCCAAAACAGAACTTCTGCTCTTTCCTCCCTCAAGTGTTACTACTCCCGTGTCTGTCTCCCTCCAAGTCTATGGTGCTACCATCACTTCTACCTTGCAGGCTCACTGCCTGGGTGTTCTTTTTGACTCCAACCTCTCCTTCACCCCTCATATCCAATCAATCGCCAAATCCTGTCACTTCCATTTCAAAAACACAGCGTGTATCCGCCCCTATTTAACCACGGACAGCTAAGGTGCTGGTCCATGCTCTTGTTCTCTCTCGCCTTGACTACTGCAATATCCTTCTCAGTGGTCTTACATGTTCTCAGATTGCACCGCTGCAATCTATAATGAATGGGGCAGCGAGGCTCATTTTCCTGTCCGCTCACACCTACTACGCCTCCCCGCTCTGTCAGTCACTGCATTGGCTTCCAGTTAGATATAGGGCTCAATTTAAAATTCTATCCTCCCTAATACACAAGTATGTACTATCTACGCTCTGCCAAAGACCTATGTATATCCTCTGTCCGTACTCCCACCTCTAATGCTCGCCTCCAAGATTTCTCCAGGGCTGCACCTCTTCTGTGGAACTCCCTTCCCTTCTCCGTAAGACTTTCACCCAGTCTCCACTCATTCAAAAAATCATTGAAAATTCACTTCTTGAAGAAAGCATATCAATTAAACTGTTAGCAGGTTTTTATCCTCCATCCTCCATGACTCCTCTCCTGCAACTTTTAAAAATTACCTAAGCCTTCATTGAATACTTTTCTAACAACCTACTTCGTACCCCTACTTTTACCCTTTGTGTCACTCTACCCCACTCCCTCTAGAATTTAAGCTCATTGAGCAGGACCCTCCACCTCTCTGTTCCTGTACGTCCAGTTTTCTGGTTACAATGACATGTCTGTTAATCCACCCATTGTACAGCACTATGGAATCTGATGGCGCTATATAAATAATAAAATAATAATAAATGTATCCCTGTAAGTTTGCAAACAACCATAAGACCTGTACATTGGTGGCCCTGTTGTACTCGGGAGATGTTGCTGAACACATATTGGGGTGTTCTTTGTCAGTTATACATATTAGGAACTGAGAATCCATGCCTAAAGTACAATGTGAGTGAAAAATAACACACACAAAAATTACTACACAAAGGTTGACAAAGACTTGTGGTAGAATTAGTGCATGGAAAGTGTTAAAATACCACCATTTGAAATACCCTAGGGTGTCTAATTTTCAAAAATATATGGTTTGATAGAGGTAAATTACATTGGCCATGTCCCAAATAGGACATGGGTGCATGATGAACAGCCGTAAAAAGTTGGAAAACTGGAATGCGCACCCTCCAAATAAGATCTTTTAGCCCACCAGAGAACACGACACACCTATACATGGGGGGTATCACTGTACTCAGGAGATGTTGCTGAACACATATCGGGGTGTTCTTTGGCAGTAACCATTGAAGTTCTCCGTACATGTATTCTTAAATTGCTGTGTGTGTCAAAAAATTCACCAATTGTTTTTTTAATTTTGCATAGATTGGTGGTAAAATGGTTGCTTGAAAAGAGTCAAAATACCCCAAGTTTAATACCTTAGGTTGTCTTCTTTTAAAAAATATATACATGTGAAGGGTTATTCAGGGATTCCTGACAGATATTGGTGTTACAATGTTGGGGAAAAAAAAAATGTTTGGAAATAGCACAGTGCTACTTGTACTTATAGCCCTATAACTTTTCAAAAAAAGCGAAGAACATGTTAACATTGGGCATTTCTAAACTCAGAACAAAATGTAGAAACTATTTAGCATGGGTGTTTTTTGGCGGTTGTAGATGCGTAACAGTTTTGAGGGTCAAGTTTCGAAAAAGAGGTTTTTTTTGTTTTGTTTTTTATCGTATTTTAGAAAAAAAAATTATAGTAAATTATATATGAAAATTATGGTATCTTTAAAAACACCATTTAATGGTGAGAACAACGGTATAGAATATGTGTGGGTACAGTGAATGAGTAAGAGGAAAATTACAGCTAAACACAAACACCGCAGAAATGTAAAAAGAGCCCTGGTCGTTAATGGTACAGAAAATTGAAAAAAGGTCTGGTCACTAAGGTGTTAACATAAAGTTCTTTGTGCAGTTTTCAAACACATTTTCCTATCATTCACTACCTAAAATTAGATGTGCACTTTTTCTGTGTGGGGGGGAACAGGGCAGCAGGGGAGGGAGGGAGTGGGGGGTGAAGGGGGGGTGTAGGTTTGTTTTTGCTTTTCATTTTGTCTCATCTGATTTATGCTTTTTCTCCTTTTACTGAGAAGTAATGATAAAAACAAAGTTATGAATATTTCTTATACGTAAATTAGGTGAGGATACAGCAAGGGAACGAAATCTAGAAGCCATCAATACCATGAAATTAAGGGGGGTTGTAAAGAGATACATGGGAAAGTATGAAACCGTCACCTAATGAATGGTAACTGTTGACAAACCTACCCAAACTAGATCAGCCGTCAGTATTGCAGACTGGAGGGGGGGGGGCGGGGGTTAGATTATTTAGCTAACTAGTTCCAAAGGTTTTGAGAGAGAGCATCCATTCTACCAGATCTTCCCATAAACTTAGTAGAAGTGTGTATTTTCTTTGCCTCCTTTTTAAGTATAGATTATTGAGTTTTAATCCTGGCAGTTCAGATATTTGTGAAATCTATCTTCTGTGATGCTCAGTGATTGGCAAAACATCAGCTGTTACATAGCCCTCTTTTATCTTACTCTTTCACGCTGTACCGGGAATAAGGGATTCTGTGCCTCGAATTGCAACTGACTAATGTTTTTGTAACAACTGTCATGTATGTTTTACGTTTTTGTTTTGTTAAATGTTCGTGCTTTGACAAGTTTGGGAAGGGTAACATGAGACGCTTATTGAGTTTTTAATTTATTTAAAAATAATTTTTTTTCCCAGTTTTATTCTTGCTGCTTCCCTTAGCGCTTGACCCATGTTCTTTCACTGCCTCACTTTTATTTTACAGGTTGCTTCCAGGGCCCCTCATGACATACCAGTTTCAAAGAAGCTTCATCAAAGCAGCTAGTAAGTTTTCTGCGTGGTGACCTTTTTTTTTTTTTTTTGTGGAGAATAAAGCTTTTGAGAGCTGCTTTGCTGTCAAACATGCAGACATCTGCCGTGGTATTTGTCATTGATCTTCCTGCTTTCCGTGTAACTTTTGCACCCGTTGGGAAACATACAATAAATTGCACTCCGTAATGGGGCTGATGAGTCACTGTAAATGGTCAAGTAACAGAACACATACTGAACAAAATCTAACTAACTCAAACAGCAGTCTTGACCTCTAGAATTCAGCTTGTGGATCACAGATTTGCAATTTCGAAGAATTATCTAATGATCATCAATTTTGTCGAACTAGTTTTAGTTATTAGATTTTCCGACAAAAAATCCATTGCAGAGAATTATTGTTTTGCAGTCCGTGAAACTAGTTACTGTGATTCTATTCCATCATCCAATGCTGACAAATCAAACACATTGGGTAAAATATAATTAAAGTGACACAGTTGTTAAAATGTTCTGTTCAACAGAATTTACACTATTTAAAGAGATACCCCTAAAATGTTATTGTATCGATCATGCCTCTTAACTCTTACTCTGCCACTTAAAAGTGAAATCACTTTGTTTATGCAGCACTAGCCACATTGTCGTCATCCCCATTTTAATTAATTTGTTTATTTATTTTCATTTAAACAGTAACTCCAAGGCTGCTATTAAAATAAATAAATAAATAAAATAAAACTTGACAGAAAACGTACCTGCTGATAGGGTAGGTAGCTGTATACTGATTACCTGTAAAGTGTTGTTTGGAATTATCATTTGTGCTTTAGGTTTGTTTTTTGATTGATTTTTTTTTTTTAAATTAATTTTATATTATATTTCTTCTATAATAAATTAGAAGTATTGCATACTTAGCATTTTTTTCAGATAGTGTAATAGTGTTAAAGTCAACCTTGCACGAAGTTTAGAATCTTGTCATATATATTTTTTTCAGTCTTAATGTAGATTTTGTTTTCCATTAAAGAACTAGAAAATCAGGAATTGCGAATAAAAGAAATCCATTGTCTTATACACCGGTTACCGGAGAAAAACCGTCAGATGTTGCATATTATAATAAAGCACTTGGCAAAGTAAGTGATGTTCAATTTAAAGCAGCTTAGCTTATTTTATGAGGACCGGTTTATGTGTTTATCTAAAATGCATTTAATTTTTTGGGACCATGTGGCAAAGTGAGTAGAATTACTTTTTTAACAGAACTCTACAACGCATAATGCTTTAATGATGGATTGTTGATTTAAGTATATTTCTGATTAGTAAACCTTGAAGATATACTCCATTGCCCAAATACAAAAAAATAAAATAAAACAATCACTGTGTAGTAGATATACCCCAAATGAAAACAATCATGCATTTAATAATTTAGTTTTTTCATTTGGGGGTATCTAAAACCAGCTTGCAAATTCTGCAGTTTGCATGTTTGAAGCCCTTGCGAGCCCTCCCCTTCTAACCCACCCTAACTTTCTGTGGCTGTCTAATCAACTTCCCAGTGCAGCTTAATGAGAAGTCTTTGCAAGGGTGCTCTGAGCAATTGCCTGTCTTTTGATTTTAGCTCCACTGAGCTAAAGTGCCTGGGGGGATGTAACTAGGTTAATTTATAAAATGAAAGTTAAAAACTACACTTTTTGTAAAATGAAGAAAGAGAACATACTCTTCACACATAATGCATTTCATTACGTTACAGTGCGTTTAGGGGTCCAGAGTGTCCCTTTAAGTACAAATAGTTGCATACGCTATGATACAATAAACTTTTCTGTTCTGACCTCCCTTTATTCTGCTATTATAGCTGCAGATATTTATAAAACGTGCTTTAAGCTAACTTACAAACATCACAGGGAAAGGAAGAACTTGTATGGCATGTGCACTCCATTTTAAGACTTTTTGTCTTGTATAAATATATTCACAAAAGAGATTGTGCATAATTCTCAAGTGCCACAATTTAGGAGGGACACATCTTATTTAGGAACATATTCCAGGCAGTGGTGTATTTTGGATCTGTGCTGCCCTAGGCATGACTGAACTCAGTCACCCCCTAATTTACATTTGCCCCACCCCTTCCTGTCAATGCCACACCTCTTCCTGTTAAAGACTAACACACACTTTAACTGACATACACACACTGATTTTACACAATCTCAGACACACACACACGCTCACTGACAGACACACACACGCTCACTGACAGACACACACACGCTCACTGACAGACACACACACGCTCACTGACAGACACACACGCTCACTGACAGACACACACACGCTCACTGACAGACACACACACGCTCACTGACAGACACACACACGCTCACTGACACACACACACACTCTGACAGACGCGCACAAACTGACACACACAGTCACAGACGCACACACTCACTGACACAAAGACACACACTCACATACACACGTGCTGACAGGCATACACAATCACTCAGACACATACACCTTCACTGACACACACACACACTCCCTCACAGACGCAATCTGACATACATACACACAATCAGTCAGACACACACTGACAGACATACACACACTGACGCACACAATCACTCAGACGCAAACACACATTCATTGACCGCCACACACTCACACAAACACTCAGACACACACATACTCACTATCTGATGTACACACACTGACAGCCATACACGCACACACACACACACACACTCCCCACTCCCTCCCCCCCAACCCTCACAGATTATTTTTAAATTTTAATTTAAATCCACCCCGCCTCCCTACCTTTTGGATTTTTTTTACTTGGGGTCCAGTGGGGCTGCTGGTCGGGCTGTTTGGGCAGGGAGTGAGGCAGGCTTGCAGACCGTCGGGCGGCCAGTTGAAATCCAGGCGGGCGATGTGTGAACTCTCCCTGCTCCGCTCCCTTGCGCGCTGCAGAGTGAAGCTGGGAGCCGTAATATGACGTCAGTTCCGATAGCTGCCTGCCCCCAGGGTAACAAGGCATTTGCCTGGGCATTTGGAGGCTGCATTTTTTGCCGCCACCTGGAAAGTGCCGCCCAAGGCAAATGTCTTGTTGGCCTCGCGGCAAATACATTGCTGTTTCCAGGACCAATGTAAAAAGCATGAGACTGTAAAAATACAATAACTTGTAGATGTGTAGCTAGCTTTAAAGCAGTCAGAAAAGACAATATGTAAGCAAATAGGAATGCATATTCCAAAATGTAAGGAAGGAACTGTAAATGCTTAAATAGATTTAAAAAAAGATGAATAGATAAAAATCAAATGCAGTTGCTATAAATCTTATCCACAGAGCAGTGTGAGGGAAGTTAATGCATAGTATGGTATGGTCTGGGTAAGTATCTTTGATAGTAATGGACCTCGTGAATTAAAGTTCAATTGCTGGTTAAAGAATACTATAGGCACTAAAACAATGTTAGGCTAATGAAGCATTTTGGTGTATGCATAATGTTCCTACAATTTCACTTTTCAACTTTCTGCCATTAAGAAGTAAAATCACTTTGTTTATACAGCCCTAGCCACACCTCCGTGCTCGAGACTTACACAGCCTTTCTAAACCATTCCTGTGAAGAGAGATCTAATGTTTACATTTTCTTTATTCTACATTCTGTTTAATTTAGAATTTATCTCCTGTTCTGTTAATAGCCTTCTAGACCCTGCATGAGTCTTCTGTATGTGATTAAAGTTCAATAAACAGCAGAAAAGTAAACTAAGAAACTATTGAAAATTAAGAATTATTATTTTTAGAATTTTTTTAGGGGCTACTTCAATTGCTTCAAGGGACACTCAAGACATTAGTACAACCTTGAGGCATTTGATTTTTTGATTTCATTTTTATTTTGGTGTCATTAATATGCTGTTTGGATTGCATAGTTATGGTTTTTTAATAAGAAAAATAAATTTTTTTGCAGAACATAAGCCTGCTTGTTTAGCCACACCCTCATTTAAAAAAAAAAAATAAGACTTCCTTATCAAATGTATGCACACAGCTCAGCTTCTAGCAATACTGAGTGATCTGTTCTACAAAGTAACCTGCGATAGGAGAGGACACCCACAGAGATATATAGTAAGGATATCACCTGTTTATAGTTTCTGCAGCCAGGTAACGAAAAGCAGCCCACTTTGTGCGTACATTTGATAAGGAAGTCTTGTTGGCATGAGAGGGCATGGCTAAGGAGGCAGCTTTATGATACAGCAATCTTCAAAACCGTAAAAAAAAAAAAGTGTTAAACTACAAAAATTTGAGCATGCATAAAGTACTGTATATTAAGAGGCCAATGAAATGCATTAAAATTGTATTGGTAGCCTGGAGTGTCCCTTTAAAGCACAACATTACAACGATAGTTTAGGGATTGTGCACAAAGCATGGATCACGTTTTTTTTTTTAAATCTTCCTCTTGGGGATCACAATTCAACTAATTTACATGCTGCTCTTTTAAACTGATTTTAATAATAGTTTTCTATAGCCAATTATTGCAGGAAGTTGGACACCCATCCCAAACCATTTGTTTTTCACCCCAAATATTTAAATAATGCGTGCTGATGGAACATGAATGTAGGATCATGATTCCACTTTAGTCTCTCACGCATGTATGATGTGATCCTCTAAAGTGCCAGGATTAACAATAACATCTTAAACCTTTTTTAATCTTTTTCCACAATTCAAACATTGGGTGGAAGGAGGTTGTTACATTTGGACGTCTCTTGTAGAATTTCATTCAGATTCTTTTGTTTTGGCGCCAGCAATTACCCCAAATGGGAGCCTGCTGTAAAAGCTGTGTGCTTTTCTCAGACATCAACAGTCTCTCTCACTTTGCAAGCTGTAAAAATAAAGATTGATTGAAAATGAAGGAATCTACAGCTGGCCACAAACGATTGCCATTAATTTGAAGTTTTTGTTTTCAAATATATCGTAGATCAGTCCAATCCCTGGCACATCAAGGGTTAACGTGCACATAGGCGCTAGCTATTTAACGCTTTTTTTTTTTTTGCCAAGTTTAGAAATGTTAAAATTAATAGCATATAAACCGTAAGGGGAGAACGTCTGAAAGATACAGAAATCCCACATTAACTTTTCGGCCATGCTGCAATGTATCATTGAGTTGTAGCAGATATTCCCCTTGGCACAATAAACATGGGGTCCACGTCTAGATTACCCTTCTATCTCAGGAAGACCCTAGGTCAGGGTTAGGCAACCTTCGGCACTCCAGATGTTGTGGATTACATCCGTCCTGATGCTTTGCTAGTATTATGGATGCAAGAGCATTATGGGAGATATAGTCCAGAACTTCTGGAGTGTCAAAGGTTGCCTGCCCTAGGTCATTGCCATACTGCATGTGGCATATTGTCCTGCACTAGACTAGCCAGCCCAAAGAGTTTTAATTTGGGTTGCTGGACAGAGAAGGTAAGGTTAAATGAACACTTCAAGTACCATAACCACTACAGCCTGCTGTAGTGTTTATGGTGCCAGAAGTGCCCTAGCACCCTTCCAGAGTAATTTGTGTAACCATTTAAGAATGGCTTAACAATTATTCTGGGCTCCAACACCGCATCCAGATCCGGTCTACATCGGCCTGGTATTAAGTCTCTCTTTACCATGATAGAAGAGTTTCAGTTTAGTTAAGAACATTTTTCAGATGAAGAATTGGTTGTATTAATGTAAAATTGTACACAGCAGCCTGGCAGAGAGGTGGAGACTGTTTAATTAGGGTGTCAGGAATTCATTGTGATACAACTCTCCTGGTGTGTATTGGGCCCCTTCTTAGTTTTAGTGTTTGTGCCTGTAAGCTCACTCTTTATTTTGTGATAAACCTGACCCTTAGCAATGTGAAGTTATGTATACTTCAATTCACTGCCCTTTTGTAAGATTAGACTGTTTCATGGTAAAGGTATGGTTTATGGATAGACCTTTTTTTTGTCTATTTCATATCCCCCTTTCCTTTGCCTATTTTTGTCACTGCTGATTTCCTTTGTTGATGGTTACATTGTTTTGTTTGTAAACTGTAAATCTAGCAAGAAATTAGGGATTATTCTACCATTGGTGACGGAATAATCTAAATTTTATTAAAGACAGGAGGCGAATAATTGCTTTAACTTCTTTACTAAAAAAACCTCCAGCAGCAAAGAAATAGTTAATATAACTTTTCAAAAACAACCAATCAGAAAAAAAACCACAGTAGAACAAAACTCTCCGGCAGACCCTCCAACTTTCTCTTTCTTTGAGGTCGAGCAGCAGAGCACGACATCCAACTGAATCAATCGGAAGCATGTACAGTCAAACGAGAAATCGTCGGAACCAGAAAAAAATCCCGATTTACACTTCATGGAAAAAGAAACATTGTGTCATATAAAACATCTTAGGACTTCGACAGAATAAGACTTAATGAATAACTCAAACAGGCAACCGGGGGTTCGAAAGTGCAGCGAGCGGTACAGAGGTTGTTCGGGTGCCAAGGGCCAAAGGAAGCAGTTGGGGGAGCAAGGGAATGGGGATGGGGGCGGTAGATCCCAGGAGGGAGCCGCAGGGTCGGCCGGGAGAAGACCGAGGAGAGGAGTTGGTACCAAGAAGAAAACCCCAGGCAGGGAACAGTGGCACACAACCCTCAGTCAGCCCTAGAAAAAAACAGCAACAGAGTAGCAACAATACCACAGCATGCAAATATAATGAATCAAAAAACAACCCAGAGTAGACACACTCTCTGAGTTGGGGAGTGCATACCTGGAAGCAACCGCAAAGAAAGAGGAAGTGGGAGGGTCTGTCTGAGAGTTTTGTTCTACTGTGTTTTTGTTCTGGTTGGTTGTTTTTAAAAAAAAAAATTTTTTTAAATCTTTATCAGTTCATGCATACCAAGTGATTACAACAACTTGTAGGGTATAAGCGTGTGTAGTTGTACAAATACTTGTTATAAGGCATACGAACATATACATTGACAATCGGTGTAGTGCGATAGTAAACGTTAACAGTACTGATTTGTTGACAGACATTGCAGTGTAGTTTGGCGGGTTGATCCACTTTGACTGGGATTCTGGTCTCATTTTAGGATTGGAGTCTTGATCGTTGCTCGATGTCTGATATCAGTAGCCGCCCAATTTCTCTTGTCCCATGGTATTTGTGTGCCCGTGGGATTTACATATTTGTTATATACAACCTTTCAGATTAGTCCTATATACCCCGTATTAGCATGAACATTTTAGGAAGTGACCTGTAGTTAGGTCAGGTTAGAGAGAAAGAGAATGGTCGAGGGGGCGGAGGGGGGTTGGATGGGTTATGGGTACTGCTAGCTTGGAGTGGATGGCACGTGGGGTCATTCCTAGGAATTTGTGAATGTTATTTGACATTGCGTCGGTGTAGTCATCAGTGATTAGTATAGTCTTCCCATGGTTCCCATATTTTGAGGAACAATGAGTAGGTGTCTCTTATTTGTGCTGTTAATTTCTCCATGAGGTGGGCCTCCTTGATATTGCGGATGACCCGTTCCATTTGTGGCATATCGGTTTGCAGCCAGGTTTGTGCCATGGCTCTCCTAGCCGCCAGAATTCTTTTGTTGAACAATTTTTGCTCTTTACTGGACAGGGTGTCAACAGGTCTAGCTATTAAGAATGTCCAGGGGTCCGATCTTATTGGCCTGCATAGCACTGCTGTCAGTAGTCTGGCTACATCCTCCCAAAAGGTCGCTACTTTGGGGCAGGTCCACCACATATGGATACATGTGCCTTTCTCTCCACAGTCTCTCCAGCATGTGTCAGTAGTTGTTTTGCCCATGCGGCACAGCTTAACCGGGATGGTGTACCACCTCATAAGCGTTTTGTAGCATTGTTCTTGGTGTAGCACGCATATGGATGCTTTTGCTGCTGCCTCCCATATGTCCTGCCACTCGCCCCCCTCTGTTTGTTGTAGGTCTGTTTCCTACTGTGTGACATATGCTGGGGTGTAGGTCTTATCTGATGGTGTGCTTAGTTGTGTATAAAGGAGAGTGATGAGGCCGGTACGTGGTCCGTTAGACATGCATAGTGTTTCATAGAAGGTTAGCTTGGCATTGGCGGCTGTCCGCACTTGTGCACTTCCGGCAAAATCTCGGAGTTGGATGTACCTAAAGTGATCTTAGTGACCCCACCCCTCTGTCGGCAACCTTTCATCTTCTATATCATAGTTCCAGACAGTAATGGTAATCTCTTTCCTATATAAATACAGTATAATGTGATACAGGCGTGGTGTTTAGGAGGGTATGCGTGTGGTAAGCTCCTATTTTCAGGTGCGGTTAGGCGTTATTGCCTGGGAACCTTCTTCCCAGGTTTCGGTGGTCAGTAGGCCTGTGGTGCCTCTGTTCTGATTGGTTGTTTTTTAAAAGTTATATTAACTATGTCTGTGCTGCTGGAGGTTTTCAGTAAAGAAGGTAAAGCAAATATGAAGCCTCCTGTCTTGCCATAAAATTCAGTTAAACTCTTAGGCAGAAAGCTGTAAAATGAATAGAATTTTTGTTGGTGCCTGAATTGACCCTATAACCCTTCAATAGATGGGAGTAACTCACTTTTCCTGTTTATTTAGCAATTGAGAGCTGTAATATACACTACAGCATGCCACGACTCCGCAACCACTCAATCTGAGGGGAAGTATATATATGTATGTATAGTATTATATGGCAGTTATAATATTATCTGGAAAAAAGAAAGTCTATTCTACTATGAAAGGAATGTGTGGAGGAGTAGTATGTATAATCTCTCCCGGAAGGGTGCATTGCCTTCCAGCAGTCATTAAGTCTGTACTAGTGTAGTACTTTACGGATAGCAAGAAGAGTGTGTGGGATGACAGCGGATTTTCCTGCCAAAGTGTCTGTGGTCAGATGTTGAAGTTGCCCCCCCAACACCAAACATCCTTCCGTGAACTATTACTGGAGAGTAGTTAAAAGAAATCTGCTCTGTACAGAGTTGGGTGAAGGAGAGAAAGGTTAGTCTCTTGTAAGACGGTAACCAAGAAAACCGCAGTGATCTCTATTGGTAGCGATGTGTAACTAACTTGTAACCTCTGATGTGTCACTGGTCCTCTGACCTATTAGTAAGATGGGTAACCACATTCATATCTCTTGTTAAGCTTAGGGATGATTTGAAATGCAGGAAGGTCTAAGGTGGGTTGAACTTCTGATAGGAGGGTCTCTCATCAGGGCCGTGTATGGGCAAATGAGGGATATTCTGTTAGACACCACCTACACCCAGGCTGTTCCAGAAAAATTAGGCCTGCCCCGTGGGGCCCCACCTCCATATGGTATACACATAAGGATTGAGGTCACCCTGCTTCGTCCCCAGGGACATCTGCCACTAGGGGAGCTTGTGTTGCCCAGGAGGATGGGTAGTGTCTGCTGGGGTGATTTGACATCCCCAATGTGGGATAATTGTGGTAGGATTAGAAGTAGAAAAAACATAGAACCTTCAAATGTTATTGTGTTAGTAATAAAATAAACATATATATTGTGCAGACCATCTGGTTATGCATCTATATAAAATATAAAGTGCAGTGAGTGTCTGGAATTAAACTCACATTTACCAAAGCCTGATCACCCCTGGCTCTGGGTTTGAAAAAAATGCAGCTTGAGAGGGATACTTACCGCAACAGGATAGATATTCTCAACTCTCAGGTGTGTTCGGCCAGACTGGTTCTTCTTTATAAGTAGGAGACAAGCAGAGAGGCCAGGACCCAATTTGAACAGTATTAATTTTAACTTTATTATAATAAAAAAGGTTAAAAACTTGCTTAAATCATGGTGGTTATTGCCAGCAAGGTACCCACAACAGATTATGTAAAACAAGCAGATGTCAATGTTCACTTCCGGGTTCCTCTGTAATTTAATAACATGGGGCTTTCTGGTCCACCTCTTAGTGGCGCACATAGGATTAGTTTCGCCCACCTTTCTGCGCTTCATCTGACATCACGGTCTCTTTCTCAGTCTTTTAAGTTCTATGAACCGCCTCCTCTATAATCTTATTGATCCATGGATACAGCTATCTTTTCCCCTTTACTCCACCTCTTCAGTAGGCAGGATCTAATGACAGTATGCTCCCCTGGAGATTAAAACTGTTAATACATTAATAATACTATTCATAAATGAAAGGTGTGTTATATTATCAGACATAGGGGGAGAAAAAATATAATCATACAAAACAATATTTTTCAAATAAAATGTACTTGCCATCTTCTGTTACACACCTAATCACATTTGTGTGAGCACAACAGCTGATGCCAGCTGCACACTTTACTTTGTGGGATACTGGCATCTATATCGACATAATTTATGCTGCCTGAGATTAGTGGAAATTACGGTCCAGTTTTAATTACTGCACCTGATGTAGCTACTACCACACAGTACAGTGTAATGGACAAATGTTTATCTATATCTCTGACATTGGTTTTGTGCAGGCTTATGCAATGTATGATCATATACTGTATATACTGTAACTAAATCCATGACCTTTGAGGTTGGTGTTTAGTGAATGAGTGAGTGCTCAGAATCTTGTATGTCATATTGTTTATTTATATATATATACACACACACACACACACATATTGTATCATTGTGGCCTCAATATAGCAAGTTACTCTGTAGGATATACATTTCTACAGAGTTACTTGCTATATTGATGATACAATGTGCAGCCATGCTCCCTTGTTATAAAAACTGCTTTCTGCGTTGGGGATTTTTGTCCATTTACTGCAATGATTGCCATTTGTAGATGTACTATAAACTTTCGACCTCTATAATCCTTTATTTCTCATAAAACAGGCTTAGCCATGGTAACGCATACCACTACAGCCTTGTGTAAGTTGGTAAACATTGTACCCCTCTGCACAGCTTAAATGATTTCTGAATTTCTTAGTAATTTCTCTTTTAGAGATCTGTGATAGTCTAAAGTTTAGAAGTCTGTTTGCATTGGGATGCCATGCAGACCTATGATATGAAATAACCTGACGGCTCAACATGAATAAATAAAATTTGCAGCAAACCTATGCTGTGTATAAACAGTAACTATCAGCAGGGTAACATTTTCTGACATGCCCTGATATCACTGTAAGAATGATAGAAAACAGAAAATTCTGAGCGATGACCATATATAAGCACATTTTTATTATCAAACCATACAAAACAAAAACATAAACAATTGTTAAATATTGCTTTGAATGCATACTGTAATTAATTAAAATTTATTAAATAAAATCAGCTAAATTTGTATATTTTATGATATCCCATTTCCGCTTATGTGCCTCTCTTCCCCCCCCCCAATTAGCCGTGTCACTCTGGCAGTGACCTACAGTCTATAAAATACAGCCCCCTTTGCATCCCCAGTAATATTTTCATAATCCATCCCTCATTGCAGTATTTTCCCAACACACAATTTATCTCACCACTGAGTTATTCAGGCATTTCTAATCGATATTTCTTCAATTCTTAATTTTCATTTCCCTTATGGCCTTCTTATCCCAGATCCCTTTAATTTTTACTGCCATGTTCCTTTAATTTATCCTCCTATATAACAATTTACAGAAGTTACAAAAATATATCTGGGGATGTGTGATGGGAGTTGGTTATATGTTGATTAGAGCTTTGTATGTGACACGTCTTAATGTCTGTGTGTGTGTGTGATGGGAGTTGAATAAGCAGTTATTGGGCGTTTTTATGATTTGGTAGAGACATAAGTGGTGGTTTCTGTTTAATGTGGCCGGAAAGTAGGTCCCCAGATGTTTTAAAACTGCAGCAAATGGTTTAAAGCTACAGCTCCCATGATGCTTTGTCACGTAAAGACATTCTAAATGCGTGCAAACCATCATTGGAGTTCTACAACATCTGGGAATCTAACTTTCAGTACCCCTTGGTTAGAGTAACCCTTCATTTATATTGCAGTTATGTTGTCCCTTCAAATCTGTAACTTCCTTATCCCATGCAAATAGGAGGTGTTCTTCAAAGACTTGGCAGCTTAAAGTGCCATCTGGGTTCAGTGTATTCACTAGGACCCCTAGAAGGCTGCTCTACTTCAATCAGTAAAGAAATATTTACGTGGAAACTAACTTGGCACCGGTTATGATACGTACAACGTATTTCCAGCTCAACCAGTAGAATGAGCTGGATTCTCCAGGATTCCAAACTATTTCTCCATTGCAGGAGAATGCCTCTCTATCTCACGGTTTCTCTTCCAATACTGTACTTCTGTTTTGTATCTGATTTCCCTTTACCCATTTAGTTGACCTATCTTGATTTATCTGTTTAAATGCGTTGGTATTAGGAGACAAAGTACATCAAAGCTTCCCGAGTATTGTATGCTTCTGATTATTGTTCAGTCTGCCATGTGCTTTTCAGTTCTTGACACGTTTAATGTGTCTTACGTGGCTTATTTTGCATTGGGGAAAAATAAATAAATGATCTCTGGACATTCTTAATGCAATGTTGTGTCTATAAATTCTGTGATTGTCTTGTATTTCTATTTGAACATAAGAAAAAAAATAATTGTGGATATGGCAAATAACCAAAAGACTTGCATTCTTTCTTGATAATCTAGAATGCATGCGAATATTCAGCTCAACTGCAAATTTCCAAATTTAGATGTACTCTTTTTTTTTTTTTTTTGCATGAAAAGATATTTAGGCCTAAATGTATTTTACACAGTTCGTAAAATCCAGGAGAAGTACAACTGTGATCTGAGTCTTTACCAGTAGCAAAATGCTTGCAAGAGTAGCATTCCTACTCCAGCTCAGATATGTAAATTTGAGACCTATGTTTTGGTGTTTTTTTGTTTTTTGTTTTTTTTTCACGGGCGAAGTATTTGGCAGCAGAGGATGCAGAAACCACCACTCACACCATGGACCGCATTGAGGATCAGCTTAGTTCCCACACAAAAATACATAATAGGAAAGCTGCTCTGAGTGTTACATTTTTGTGGTCTGTAGTAGTCCACTCATTTATTGTAAGTGCTCAAAGAGTTTGTGCAAGCAAAAATCTATGTATTTATCATGGTTAAGGGACACTTCATTGTCCACATACAAAAATTTTGGGAAAAAAAAAAATCACTTTTCAGTTGATATACCACCAATGAAAACATGCATGCATTTAATTATACATTTTAACTGGGAGTATACAGAGAACAGCTTGCCAAAGCTGCAAGTCTCTTGTCTGAAGCCTTTGCCAGCCCCCCCCCCCTTTTTTTTTTCCAACCCTGACTTTCTGTGGCTGTCCAATCGCAGAGTTCCCAATGCAGCTCAATAAGAAGTCTTTGCAAGGCAGTTGCTCTGAGCAATTGACTACCTCTTGAGTTTAGCTCCACTGAGCTAACCAAACATAAAGTAACAGGGACATTTGTCTTATTTATAGCCAGGGGGTGTAACAAGGTTAATTTATAAAAATGCTAATTTCTATTGAAATCTGCACTTTTTATAAAATGAATAAAGAGCACGCAATCATTACAGATAAAGCACTTCAGCAAGCTAGAGAGCTTTAGGTATTTGGATTGTACCTTTAAGGCATGGACATGGCATACACAATTAAATACCTTCTACATTTTCTAAAATTGTAGCACCTGCGTAGCCAAGTGCCTGCAGGAGATAGATCCTCCCCAAATCAGGAAGAGGATCCATGAATCTGGGAACTTCATACTCTAGCGTTTTGTGGGATATCTATTTCAGCCCCCAGTTGCAGTTCCACTCAACACATATTTTGGGTTCAGTTCCCGACTGCGACTCAGGTTCTCATCAAAAAAGAGAAGAGAGATGCTTGCTGCATGTACAACTCGCAAGGAGGTTGGGTGCTATCCATCCTCTGTCACCATGGAGAGTGGAGGCACCCAGACCACATCCCTGCCTGTTTAACGTTGCAACTTAAAACATTACTGTTCTGTAGGATTGACAATGCTTACATTGCAGGAGTAACATGCCTCTTGTATGAATACAGAAAAGAAAAGAAAAAAAAAACTACCATAAAGTGTCTCAGCATTTTGGTAAATATAGTCACAATGAAATGAGCATAAAAAAATGAGTGAGTAGTACCATATACTCTTTTATTGCTTCTGCCCCCTTCGGGACATACTATACCATCAGTTGTTATTTTCTCATTTCCTATGATATACAAAGACGCATCTACACCACTCTGAAGAATCCCCCACTACAAAAGACTGTATTCACCTCTACAAAGATATACCTCGTTGTTTGATTCATCTACCAGTCAGACTATTTATTCTGGACTTCTATTTGCTAATTATCTATTATATATATATTGCATTCTAGTCTGCCTATTCTATGCTCTTTTAATTTGTGGTTTGTAGTGGCGCTGCCTTCCTTTCTTTTTTCTGTACCATTTCTGTTGTAAGGCCTGTAAGGGAGCCCTACTTTTTAGGTGTGCTGCCACTTTTTACTTATTTATTATTGTTTCTGTTGTATTTTGTATAGATAGAGTGCTGATCCCTTTCTTCTGTTCTATACAGGTATTCTCTGCCTCTTTTCTATTAACTATTGCAACCACATTGGTGTGCTGTTTAACCTCTTGTGCATTAGAGGTACTTCATCTATATACAGCAGACCCTGTTCTGCAGGAGGAGTTCAGAGGATACTAATACACCACCCTCCTATCTTGAACATTGTTTATAGCAAGTGGCTTAACTTTTTACTATCTAACCCCTTAAGGACGTCCACGTTGTGAACGAAACAAAATGTAAACAAAACCTGGCATTTGCGCTACATGTCTGTCCAACCATAATTCACCTTTTTCATATTAAATGCACCCACCCTTATTATATATAATTTTATTCAGGGGAAACAGGGTGTTACAAACTGCCATTTGTAACTGTTATTTTATTTGACAAATTGCCCTGCTTCCCTGTGTTATGGAGAAGCCTAATTGCCAGCCTTCTGCCCCATGACTATGGACCTAGTGTGTATGGCGATTTGACTGTATTTGTGGGATCTGAGCGCTGTTTGGATATATTGAGCGCTCAGATCCAAGCCATCTGGGGATAGGTTGAATGTGGGGGTTCTGTTCAGTTCAATAGGAGTTATGTATTTTTGTGTCTTTTTGTGTCTTTTGCTAACATGTGGTTAATGGAGTCTGCCTCTATTGGATGTGTAGTTTGGAAGTTATAGCACATGTATTAAAAACTGTATTTTTACTGTTCTGTTTTAATTATGTTATGTGATTATCTGAGGGATGGGAATTTCCCCGAATGTATATTGTTCTGATTGGTTATACTGCTAATTATGTGGGTGTCTCCCTTGCATGGGCAGAATCTCATAAAAGCAGAGTGTGTGCCATTAAACATGAGATCTTCTTGACCCTCAATACGTAGCCTTGTCTCGTTATTGGAGGGAACTGCTATATCACACTGGGGATTGCTATGCTCTGCATACTCCCCTGAGCTTTTAATCACTTAGCTCTTTTAAGAGCTGTTCCTGTTACGCTCTCCTGGAGGAGAGGTCTTCCCCACACGGTCCTGGAGGACAGAAGCTGATCCAGGGTGGAAGGAAGACGGCGAGACTCCAGTTAAGCTACGGCGGTTGTGGAGTCTGCGGTGGTTGTGGTGTCGGCTGCAGTGTTTGGAGTCCTCAGGAAGCGCTAGGAGCATCCATCAACGAAGGGTTCTCGGTCAGAGTACAGGGAGCTCCGTTACACGCACTAACCTCCAAATGTTTTCCTATGGTGAAACATTGGGTAGCTGAGATTTACAAAATGGCAGAGCTTGACCATTGAGTCTGGTACGGCATTGGCTGAAAGGTAAACACTCAACTTTCAAATCCTCGCACGGGGGGAGGGAACCTAAATAGGTGTCGGGACACTACGACTTTAGGAATACATGTTGGTAAATATCTCTGCAGTTTAAAAGGAGCACTATAGCATTTGGAATACAAATTGCTGCAGTTCTACACTACAGAGCGGAGTGACACAGCAAATTGAGGACTCTCAGCACCATTACCTGTGCAATGAACCACTTAAGGACCAATGGCTTAATAATAAATGTTAAGAAAATGGAATGTCTCGCATGTTAGCATTGCAAGCCTGTTTGAAGATTGAAATGCCAAATGAGCAGGACATTCCAGGCACATCCAGGGTCTTATGGTTGTGATCTTTAAGGGGTTATTAATGTGCTCCTTAAAGGGTTAATAATTGTATTATCAGAATAACGGACACTACACATTTTGATTGAAATACTTAAGTGACATTAATATTGTATTAAGATCCTCGGATCAGTATAGTTTACGTGCTAATACAGTTAAAAAGAGCGCTAATCCACCCCCTGGCACTCTGTCTATCGTTGCCATTCCAAAGTAGGACTGGATTAGGTTTAATTCCACATTATCCTGGTGGAAGCAGAATGACTAAGCTGTCAAAAATTAGAAGTTTTAACTACCGTGGAAGTAGGGGGGGAGCATCCCAAGGACACCATTGTAGAGGCGAGCTGGCCTTGATCACAGTACACTTTTTCAGTTCGTTCCCCCATACAGCAGACAGATATCATTTATTATAAATTATTTTACAGCATGCCCCATGATGGCGGCTCCAAGTGCTCCATAGCGCTAGTAATTTTCAAACAAACTCAAAGAACAAGTCATGTTGCTAATTGTTCCCTTTATAAAACTTCTCAGTGAGAAAAATGTATACTTCAGGGCTTTATTTTTGGAAAGGTTATACTGAAAATGGCCACAATTTAAAATATGTCAGCAGCAGGCTGTACCACTGTAATACTCAGCAGGGTCTACTATTTAAAAAGTACTGTGGAAGTGAATGATTACTAACAAAAGAAAGTGTGAAAGAACTTCTATTTTTGGTATTTTTCTATTATTTGACAGGCTCATTGTAACAAGTAATAGTCATTGAATAATCCCATTATAATTCAAGGTGAAAACTGAATGGGAGCACGGATGTAGCCTTTAAAAAAAATAAAAATTTAAATACACATCTGTATATAAGCATGAAACTTGACAGTTGCTGCATGCTTAAGACATTTAATAGGAGTTTAATGTTAAATTCTTTAAACCATTTGCTCTTCTCTAGGCATTGCAAATGTTTTTGCTATTTAGATTTTTGCACTTTAGAGGAACTGAAAAGGTTAAACATGATGATCACAAGGCTTATTTGCGTCATGCGATGCTGTGTTGAGATGCGCTGTGCTCTATTGCATAGACCTTACCATGGCAACAAGTGTATATCTAGAAAACGTGTGCTACGTACACCCAGATCAGAGGAAATTGTCAGTGTATTCAATTAACTTGCAAACATCACAAGAAAAGGAGACAGAATTTTCATTCTTGTTTTTGTTTTTTGAGTTTATTTTTGTGTGTATGTCAACCCCTCCCTTTGTAAAGCATTAGGTGTGGAAGGACAATATCACCTGTTCTCTGTGTGTACCATTGATCCAAACATTTTTCAATTACACTCTGTTGCCTAAATTCTGCAATTTGGTTTTCCGTTCACTTCTTCTATTTGCGTTTTACCTCTTCAGTCTTATTCACTAAACTATGAAGAGTCCAGATTCAGATTGCAGATTAAAATTTTTAAAGGAAAACACCAAGCACCATAACCACTACAGTGCACTGTAGTGACTGGTGTCAGAAGTGTCCTGGCGTGCTCACATTGTAAGTAGTCATACCGCTTGAAGTCTTACCTGCAGTCTGCCAAAACTGGTTATGACACAAACGATGACGAATTAATGACATTTTAGTCCAAATACTTAAACTGAATCAAAATTTGTGGTAAACATTAACACAAATTCTTTCAAGCAGGAGTGCAATGCTAAAAAAACACACAAAAAACTGTTTTGGCTGTGTAAATACCATTGTACATATTACCAGAATATTAAAAAAAAAAAAAAAAAACAGTTCTCTGTTAATGGGAAATACATCCCTTGGTAGACAATTGTCTCACTCAGAATGTCTGGAAGCTGGGGAAGATGGAGCTCCAGGCTAAAGAGGGCAAGGGAGGCATTTAATGACAGATATTTATGGATGTTTTTTCTTGACAAACTGTTATTGCAAATCCAAACCATGTTAACATTTTATACCTCACAACTGTCCCTGGTAAAGCTGCACTGTCCCAGATTCGGGATCATGTCCTCCCATCCCAAGTTAGCTCTATTACTGTGCTGTGTAACCTAAGGGCATTCAGCCCATGCTCGGAGAGCTTCAAGAGTGCTTTGCTCAATAGTGTCTGAGTGGGTCTCTCCAGAATATGTCAGTCAGCCTGTAATGTGTGCATTGTTCTGCAAGATGTACCCATTTTCTGACCAGTTTTCTCTCCAGAATATTGGTCAGCCTGGAATGTGTGCATTATTCTGCAAGATGTGCCCATTTTCTGACCTGTCCATTATCCTATACTCATTACAATGGGAGTATAAGATCTGGTTGTTATCGGTGTGCATTTAGTGACTTTATATGCTGTTTATTTTCATAATTACTCATGGAACTAGTTCTGCCGTAAAAGCCATTCAATTTCCAAGCACATTAGTTTTTATTTTAGAAACCCACTCTAATATTAATCAGTTTTAATAAAGGGACACTAGTCACCAGAACAACTACAGCTTAATGTAGTGGTTTCTCTGTCTGTAGCCTATCTATAGAGGTTTTGCCATGTAAACGCTGCCTTTCAGGGAAAAGTCAGTTTTTACATTGTTGCCTAGTAACAGCTCTAGTGGCAGTCACTCACAGCCACTAGAGGTGTTTCCCGTGTCAATGCTGCACACAGTGATTGCACGAAAAGGAAGTCAATATTTATTTGCTTACTTGTCTGAACGTTACGGGGCCTTCTTCAGGCCTACCCCCGGAGCGAATAGGGATGGGGGAGCAGGCGGCTTCCCTGGGGGGTTGGCATAGCAACCAAAAGGATACAGTTGATTTTACAGTTTGAGAATTCTGGGAAAATTACCAGACTACTGGTGAACAATGCTGAGGGAGCCTGGCGGTGTCTTACCTCTGGTAGTCCCTGTAAAAATTACTTCTTTAAATTGAGTTTCCCTCCCTGAGGGAACCAAAAAAGACAAATTACTTTTACCTTTTACTGAGAGTACTGGATGGCCCACATCCCTGCTGTATTTAGGGAGGCCTTGCTTACCCTATTGCAGGCCTTCTAGAGGACCCATGGGGCTGAATCCTTCAACTCTCTGCTCCAGTGTCCAGGGCGAGCAGACTGCTTAGGAGGGGCCGGTGCAGACCAGGAGTGGACATCTGGCCCACCATTCCAGACCGCATTGCAGACTGTCCGGTGTGGAGGCCCAGGGTCGAAGTATTGCCAGAGGGTCCGGGATCGAGTGAGGCTGGCTCCAGGCAGCAGGATACAGCATCGCGAGGCGGAGAAATGGCAGCAGGTGCTGCGGAAGTCAAGGTGGCTGGGCTGGGCCTGGGTAGCAAGATGGCGGTCCCCAAGATGGCGCCGGAGGCAAGGTGAGGTCCCGCAGTCCTTACCCTGCTCTCCCGGTGGCTGCAGAAGTGACATCTGCGCGTGCGGCCGCACGCAGGTAGAGGTGGAGCGCCGTTTGCCAGAACTCGGGTGGCGCGTACGTGACATCTGCACGTCCCAGAACAAAGAAGTCACAGGCCCCTGCCAAACCCGGATTTCCCAGAGCCCCTTGAGTACCGCTGGCCCCCGGCAAGTGGGTCAGGCCAGCGGGTGATAACGGGCTGGTGGAGAATCTCGCCGGCTTCTGGACCGCAGGCCAAAGAGCACCAGGGAGGGATGCAGGATTCCCCTCCACATGTCCAGCATGGATGGACCGGAACTCCCTGGGGTGTGAGCTGCCACTCCCCCGGCGGAACAGCCGTCAAGTTAAAGGAACACTATAGTCACCTAAATTACTTTAGCTAAATAAAGCAGTTTTAGTGCATAGATCATTCCCCTGCAATTTCACTGCTCAATTCACTGTCATTTAGGAGTTAAATCACTTTGTTTCTATTTATGCAGCCCTAGCCACACCTCCCCTGGCTATGATTGACAGAGCCTGCATGAAAAGAAAAACTGGTTTCACTTTCAAACAGATGTAATTTACCTTAAATAATTGTATCTCAATCTCTAAATTGAATTTTAATCACATACAGGAGGCTCTTGCAGGGTCTAGCCAGCTATTAACATAGCAGGGGATAAGAAAATCTTAATTAAACAGAACTTGCAATAAAGAAAGCCTAAATAGGGCTCTCTTTACAGGAAGTGTTTATGGAAGGCTGTGCAAGTCACATGCAGGGAGGTGTGACTAGGGTTCATTAACAAAGGGATTTAACTCCTAAATGGCAGAGGATTGAGCAGTGAGGCTGCAGGGGCATGTTCTATACACCAAAACTGCTTCATTAAGCTAAGGTTGTTCAGGTGACTATAGTGTCCCTTTAAACAGTGTCTAACTTAGCCGTTGAGCTGTTCACAGAAACACTGGCTCGGTTGGTTTTGGTGCTTTTTTTTCTGAGGGCTATGATGTGCAGGCCATTATGGTGGTCAGATTCCTTTTTGGTGCGATTCCTGAAGCATGTTCTTTTCCGTACAGATAACCTTAATGTGGTTCATGTCGTTAACCAGTTATCTTTGGGTTCTCTTCCGGGATGGGCCTTATTGCGATGGGTGGTTATGCATTGCTTGGAATTTAATATTTGGTTTGGGTGCAGGTGCCAGGTGGGTCTAATGTATTGTCGACTCTTTCTCGCTTCCAGTAGGATGAATTTCAGGAGGTGACTCCAGAGGCTTGTGGGGGCCCTGAATGATTTTGGAACCTCAATTTCAGAACTTAACTGACTTGATTGAGAGGTGCCTGTCTCCTAAGTCTTGGGCAGCATACCTGATGGTGTGGGATCAATTTGGTTTGGCTTCTTCAGAAAGTAGATTGTTATCCACTTAGCCTTTCTTTCTGACTTGCGGCATCGAGGGACATACGTTTCAGTGGAACAAGGTATGTCAGCTCTTTCAATCTTAATCCACTTCATGTGAGGGAAAGATGTGACTAAAGTATTTGTGGTTCAGCGGGTATTGCACTGTTGGAGATATAAACGGATTGCGGTCGTTAGGCATCCTGTATTTGTGCACTTGCTGGGAGACATAGGTGGGATACTGCTTTCTATTTGTTTCCCCATTTGAGGCAATTCTGTTTCGGGTGGCCTTTTCTGTGTGTTTTTATGCAACTCTATGGGTCGGCAGATTGGTGGAGTTCTAGAGCTCAGTCACCCCTTTTTTAGGAAGGAGGTTCTTTAGTTTAAAAAAGAAAAAGTGGAATTTCTCAATTGGCGATCTAATACTGATCAAACGGGTAATGGTAGAGTGATTTAGGATTAAAGCGACCATAATCTGGAGATTCGTTCCAGTGCATGCATATGGGTTCTTATCCATTCACTAGAGTGTTTATGTTGGTGTTGCGCTCGTTAGGAGTGGATGATACTGTATTGCGCTCGTTAGGAGTGGATGATAGTGGTTATTCAACTCATTCATTTCACATCGGTATGACTCTTCAGGCAAGCAGGTTAGGTTTGTCAGACTCTACCATTTGACTGCTGGGTTGGTGGGAATCAAGCAAGTTTTTAATTGTATATTCAGCCTTTAAAAGGTGCTTTTATAGGTGACTGGGTATGTTTATTTCTTTATTGCTAGATATTCTCTAAATATTTGGATCATTGGGCATTCTTTTATTTATTGGGCAACTTGTCAGATAGATCAGAGGTTGTATGACCAGGATCTTTACTCATCACCAGGTCAATGTTAGGTGGTGTAAAAGAGAGGGAATTATTAGATAAAATCTAATAAAATATCCAGGAGTAGTCAATAGTGTACAACTTTACATTTATAGCCTTATAAGCTGAAAAAACACTATACAATATGCTTGCATTAATTGGTTAAAATTTATTATGAAATAAAGTTTGGTGTCATAATATTCAGCAAATCATATAGATAAAATGAAAAATCTTAATAAATGTAGCTAATCCAAATAAAATGATAATCTCCAACTTGCTACATATAATTCAAATATAATGTGTTTGCGTCCAGTAAGTAACAGTCTCTGGATGGATACTATTGTATCAATAAAATAAGTCATTTGATATGTAAGCTAATTCAGTTTCATCCAGTTATAATAGAACTGGGATATGTATACTGAATTAGTTTAATTCATATAGTACAATATTGATAAGATGTCCTTGTAGGTTCAACAGTGATTGTAATAATATTTGTACCCTTCACAAAATGCAAAACACCATTACTAACGTGACCCTTGGTTAGATGAAGATTACTCCGTTCTGAAAGAAACAGAGTTGCAAAACCATAGTGTTTACTGTATAAAAAAATTTTATTGAAGAAATTAATAAAGTAAAAAAATGCTATATTTATTAAGATTTTTCATTTTATCTATATGATTTGCTGAATATTATGACACCAAACTTTATTTCCTAATAAGTTTTAACCATTTAATGCAAGCATATTGCATAGTGTTTTTTCAGCTTATAAGGCTATAAATGTAAAGGTGTACACTATTGACTACTCCTGGATATTTTATTCGATTTTATCTAATAATTCCCTCTCTTTTACACTTGCAATATTAGGGATTTTTTGTGGAGTCCCTTCATTTTCCAGTTGAGTGATTTATTATAGCCATACTATATACTCTAAAATACTGATATTTATTTAAAATTTCAATTTTTAACTCCATGTTAGGTGGTGTTGGATCAGGGTTTTGCTCTGGCAGCAATTTTATCTGGAGTGATCAGTTTGGCAATATGTGACAGAACCAGTTATACTGCTGATCCCTGCTGGTGGTAATTACCTGGGTCAAGAGCACAAAAGCAAAAAGGGTAGAGTAAGGTCGCTTCAACATGACAATATCATGATTCGTACAATGATATTGTAGTCATGTTGAACTAGGAGAGAACCATAATTCTATGTGTACTGATTTGGTAAATCTTACTCATGTCGGTTTGGATACATTTAATATGGGTTGCAATCAATAATTAAACAGGCGCTTTCTTTGAGGGACACATCCCCCTCCCTCTACCAGGGGTGGGGGACTGCGGTGGCAGGTTTCCTGTGCCAGCAAGTTTGGTAAATGAATAATGCCTGGACAGGCTTGGGGAGTCGCAGCCTGAATTTGGTTTTTGACGAAGGACAGGCTGAAGAGGCTCTGGAAGAAGTTTAAAGTGTACCTGTCTGCTTTGTAAAACCAGCAGCTGACCGTATTTGGTTCTGCTGGTTTAAATAAAGCTGTGGCTGTTGCCCTTACCCACTTAACATGGTGTTGCATTACTTATTGGGAATGGAAGGGTAACGGGATTTGGTGATCGAAGGTTAGCAGTCAAGTGCTTGCTTGTGGCATCTTTGCACCTTCTTAAAGGGAAACTCCAGTGCCAGGAAAATAATCCGTTTTCCTGGCATTGCGGGTCCCCTCTCCCTCCCACCCCCGAATCCCTGGTTGCTGAAGGGGTGAAAACCCCTTCAGTAACTTACCAGAGGCAGCGAAGATGTACCATGTCGCTGCTTCTTCCTCCACCGCTGCTCCTCCCAGTGATTGTGTCGGCCGGTGGGCGAGACTGATCCCGCCCACCGGCCGGGGAGACCTAGTGCGCATGCGCGGCAATGCCGCACATGCGCATTAGAGCTCCCCATAGGGAAGCATTGAAAATGCTTTTCAATGCTTTCCTATGGGAAAATGAGCGACGCTGGAGGTCCTCACACAGCGTGAGGACGTGCAGCGATGCTCTAGCACAGGTTTCCTGTGCTAGGGACACGGAAGTGCCCTCTAGTGGCTGTCTAGTAGACAGCCACTAGAGGTGGAGTTAACCCTGCAAGGTAATTATTGCAGTTTATAAAGAACTGCAATAATTACAGTTGCAGGGTAAGAGTAGTGGGAGTTGGAACCCAGACCACTCCAATGGGCAGAAGTGGTCTGGGTGCCTGGAGTGTCCCTTTAAGCGGCACTATCACAATCTGGGGACTTTGCATTATTTGCAAAGACTCTTAACATTGCTTAGGGTCCGGTGGCTGGGGAGCTGGCAAATGTGAGTTTTACATACCTGTACCTCACGGCAATGCCATCCTCTTCTTTCCGTCCATCCTCTGCTCCTGGCACTTCTGCTTCCAGGTAGCCAATGTCACAGCAGAGAGCTCTATCGAGGGTCCCGCAAGACCACTGGATCCTTCAAAAAAACATCATATTGAGATCACTATTTCCCAAATGCTCCCTTACTTGAATTTGTATCAAAAGATCAACATTGTTTGTTGTGATTGTACTTGTTGTGACATGAAGGTGTTATTTAACAGGTTCAAAAGCCTGACTCCTCATGGTGAACTACTAGTCACTCTATCCCAATTTATGTCCTGGCAATTAAAATCTCCAATAATGAACGTGTTACCCAGATATGCAGCTTTCCCAATGAGGAAAAAAAAAAACCTTAGATCCAACTGGATAATCCCCAAATCCTGGACTGGTAGGGGGTACTTGAGGAGTGGGTTGGGAATCACTGGCTTAGTGGATGCCATTGCCTCTAGTTTCCCCATTTTGTAATTTGGGCTCCTTGCATTAGTAAGCATACATTTAATATTGTCATAAGCCACTTGTACTGTATGTACATTTTATTACATTCTGATCTTGCCCCTCCCTCAACCAACCCATTGTGCTCAGCTAAAGACAATCTTTCTGCCCCATCTTCATTTTGTAGATTTGTATCCCTCACCATTTTCATCTTCCTCTGACTTTGTCATTACCAGTACCAGTATGTCCGCAACAGACCCGAGAACCAAGTAGTTGGCAAACTGTCCGGTTGAGAAGATCAGGGCAGCAGATTGCCCTGTCTACTCACTTAATAATATTCCACGACCAGCAAAATCTATCAAACCTCTTTTTTTACATTCTCAACGCCACCAGTACTAGAGGGGCTCACACACATCTTCCCTCGACTGTTTGAAGGAACAGCTTCCTCTAGTACTGCTACTCCTGAGCTGATACTCCCAACATTTTCACTCAAATCTGTTAGACTGCACAAAACCAGTATTAGCCAAATCTTTCCTTTCTTGCTTTCCCCGCGATCACGTGTAACTGTTCCCTTCTAGTATCTATAGAAAGCAAGATGTTGGTGAGATAAATTGAGGTACTTGTCTTGAAAGACTGTGTAGACATCTGCGTGATTTATTTATGTATTATGATTTAATCATACTAGTTAAGTTATACACTGAATTTGAGAACATTTCATCAGCCTAACATATTGGTGATAGAAAGTGTCAGTATCTGTACACAATCTATGCACAAACTTGATATTTTCTTTTAATGCAAATAATTTAGAAGTAAGTTATACATTGCAAATCAAATGTTTTTTATTTTTTAATTTGTACTGTCGTGGTTTATTTTTTTTTTTTCTTTCTTTCTTTAAACTACATTTTGATGCTACTCAAGGTGATCCTCAGGCACTAAATATTTTCTAACTTTTACTGTTAGAACAGAGTTTGTTATAGTTTGTATATTTTAGGGTATATCATTATAGAGATTACATTTAATTAGGCATTGGTTTTATTAGGAATAGGTTATTAGAGTAAATTTTGATTTAAGAAAAAAAGTTAATTAGGGGACATTATAAAAATTGTGGCCCTTGGGATGAAAAAGACAGATCTACACAGTATTTATAGTAATTCTACCACCCGTGTTGCAGTGTCATTGTCTTACTCTGTACGTCTAGTGTCATGCAAATGTAAACTGTAATTATGATACACAACAAGGGAAGTTTTCAGTTAAATTTCCAAGATTGTGATGATTAAGTAGAAGCAGATTCTATCAATTTGAGTGGTTCTTAACAATTGTGATAACATAAGAGTCCCAGTGATTTTATGGAATTTAATTATCTGTCATGTATGATACTTGTACTATAATTCTCCCAAGGGCAAACATTCAACTTGCGTGGTTAATGAATATGTGAACCATGCGATTCTCTCATTATACGTCTGTGTCACAACTGCTAGTGTGGTCCAACACGCAGAAACTATGTAAACATATACATAGAAAGAAAAAAAAAAGGACAGAGCGTAAACCGGTCCTTAGAATGGCTGGACTAATACTATAGAGATAGAGAATAGTCAAAGGGAAAGCCGAGGTCAGGGAAGCCAGAAATACTCAAATACCGTTTAAACAAGCCAAAGTCAGGGGAACCAGAATTCGGAATAACCAGGAAAAGCCAAGATCAGGATACCAGGAAATCAGAATCACAAGGATAAACACACTCTCGGGAACCAGGAACAGGAAACCACGACAGGGCAAGGAACTGGAGTGAATTAGGGATTTAAATATCCCTCTCTGGGCTCTGATTGGTCAGAGGGTGACCTCTGACCCCAGAATGTGCGCATGCATTGACATTGTGACGTCACGCGCATGTCTGTATAATTTTGAGGGGCGGGCTTGTGATGTGCGCGACTACGTGGTCAGTGCCATCTTTGATTTGGGCACACTGCCCAGAAGACGTGAAGGAGCGGTTCCCGGCTCACCGACGAGCAGGTAAGCTCGCTATATCGGCGAGGTCGGGCACTGATGGGCGATGCCGGGAGCCGCAACAGTCTGACTCCGTAAGTTAAAAATGTTGGTTAAGTATTGTCATAACACTTTACTTGAAAATTACCCTAGTTTTCCTCTTTAATAGGGAAAATCCAGTCCCTTGTATTTTTGCATGGTTAAAAGTGCATCACCAGAAAGAACCACCAATCTTGCTTTCTAACGATAATGGTAACAAAAAGTCTACCACAGTGATTGAAGTAGCTTGCTTCTTTATTACAGTTTCTCTCAAAAGAAAGAGACAGACAAGCTTTGAGTTGGTCAGATAGCTGTAAAGTCCTGGTGCCAAAGACAGCACTCAGAAGCAATCAGATTGGCTGCTATGCTTGTTGGGTTTTGATTCTTGTCATTTTCGTATAGTAATAAAACATGAAACAAGATATATATTGTTAATGTAACATACATTTTTTTATAAATGTACTTTGTTCTCTTTCAGTGTCGCTAACCACCACAAACAAAACTTGATGACTGTGGCCAACCTGGGTGTGGTTTTTGGGCCAACTCTTTTACGTCCTCAAGAAGAAACTGTGGCAGCCATTATGGATATCAAATTCCAAAACATTGTGGTTGAAATTATAATTGAACACCATGAGACGGTAATGACAAACAAAGACATTGTCTTGTATGGCGTATGTGATTTCTCCACATTGTACCATAAAATGCTTAATAATTGAATGAAAAAATAATCAAAAATTATCTTTTCCTGTAAGGCCTGTCTGTCTGTCGATTTATATAGATTTTTTATTTATTTTATTTTTACTTTCACTTTTCTGGTTATTTCCTTTGGTTTTATATATACATATGGTATTGCTTCATAATTATTCAGCCTGCTCATATAGTGCTTATTCATTGTTTTTATTTATTTTTTTTTTATTTATTTTTTTTAAAGGCAGTTTACCCTTATTAAGTAAAAAAACACACAAGTAATATTATGGCGCTAACTTATAAAACAACAATAATTACTAATAAGCAGCACTGTATATAGTGAAAAAAAGCACAATCACCTATATTAAGACAATGTAAAAATAAAGTGCGCTGTGCCTTTAAGACTCAAAGTATTTTTAAACAGTGAAAATTAATTGTGCAATGCTGTGCAACTAAAGTGATCAAGTGCATCAATGTGCAACACACTTAGATATATAAATATACAAAATGTGCAAACCAAAATATTTTTTATGTGCAACAAATTTTGTGCAAAAAGACAATACTTAGCTTTCCCAATTATGGAATGTTTTAAAACTAATGTCAGCAATCCAATATGTATCTCAAAGAAAGAAGGGAAATACACAATCATAGGGTAATATGTTAATAAATAAATATAAAAAAAAATATGAACCCAAAACACTCACAAGGATAGAGCAATCAAGTCTGCTCTAAACTTTGTTGGCTTCTTTTTGCAATAACATAAGCTGGAAACTGTGGTGAAGTAAAATCCTTTATTGCTTCTTTAAAAAAAATCGCTATGCCAGGCAGGTAGGTCCCTCTTTAATTTTTCTCCTCCATATAGTAGGTGCTGGTCTGTGCAGTCTCTATTTCGGCGCCGGCTATACAGAGTCTCTGTGTGCCAAAAATACTTCCTGATTCCAGACACTTCCGGGAGGTGGGGCTTAGCGGCCGGTTAGCGTAATGACGTCAGAGCGTGATGACTCGTTTCGCTGAGGGGTTCGGCTTCATCAGATTTGGGGTTCATATTTTTTTTTATATTTATTTATTAACATATTACCCTATGATTGTGTATTTCCCTTCTTTCTTTGAAATACATATTGTATTACTGACAGAAGTTTTAAAGCAAATTCCATAATTGGGAAAGCTAAGTATTGTCTTTTTGCACAAAATTTGTTGCACATAAAAAATATTTTGGTTTGCACATTTTGTATATTTATATATTTAAGTGTGTTGCACATTGATGCACTTGATCACTTTAGTTGCACAGCATTGCACAAATTATTTTCACTGTTTAAAAATACTTTGAGTTTACCCTTATTGCATTGAAACTAGATTGATTGATTCCTTACTAGGGCTATCTGAATTCACCCTGTACGTACATTAGGCCATCAAAGTGTTGATGGTCAATACCATAAACAAACCTGTTCGGTTACTTGAACTTGACATAAAGATGTAGACTAAAGAAATGTTTACCAGGATGTACAATGTTTTGATTTACTTGGTGTTGTTTCTGGTGTCTGCCGCAACCAGCCAAGTATGTTCATCCCTTATATTTATTATCTATCATCATTCTATTCAGAACGTCTGTCAGGCCTGTGAAGGAGGTGTTAGCTCTTCATCCTGAGCCATATAAAAATGACCTCTTCCCTGTCAGGATTATATTTCATTAGCAGCTAGTGATCCTTCACAAAGTAATTAACAGCTGATAATCTCTAAAGCCGGCAACAGAAAGAATTGTCCTGGTGGATTCAGGAGTGCTAAGCCTTGAAGTGACACTTTTCTGTGACTGATCTCTTTTATCTTCCAAGCGCAGCTCGCCAGACATGCATAATGGGCTTTCAATCGTCATCCGTACCACTTTAACAAACCAGCTAAATCATGGTTGGCTAACTACAATCCTCTGGTTGTAGTTGCTGTCATCTAGCACAAGGTTGTCCAACTGTCATTCTACTTTTTGGCAACCGTTGAGGGCTTTAGTGGCGCCAAGAGCAAAGAAAAACTAGGCTTTATTGTAAAATACTGTCGTATTACTGTTGCCTAGTATCTTAGCTTGTGCATTTGCAGGTTTTAAAATAAAATATTATCTATTAGGCAAGCATGTACATACCACCCAACTATTTATCAGAACAGCCCCATCCCTTGTCTAAATCCTTTTTGTCCATTTGAAATATTGGGCGGTATGCTCCATGTGCTTGATTGCATATTGGTGGTGGAAGATTTGGTAAATGTGTCTTTTTTTTTTTTTTTTTTTTTTGTAATGGCCTTGAATGCTGTTAAAAAGTCTTAAGTTGCTCACTTCTGTAGATTGTCTTTTTAGCTTGAGTGTGCTGCAGACATTAGTTGAATTAAGTTAGGTACATAACTCAATCTATTCAATCTGAGAGAGATTGTGGTTCTTAAAAGTATCAGAGAAGATAAATGGGAGCTGTAGATCTAGAGTCTCCACCAACATCACAATCACTCAGCTATATTAACAAAATCCATTTCCAGTTTTATGTGTTTACCATTATTAAACCAATATCATTTTAATTAAAATAGTACATACACAATATAAATCTTTATTTTTATTTTTTGGTATAATCTAAATGTAAATTGTGTGAGTGAGTTGGATCTTGACATTGTGTGGGGTGTATTGATTGTGCTCTAGTAAATAATACCTACTCGTTACGTACCTTAAATGCTTCTTTTTTAATTTTTTTATTTATGTAGATTCAGACTTAGTCACTTTCTTGTTACTTATTTATTCTCGGCTTTAAGTACTAAATATATAATTTAAGTATATGTCACTGTTATAGATAAAATATTTTTAGAAATGCACACTGATTTCCTGTGACTGTGCTTAATTGCTGCCATACAAACTTTTTTTTTTTTTTTTTAATTTAAATACACTTATGGCAGTCACCTTATCTCTGGTCTTATCAAGCACTAAGGAGGTTGTTAGTACTTGCTCTGTACTTGCTCGTGATGTACTTAATCTCCTCCACTTTTTTCACACGTTTAGTAATACTAGTTTTTTTTCCCCCCAAAACTATGGGCAAACGAAGCACAAAAATTGAACAAGTAAATAAAACTAATGCCAATAGTTAGGCATATGGGTAACCAGTAAATACAACCAATATGCAAGGAATCTGTGAGCAATAAGGAACAGGTACGAGCAGTAAGAGCACCAAGAGGGAACTGTTTGTGAGAGATGGGATTGACTAGACTGCATCATATTTGCTCCATGTGCCATCTTGCATTATTTTGGCATCATGCGTTTCGCAGTAGCATCCAAATACTGGATGTATCTTTTGAGCCATCCATAATTACAGCAATTACAAATTGTGCATGTTTCTTTGCTCTCCATAGTTGGAGTTATGAATAAAGGACCTTGTAGCCACTTAGTGCTAAGTAAGCTAGCAAAGAGTGACTTTGTCACAAGATCTGTATTTTAGAACTACATTTTTGTAGGTAAATGGAGTTGTGTTAAAACTGTGCACTTTGTAGTCATGGTTATAAAAGTAACAAGCATGAAATTTTAACTCTATTAGATTTTAACCCTTATTCACGTTCACCTCATTACATGTGTAATGTATTAAATCCTATCATTTTGCCCTTGTATTACTATTGTGTTGTGACCGTAATGTTCCATCTCTTCCGCCAGTGTCTGAAAAGACTCTGACAGCATTATCCTACATGCCCCCTGCCAATTGTGATTGAAACCGCATAAGAGGGAGATCGCATTGTCATGCTGAAAACAGCCACTAGATGACAATCACAGGGCATGCTCTACTGTTATAGCAGGGGATTTACTCTGCTGATTTCAGCAGAGGATATTTCTCTAAATTTAATGCAGGGTTTGGTTAAGTATTAGCTTAAAGGACCACTATAGGCACCCAGACCACTTCAGCTTAATGAAGTGGTCTGGGTGCCAGGTCCATCTAGGATTAACCCTTTTTGCTGTAAACATAGCAGTTTCAGAGGGAGCCCGGCGGTGGAGAAAAGGTATGTGTTTAACTTTCCTCACCCTAGAGCCCGGCGGGAGGGGAACCCTAAGGGGGGGGGGGACCTAGAGACCCTATAGTGCCAGGAAAATTAGTGTGTTTTCCTGGCACTATAGTGGTCCTTTAAGATCCAAGACTGCTGTTAAGGCAGAACTTAAAAAGAATATTTTAAATTATTTACACTATGTCTAAGTTACTTGATTAGACCATTTATTATACTTCATTATAATCTGAAATTTCATAGATATTAAAATCGTACATTGTGGGTTGTTAGTCTAGTTTGCTTGGGGGTCATTAAATTGTATTTATGTGTGGTTGGTGTTAAGGGTAATTTTCATAAGTATTCTCAGTTTTGTGCAGACCTATTTTAATTTTTAACCCTTTTTTAAACCTTTGACTACGAGAACCAAGTCGTGAGCACAAGTGGATTATCGTGGTTCATGACAGCGCTCTTAAAGAGAAACACACATAGCACATTTTAGGGGATTTTTGTTTTGAAAAGCTGGATAACTTCCTCCTCCTTGAGGGGTTTAACATCTAAGTGGCAGAGAATTGAGCAGTGAGACTGCAGGGACATGAGTAAAAGACATGATCTATGTACCATAACTGCTAAAGTTGTTTTGGTGCTTAGCGTCCCTTCAATGGTTATTTTTGCATGTCATTACTTGTCTAAAAACAAGACAAGTTTGTTTTTTCAGTTTATTTACTTCATTAAACAAGTATTTTAGGTGGCATTTTCCTGTATTTAAATATTTTGTAAGAAAGGAGATCAGATGAAACTTGAATTTCCCTACTTTGGTAACTTTATATACTAATATTTCATTGTATCAGTTTATTGAATGTGCCGTATCTTGTTTTTTTAATTTTAAGAGACCAAGTTACAAACCGCAGTGCTATGCATTGGGCAGGTATAATAAACACCGTTGGTTAATGGTTTTTAGACAATATCTCTCTCTTTCCTCCTTGCTCTTCCTGCCGGCATATTTGAGCAAGGAAGTAGACATTTGCTGCAGTAATTTTTGCAAACGTTTATAATTTTTGCAAAACCATAATCTATGCAAGAATCTTAAATTGTCTTTTAAATCATTCACTAACAAGTAACTTGTGTTTGAAAAATATTTGCATAATGTTTATTTGAAACACAGGGTCCATAGTTTGCACATAAATTTATGATCAAGTAGCAATTTGTGTATAGATTGTTGTTCAGACTAACTTAAAAATTAAATCTATTCAGATTTACACAATTTTTGATTTATTTATTTATCCTTTTGTCAGGATTACAAGTTGATCCAACACGCAGTACTGTCACTCCAGTGGCTGGATCATGCTCATGGGAGTTAGAGCTCACACTCTGACTCCCTCCTCTCCTTCACCTTCTCCTCCCACGCAGCGCTTTGGGAGGGCTCGGAGGAGGTTACCTTCCTCCCATCGTTCTAATATCACAAGGGTCCAATCCGCAGTGCTTACCGGGCCCCTGAAAATACATCACCATTGGGTGGCCCTAAGAGCATGGGACCCCTCATCATGATGGACCCCCAACATCGTGCGGCCCCCAGTGGTAGCTCCATGCGAGCCTAAGGGGGAAGTTGCTTTGGGCCCCCTAGGAATGACTGGGCCCAAGGCAGGTGCCCCTTTTGCACCGCGTTAGACGGCCCTGGTGATATTTGTAGTTTCCTTTTCTGATCGGAAGAAAAAGGGAGGGTGATGTCATTTCCAGGACATTTTCAAATATTAAAGGGATACTCCACTGCTAAAAAATAAAAAAATAAAAAGAAAAATCATTATTTATTAGATATACCTCATATGAAAACATGCATGCATTTAACTATGATTTCTTTAATGGGGGGGAGGCGAGGAGGAGAAGTATACCTAAAAACAGCTTGCTAAAATTGCAGATCTCTGGTAACCCTCTCCTTCTAACCCCGCCCAGATTTAAAAAATTTGTTTAAAGGGACAATATAGGCATCCAGACCACTTTAGCTACAATGTTGCACTTAGTGCTGCAATGTAAAACATTGCAGTTCCAGAGAAACTGCAATGTTTACATTGCAGCACAAAGTCTGCCCTCAGTGGCCACCTATCAGACAGCCACTAAAGGCTCTTCCTGCATCCTAACAGACTTTTGGTCCGGTAACCTGACGCTGGACGTCTTCACACTCTGCATAATTACATCCATCGTCACCTATTTCCTAATTGAAAATGAAACTTTTTTATTTTTTTATTTTTTTCATGCAGGCTGTATAAGTCACAGACAGGGGAGGTGTGGTTAGGGCAGCATAAATAGAAACAAAAGTGATTTAACTCTTAAATGGCAGAGAATTGAAAAGTGAGACTGCAGGGGCATGAACTATACACCAAAACTGCTTCATTAAGTCAACGTTGTTTTGGTAACTACAGTCAGTATCCCTTTAAGGCTAAATGTTTACACTTGCATGCTGCAAAGAAGAATGTGTTGTTGTACACCAAACAGAGGATCTGGTGGCATCAGCTTAAAAGTTCATAATTGATTAAATGAAACTTCTGCTTGCGTTTTAAGACCAATAAATCTTGGATGAATCGATGTGAGCTCTGCAGAGAGTTCATCCAGGGGCGTCTGCTGATCAATGTGTGGGTTTTGAATCCATCAGCTACTAGACGTCGGGAAATTATAGCCTCTCTAACTGCCTGGGCTCCCTGTGTGGGCTGTGGAGTGTCATGCAACCTGCAAAGTTAATTCATTGTAGGCTATTGTTAAGAAGGTTCCAGTCTGCTCTTCCAGATTTTTGATTGTGTTATCAATAACACTAATAAACTGTGCATCCTATTGACAGTCTCTGAGAGCTTGTGCTCCTTGAAGTTTGCAATGTTTCAAGTCCCTTTAGACCTTGGATATGCCTTCATTATAGAGAGGGGTTTGGCAGTGTTTCTGGAATCTCTCCTAATCTTATTACAAGGGCCAGAGCAGCCAGGAATTGCGGTTACAGCACATTGTAACTTTTGGAAAAATTTAACTTTGTCAATAGCATTTTTAATACATTACAAAGCTGCCACTTCTAGTTTAGGTGCTACCGATCTTACTATGTAATATTTAAGAAAGGATGATATGACTACTGTGCCAAACAACTTATAACAGGGCTCGAGTCCTGCAGGAACGCGTGGGAACAGCGTTCCTGCACTTTTTTTAAAATCAGGAACGCTGTTCCCGTTGCTCCTGCAGGCACTCGCCCACCCCCAAATGCCCCCCGTGTTTCCCCTGATGGACCGCCCCACCCTCCCCGGCGGGCGCCTGTTTCCCGGTCAGACGCGGCGAGGGAGCTGTGTTCTCTCCTCTCTGCTCCCTCGTGCACTGTTTGCTGATGTCGGGTGCCAGAATATGACAGCATATTCCGGCTCCCGGCATCAATAGACAGCCCGCACGGCGAGAGGGAGCAGAGCAGAGAGATCACAGCTCCCTCGCCGCATCGGACAGGGAGACCGACGCCTGCCGCACTAAAGCCCCACTGGACCCCAGGGATAGGTCCACGCCAGCTTTCCAGGTTGGGAGGCTGGGTGGACATTTTTAAATTTAAAAAAAAATAATAATTTGTGTATTTCTTTGAGTGTGTGTCTGCACGCATTTGTATATTGTTGTTTTTTTTGGGGGGGGAGGTGTAAGTTCCCACACTTTATTCCCCAGGATTTGACCCCTGACTTATAACCTGGCCACTTACAGTATATACGTTGGTTTATTTATGTGCAGAGAATTAAAAATGCAGCATTATTTGTGAAGCTAACCAATATATGAAATGAGGTTAGAAAAAAATACAACAATAAATATATTTTGGTATGTTAATTCTTAAATTATGTATTTTAAAACTAATTTGCTTGGATATGGAATACGTGGAGCTTCTTCAAACTGTTTTTTCCTGCTGCTGTTATTCCTGCTAGTGATGCCGTTAACCATCCTGCTGTTAACCTGTTTCTGTTACCTGTCTCCGTATCCTCAAATTATGCATCACATTGATCACACACACAGACAAAAGGGCCTTCCATTCCTATATGCCTAAACCAGCATCAAGAAACTAAAAGGAAAATTATTGTAGAGGCCAAATCCATTGGAGAACATTGCACCAAATTTGTGACTTCTAAGGTTGAAAAAATATCACATTTCGCACCCAAAAGAGAGTTGGCTACCCCAACTAATTAGATCATGTCTAAAGATATACTTGAGAAACCGAAAAGAAAAAGGAAGGAAGGTTGTGCCTTAGTCAAAAGGAATATACCAAAAGTTATAAAAATAACAGAAGTGATATATATACAATAAAACAAGTGTAGTCCAAATAGCAATGGTATGTAGAAAGTGATACAGGGTCTTGAGAGGAACAGCCAAACTGGAGCACTTGTGATTCCAGATGTAATTTACCAGAGCTATATATCCAGCTCTGGTGTGTATAGCGTGAAGTGGAATGATCTCCACTGCTAGGATGTATGTGGTAGGTTGATTCTTGAGATATTTCACAATGGTAAAAGGTACAAACCGAAAAGATAAAAGATGGCAAATATAGTGCTCACTGTAGAAATACAATTTTAGGATAATTCACAGTATAGGAGAATTTGTTTGAGCAGACTTACTGCTCGATGGGTAGGGCGCTGGTGGTATTATCCCCACCTAGGATTCTTTACTCTTTGAGATGGTAAATCAGGATGCCAAGTTAAAGATATTTTAAAATTCCTTTATTGGTATAAATAAATAAAAATATCTACAACGTGCTTCGCCTTGCAAGGCTTCTTCAAGTAGGCAAAAATTACATAACTAAACAACCTGGCATCTCATGGTTTAAATAGGGGACTAGTAATAATTAAACTGTTTAAATTTGGTGCCAAAATGTGGGCGGAGCATTACCATTATATTATAAAACGAACACAAAAGAGCATAAAAACATTACATCCATAGGTAAAATAACTTGTAGTATAATGCATATATAAAAGCGAAACTTTATTCCTTAGATTGATCATGTTTATGTACATCACGTGACGTGCAGCATTGTTTGTGTTATGTGATGCACAATGTTACTTCCGCGTCACATGGTCATGTCAGTGCGCATGTGTGGGGCATTTACTCTATACCCATGCTCTGTAGTGAGCAGAATGAGTGGGAGGATAATGTAGCTGAGACCGCACCTTACATACAAAATTGGCAGGCTGTATTGTTGAAATGAATGTTTAAATACTTCCACGTCATGTGAGCGGACTTCGGGAAGGGGAGGGTAAAATAAACCTTCTACTTTATCTATATAGGAATTCCTAAGGAAATATATAACAAATGTGTAAAAAAAAATATTGATTAATTATAATAAGAATAAAACAATAGTAACTAAACATGGGTGTGTAGTCTTTCCATAATTTAAATATATATATTGCACACCTAGGTACATGAATGATTCATAAAGAGAAGAGTATGGAAAGGAAAAAAATCTTAACTCATGATAATGCATGATCTTGACAAAGAAAAAGGTGTTAAAATATGCAAAACGGTAGGGATAAAAATATCCATAAATATATGGAAAAGAAATGGATAAAATAGAATAAAAATTAAATGGAGATATAGAAAATAAATAATAAAAAATAGATATAAATGAAAAAATAAATATAAATAACTATAAACCATAAAAATAACTTTAATATACAATAAAATAGATAAAAACAATACAATCTATTAAAATAAAATAGAAATAAAAGATAAATGAGAAGAAAAGAAATATAAAAAAATAAATATAAACATAAAATCAAATTCAAATTAAAAAAAGAAATATAAAAATAAATGAAAAATAAAGATAGAAAATAAATAAGGATAGTCAGAATAAAATAAAAGTAAGGATAGACAAAAGACAAATTATAAAAAAAATTGTGAAGATCAAAATCTATATTGAGACCTTGTTGGGCAAGAGTTTTCAAATTTAAAAACCCATTCCATTTCTGTACTTCCTAGGATTTTTTTAATATCACCACCTCTCCATGGAATGTTACACTTCATTATGCCTTTACATTTTAACAATTTAGGGTTTTTTCCATGAGCGGTTTTCGTATCCTTTAATTTTATTACGTCAGTGCTCTGCCTACCTTATTTTTAAACCGCGGGTAGTCATACCTACATGTTGTCGACCACATGGGCATTCAAATAAATATATAAAAATGTTGCAATTTATAAAATCTTTAAGTAGGATCTATTTGTGTTGGTAGATTTAAAGTGGGTAGTTTTGGATTTAACCGCAGTCAGTACTCTTGCAGACTATGCACTTGTTGCATTTAAAAAAACAACAACATAGGTTTAGTTAGAAAAGGAGAGGGAGAGTGGGTAGTGCAGATTTTAGTACAATTCTTAGTAAGTATAGATTTAAAATGTGGTTCCCCTCTAAAAACAATGTTTGGTTTATCAGGAATGATGGCTTTCAAAATATCGTCTTGTTATAATATATGTTTGTTAATGGGTTTTTTTCACAATATTGCTTTTGTTAAAATCAAAGCTAACTGGCAGTGAAACGGGATTGTCGGTAATTTTGTTTTTATATCTTAAAAGTTCTGATCTATTTGTATTTTTAATGGCTACTATGTTTTTATCTAAATTCTTACTACAATATTTTTTTTTTTCTATAAACGTTTTCTTAAGTGATTCGGATTGATCATCATTATTATTATTATGATATTTATAGAGCGCCGTCAAATTCCGCAGCGCTTTACAATGGGTGGATGAACAGACATGTAGTTGTAACCAGACAAGTTGGACACACAGGAACAGAGGGGTTGAGGGCCCTGCTCAATGAGCTTACATGCTAGAGGGAGTGGGGTAAAATGACACAAAAAGGTAAGGATAGTATTAGACTAGTGACAGTTGCAGAAGAGGAATCAGTCAGGAGCTATTAACCGTTTAATTGACACGCTTTTATGAAGAAGTGGGTTTTTAACGATTTTTTTGAAGGAGTGGAGACTGGGTGAGCATCTAAGATCTTGCAGACTTGACCAATTTCTTTTTAAACGAAGAAACTGACTTTTCGGAATTCCATGTAACCAGGGCTTGTAGTGGCAACTGGACATGTTTATTGCATTATTGCTGCAGGAAGTTAATGGAGGTCTGTCACGTATTCATCCGCACATAAAAATGTGTTTAAGAGCAACATTACTGTCCTGACAGGAAAAGTTGTGCCGAGCAGCAATCATGCACATGGAAATTTTAAATCTATACTTACTAAGAATTTTACTAAAATCCACACTACCCACTCCCCCTCTCCTTTTCTAACTAAACCTATGTTTGTTTTTAATGCAACAAATGCATAGTCTGCAAGAGTACTTACTGTGAGGTTAAGTCCAAAACTATGCACTTTAAATCTACCAACACCAAAAGATCCTACTTAAATATATAAAATTTTTAGTGTTGAAATTTATAAAATCTTTATTAGAATCCCCATGTGGGCTACAATATGTAGGTATTACTACACGCGGTTTAAAAATAAGGTTGGCAGAGCACTGCTATCATGTAATTGAAGGATACGAAAACCACTCGGTATCCAATCATTTTGTTCTACATGGAAAAAACCCTAAATTGTTAAAATGTATAGGCATAAAGAAGTGTAACATCCCATGGAGAGGTGGTGATATTAAAAAAAAAAAAAATCGTAGGAAGTACAGAAATGGAATGGGTTTTTAATTTGAAAACTCTTGCCCCACAAGGTCTCAATATAAATTTTGATCTTCACAATTGTTTTTATAATTTTTGTCTATACTTACTTTTATTTATTTTATTCTGATTATCCCTTTTTTTATTTTTTCTATCTTTATTTTTCAGTTATTTTTATATTTAATTTTTCATTTATTTCCTTTTTCTCATTTCTTATTTCTATTTTATTTTATATTTATATTCAGTTTTATATTTTTATCTAATTTTATTTTTATTTATATTTATTTTATGTTTAGCTATTTTTTATATTTTTTTATTTACATTTATTTTCTATATCTCTGTTTCATTTACATTTTTATTCTATTTGATCACTTTTCCATATATTTATGGTTATTTTTATCCCTACCGTTTTGTATATTTTAATACCTTTTTCTTAGTCAAGATCATGCATTATCATGCGTTATTAAGGTTTTATATCTTTCCATACTCCCTCTTTATGAATCATTCATGTACCTAGGTGTGCAATATATATATTTAAATTATAGAAAGACTACATACCCATGTTTAGTTACTCTTGTTTTATTCTTATTATAATCAATATTTTTTTACACATTCATTTTATAGAGATCATTTATTCCCTAGGAATCCCTATAGCGATAAAGCAGAAGGTTATTTTACCCTCCCCTTCCCAAAGTCCGCACACATGATGCGGAAGTATTTAAACATTCACTTCAACGATACAGCCCGCCCATGTTGTATGTAAGGTGCGGTCTCTGCTACATTTTTTTCCCCACTCATTCTGCTCACTACAGAGCATGCGTATGGAGTAAATGCCCCACACATGTGCACTGACTCTACCACATGACGTGGAAGTAATATCGCGCATCACATGACGCGGAAACAATGGTGTACATAAACGTGGTCAATCTAAGGAATAAAGCTTCGTTTTTATATATGCATTAGTTTTTTTAGCTGTGGATGTAATGTTTTTATGCTCTTTTGTGTTCTTTTTATAATATAATGGTAATGCTCCGCCCACATTACGTCATTTTGGCGCCAAATTTAAACATTTTAATTACTAGTCCCATATATAAACTATGAGATGCCAGGTTGTTTATTCTATCTAATTTTTGTCTACTTGAAGAAGCCTTGCAAGGCGAAATGCGTTTTAGATATATATTTTTATTTATTTATACCAATCAAGGAATTTTTAAATATCTCTTCAACTTGGCATCCTGATTTACCATCTCAAAGAGGACTAAAGAATCCTAGGTGGGGATAATACCACCAGCACCATACCCATCGAGCAGTAAGTCTGTGAGTACATCTCCTATGAATTATCCTAAAATTGTATTTATTTCTACAGTGAGCACTATATTTGCCATCTTTTATCATTTCGGTTTGTACCTTTTACCATTGTGAAATATCTCAAGAATCAACCTACAACATACATCCTAGAAGTGGGGATCATTCCACTTCACGATTTACACACCAGAGCTGGATATAGCTCTGGTAAATTACTTCTGGAAGCACAAGCGCTCCACCTCCAAGAATCTCTGATTTTATCCAGTGTGGCTGTTCCTCTCAAGACCCTGTATCACTTTCTACGTACCATTGGTATTTGGACTACACTTGTTTTATTGTGTGTATATATATATATATTTCTCAAACTAGAAAATGAGAAATTGATAGCTAAAGAATGCAAAACCAACCCCAAATTTTTTTTCAAGTACATCAATTCTAAAAAAACTAAAAATGAAAGTGTAGGTACACTTGAAACAGAGTTGGGTTTATTAGCTAATGAAGACCAGGAAAAAGCAGAAATTTTAAATAACTATTTTTCTTCAGTATATATTAATGAGGATCCTATGGCAAGAGATATGCAAATGTTTGCTGCAAATAACTTGTGATTGGATAACTCGAGACAAGGTGCTACAGCTATTAAAGAAAATTTATGTAAATAAAGCTCCGGGGCCTGACGGTATTCACCCACGAGTACTTAAGGAGCTAAGTGGGGAAATAAGTGAACCTCTGTATTTAATTTTTCAAGATTCTTTTGTTTCAGGTGTTGCACCGGAGGATTGGAGGAAGGCAGATGTTGTTCCTGTATTTAAAAAGGGTTCAAAATCCTTGCCTGGAAATTATAGACCTGTGAGCTTAACTTCTGTAACTGGGAAAATATTTGAAGGGCTATTAAGGGATAATATTCAGGAATTCATTGGGAAGAAACTTTGTTATTAGCAATAATCAGCATGGTTTTATGAAACATAGGTCATGTCAAACTAACCTAATTGCATTCTACGAAGAAGTAAGTAGAAGTATAGATCAGGGTGTTGCAGTGGATGTGATCTACTTGGACTTTGCCAAGGCATTTGATACGGTTCCTCACAATAGGTTAGTCTTCAAACTTTCTGAACACATAGAAAGCTAATGCTTATGCTTTTTTGCCAACATGCATTCCTGTTTTATTTTTCTAGATTTGTTCTGTGGCTATAAGAAGACCTATTTAAAGCACCAAAACAACTTAGATGGTGTCCCCTTTTTTCAGGCAATTTAAAACACTGCCATTTTTGAGAAACCGCAATGTTAATGTTTGTCTGAAACCATGCCTATAGTGCTTGTCAGGCTGATAGAGGCACATCCTTCTTAAGACTTTCAAAAAGTCAAAGGTCTTAAGGTTTGGCTTCACCATATTAAAGGGATACTAAAGTGACCAAAACAAATTTAGCTTAATGCAGCTGTTTTTGTTTATAGATCATAAATCTGAAATTTCACTGCTCAATCTTCTGCCATCTAGGAGTTCAATCTCGTTTGTTTATGTTTATGCAGCCCTAGCCACACCTTCCCTGGCTGTGACTGACATAGCCTACATAAAAGTCATTTTTAATCCGATGTTAACTTACATTAAACATTTGTGTCTCCTGCTCTGCAAATTTAACTTTAATCACATACAGGAAGCTCCTGCAAACTCTATCATGATATTAACAGTGCAGGAGATAAAACATTCTGAATTAAACCGACTTTGCAGTAAAGGACTCTTTAAAGGAAGTGTTTAGGAAGGCTGTGTAAGTCTGAGCTAAAATTGTTTTGGTGACTATAATATCTCTTTTAAGACCGAACATATCTAATGTTTCTCTAGGATACTCTAAGCAACAAAATTGCATATTCCTACTTTATTTTCTCCCAAACTCGTTTTTGAGCAGTAAAATAGTTTTACAGCCTAAATTTGTCATTCAATGATTAATGGGTTGGAACAGGTAATGGGGCAGTAAAACGTCTGCTTTGTTCAAAACTGAAGAGCATTGTGTAAACTACTCACCTAAAGACTCCATTATTAACTATAGTTCATGGTTTATAAACAATTATATACAATACACACGCGCATGCGCGCACACATTTGTTGGAGTTTTTTTTTTTACTTACATTTTGTAGTGTAGCTCCGTTATACATGATAAAAAAAAATGTAAATGTAAAACTCATTAATATTCTCAATCTACAGCCTACATTCTGATAAGTTGCTATCATACTCTTAACATTCGTATTCCATAAAACTATACAAGTGACAAGGTAACCCACTGCCGAGTAAGTTAGGGTTTCTTTGGAAGGTTACTGCACAAGGTTATCTTTATTGATGTAACTGATCGCAGAAGGTACCGTACAGCAGATGCCAAAATCTCTTCAGAATATTACATGTCAAATCTTCTGATTTATAGCCCTCCTGCTTTCCCAGAATCCCTTGACAGAAGTGCACTAATGTAAAATATACTCTACTCTCTCTGTTTCTATTTATCTTCAATTAGGAAGATATATGGCATTTCCTGTGAGCTGTGTCTGAAAAGATAAACCTACAGTAACACCTAGATAAAAGCGTTTTGTTTTTTTTCCTTTGGACTGGGTTACAGTTTCTAGTTAAGTAAAGTCTGTGTTTTGTTTTTTGTTTTTTCTTGATACCTTTAAACTTTTCAGATAGTAGGCTTTATAAATGTGCCTACATTTCTCGCTCTGCTCTTAACAGTTTGAAAATGTGTTCTTCTTGCGCATCATATGGATAGGTGACTTTCACATCTTTTTCTGCTTTTAGATATTACACAGGAAATTTGAGTAAATGACTGACAAGTTAGCATGCTTGTACACGTGTATTTTTGTAATCCATCATTTAACCACTTGGTTCTGTTTATATATTTTTTTTCTTCATGATGGCTGTCACTGTACGGATTTATGTTTCTGTTGGCCGACCCAGGGCAAAGGAACCCACAATAGTTTGGGATAACTCTATGTAGTCATTTTTGTTCTATAGCTATCTGCTAAAACTGTGACCAATAAAGAACTTTGCAACATTTTTACATTGAGCAAAGGATAATGTTTCTGGTGTGAATGTACTTGGTCGTATTGTCATTGACCAAACTTAGTGGTAATTTGGACATTGCGGCCATTTAAAATTGGCTGGGCGAGTATTGGAATAATGTATTATTCATATAAAATATGGTAAACCGTTTCAAACCGTTTGGATGAAAGTAAGCCTAGTGTTACAGATGTAACCTCTATACATACTGAAAGGGCTGGTTAGATAAGAGTGAAAAAAACACTTAGACATTTATACAGAAACAATATTGGAGATTGTAATCTGCAATGTTTTGCATTTAAGTGGTAGTCGAAAGGCTGTCAATGCATTGGAAAAATAATCATATTCTCATAACTCAGGGTCGTGCTGAGATGAAGTCTAAGATTGTGGTTTTAGCACTCTTCCAGCCTAGATAAAATGTATCTTATTTCCATGGTGCCACTGTGTGATAATCAGGATTTAAGCCTATTACTCTGGGTGTTTAGGAGACATCTGTGAGCTACAGCCATGTGGATTAACATGCACAAAGCACGCTGGATCTGTGCTGATTGAATATACAGATTATCAGTGGCAGAGACAATGACAGCGCTATCCAATATCAGCTGACCTATATCACAGACAATTAAAACCAGGCCTCGCAAGCCAGAGTTCATTACACTCAAGTAGCCCAGCTGCATAGATCTGCATATCTAGCGCTAATTAAATTAATTATCATACCTCTCAAATTAAATGAGCATCTGGCATTTGACCAGTTTTCAGAAGAAGTGTAAAATGTCAATTTATTTTTTATTTTTTTTTGTTTTGTTTTTTTATATACAGATGATGAATGCCATGGGGTTTATTGTTATTCTAACAGTAAAGGGTTATTGACATCAGTTTGTGCTGCTCTCATTCTGCATGATACTGAGAAATAAGTTTGAATTAAATTATGAAGTTTTTTTTTTTTCAAAACCCTATTCATTACCAGTATTGTAAATATATGATTTAAACAATATATGTATACACACATATTGCTTTGTTCCTTCTTTAGTTACATATATTTATGAAAAAGTAATATTAAATCACTTTTCAGTCTTCTCTCTCTCTATATCTATCTATATATGTATCTATATGTGTGTGTGTGTGTGTGTGTGTGTGTGTGTATATATGTATATATTAATCTTTTGCTAATTTTAAAAAAAAATTATGGATTTTAGCAAGTGTCAGTGATATTAGCTGATAAAGAAGCCTTTCAATTTTTATTATTAATGAAAGGCGGCTTTTGAATTGGCCTATTGGTTTTGATCATTTCTCCTGACAATTTTTTTTAATGAAAATATTTAATAACATTCTCCCCACTCACTTCCACCTAGGCATAGAATGAAAACATTACAGAAAAATAGATGTCATTCAAAACATACAATTAAATAAGAACTTTAATTTCTTCCCTAATATGGTGCAAAGCATTGATTATTCAGTGTCTGAAACCCAGTGGTAAAAATATTTTCTAAGCTACGTATTGCAGTTTTGTCAAAGCTTTTCATTTTGAAGCACATCATATGTATATAACAATACTCACTTCATAGCTGTCGCTACACAATCCCACCCCACAACCCGAAATACAGTCCCCAGTGCCCCCTGCACCCACTACAACCTCCATTATGCCCCTTCAGCCACTATAACACCTATGCTCTCCCCTGCACCCACTACAAACCTCATGCACCCAGTATAGCCCCTATGCCTCTTGCACCTACTACAGCCCCTATGCCTCTTGCACCTACCTACCTCTTGTTATCACCACAACCACCATTACCCTCTCCCACTTAAATTCTGATCTCCTCACTCACTACATCCTCTATTACCCCCCTGCAGCCCCTCCCCCTTCCTTGCACCCAATGTGTTGGTTTTATTTTATTTTCGGAAGGCTAGTATTAGGTATTTTGCTCTTCTTGAGCCCATACTTAGATTTAACAATATAATTTGTTTTGCCCTCATTAGGGAATTGCCTTAAACTATATAATTTAAAGATCTTGTGTGATAAAGCCCTGCTCATGCAAAGAGAATTTGGGCCCTAAGCACCATGACCACTTCAGTGATTGAAGTGGTCATGGTGACTGGAATCTTAATGTGCAGCATTTCACTATGAAATGCTGCACATAAGGAGATCAACTCAAATTAAAATTTATTGAAATGGTCATTAAAAATCTTGCTATTGACATATATTGGAGAATCCCACAATAAGCACAGCTACGGCAGTCTACGTGTTTCTTGTCAACTAACACTTTATCCAATTTGGCTAATCTGGTCTTAAAGTTGAAACTCACCGTGAATTCCCACTTTAGTAAATAACCCTGTAAATAATGTATTTTTTTTTTTTTTTTTTATAATTCTTTATTTTTGTAGTGCATACAGTTGGAACAATAATGCTTGTGGTACCCCACCGGCAGTCCACTCGCTAATTTCAACAACAATAGATACAGTGGGGAGTGATTGGACAGTGCACATTTTGAATATGGTATAGACTGACAAAGTACATTTCACAAGCTTAGGTAGTTCGAGACTAGGCTAGTAATGACGCGTGAAGAGCAGAGTTTCAACGTTAATGAACAGGTTAATTAGGCATGTTTAGCTAGTGGGCGCAGTGAGTGTGAGATATGAGCTGTCCATGCTTAGTATGTATCATAAGTGATGTTCAGGTGTAAGTCTGTTTATATGCAGGTATATATGTGTACACCTGGGCTTGCTTTCCTAACATGTTACACAGGTGACTAAGTGAACACAATGAGTTAAGTGCTTGTCATACAATAGCATGGGTAGACAGAACAGTGCTAGGGGATAAGTCTGGCCAACAGAGCTAATTAGTCAAGGTGGTTGCTAGCTAGGAGTGGTTATCGGGACACAGAGCTATTAACACCTCTGTGTTCTGTAATCGTGGAAAGAGGGTAGCACTGACATTGAGAATAACAAGAGTCTTTACATTGCTGGAGATGATCTTGCTGTGTGTTAGCAGGAGCCGCTTTATCCAGTTGTCACCCAGTACCACCGATGGGCTGCAGCAGGGCGTTCAGCATTAGTGGGACCCCGAGATTTTCCGGTCCATGGACCTGTGAACCTCCCCACTGCACTCTGTCATGTCTCCTTGTGTGGTGAGTGCTGTCTAGGCGAGTTCTGCTGCCGGCACTTCCATGAGAGTGTGACTTGATCCTGCTTGCAGTGTCCATGAGCTTTACTGCCCTGTAGTAGACTGGTAGGATAATAGTGGGTGCTTTTCTCTTTGACTGCGTTGTTTTCCTCATTTTTGAGCAGGCGTCATCTTGATCTCTCTGGCAGCTCGCGCACATGGCCGGCGCTCGGCGGCCATCTTGTGTACTGTCGCCCGGGTGATGTTCCCTGCTAGGGTGGTTGATTGGGCCAAGGTTGGTGTGCTGGTTGGTACCTCTGCAGACCGGGATGACCCCCCCGGTCCAGGGGGCGGGGCGGACGCGAACCGCCGGCCAGGAGACCCAGGAAAGCGGCCGTCCCTTCTTGGCTCAAGCCCCAACGAACTCCGAGCCCGGCCGGGTTACTGTCGGTGCCGGACCGGGACCCATGCGGCATCCCCGCTTTCCCCAGTGACTGGGGGTCCTTGTGGACATCTGTGGGACCCTCCGGTCGCGGTTATCCTCCAATTTGCTCCGGTTTTTGGGCCTTGGAGCGGGAGCTCAGACAGAACGCGTCTGATCCCGTCGGCGGCCAGACCCCGCCCCCGTAAATAATGTATTTATATTAATCAATGTTGAGTTCTGCTTGTATATATGTCCAAGTATAGTATCTGTACATGTGGATAGGTTAAAAAGATTAGTCACATAAAAGCAATATGGTCATCGGAGCGTGTGATATAAAATTTGATATATTGAGCTATGCAATTAGTAGAATTGCAATATGTAGTATTTTTCATTTTGTGGTAATTTAAAAATGTCTAGTTTAAAAACATTCCAATATGTCTGCCAAAACACAACTAGTAAGACTTCTCTATAGATCATAATTTCACACCCAGAGTTTTTTTACAACCGTCCCATAAATTTGGTTTAGAAATTATTTTTTTTGTAGTTTAATAATTTGCAAAAAGGCTGCAGACTCTATAAATTATATATAACTGCTCACAGCTGCCTTTTACAACGACATGAAATTGTATTTTTTTCTTGTTTGTTCCCAAATGCAAAATGACACTTGACCTCCATATTACCTTTGTCATGCATTCTGTTAAACAGTGGTGAGTGTTGCATTGTAATATAGATCAGTACTGCCCTATATTATCTGAAATATGGTGCGTTTTGTAGATTATTATTGGTAGCCTTTTTGCTTCCTGAAACGATTTTAGTTAACTTACTTAGAACAAACCAATGTATAATGTGGAAATATTAGAGTGTGTGTTGTCATGAATCCAAAAGAATGGTCTAATTTCAAGCCAATATAGCTGAACTGAAATCCGTTATCTTGAAAAATTTCTCCAGTTTGGCAATTTTGGCAAAATTTGAAATGTGCTTTGATTCCCTGACAAGTCAGACTTTAGCGAAAGATTCTAGAACAGTGTGCTAGTACAAAAAGATTCTGGTAATAAACATATTCTAAGTGGGATATTCTTTACCCCATATCTACTGGGAATGCAGCACTGACTGGGTTAAACTGAAGTTATTGTGTAAACAATATGCTCCATTGTAGTTTTCTGCCAGCTTCCCTATGTGTTTTATAGCAAGCTGACCTTTTGAATTTCATTTTATTTATAGATGTTTTCCACAGTGCCGGAGATGCAACAGACAAACTCCCAGCTGCATTTGTCTCGTAAAAGGAGCACTGACTCAAAGCCTCCATCCTGCAGTGAGAGACCCTTAACACTCTTCCATACAACTCACTCCACAGAGAAAGGTGGGTGTACACGCCCCCTCCCTCCCCTTAACGGGCTGCCTATGGATCTTGCTTTAGTACTTGATTGTCTTCCTCACTAATTACAGATTGCTTCCTCCTTGCATATTACAAAAAGTGCTTTTAAAATCACCCTTTTATCAAGCAGAGGGTATTAGAGCTTACATTCACAAATATGTACATCCGCTAGGTTTGATTTATCCGCAACTGCAATCTGTTACAAATCTGTAAATCATTATCTCACAGAATATATAAGCTACGCACTAGTCTAGAAATAATTGTATATAAACGGTGATCCATTATTTTAAAACAACCAAATTGTATAAAATAAATACATAAATGCACAAAACGTGTACAGCAGCCATGTCAAACTGGCGGCCCATGGGCCACATGCTGCCCACAACTAATATTTACGCAGGCCGCAACGAGGGTGCGTTGAGTGTAAGCTCTCCACGCTCAGCTCCCTGCAGTGATGCCGGGAGCTAGAATATGACGTCACTCCGGCTCCCGGGATTACTGCGGTGTGCGAGGGAGCTGAGCAGGGAGAGCTTATACTCTGCGCTCCCTCACTGCCTGTCCGCCCCCTGCCTGCCTGTCCAGCAGCCCCACTAGACCCCAGGTAAGAAACCAACCCAATGTGCGTGCAGCTATCTGCGTGTGTGCGGCTGTGAGGGAGCCTGGGTTTCTGTCAGTCAGTGTGAGGGTTTCAAGGAGTAACTGGAGGATCCGCTTTTTTAAGGTGCTGATGGGGCCATTGGGGGTATGCCAGAGGCCGGACTCCAGACACTGCTTGTTGGCTGTCTTTTTTTTTAACAGGGGCGGGGATTTAGTAGACGAGGGTGGACTGGAGTTTAGTACAGGGGGTGAAAATTTACGTTTGTTTTTTTTGCGGCCCACGTAAACTTAAACCTTGTTTATTTGGCCCTTGCTAGCCTTTGAGTTTGACATGCTTGGTGTACAGTATGTGTGCAAAAATAAGACATAGCCTGTATGGTTTGCTGCTGTTGAGTGTAAATTATGGATGCTAGACATAGGATTTACATATGGCTTATTGCCTAGATAGATCAGTTTATAGGTGCTTGCAGTGCAGCTGTTGTGGACTGCACCTCCCATGGTGCACTGCTGTGGAATATAGCATTGTAGTACCATGTGAAACATAGTCCACATAAGCTGCAGTGCTGCTGGTTTCAGTTTCAGTACAACAGCCAAATGACTGTCAATTTACATTATGTAACAGACCTTGTGATTTATTTGCCCTCAAAATAGTCTTTCAGCCTTTCCTGAGTATAATAAAGTGGAACTCAAAAGGACACGAAGGTTCAAAGGAGGAGGCTGGGACATGGAAACAGTTACTGTACTATTGTGTTGCATGCTTTCACAGTGGGGTGTTCCAAGAGCTTCACTGGAAGTTGGAACCATGCCATGTGTTTATTTTTGACTTAAAGGAACACTTTGGTACTAGGAATGCAAAGATGAGTTATCAACGCTAAAGTGTTCCTCTGCATCCTCCCCCCCCCCACCCCATCCATGAAAGCGTTAAAAAAAAAATATATAAAAAATTTCAGTTACCTGATTCCAGTGCGTGCGCGCGCTCATCCTCCACCATGTGCGAATTATGCCTTTTGCACTCCTCAGATGGCTGCTAGAGGTGCTTCCTGGGGTAGTGCTGCCAAGTGTACAGCGCTGACATTCAGTGTCTCCACCTTCTGCTTGGAGACGCTGAACTTTCCTCATATATTTGCATTGATTTAATGCATCTCTGAGGAGATGCTGATTGGCCAGGGTGGCATTTGGCTTTGCCCCCCAGAATTGACCATCTCAGCCAATCCAATACTTTCCTATGGGAAAGCATTGTGTCTGGCTGGGATCATCACTTCTGATGAGGTCAGCCAAGGAGACAGATCACTGGCAGAGCCAGCACCAGCTATAAAGGTAAGCTTTTACTATATTTAGGGAGGTCACAAGGCAAGATAGTGATTTTAGTTCTATAGGGTCAGAAATACATGTTTGTATTCCTGATGCTATAGTGTTCCTTTAAGGAACAGCGCACGCACAAAAATACCGCTTTAGATTTTGAGGCTACTTAAAATTACCTATCTCAGCAAACAAATATGGAGATTCAGTTCCACAATATGGCCATATTGTGTTAAGCCTACTACTACACCACAGGACTCCAATATTGTTGCGCAAGTCCTACACTAATTGTAATGTTGGAAACACATTAAATAGTGCTAATGCTAAAAATGAACTAGTGTATTTAATTAGTCCTCTGTAAGAGCACTGCGAATATAGATCATAAAAAAAATTGTGATAGTGCTTTGATGTATATACTCACAATACATATTCTATATTTTCTCTATATCTAAAAAATCAAAGAAACTATTAAAGGGATATTGCTATACAAAGAGAGCAAAAAACGGGTCGCAAGAGTATTCCGAGAATGGACAGCAGCTGAAATAGCCTGCCCTTCGGTGGGTCCCCGCTCAGAACTCAAGCTGGTTTTTGCTCATCTTGTGCCATTACAGAGAGAACATATCTGAAACATATCAGACTGGTCCCACCCATACGGGCAGTCCAGATCCGAAATGCCAGCAAGTTCTCTCTGCACGAGAGATACAGCAACCCCAGACGATCGTTTCAGCCTTGTTAGGCATCATCAGTGCTATACAAAACCTCCTCAAATTTATACTTTCCTGTGGTCACCTCCAAAGATACATCTGAAACAAATGGACAGGACAGGGTTCTCAACCCTATAGGAATCTGGTTGTGGGCTTAGCCCGATGTGGCCCTATGGAGGAACTGAATCACCCATTGTTTTAAGTAGCCCTTTATTATTGCGCGCACTGTTCCTTAATCTGTATTTTGTATAAATTCTAGTCTCTACGGCAGCACCACTGCTGAGAAATGTATGTTCTGGTTGTGCCACCAATTCCTTCTTTGGTCATATAAACTGAGACCAAAGGTTGTGTGTTTTAGAAATGTCTCATGAACCCCAAGTTAAAATAAACTCCTTTACTTACAAACGCCCATTGAAATTGCAAGTAACTGCCATTCATGTTCCAGACTCCTAATTGTGCCAGTACTTTTACTCCAGTACCACTGAGTTACTGGTCTGCATCCCCATGGGATGACACAGTTTGTGTCCCAGACTTGGCTGTTAATATCCCTTATTAAGTGTCTGCAATAGGAACAGAAGCTGGATGCCCCAAAACTTACTCGGTCATATCCTCTTCGAAAAGCCTGCACATAGATCAAATGGGCATAATAGTGCTCATGGTTTTAACTCCATCTTGGAGTTAGTGGCAATTTTAGGTATTGAAGTAAAGCGCAATACCACTGCTTTGCAAATCATTGAGTCTCACAGAATATAGGTGTCTCAACAGTGTGGCCCAGGATAATCCAATTCCATCCAAGGGGTAAGTGAGAACTCTGCCTGTGGCTCTAACAGGTCTATTGCCTCTAGGTTGGGATATAATACTCTTTCCACGTCAGGTCAACCATTAAGCCCGCAAAAGCGATAAACCTAAAACCTAAGCGTTTACGGATATTGCTGTGAATCTACGAGGAAAGAAATATGCCCAGAGGCTTTGCAAGCATATGAGAGCCAGTTGAGCTTTAATTATGAAATAAAAAAAACGCTAATCCAGTAAACAAGACACAGCTCTCACAGTTTTCTGTTAATGTTTTGTGTTAAATTGAAGATTGAAGCATACCTTCAAAACTCACAGAAATCGAAAGTGTGACATTGTCAGATTGCATGCAGGAATCACTTCTGAGCCCAAAAATAAATTTAAGATGTAATTTTGAAAAGCTTGTTTTGTTAGGGTGTGAAATGCTCCCTGACTGCACAGGTCCTGATACTCAATACAGTGATCTGCCATGGTGCGGCATGGGTCAGATTGGGACTAAGCCATGCATTTTTAAAAACTGTCATGAGCTGATAAGCTGACAAGAGTCAGCCACTTGAATTTTTCCTGAAACAAACTGGCATGATAATGATCCTTTTAATAGCTGTGGCTTAAATAAAAAAAAAATATTCAGGCTTTTTCTCGACAAGGCACATGCATTCAATAACTATAACATCTTATTAATAGTCAAGAGCACCTGTGTGCCCAGGGTGAAAAGTCTCTGCTTTGGCAGAACCTCAGCAGCTTCGTGTTTGTACACAGAAGGGCTTTCTACTTATTCATGGAAAGAACTGATCTTCACTGCTCAAAATGCAAAACCTGGAATAGTATAGTGGATGGTGACAGCTTTCTAAACCGCTACTGACAGGTGGCATAGCACTTTCCAATAATTCTCTAGCCGGATTGCACACATTGGTTTCCAAATGCTATTCATTTTGAGTAACACTAATCTGACCTAAAATCACACTGTCTAAGCCAGAGTATTGTAATTTTTGTTTTATTTATTAATCTATCTATCAGCAAAAAACAAAAAGGTTATGGTGGGGGGGATATTGTGATTAAAAACCCCTTCCACCTGATGTTTACAGATAGTTAATACAATGTTAAACAAAAATCTACACACTAGTCAAGCCATAAGACTTGCTTTTCCCACAGATATCACAAATCTGTGATGTTACTACCCCCAAAGGATTCTGGATGGGCATATGCAAATTAGTTTAACAAATAATCCAGTTTTCGCCTCGTTTCAATTTAAACATGGATTCCTTTGAGTAGCTGCCAAGTCGCTGGTCTTTTATTTATTTTTTTAAATAAAGAGCAGCCTCCGACAGCTTGCTGCTTAGTAGACATGCCACTACTTGCAGCACAGTGGGAGGATTTGCCTACCCTTATACTAATATGAGGGTCATATTGACACCCATAGGTTTAGGGGGTGTGGAGGGGATTTAGGAAACGGCTTCTGTTTTAAAATAGTAAGCGATGTGGGCAGACACCCCCAAAGCAGAGAGAATGGGGAAGAAAAATAAGAGGCACCAATGTCCAGCCAAGCCCCAACAGCCTGACATCAGACTAGCTTTCGAGAGGCCTGTGAACTCACAGAGACCTAAGATGGCACCTGCGGCCTGCTGCATACCCGAGGCATCTGAAGCCTCCGTGGAAGAGGAAGACTCCTTACCCTCTTCTCGATCCTACGTCACGGAGTCTGAGGAAGATGAGGCACTTGCCACGAAAGGCGACCAAAAAGGCTTCTGGTAGAGATGAGGCAGATCTGGAGGGACGACCTCCAGAAAGTGCAGACAGAGGTGGAGGAGGTACGACTAAGTCAAAAGCCTGGAAACAAGAGAAACCTCCATGGACAAAAAAATACAGACCATATGCCGAGACATACAAGAGCTTACCTCACAGGTAAAGCAAATGAGAGGCAAAATCACCACAATAGAGGTCAGACACAGGCGGAAAAACTTACGCCTCAGAGGCATCCCCGAAAAGGTTGACAACACACAGCTCCTGCCTTACGCTGACAGCCAGGGGCATTACCGACAACCCCGACTTACCACAGATCACTTTAGCATTCAGAGTACAGAAGTCTGCGACAGCACCCAACGCAGCACCTAGAGACGTCATTGTGCTGACCCGGGACATCTCCGCGAGATCTGCCATAGTGACAAAATCCAGAGAAATGGGGACGGTATCAATTGGGGGCCACAGGATAGCTGTCTAGCCAGATACACCATTCTCCATCCTCACGGAGAAGAGATAACTGGCACCCATAGCCAGGAAAGAGATGCAAATATCAGGTATCGCTGGGGCATTGAGGGAGAGAGCCGCACACTTACTTCGGGGAATGACCTGGAGCTCTTCCTACAAAGGGCCGGCCTGACAACATGCCACAGCAAGGGACCTCACCTCCCACCAAGAATCTAGGGGACTCAGAGCATTAACAAACGCCGGCACAGCGTGCCATCCAACAACACAATTAAGAGGCTGACTCCACTGCCCAAGGCTGCAAGATCCAGATCCGACAAGTAATGGGGACCATACATAGACAGAAGGAGTTACAAAAACCCCTTTGTGACACACCATGACACAATGGTCCACAGAACTCTGCCACTGCACACAGCTCCTTATGGTCCTCAAACGACCACCAAGTAACAACATAAAGACAACAGAGACTGCCCAACATCTTGCTATTGATCCCTACTGTTACACCCATTAATGTTTTCACACCCATTACGATGTCAATATGCTTACATCTTATACTTAACTGGATATATTGGAAAAGTTGATTATGCTTTTCTAAACTGAATAAAATATAAATTGGAAAAAAAAAATAGTAAGCGATTCTTTGTTTCATTGGTTTTAATTTCTATTCGTTCATCCATCTTTTGGACGAATAGCTTAAATTCTGACAAAAAAATTTTTTTTTTTCATCTTTCCAAGATCTTTTTTTTAAAGGTGGTTTGTGTGCAGCACCTAAACTTGTAAAATTGTTTATCTTGGTACCCTTTCTTCTCTATTCACCTAGCTACTCCTTCCTCTAAATGCTGCATCTAAATACAGCTTTAAATTTTGAGGCTACTTAAAGTTACCTATCTCCGCAAACAATCTCCCCTTCTAACCTCGCCCACACTTTATGTGACTGTCCAATCACAGACTTCCCAATGCAGCTTAAAGGGTCACTATAGTCTCCACAACAGCTACAGCTTATTGTCTTTGTTCTGGTGAGTAGAATCATTCCTTTCAGGCTTTTTGCTGTAAACTGTCTTTTTTTCAGAGAAAATGCAGTGTTGACATTACAACCTAGTGATCACTCCACTGACCACTCTTCAGATGACTGCTAAAGCTGCTTCTTAGGGCAGTGCTGCAGAGTAAGCAGCATTGCCATTTAGTGTCTCCACCCTTTGCATGCAGACTCTGAACTTTCCTCATAGGGATGCATTGGTTCTATCCATCTCTATGAGGAGATGCTGATTGTCCAGAGCTGTGTTTCACTTGTGCTGGCTCTGCCCCTGATCTGCCTCCTTGACAGTCTCCGCTAATCCTATGGGGAAGCACCACCACTTCTGATGATGTCAGCAGACAGGGGCCGGTCAGAGGCAGACAGAGCCAGAGCCAGCAGCTTCAGACTTAAAGAAAAGTAAGATTGTACTATATTTAGGGAAGCAAGGGGGGTTCAGGGGGCTAGATGTTGGTTTTAACACTATAGGGTCAGGAATATATGTTTGTGTTCCTGACCTTATAGTGTTCCTTTAATAAGAAGTCTTTACAAGGCAGGTGCTCTGAGCAATTGTTAAGTTCCACTGTGCTTAACAGGAAAGTAATAGAACCAGTTGTCTAATTTGCATCCAGGTAGGGCCGGTGCAAAGCTTGAGACCACCTCATTCCTGGTGGAAAGGGGCTGTAGATGGGGACACAAGGGCTCTAGAAGGGGGTCAGAGGCCGTGGTGGGGGATAGTGTATGTACAATGGTGGACAATGTCTGGGGGACAGGGGCTGTAGAGGGACACACACACAGATAAGCTGTAGAGGGGGGAGGACACAGGGGCTGTAGAGGGGGCTGAGAGGGCAAGGGCTGTAAAGGGGGAAACAGGGGCTATAGAAGTGGGGTAGGGGAGTAAAAGAGGGGTCATGGGCTGTAGAGTGGGGGTGTGGGCAATAGAAGGGGTGTGTAAAAGGGGGCACAGAGGCTATAGAAGTTGTGGGCAGGGGCTGTAAAGGGGGGCAGGGGCTAAGAAAAACCCCAAACCCACTTCTGAGTTTTACCTGAGCCTGGAGCGAAGCCTGCAGCCAGGGGAGTCGGCCGGTTTCTCCTGATAATGTCAGAAGGAGGGGGCGTTACTTCCACTGCTCTTCTCCCAGACTCCCCAGTGGATTGCAGATTGCTGGGGAGTCCATAGAAGAGCAGTGGAAGTCACGCCCCTTCTCCTGACATCATCAGGAGAGACCGACCAACTTCCTGCCTGCTGTGTGATAGCTGCAGGCTGCAGGGAGAATGAGGTAATGTGAAAAATCTGAGTCCCCAGCCACAGACGGGATCCGGATTTTTGCGCCCCCTCTGCTCTGGTGCCCTAAGGCGGCTGCCTGTGCAACCCTATAGACGCGCCGGCCCTGCCTCCAGGAAGTGTAACATGGTCAAAGGGTACCTGTCATGGTGAATACAACTCAATGTTAAATGATAGAGAATCAAATTTTATCTATACATTTTGTTTGAAGATTTTAGATTTCGCTAATATCAGAAGTTTAAAAATGTCCTTTCCCCCCTCGATCAGTCAGTTCAGTCTAGGTGATCCTGTGCCCATCAGCACAGAGATAAGAAGGCTCTGTTAACAGGGAAACCCTCCTCTGGGTGTATTTCCTGTTTGAATTTAGTCTAAGGGAAAGCAGTGTCTGCAAGAGGAAGTAGAGAGAAGGGGCAGGCTCTGTGTGATAGTGGCAGCAGCCCACAGATATAAGTGAAAGTAAACCTAATGATTTATTTCAGCAACTTTGGATGAGCTAATCTAAGAAATAGAGAGCAGAGAAGTTTTATTTACACAATGCCAAAATAAAGTGTTTCTGATCTTGTAGCCTGTTATGGGAAGCAAATCTGTGCTTTCTAAATAGGGGAATGCAGGAGAGGTGTGTCTTACAGTAAGTGTAATACCCCCTGAAACCATGATTGATGTTCTCATTGGGAGACTGGGTAATGGACATAAATTAAAATAGGTTTTGATAGTATTAAAGGAACACTATAGTCACCTAAACAACTTTAGCTCAATTAAGCAGTTTTAGTGTATAGATCATGCTTCTCAGATTTCACTGCTCAATTCACTGCCATTTGGGAGTTAAAGGGACACTATAGTCACCAGACAATTTAACTACAGTGAATTTGTTCAGGCTTTTTTTCTGTAAACTCTGTGTTTTCAGAGAAAATGCAGTGTTTACATTACAGCCTAGTGATAACTTAACTGGCCACTCCTCAGTTGGCTGTTGGAGATCCTTCCTGGGTCATGGCTGCCTAAAATGCATCCAAACATTGTGTCTCCTCCCTCTGCATGCAGACACTGAACGTTCCTCATAGAGATTCATTGATTCAATTAATCTCTATGAGGAGATGTTGATTGGCTAGGGCTGTGTTTGAATCATGCTGGCTCTGCCCCTGATCTGTCAGTCTCAGCCAATCCTATGGGGAAGCATTGTGATTGGATCAGACTACCACTTCTGATGATGTCACCAGACTGCTTGTTTTTCTGAGACAAACGGCATGCAGATTTACAGCTTCAGGCTTGAAAACAGTAAGATTTTGCTATATTTATGGAGGCATGAGGGGGATAGATGGTGGTTTTAACACTAGAACACTGTTTGTGTTCTTGACCCTCTAGGGTGGTTTTAACACTATATACAATATGTTTGTGTTCTTAACCCCTTAAGGACACAAGACGTGTGACATGTCATGATTCCTTTTTATTCCAGAAGTTTGGTCCTTAAGCGGTTAAATAACTTTATTTCTGTTTATGCAGCCCTTGGCACACCTCCCCTGGCTCTGATTGACATAGCCTGCATGAAAAAAAACTGGTTTCACTTTCGATCAGATGTAATTTACCTTAAACAATTGTATCTCTTTCTCTGTAAATTGAACTTTAATTAAATACAGGAGGCTCTTACAGCGTCTAGCAAGCTATTAACATAGCAGGGGATAAGAAAATCTAAATATACAGAACTTGCAATAAAGGAAGTATAAACTTTAGATGACTCTATCGGAAGTGTTTAGGAAGGCTGTGCAAGTCACATGCATGGAGGTGTGACTAGGGTTCATAAAGAAAGTGTCCCTTTAAGGGAAGAAACGCTTAATTGTATAACATGAGTCAAGCCAAATGGTTATAAAACTGCAAACCTATACATGTTAAGAGTGGTTGAAAAAGACAGTCTTCACACATAGATCAGAAGTGCTTTAGGGGTCTGGAGTGTCCCTTTAAGTGAATGACCCTGATTATTCACAGCATAGATGTAGAATGGCAGGTAATTATAGTGCAATAAATTAATCCGAAGTTGTTGATTAAGATGCCTAAACATGATTTTGGATCAGCTGGTACCTGTGAATGTAATAAATAAATAAGTAAACTACATACCTTTGAATTACATATTCAACTGTACAATCAAAAATAACCTATATAAGGTATGACACATAAAATGTAATACCAGCAGGGAAGTGAATAACAAAGTGTGTCAGCACTTTAATTGCTTGAATAGAGATTACCTTGGTAACACTCCATGTGACTTGGATGCCATTTTCAATGTAGAAAACCAACCCAGTGCTCCGCAGCTAAAAATATTGTACGTCCGTAATTCATCGTATTGCTGTTAAAATGTTCCAGTAATGCAAAATGTGATGACTCTTCTGAACATAAGTGTATCTGCCTTTATTTCATCTTGTGTTTTTTTTCAGAAGAGAAGAGGAACAGTGTAAATTCTAGTGCTGAGTCGGTCATCTCATCGAACGCGAACAGCTCCGCCAACTCAACCTGTGCTCAACGTACCAATCTGAACAACCTCAACTCCAGCGACACTGACCTGGAAGTCCAGAAAATGAACAGGCCAAATTCACTGTAAGTATGAAGTCATGGACCTCTGGCACATTTTAAAGTTTATGCAATTAGTTTTAATGAAAAAAAAGCATGAAAGTCCTCTGATTAATAATGTATCACAACCTGCGTTTTGCCATCTTCTAAGTCTAAAGATATACAACACTATTTTAACATTATGGAATTGTCTACAGTTTCATTCATGGAGGTACATTTTTTTATCACGTTATCAGTTTATGATCAATAGGAAATTATTCCATAGCCTCTGGGACTTGATTGTTTTAAACTATTCAATGTCCTTCCTTAATTGGTTATCTCTAACTAATGTGAAATAAGAATTGCATTGTTAGGCTGTCGGCTGTTATGACTACATCCCGGACTTATGTGGCTTCTGTCTCCCGGAGAGTAACACCTAAAAGCTTAAATTCAGCTAATATGTCTTGGAGTTTCAATCGTTCCACCAGTAAAATCTTCCATAGTGTTAATTGCCTAGAACAGGGCTGTCCAACCTGCGGCCCCCCCAAGATGTTGCTGAACTACAACTCCCATGATTATCTGTTTCATTGAAAGAATCATGGGAGTTGTAGTTCAGCAACATCTGGGGGGCCGCAAGTTGGACAGCCCTGGTCTAGAACCAATAATATGTTGGAACCATTTGTTCTTCTGGTAAACAATTAACTGTATTTTTAGAAACCAATAATCTGCTTTTTAAAAATGTTAAAAATAGTAATTTATGTAATCTTTATTCCATGAATAGGACTCTACCTGTATAGACATAGGAGGTGTATGAAATTAAAAGAAAGAACATGATGGCAAGAAACGTTGTATGTGAAAAGGCATAAAGGCATTTTGGCTTCTTGCCTGCTCTGGTCTGGTTGATGCTCAGTCAGATCACTAGCGTCCCGTTGGGAGTTTTACTTGCTCCAAAAATGCAGAGTAGAGTATTTCAATTGCATCCAGGAAACTTTGAAGCTGTTGAGGCCTTATCATGTGTCTTAGAAGTTGCCATTTTTTCCCCCTAATGCCATCTTGGGATAGCTGAGGCCAAGAGAAAATAAGAAAGTGCATGCTAGTCAAGGAACTCCAGCTATAAGTACCTGGTGACCCTCACCGATAGATCCTATCTTGGACGTCTGGCTTCTGATTCCATAAACACTGTAGAGTAAAGCGATTGGCTACCTCACTCACACCCTTGTCCCCCAATAGGGTACAGGTTTGCTGAGAAAGAAGAACAATATTTTGGAATAAGTGCAAGGTCATGTAGCATTTTACATGGGATAATTAAAAGCCTTTCTCGGGCATTCGCTTGTGGCAAAAAAAGTTTAAACATTTCTACATTGCCTCTGAATATGAAACATGTTCACATGACTTTGACGTTAGCTTTCCCAAACATAAGCCAGCAGAACAGGTGTATTGAACAACTGGTAGTATACCTCCACAATTCCTTTTTTAGAGTCAGTCATTCCTTGAAATGTAAATCCTCATGTACTTGGCTTACAATCTTTGATCTATGAACTAGAAATCTTCTGTTTGCGTGAGTGCATATCTTGGCTTTATAGAGTGTGCAGGATGTATGTTAGAGCTCCAAGTTAGTGAAACATGTGGTGTGTATTAGTGTATCAAACAGGGTAAAAACCTGCAGTTCTCTTGTCTGCAGCCATTGCAAGCCCTCCCCTTCTAACCCCACCCAGACATTATGTGGTTGCCCAATCACAGACTTCCCAATGCAGCTCAATCATATCAAGTATTGATAAGTTAAATTTCTATTGAAATCTGTACTTTGTGCAAAAAGTACTTTAAGGGTCAGGAGTGTCCCTTTAAATGAAGCACGTAGTACACAATAGTGCAAGTCATTAAACTCCACATTGCAAAATTTAGACTGATGGCCAACTTCACTATCGTCATAGTTTGGCTATTTTTTCTACATCTGCAATGATTAATTCTACTTTTACTGGGGATAATTGCTATTTGAATGCATATATTGCTTCAAAGCAGACTCCTATTTTAGCCAGATCGGCATTCCCTGAAGTCCTCCATTGTGAGGACATGTCCAGTCAGATGTTTCCTTTTTTTAATATAGTATTTAATGCTACTTATAGAGAAGCTTTAGATGCACACAGCATTCAGTGTCATTGGATTTTGCATGCTGACAGTGGACTTCAAAGAGGTTCAATAATTGAATCTATTTCAGTCCAAAGCCTCTAGCGGCCGTCTGTCTGAAAATGGTAAAATGTAAACCATGCCATTTCTCATAAAGTATACAGTTTCATTAGCAAGTTTCTACTGGCAGCATCAATGCCCCCAAATCACTTAAGATAAGGTGACGCAATTTTGGTGTTTAGACTGTACCTTTAAAGTAATGCTTAGTACTTTACCGGGTACGTTCATTTTGAAGAAGAAATTTAAAAAATAGTATATATTATTAGTATATTTCATGAGGTTATTATTTAACCAACTTGAATAATAAAAAAAAGAATTATCCATTGTATCATCCTATTCATGTATTCCCATGCATTTATCTGTCACCTCGGAGAGTGTTCTTATTACAGTTAATGTCAGAAACATCTCATTTATCAAACTGCAATATAAGATTTAATTGGTGTTAGGGACTACCTCACCACTGCTTTGTGTCTGCTTTGCTGCAATTGTTGCTGCAATTTACTTTAATAAATTTTGTGCGCAATAAGAGACAGTTAAGAAAATCCTAATTTATATAACTGGTCCCTGGGAATAAGAACATAAGCTACAATACCTGCTTCACTACACCAATTACCATAACTATGCCGTTCTGTATTATTACAACCCATCTTCTTATTAAACATTGCAGCCGTCCATATTATATGTGCCCTATTTACTGTTATTTTGAAGGGGTTTATATGCATACCTACCAGGGCCGGCCCAAGACATTGTGCTACCTGGGTCGAAAGATGAAATGCTACCATTGATATCTTTATAATGCCTCACTAATGAGGCATCAAGAAATAGTCTGTTTTTTCCAATCTCAGTGAGAACAGTATTTTAATAGCACTTTAAAATGGCCACTATACAGGGTACAGTGGTTGTTACAAAGTGTACAACCCTGGCAATCATGACCGGATTAAAGGCTGTTTTGTTATGGGATTATTTTATCATTGTTCTTTAAAGGGTAAATTTAATAAAGGAAGATATGCTTTTTTTTTATTTTTTTTTTTTTTTTAACCATAACCTATTCAAAGAATAGATGTTGGTTTTAACACTATAGGGTCAGGTATGCATGTTTGTGTTCGTGACCCTATAGTGTTCCTTTAAAATCTGAGCGGAGTTGGAATTATTAGCTTGAAATTTTTCATAAAGTAATACTCTGGTCTTCAATAGTTTGTACTTCTTGAGACCTTGTCAAGTGATATTTTTATTTAACAGCTGTTGCATTTAAGATTTGGAATTCCCTGTGAAAACAAATAATCTAATCTGCAGTTTGCTACAGAAGCAGAATAAAATAGTTGCCAATGGTAAAGGATTGCATTGTCGTTCAACATTTTACAACAGACATGTGTTACTTAACGGTTTCTTAAATCAATGCACACAGGCAAATCTATAGCATGGGAAGAAACCAGATTGGTACATAATTTCTGTTTTAGGAAATATTGCTACTCTGTTTAAGTACTTTGAAAAGATGCAGAAGTCTGAAAATAGTTCTTAAAGGAACACTGTAGGCACTATAACAACTTAATCTAATTTAAGTTGTTAGTGCCTTAACTATTTTCATCCTTCTTATTTTTCAAATAACTTTCTTTATTCTTTATGAAGGCTTTGAAGAGCAGATTAAGCCACGCACCCTGAAACCAACCGATTCTGAGAGCCGGGAATGTAACTTACCCAATCATACTCTGACGTCAGCATGCATAACTGACATTAGGTATAATTTTGCCTCCTAATGCGCGCTCCCGCGATTTAAGAAATTCGACCATTCATTCGTCAGAAAGACGAATGAATAGAAATTTCACACGAACAAAGACTGAATGTTGGTGTTTGTTCGTTTATTACAAGGAGAGAGCTGTCGCAACTCCCTCCTTGTAATATGTAAAAATAGAACGGCAGAGAGCTGTGCTCTCCGCCACTTCTTAACCCACATGTCTTCCCTCACTCCAAGGGGGTCAATATGACCCCCATATTAGCATAAGGGAGATTAAAATACTGCTCAACAGTGAGCACTGTGGTGACCCCCCCCATCTATTAACTAGCGGGGAGGACATAGTGCCCCCCTGAGCCTCCACCTGTGCCCCGCAAGGGGGGTCCCTAAATGACAATGGTGGGGAACCTATCGTCCCCTGCCACGGGCCCCCCACACGAGTGGCGGGTGGGGGCCCTAAAATATGGGGGGACCTATTGCCCTCACCCATGTGCGGCGGGTGGGGGCCCTACATGAAAATAGGGGGGACCTATTGTCTCCCCAGCCCCCACCCATGTGCGGCGGGTATTGCCCGAAATTACAATGAGGAAGATCCTATTGTTCCCCACCTATGAGTGGCGATTGGGAGCCCTACATGAAAAAAGGGGGGGGCCTATTGCCCCCCTCCCCCCCCCGGGCTCCCAACCATGAGCGGCGGGTGGGGGCCCTAAGATGATACAGGGAGACCTATTACCCCCGCCCCCAGCCATGTGCGGCGGGTGGGGGCCCAAAATTACAAAGGGGGGAACCTATTGTTCCCCACCCATGAGTAGCGGGTGGGGGCCCTAAGATGATTGCGGGGGACCTATTGTCTTCCCAGCCCCCACCCATGAGCAGCGGGCAGGGGCCCTAGGATGATACGGGGGGGGGACCTATAGTCTCCCCGGCCCCCAGCCATGTGCAGCAGGTGGAGGCCCAAAAGTACAATGGGGGGGAACCTATTGTTCCCACCCAGCCCCCACCCATGGGCGACCGGTGGTGGCTATGTGAAAACCCATCACCCCCCATAAGGTGACTAGGGGTCCCCAGGCCCCTAGTCACCCCCGCCCTTTCTTGAAATAAATTACTACCTATCCCCCTCACCCTAAAAATAGTGAGGGGGGAAGTAATCTAAATACCTGTAAAAAAAAATTATACTTGCCTTTAGATGTCTTTTTTTCAGCCCCAAAAAAGGCCAAATAAAAATCCATAATTTCTGTCGAACTTCTAAAATAAAAAAATAACCAGAGCGGAAAAAAAATGCTGGGAAAAAAATCCAGACGCTAAATAATGTATCCACCTTCACCCAGCGAGGACACCGTGCAGACTGAGCTCCGCAGAGCGGGGTAAGGCTTATAAAACCGGATTGGGTACTTGTAAGGCTCACTATTCACCTATCAGAGCACTCTTATTGGTTGGCTTTTTTATTTTTTTTTGCGCTCTGGTTATTTTTTTATTTTAGAAGACCGACGGAAATTATGGATTTTTATTTGGCCTTTTTTGGGGCTGAAAAAAGGTTTTAGAAAAAAGAACTCTAATGGTAAGTATAATTTTTTTTTTTTTTTTTTACAGGTATTTGGATTTATTACTTCCCCCATGCGTGGGGGGGGGCCAGGGGTACAATAGGTCCCCCATATAATTTTAGGGCCCCTACCTGCCGCACATGAGTGGGGGCCAAAAGGGAAGGGACAATAGATCCTCCCCCCATTGTCACTAGGTCCCCCACCCGCCGCACATGGGTGGGGCCAGGGAGACAATAGGTCCCTCGTATTATCTTAGGCCCCCCACCTGCCGCTCATGGATGGGTGCCAGGAGGGAACAATATGTTCTCTGATTCACCTCACTGCAATGATTCCCTATAAGTAACTTTTGATTGGCGCATAACAGCAAATTCCGCGCATGCGCGTATGGTCCACGATGCTTCTCTATGAGAAGCTAGTGATTGGACCTGAACGATAAGTGACTGATGTTGCGAAAGGGGGTGGGGTGTGATGCCACGAGGTCAACTAAACAACTCTAAGAAAATCAGGTAAATACTTCTTTTAAATGTAAATAGTAATAATAACTAGATAATTGTAATGGTATTTGGTCCTATACAGTATATAAATATATATAATACATCAGAAATATTACACACTGAAAAATAGTACAGTGTTCCTTTAAGAGACGTGAATGAATTCCGTCACTTAGACAGTGATTTTTAACTGCATTAAAAAGTGACTTTCTTAGAAGTGTAAGCCAACCTGCAGCTTGAGGGGATAAAGGGAATTTGCTGTCCACCTTATTCAAATAAAACATTATTTTCCAGCTCTTGCGTGTGAGTCGGATGGTCTGAAGGAAAGAACTAACCATATTATTTACTCTCTGTGATCAGTCTTTCTTAAGATGTAAGAAAGCGCTCATGGGTAAACAAAAGCAATTGATTTTATGTAGCAACCGGGGTGGAAGTCCCACCAGTGGAGAGCAATACTAGGCGTTTGTATGGTGAGATTTTGGGCCATAATGTTTTGTTTTTTTCTTCACCGTTATATCTGAAATCGGTAATGATCTGTGCCTCTAATAGCACGCACAGCTCTGTGTAGATGTTTATTGATCGTTTTATTTGGGTTTTAAATAAGACGCTTTATAAGCATTCTTTAAGGAAAAGACGGCAGAAGGAAAATAAACTAGGGGTAAAGAAGGTAAACTACTGAGGGGTTAAATGGTTAGGAGAAAGTGAGATAGGAACTAAATAAATAACAAAGGCTTAGAGAAAGAAAGTGATAAGACGCTTGAGATGAAGAGTCATGGTAGTCAAGTTGATAAAATCTCTGGATGGGGAAACGGTTGAATTTTTTTTTTTAAACATATGCCAGTGTGAGAGAGTTACAGACTGTGTTCAAAGGTAGAAATAGCTGCAGACTGTGTTCAAAGGCAGAAATAGTAGTACTCTGTATGAGCAAGATCATTTTTTTCTCTACTGCAGTCAACGATTGGCCCAAAAAGCTGCCTTCTCACTGGGTTCTGGATTTGAAAATCCATGAAGTATGTCCTTGTTTGAACCTTGTCACCGATTTATTACCTTTGTAATGGAAGGGGCAGTGAATTGTAAAGCTTTTAACGATTTCATAGCTGCATAGAATTGAATCTACAGTTGCAAGAAAAAGTATGTGAACCCTTTGGAATGATATGGATTTCTGCACAAATTGGTAATAAAATGTGGTCTGATCATCATCTAAGTCACAACAATAGACAAATCACAGTCTGCTTAAACTAATAACACACAAAGAATGAAATGTTGCCATGTTTTTATTGAACACACCATGTAAACATTCACAGTGCAGGTGGAAAAAGTATGTGAACCCTTGGATTTAATAACTGGTTGACCCTCCTTTGGCAGCAATAACTTCAACCAAACATTTTCTGTAGTTGCAGATCAGACGTGCACAACGGTCATGAGTAATTCTTGACCATTCCTCTTTACAGAACTGTTTCAGTTCAGCAATATTCTTGGGATGTCAGGTGTGAATCGCTTTCTTGAGGTAATGCCACAGCATCTCAATCGGGTTGAGGTCAGGACTCTGACTGGGCCACTTCAGAAGGCATATTTTCTTCTGTTTAAGCCATTCTGTTATTGATTTACTTCTATTCTTTGGGTCATTGTCCTATTGCAACACCCATCTTCTGTTGAGCTTCTTGATAAACTTGGGAATTTATTTTTCCTTCAATGATAGCAATCCGTCCAGGCCCTGACGCAGCAAAGCAGCCCCAAACCATGATGCCCCCACCACCATACTTCACAGATGGGATGAGGTTTTGATGTTGGTGTGCTGTGCCTTTTTTCACCACACATAGTGTTGTGTGTTTCTTCCAAACAACTCAACTTTGGTTTCATCCGTCCACAGAATATTTTGCCAGTACTGCTGTGGAACATCCAGGTGCTCTTGTGCAAACTGTAAACGTGCAGCAATGTTTTGTTTGGACAGCAGTGGCTTCCTCTGTGGTATCCTCCCATGAAATCCATTCTTGTTTAGTGTTTTACGTATTGTAGATTCACTAACAGGGATGTTAGCATTTGCCAGTGAATTTTGTAAGTCTTTAGCTGACACTCTAGGATTCTTCTTCACCTCATTGAGCAGTCTGCGCTGTGCTCTTACAGTCACCTTTACAGGACGGCCACTCCTAGGGAGAGTAGCAGCAGTGCTGAACTTTCTCCATTTATAGACAATTTGTCTTACCGTGGACTGATTAACAGCAAGGCTTTTGGAGATACTTTTATAACCCTTTCCAGCTTTATGCAAGTCAACAATTCTTAATCATAGGTCTTCTGAGAGCTCTTTTGTGCGAGGCATCATTCACATCAGGCAATGCTTCTTGTGAAAAGCAAACCCAGAACTGGTGTGTGGTTTTTTTTTTTATAGGGCTGGGCAGCTGTAACCAACACCTCCAGTCTCATCTCATTGATTGGACTCCAGTTGGCTCACATCTCACTCCAATTAGCTCTTGGAGATGTCATTAGTCTAGGGATTCACATACTTTTTCCACCTGCACTGTGAATGTTTACATGGTGTGTTCAATAAAAACATGGCAACATTTAAATATTTGTGTGTTATTAGTTTAAGCAGACTGTGATTGTCTATTGTTGTGACTTAGATGATGATCAGATCACATTTTATGACCAATTTGTGCAGAAATCCATATCATTCCAAAGGGTTCACATACTTTTTCTTGCAACTGTACAATAGTGTATGATATCGCGGCTTCTTTAACTCATTCTAACTCATTCTTGAAGTCTTGCAGATTGCAAGTAAAGGGTTTAAACATACTGATGGAGATTTATCAAAGTGTTTAGTTCTAAAAATCAGTCTTACATTCCAGCTGTGACTCGTATCTTTTTTATATATATATATATATATATATATATATATATATATATATTTATTTTAGTGCAGAAAAACATTATAAAGCTTTCTAATTGTCCTTAAAAGAGGCAAGATAAGAAGTAATAAATACGAGTACTTGGGTATAAATGTCCTCTAAATACCTGTAGATGCATTCAGTAAAAAACACCTGATGGCTGCGTTCTTTTGTATTTTATCCTTGGAAAAGTGTGGTCAGGAATAAGGGTAGATTTACACACTTTGTCTGTTGGTGTAGAATTAAAAAAAGATATATACACTCCCACAATCTGTATAATGTGTGTGTATATATATGGAACTAGGGGCAACGCCGAAACATGCTTTTATTCGTATTTATTTCGGTGGCCTTGCTATAAAAAATCTCCTCAAATGTATACTTTCCCGTGATCACCCCCAAAGAGGCATTTAAAGCTAGGGTGCAAGGCATACATAGAAAAAGGGCATGTTTCAGTTCCCCATCTTCTTTGTATATTTGGAGTCCAGATTTGCATATGCCTATAAGTGTGTACATTTTCATGCTTGCAATGTATTGTGTTCAAATCAGAGTATGCGAGTAGTATGTATACAGCTGTGGAAATGCATAAACTACATGCATGTGTTTGGTTTTATACTCCCTTGTCCCAGAGACCTGTTCTTTGCATTAATTTGATTTGTTATGTAGATGTTGTTTATTGACATTATTACCATTGATCATTCTATATACAGTTGTAATCAGAATTATTCAACCCACATTGAAAATCGGGTTTATTGTCAAAACTTACAGACTTTCAGTGGTTTGCAGTAAACAAATAAAACAAAAGCAATTGAAATAGCTCAACACAACGGATGCTTCAAGTGCTTTCCCCAAATTCAAATGAAAATGCAACTCATGACTTCTCCGGTCTCTCTCAATTTTTAAACTCCTTCGTGTCAAACATCTTTAGTACTCTGTAGAGCACCCTTTCGCTGTTATGACCTAATGCAAATGAGAAGCAAAGCCAGATATCTGCTTCTGGCAGCGTTCCTGAGGAGTCTTAGCCCATTGCTCATGAGCAAGGGCCTCCAGTTTCGTAATATTCTTGGGTTTGCTTGCTGCAACCGCCTAATTCAAATCCCACCAGAGGAATTTAAAAAAATTGGGGGGTTAAGGTCATAGCATTTATTAAGCGGCTTATAAGTTACCAATAACTAATCAACAAATAACCAGCATTACATATAAAGGTACATAGATATTTGTACTTAAAATACCAAAGCCTTTTAGGTGTTCAACCACAAGAAACCTGACTGTGTTTTATCTCTAACAAAATCCATCCTCTATGATGCTAACAAAGAGTAGACTTGCCCATGGACGAAAAATTCAGTTAGTCCGAATAGTTTTATCAGAAAATGAAAAGCTATTCAGTCAAACCGAATTGCGAACATGTTTTTATTTATTTATTTATTCATTTTTATTTTATCAGCATTACCAAAAACAGAAAAAACAAATACAAATAAAGCCAATATTTCCTTACAGTTCAACATAGTAAATTCATATAAATCTAATACAGAGATAATTTGGATTTAAAGCGGCACTGTCATGCTGAACTTACCTTTCCTCAATCTCTTCCTCTTCTCCCCCTCTCTCGGGATCTGTTATTCTTTTCTTCCTGTCTTCTTTAGTTTTCTTTAAAATCATAAGACAAAGTAGGGACTCTTTGCCTTATGGAGGATTCCTCCGCTTGACCAGCTCTGACCAGTGGAGGAGCAAAGTGTGCTTCATTTCCGCTGGTCAGAGCAATTTTCCCATGATCCCTAGCTTTCCTCTGTGTTCCCACAATGCTTTCTGTCACTTTACACAAAACTGCCGAATTGCGTTCTAACTGAATGAGAACAGTATGTTCGTTTCTTTTAGAACGCATTTCGGCACTTTATTCGGATCGTAATTTCATTCGAATGAATGAAACTCCGATCCTATTCATTGCCGCGGCTGCATCTTGCAGCCACTTAGTAGATAACTCCCTAATTCCCACGGTATCAGGGAGTTATCTACTAAAAGGCTGAAAGACCTAAATTGGTCTTTCAGCCACATTTACTAATACTAAGTAAAGATTACTTAGTATTAGTAAATAATATGCCCCTACTCGCTATAACGCGAGTAGGGGCATGTCTTTTTTACAGTGAGCAGCCACAGGCTGCTCACTGTTTATCAAACAAACAAAAAAACTATTGGCCCCCACCCCTAAACGACGGGTGGGGGCCCTAAAGTAAAATAAGGGGGGAGACCTAATGTCGTCGTCCCCCGGCCCCCACCCCTGGGCGGCGGGTGGGGGCCATAGTGAGAATGAGGGGGGGGACCTGCTGCCCCCCCCCCGGCCCCCACCCCTGGGCGGCGGGTGGGGGCCATAGTGAGAATGAGGGGGGGACCTACTGCCCCCCCTGGCCCCCACCCCTGGGCGGCGGGTGGGGGCCATAATGATTACGAGGGGAGGACCTACTGCCCCCCTGGGCGGCGGGTGGGGGCCATAGTGAGAATGAGGGGAGGACCTACTGCCCCCCCCGGCCCCCACCCCTGGGCGGCGGGTGGGGGCCATAGTGAGAATGAGGGGGGGACCTACTGCCCCCCCCGGCCCCCACCCGTGGGCGGCGGGTGGGGGCCATAGTGAGAATGAGGGGGGGGACCTACTGCTCCACCCCTTGGCGGTGGGTGGGGGCCATAATGAGAATGGGGGGACCTACTGCCCCCAGCCTCCACCCCTGGGCGGGGGGGACCTACTGTCCCCCCAACCCCTGGGCGGCGGGTGGGGGCCCTAAGTCAATTACCCCCCCCCACACACCAAGCCCCTAGTCACCCACCCCCACCCAAAAAAAAAGTCCCTATCTACCCCCCTCACCCTAAAAAATAGTGAGGGGGGAATAAAATAACTAACCTGTAAAATAAAATAAAACTTACCATTCGACGTCTTCTTTTTTTCTCAAATCTTTTTCAGCCCAAAAAAAGAACTTCCCCACGCTGTGTAAAATGACACAGAGCAATGTGATTGGATGGCTTGAAATCCATCCAATCACAGTGCTCTGTGTCATTTTACACAGCGTGGGAAAATTCAAAAGAACTTTCCCATGCTGTGTAAAATGACAAAGAGCACTGTGATTGGATGGATTTCAAGCCATCCAATCACAGTACTCTTTGTCATTTTACACAGCGTGGGAAAATTCAAAAGAACTTTCCAACGCTGTGTAAAATGACACAGAGCACTGTGATTGGATGGCTTGAAATCCATCCAATCACAGTGCTCTGGGTCATTTTACACAGCGTGGGAAAGTTCTTTTGAATTTTCCCACGCTGTGTAAAATGACACAGAGCACTGTGATTGGATGGATTTCAGAGTGTTCTTAGCCTAATTGCAGGGCGGGGCAAGGCTTTATAAGCCTTCCCCTGCCCTGCGGAGCTCAGTCTGCACGGAGCCCTCCATGGGTGAAGATGGATTATTTTTTTGCGCTCAGGTTTTTTCTTTTTCGTCTGGTTTTTTTTTGGCGCTCGGGATTTTTATTTTATGTTCAATTCGACGGTTATGATGGTTTTTTTATTTGGCCTTTTTTGGGGCTGAAAAATGAAGATTTGAGAAAAAAGAAGACGTCGAATGGTAAGTTTAATTTTATTTTACAGGTTAGTTGTTTTATTCCCACCTCACTATTTTTTAGGGTGAGGGGGGTAGGTAGGGACTTTTTTTTTGGGTGGGGGGTGGGTGACTAGGGGCTTGGGGACCCCTAGTCACCTTGGTGGGGGGGGGGGTAATTGACTTTGGGCCGCCGCCCAGGGGTGGGGGCCGGGGGGTGAGGACAGTAGGTCCCCCCCCTCATTATCTTCATGGCCCCCACCCGCCGCCCAGGGGTGGGGGCTGGGGGGGGCAGTAGGTCCCCCCCCTCATTATTGCCCCCACCCGCCGCCCAGGGGTGGGGGCCGGGGGGATGGCAAAAGGTCCCCCCCATTCTCATTATGGCCCACACCCGCCGCCCAGGGTTGGGGACCGGGGGGGGGCAGTAGGTCCCCCCCCCTCATTCTCATTATGGCCCCCACCCGCCGCCCAGGAGTGGGGGCTGGGGGGGGGCAGTAGGTCCCCCCCCAATTCTCATTATGGCCCCCACCCGCTGCCCAGGGGTGGGGGCCGGGGGGGGTAGGTTCCCCCCCTCATTCTCACTATGGCCCCCACCCACCGCCCAGGGGTGGGGGCCGGGGGGGGACGATATTAGGTCTCCCCCCCTTATCTTACTTTAGGGCCCCCACCCGTCGTTTAGGGTTGGGGGCCAATAGTTGTTTTTTTTATTTATTTTTTTACAGTGAGCAGCCAGAGGCTGCTCACTGTTTAGTAGACATGCCCCTACTCACGGTCTAGCGAGTAGGGGCATGTGGGAGATTTTAATCTCCCTTGTGCTATTATGGGGGTCATATTGACCCCCATAGAGTGAGAGGGGGACATGGGGGGGGGCCTTATGAAGTGGTGGGGAGCACTGCTCCCTGCCACTTCTATAGTTACATATTACAAGGAGGGAGCTGCACGTCGGTAGCTCCCTCCTTGTAATAACCTGCACGAACAAGCGAACACTGATACATTGTGTTTGTTTGTTCGGCTGATCTTTCTATTCACTCATTCGTCTGTCTGATGAATGAATGAATGAATAGATGAAATTCCCGTTTGCATGTCCAGGTGTTTTAATGGGCATGTGCGGGAATCTCACAGGCTATCTAGTGTGGGCTGATGACGTGTCCCACAGGGACTTCACCTACCCACACAAAGATGGCTGCGCCCTGAATATAGATCGGGGCAGAAAATAAAGATTACAAAATTGGTAATGTGGGGGGCTGGGGGCATTTGGGGGTGACTAGGGTGTTAGTTAGATGTAGTGGAGGCCGGAGGGGGGTTAAAAAATAAAAACAAGAATTCGGCATGACAGTGCCGCTTTAAAGCAAGGTACTCGTTCCAAACAAAGACACACAAAAAAGAAAAAATATGAACGTACATAATTGTGGACTGCATACCTTGGGACTCAGCAACAGGGTGCGACAATTACAGTATATTCAAGGGGGTTCTTGACCGTAGAGAGAGAGAGAGAGTGTGCGCCCACCAGACCACCGGAGAATCGTTTTAATAATAAAAAAAAGGTATTTATGAACCCAACCTGTCACAGTCCTCCCTGCCCTGTCACAGCCCCCCTTACTGGCTGTGGGATGACAGCCACCCCACCTTGTCACCCCATCACAGCCCCCTTCCACACACCCTGTCTCACCCACACCCTGTCACAGCCCCCCTCCACACACCCTGACACCCCCATCCACACCCTGTCACCCCCACACACACACACGATCACCATTCCCAAACACTTTCAGCCTCCATACACTGTAACCCACTTCCCTCGGCCACACTCACATTAAACCCTCCTAATCCTGTCACTCTCCCCTGTCACTCCCTCCCACCATACCAAACTCACCTGCCTTGCTTTACCTCAGTTACCCTATCAAATTTCCCCCAATCCTGTCTAACTCAACCTTCTCTTGCACTGTCGCTCACAGCCTCTAACCCGGTCACTCAACCTCTATCAGTCTGTCCCACTCACCCCCTTCACCCTGCCACACTCACCCTACCACATAAGCCCCTCCAATCCTGTCCTCCAACTGTGCCATACTCACCCCAAACCCTGTCACACTCCCCCCCCAACCCTGCCACACTCACCCTTTCACATTAACCTCTTAATCTTGTCACATTCACCCCAACCCTGTGATACACCCCCCAAATGCCACACACAGCCTGTCACATTAACCTCCTCCAATCCTGTTAGACAGACTTCCCTATATCCTGTCACACTCCCTCCTCCAACCATGTCACAATCACCCCCCTAGACCCACCCTCACAAAGTCTAGAGCCACCACTGCTCACAGGTAAACCAAATATGAAATATTGTACCAGTCTCTTTATGGCATCTCCAGCATATAGATGAGTATGCTTCATACATTTTATGTAGTTTAGAAAGGACCAAATACCATCTATACAAGATCTTTAGATGAAGTTCTAGCAATGATCTACAACTAATGTATTTTTTTTTTCATTGAATAGTGGTGTGGTACCATTCATATAGGGTATGGTTTATATTAAGATCCTTTTCCAATTTCACTATTATTAATATTGTTTGTTTCCACAACTTCCCCCACTTCTAAAAGTTTAGAAGATCTGGTTATTAGGCCCTTTGTACCTACTTTATCTAAATAGTCAAAGATGGGGTGTTCGAAAATGACCTGTTTTGAGTTTAGAAAATGTTTAATCCTTGGGTAATGAAAAGTTTCACTATAGGATAAATTATATTTATCTTGTAAATCCAGAAAACAAAACCTTTTTTTTTTTTGTTTTTTTTATATCAAAAAGATCTGCAAATGCATTTATCCCTCGTACTCTCCAATTGTATAGATCCATATCAAACATGTCATGTCGCAGGGTTTCTAATGGGTTTGTATAAGAATGGATTCTGAAAGCTTAAGTTTAATATTCAACTTTTTAAAACTTCCAACATATCCATAATCAATGTATTTAGAATATTTCTTTGTTTCCTTAAATCTAAGTTTAACCAGAATGCAGTGTTTAAATTAATGTATGGATAATTTTCTTGTTCTATCTGGAACCAGGCATTTCTTTAAACATATTTTGTTTATTCCATATCATTACATTCGCAATTAGATATGTTTGGTGTAACTTTGTGATATCCGGAAATGAAATGACACCTTTATCATAATTGTTTTGTAGGATCTTCTGAGAAATTTGTGTGCATTTATTTGCCCAAATAAAGTTTGAAAATAAACTTTGAAATTGTGAAATCCTATCCTTGCCTAATCTAAAAGTTAAGGACCTAAATAAATATAACAATTTCAGAATTGAATAAGCGTTAACTATATTTAAACGTCCCAGCCACGAAATCTCAATTTTACTCCACTTATTCAATTGCTTATCAATTAAGGTATAAATATTCCCGTAGTTCTTATGTCTAATATCCCGGATATTAAAAGATAATTTCATTTCTAAATATTCAGTATATTCCAAATTCCAATTAAACTGAAATTTAGATTTAAGAGTGGATAATTCAACCTCAGATATATTTAAAACCAAAATTTGAGTTTTCTTTATATTTATTTTATAGTTCGACATTTTCCCAAATATTTCAATTTCTTTAAACACCTCTGGAATAGCAATTAAAGGTTTTATCTTGAACAGAAGCACATCATCGGCAAATAGGGAGATTTTGTAATCTCGTTCAATTGTTTTGATCCCATATATATATATATATATATATATATATATATATATATAATGGAGCAAATGGACAGCCCTGCCTCGTACCATTGTTTATTGAAAATGGGAGTGATTAAAAAAATGGATTTATAATTTTAGCAGAAGGGTCAGTATATAGTGACTTGATTTTATCTTTAAAAGGACCTACAAAGCCTTATTTATGTAATACTCTTTCTAAAAATCTCCTATTAACTCTATCGAATGCTTTTTCAGCATCAAGGGCTAAGATAACCATTTCTGAGTTCATAAGGTTACTCTCAATTATCATATTAAGTATTCTCCGTATGTTATCCGTTGTACCTCTGTTACTAATGAAACCAGACTGATCAACCGATATTAAATCGGAAACAACCAATTTCATTCTATTAGCTAGGATATGGGAATCAATTTTGATATCTAGGTTTATTAAAGAAATCGGTCTATAGTTTAATGTATTTGTTGGATCCTTACCTAGTTTAGGAATCGGAATAATAGAGGCTAACAACATCTTCTTAGGTAAGGGATTTTTAGTAGAGACTTCATGAAATACTTTCAATAATATAGGGACCAAGATATCCGCAAATGTTTTATAGAACATCGCTGAAAAACCATCTGGTCCTGGGGCTTTCTTAGATTTAAGGTGTTTTTAATCGTATTAAAAATTTCTGTGGTGGTTATAGGTGCATTCAGTTCATTAAGGTTTTTTTGGGGGGAGTATCACCAGAATAGACAATTTATTCAAAAATGCATACATTTCTAAACTTTAAACCCTGGAATCTGTTAAATTATATAGAGCAGTATATGTATCTACAAAAGCCTGGGATATTTCCTTAGGGCTTAAACACAACACTTATCCCCTACTATTATTTTTTTTAATAGCTTTATCCATAGAAGTGTTTTTCAGTTTATTCATAAGCACTTTACTAACTTTATCGTTATTATGGTACTATTTTTGTTTAAGGAATAGAATAGATTTATTCACCTGCTCCAAGATTTTTTTTATTACTAGCTTGTTTTAGAGATGAGATTTCGTTTGTAATAGTTTTGTATTATTTGAACCTTATTTACTCTTTCTAGTTTGTCCAACTTAATATGTAAATTGGAAATATTTTCATCTTTATTTTTCTTTTCTTTTCTCAACCCTACTTTTATTAGGATCCCTCTAGCAAAGCTTTTTAAAGTGCACCAAACTGTGGATGTAGAGACCTCCCCATTATCATTAGTTTTAATAAAATGTAAAAGTTCTGTAGCTAGTTCAGAGTTTACCTTATCTATTAATAGTAGGCTTTCGTTTAGTCTCCATCTATTGCTAATCTTAAAACAATTTGGGGGTTTAACTGTTAAAAATACTGGGGCATGATCTGACACGATAATTGAACCAATCTTGGAGTCAACAACTAGTTCCAAAAGATCAGGGCTAGCTAAAAAAAAAAAAAAAAATCTAGACGGAAGTATGACTGATGGACATGGGAAAAATAAGTATAGTCTCTTAAACCTGGGTTAAAAGTTCTCAAACAATCATATAGTGAATTTTTCAGCACAAATTCACTACATTTGTTTGTTTGTTTGTTTTTTGTCTAGTTTTAAGTTGGGAACACAGTTAATCACCACCAATAATTAAGTCTTCACACTTAACTTTTTCAATTTTGGAAAACTAATCTTCCAGGAATCCCTATGAAGAATCATGCCTTTGTGGAATTTGAGGCATGCGTGGGATCATTGTCTTTTTGGAAGGTCCAATGACACCCAATCTTCGACTTCCCCACAGACTGCATTACATTTTCTCCTAGGATTTCCTGATACTTCAATGGATCAATCTTACCTTCTACATGCTGCCAGTTTCCACTGCCATAGGATGCAGAGCATCACCGAGCCACCAACATGCTTAACTGAAGGCAGAATGATCTTTTCAGGGTATGTTTCGTTCTTTTTCCTCAAGACATGCATCTGATCCATTGGGCCATAAAGTTCCAGTTTTGTTTCATTGCTCTACAGAACAGAATCCAAAAACTTTTTTGGCTTATGTATATGATTTTAAGCATATTGGAACCGACTTTCCTTTTGCTTTTGGCTCCGTAGTGGTGTACTTCTTGAAGTTCTGGCATGGAAACATTCTTTGTTTAGTACGTGCCTTACTGTGCTCACTGAAACATCGTCTTTTGCAGTCACTCTAGGGTTTTTCAAATTGTACCTTCTCAGAAATCTGGTTACAGCCATTGATAGCTTCCTTCTTCTGCCCCATCCAAGTAGTCTAACCCAGTTGTTCCCAACCCAGTCCTCATAGACTGCCAACAGTCCAGGATTTATGAATTTCCCTATTTTATTTCAATGGAGATACTAACAAAACCTGGACTGTTGGTGGTCCATGAGGACTGGGTTGGAGAACATTGGTCTAACCACTGTTCCTTTAACTTTTAACTTGCGAACTATGATTCCAACGTTGTCTCTAGGAACATTCAGTGCCTTCACTATCTTTTTTGTGAAGGACGATCCCGTTTCTTAACTTTGTGGACTATTCTTTTGACTTATAAATACACAAAAAATAAGTCCTGCGCTCAAACTCCATCTACTCCTAGGCAGCAGCAATGCACATAGCATACATCTGCCCCAATACATATAATAAAAACCAAAGGGAAAAAGTTTTACCTGTGCACTAGCCTAAATCCCTATGCATATTTAAGTAAATTAAGGTTATTTAGTATAACTCCAATGATTATTATATGTAAGCCCACCTGCCACGTCAAGGCAAACCTCTTAGGTGGGTCCTTCACTAACAAGGCACCTTGCTTCCTTCAGCTTCAGGCAAAGAAATCTGAGACAGAGAGGGGTATTTTTCTAAGCCCCTACATGCTTATTAACCCTCAATTGGGAAAACATGGGATAGGTGGCAGCATTGTAACATGGCTGTGTGATACAAGAGTGAATACAAATAACAATTCTGATGATGTCCGCAGACAGCTTGCAGGTCTGAGGCAGACAAGGGCGAAGTCAGCAGATTCAGGCTTGAATACAAGTAATATTTTACTATATTTAGGGAGGTAAGAGAGGGCCAGGGGGGCTAGATGGTGGTTTAAACACTATAGGGTCAGAAATATGTTTGTGTTTCTGACTCTAGAGTGCTCCTTTAAGTGATTTGTAAGCAAGAACTAGGATTTTAAATTAAAACCCTAAATTAACTTCTAAATCTAGGGTAAGGGCTGGCATGTGAGGTTGGTGTGAGAGCCTGTATGTCAGAGTTGATAGCAGCCCTGTAGGGAGACCGAGACTGCGTCAGTAGTTGTTTGAAAAAGGAAAGATAAAAGATTTTTAATTTTTTTTTATAATAGATTTATAGTAAATGGAAACTATAGGCACCCAGATCACTTAATCTCATTGAAGTGGTCTGGGTGCAGTGGCCCTGTCTATTTAACCCTGCAATGTAAGAAACTGAGAAACTGCAATGTTTACATTGCATATAGTAAGTCCACCTCTAATAGCTGTCTAGAGCCACTAGAGGTGCTTCCTGCTGCTTAACAGAGTTTTGCTCTATGAATGTTGAATGTCACAATTTTTATGAAGACATCTCACATCTTCAAATTCCCCGTTGGAAATCATTGACTATATGCTTTCCTAAGGGGAGGATTTACTGGGTGTGCTGCAAGCATCACGCATGCACGTTAGATCCCACATTCGCCATGACATTGCAGGACTAGTAGAACTAGCCAGTGCAAAGGGAGCCTTGGTGCTGGAATTAAGGCAAGTAAAAAAAAATGTTACTATTAAACATCAGATAGAGGGGGTACCTAATAAGTTAGAAATGTAAACATGTATTCCTAACACTATATTGTCCCTTCAATCTAACATGAATTATATATATGTTGGAGCAGGGCTGAAAAGCTCATAACGTGTTAGAAATCAGATCATTATTAGATACTTCTAGACTCAAGCTTTCTGTCCTTTACAAAGAGCGGAAATAATGGTCTGTCTTAACAATCAATCTCAACAAACCAGATTCCATTCCCAGATCTAAGAAGGCTTTCTCACATAATGCCGTTCTATAGCTCTCTGTATGTTTTGAGTAAGTGCAGCTTTCGGCAAATTGAAAGTACTCAAATTTAATAGGATTTGTATTTTCATTCCGTATGCTATAGAATATGCGGCTCTTATTTATTTAATCTCAAATTAATCGCTAAACCCTCAGTTAAAATGAAAATGTCTTAACCAAGTCTGCAAATTGAAACGGCTTAAACTGTGGATTTCGTTTTGAACATACTGAGCTTTAACCACATATAATTGTAGGTAATTATCTAGACATTCTAATCTAAAGACCTGGAAACTTTATTACTCAATAAGTGAATTTTGTGTTATCAGTGTTTCCTTTGAGAGTAGTACAGTCCAGCCGTTTCGGTAAGAGACTGCTAACCACTGTTTGATCATTTATTCCTTTATTATTCAAATCCTGGTGAAATGGGATGATGATCCCAGAGTATATTTTAACATCATAGACATTTCCTGTATTTAGCGTCAAGTGCCTTCGAATTAATTTTTTTGGCCTTCCAGAGATTTTCTTCCAGGTAGGATTTTGCATCTGAAAGAGGACCTTAATCTTAAGTAAGAGAGAAATCCTAGTCCATTTACTTTCTATTCCCCTTAGTGTTATCAAATTGCAACGCGAATAGTCTAAAACACGAGTAACCAAAATATAGATAATCCCCAGATGGTACAGAATATAAAGTCGCTTTGTGCTTAGTGGGCTAATGTGATTTTCAATTGCTTTTGTATATGTAAATGTGTGTCTGTGTGTATGTGTGTGTGTGTGTATGTATGTGTGTGTGTGTGTGTGTGTGTATATATATATATATATATACACACACAGAATTTTGTAATGACAAGCTTTCGGGAGAACCTCTCTTTCTCAAGTCTGAAGCATTTCTGAGCAAGACGACACAATTAATTCTGTGTTGTCTTGCTCAGAAATGCTTCAGACTTGAGAAAGGGAGGTTCTCCCGAAAGCTTGTCATTACAAAATTCTGTTAGTCCAATAAAAAAGTTATTACAAGATACACATTATCTGTTTTTTACGTCTACATCACCTGACTAATACGGCTACAATCTCTCTCTCTCTCTCTCTCCCTCTCTCCCTCTCCCTCTCCCTCTCCCTCAGATTTATTTCTGATTTATTTGGTGCAAAATATACAGGTGCTTCAAAATAAAATAAAACTAAATTCTTTGCTCTTGTTTGAGCACTTACTAAACACGGTAATCACTATCTGGAATTGGGTGGCTTTCCCACCAATTTACAATAACAAAATATAGATGCTAGACACACTATTCATCTGGCTCTTTCTCCCTCACTCTGCAGTAGGCTGATCCCTTCTTTAAAAAGCCTGCCTGCTAATTGACCAGCTACAGGTGAGTATCAATTAGTTCACATCTCTGGAACTTCTAAGGTATATACAAGTCCTCTCCCTGGGACATTTTAACCCCTTAAGACCAGAGGGCGTACAATTACGCCCTATTTTAGGCGGCACTAAACGCTGCCGGGCGTAATTGTACGCCCTCCGGTTTTTGTTTACTTACCCGGTTGCCGGCGGTCCCACGCCGGCTATCGCGGTGGGGGGGACTCCCAGGGAGGGCCCCCCCGCGGCAGATCCTCCTCCTCCGGTGCCCCCCGGCCATGTGAGAGTGAGGTCCTTGCGAGGACCTCACAATCACATGGCCGGGATAGTTGGCTTCTATATTGCCAGCAGGGGGGCTGCCTGTAATTACAGGTGGTACCCCTGCTGGCTAGAAATAAAATAAAAATAAAATTAATAAGTGTAAAAAAAAAAAAAAATTATACTTAGATCATGTCGACGTTTCAGTCACAATAGACTTTTCTCAAATATAGGTATTGCAAATGGGGTATGTCCAGTCTTTTTTAGTAGCCACTTAGTCACAAACACTGGCCAAAATTGGCGTTTTTTGCATTTTTCACACAAACAAATACTAACGCTAACTTTGGCCAGTGTTAGTGACAAAATGGCTACTAAAAAAGACTGGACATACCCCATTTGCAATACCTTGGGTTATCTACTATTGCAAATGGTATGCCATTATGGGTGTAAATTTCATTCCTGGGCTACTATAAAGTCCAAAAGGCAACGTAACCAATCTGGCAAATTTCAAATGTAATGTGCTATATTTGACCCTGTAACTTCCCAAAACGCCATAAAACCTGTACATAGGGGGTACTGTTTTACACGTGAGACTTTGCTGATTACAAATATGTGTATTTTATTGCAGTAAAAGCAAACCGTATTATGACATTGACAGTTAAAATGTCATGTAGAACAAAAAAAATAAAAAAAAATCTTATTTTCTCCAATTTTTTCATATTAAATTATGTTTCATATCTAAATATTTGATATTAAATGAAAGCCCTGTTTCCCCTGAATAAAATGATATTTAATAAGGGTGGGTGCATTTACTATGTAATAAGTGAATTACGGTTGGACAGACATGTAGCGCAAATGCCAGGTTTTGTTTACATTTTGTTTCGTTCACAACGTGTACATTTGGCTCAGTCCTTAAGGGGTTAATTGAGAAACCTTAGGGCGCTGTTTAGTAAAGCAGGCCTAATATATCTTCCCTCAACAACCATTCCACATTTTATTCTCTCTCTCTATATATATCTATCTCTCTATATATATTTTCAAAAACATTTTTATTGGAACGAAAATTATTCTGTATTTAGGTGGATATCTTTTGTGATTTAAAAAAAAATCCTTTTTTTTTTTCTCCCAGTTTTTTTCTTAATGACTGTATGCTAAGAAACAATACTAGAAGTTTAATTAAAAAAACTAAATCCTTTTTTCAATAATTATAATAAAGACCTTGTTACATCTATATTTGGTTTTATCTTTTGTAGAGCTTTTCCAAGAATCTCTAAGAAAACAGTATTGTTGCTATTTGAGTTACATAATCAGAATCACTTTGATGTGTTGAAAAGAGTAGGGTGGTTATTTCCTTTATTTCCTCTTTCATATCTCTGTGGTTTTAAAGTGGAGATGTTAAGCCTTCCTCAAATAAAAAATCTTCCTGTGCCATTGCCAAAATGTAAATGAGTATTTTTATTGTAATATATGGTAATAATTATTTTGTATGTCCTTCAACAATCTTTGTGATATGTCTCTTACTCAGACCCCTACATCTAGTAACAGGTGTTCACACAAACAGCAGAAGATGATCTAAAACAGATTAGAGGATGGGAGACCCTTCCTGATTCTGCTACATTACTTAAATGAGATGTGAAACTTAATTTGAGCACTTTTCACATGTAATCAGTCAATATGGGGCTACTAAGTATTGGCCCAGATGACCAGTTACATACCCAGACACCAGCTGATAACTATGTACGAGGAGGGGAGCAGCGCCTCCGTCAAATCCAGGTCAGTTTGTAATAAGAGGCGGCGCCAGCTTGCTACTCGTTTTCCAGGAGCTGGTTTTCATGTTCCAGCCCTCATTTTTTTCTAACTTTTTATCTCCACTAATTCCCCTCCAATTTACCTATACAGCCAGTTAGTTATATCTGATATTCCCTTTGATAAACAGCGGCTGCACCGATCTTGCTACTCCCTTTGTAGTGGCTGGCTTCTTATCTCCAACTCCCCTTCCTTTACTTTATATGTGAGCTACACAAATGCCACCCTAATCTATCTATTGTTGCTGCGGCGATCGCGTGATGCAGACCGTGGCACCATTGGGGTACATATCTCCCTTTAACCTAGTTTTTAGATTTAAAAAAAAAATGAATGAAGTTGGGCACCCTTTTTTCATAATATTATTAAACCTGATTTGCTTTGATATTAATTGCTTCAAGGTCACGTGACTATGACATAATGTGATTTTCAAATTTGTAATCTGCTATATATACAGTGACTGTTCTTTTGCCTGTAACACTTTGATAAAACCTGTAAATTAGGTGAAACACATTTGTGTGTTTTGTTTTATTTCTTCTGTTCTTATAAACGGTTTCAATAAAATGTGAATTTTTAATACCTTCTGACAGTACTGCTTTTATCTTAATGTTTGGATATTATTTTACTTGGTGGGGAGCATACCACCTATTCTTTGTGGCTTGAGCAAAACCACTTTTTTTTTTATTTTATTTTTTTAAATAAGTTTATTAGACAGTGAGCACTAGATTTTTCTTGTTTTATCTATATACACCACAGTGAGTATGTAACCATAGTAACCTATAAATATCCAAGAGTGCGGCTTGTTTCTCTCCACGCTATTCATTAGGAGCCATTAGAAGGCTTTAATAAATGTAAGTGTGCACTTATATATATTCACCCAATCCAGTATATCCATTATACTGCACTATATTAGTACCACTTTCTGTTTTCATTTCATACCTCTAGACTAGCCCCCATTGGGCCAAGATACTAAGTTTCTATGAACAGGCATGGATTACACCACCCGGGTGCAATTATTCCATCTTTTTTGTTTTTTCCAATCACTAATCTTGTTATGACACTATCTTACCACTTACCCTCTCTTCTTGTTACTAACCTGAATTTTGACTTTTTCAAGGTGCCGCTCCCTTCTTTCTGCATACATACTACTTATGATCGGAAAGGAGAGTCTCTGGTTTGGATTGCCTACTTTACTGTATAACAAGCGCTAGAAATCTGCTAATAATTATCGAAAAAAAACACAAAGCAGGCTCAGCGCTGATATATAAACAAGGAGTATAAAGTTATAACGTATAGGCAGCACACCTGTAAGGATGGTGGGGTCCCCTCTGATCCCCTCAGAATAGGTATAGAAAAGAAAAAAGGGTGCGCCTTAAAGGAATATACTTATAAATATTCACACAAATACTTATAAATATTCACACAATTTTTGAATTCGTTTGAAGTCACATGGGAAGAGTGCCAGAATTTTGGAGATATACATACATACATACACACACACACACACACACACACACACACACATACTCCCTTACCAACCGGGTTCCGTTCTTACGACTTGGTTGTAAAACAAATTGGTTGGCAAGTGAGGATATGCAAAAGATCATGTGCACCAGTGTTTGTCTATGTTCAGGGAATTTTCCCTGAACACAGATTAGAGGGAAGAGGGATTCCCTGCTCTAGTGCATGTGCCCTGCTTCTGGGAGTATGCATATAGCATTTAAAAACAAACATTTAAAACTGAATGGTAGAATGGTACCAGAGGACTCCAAACACAACAGCCAATTCAGTGAGATGATGCAGTCACAGTGCCTGCAGTGTCACTTTAATCAGAGCTCTAACTTTAAATAAAACACTGCTTTATGATTAGAGTGATACTTTAATAAATAACCCAAAATGCAATATTATAGGTAATTTATTAATATCTGTACTGGATGGGAATAAACATAACTTTTTTTTAAAATATCATTTTTAAAATCGCTCAGAACAGTAGACAGGTAATGTGTATTAGAAAGTAATTTTATCTGTATGTCTGCAAAAGCAGCCATGTATTTGTCATTTATCAAGTTCTGCGTGATTGCTTTCCTGCATTACATTTTATTCCATCCCTTTGAGGAGAGCAGATTGGTTTTGGAAGCCTCCGACATGTCAGAAGTATGGAGTCATGCAACTTTCATTTTTATTTAAAATGTAGGAACTATGTAAAATGACGATAAACATCTGAGTTAACCTTGCTGAGTATTAAACCTGTAGAATATTGCAGCTGGAGCAATAGCTTCTGCTCTCTCTCACTGGTTAAATATGATCTTCCTGTTTTTGGTTGTCAGATCATGGTTTCAAACCCCTGCAATGTGCTGTAGAAGGCAGCATTGTGTACTTCATGACTTCTTAAATTAAAGCACAAATGGGGACCTCCTGATTGTGATGACAGTAACTCATACTTATAAAATACACATTTAATTAAATGTTAGTGTCATGTGCACTTTAAGAACACTGTACATATTTTGCATGCATATCTTACTGTACATAGTTGTGTCAAATTTGCTGAATCCAATGAGTCTTTAAAAATAGTATTGGATTTCAGTCTATATCATCATCATTATTCTGCTCGGAATGCAATATTGGTCTGAGGGTTTATGTTACAGTTCTGTGCAAGATCCAGATTATTTTTATTCCATTGAAGGCATTAATAATATGACCAATGTTTACTTATGGCTTTTAAAATCTGTCCTAAAACAACTTGCCAAAGATCTTCTGAGAATGTAATGTTTGCAGAGTCATGCGATAATCTAACCACTGAATTCTCTAAAAATAAATCAATAAAATTGCATGTGGCCGGCAGAAATTTATTCAGCGACTCATATCTGCACTGGTGATGTCTGAGTCTACACTCGATGTATTTAGACACTTCTATGTTCGTGACTAGAGCTTTGTTACCAAATGAGCATACTTGCTCGTGGACTCATGCCAATCCTTTGCTCTGACAAACAAAAAGTCACCCTTCCTGTTTGAGGTAAGGGAGTGAAGAAAAAAAACATTACTTTACTTTATTTTGTATGCTAAAAAAAATGTAATCTTGGGTGTGTGGAGGACAGTCTGTGATGTGACTGTCTAATATTGTGGAGGACAATCTGTGTGATGTGACTCTCTAATCACACACACACACTGCAGACATGTCCAGATGTTTTTGCTTACTGAATATGTGCAATCTATGTGAAGAAAGAATCAGTATTGTTTATTTGTAAGGAAATTAAAGAAAGCAGTCAGTCACAGGAATTACATTATGTTTAATAGTACACACTATTAAATTGTATTTGAATAGACTGTCAAATGTTTATAAAAATAACCTAAAACCGTTGTCAAACCATTTAACCCCTTAAGGACACAACTTCAGAAATAAAAGGGAATCATGACTGAATATTTCCGTCATGTGTCCTTAAGTGGTTAATGCTCAATCTCAGTCAATGTATTTCCATTTTAAGGCATTCGTTCCTATTGAAGGGACCCTCGAAGCACCATTACAACTACATCTTATTTTAGTGTTTATTTGTACGCTGTGGGTGCCTTCCCCTCTGCTTTTGTGTCAAAACACTTTGAAGCAGTTTAACAAAATAAATATAGTCCACTCCTACCTGATAATTTCATAATTCTGAATTTCTTCCTTATTTGGGAATTCATACAAATGAGAGGCAGTAAGCACAGGGGGAGTATAGGGAAAGCACCTTCAGCATGCCCACGTTTCCATTGATAATTTCACTGATAACATTTTGACCATGGGAGCCTATGTGGTGGATACATCATCTTTTAAATCATTACACATCATCTGAAAATGTATTTTGTGCTTCCACACACTAGCACAGAGGAAGAGTGAATCTTCCATATTACAGTGTTGCAAGTTGAGCCATGTTCTTTGCATAATTAGGAATGTATTCTAGTTTTTGCCACAGCCTTTGAGTGTGATTTGACAGAAACGGAAGAATTGTACCTATAGCCTCGGAAGCACCACAATAAGTCTAGTGTTTATGGTGCTTAAGTGTCCATTTGTGAGTTTCCTTGCGATGATCAGTTAGTACTTTTTTTTTGTATTTTCATACTGTTGAATATTTTTGTCCTTTTCAGCTTGCTGTTGCCTGATAATGCAACACTTTCTTCGAAACTGATGAAAAGGTGACAATGGTGTTTGTGGTGGATTTAGCATTTCTTACACAACTCCGAAACATTATCTAAATCATCTTTTTCAATACTTTTCTTCAAGTTGGGTTTAACATCTCAAAATATCGTCTAGCAATATATATGGGTCCATAATCCATTTTAATGATTTAAACTAGGGATATCCATTCTCTTACATAATTATTGAAAATATATTACAACAGCAGCTCCACTGCTGAGATAATGTAGAGATCCATCAGGTCTCTCTACATTATCTCTAATATCATATTTGAAACCTTTACATACCTTCTTTTTTTACTATAATCCCGCCTGCTTAAGTTCTCCATATAATATTTTTTGGATAAGCTTTTGAAAAAAAAATAAATAAATAAATATATATATATATATTTTTTTTTTTTTTTTGGATTAAAAAATATTGCAAAATTAAAATAATTTTCATATTAAATCATTTTAAAAGCTTATACAACCATATTAACTTGAGACCAAAGTTCATAATAGAGTTTTAAGTCTGTTAATGACATTATAAAATAAAGTTTACAAAAGATGATTTTGATAATTTATTGGTAATGCTGTTCATGGTATTCTTGGTAAAAAAAATAAATTAGTTTGTGATCGTTTTTTTTTCTAAATGTGGTGCTCTTTAAATTATGTCACTGTGGTTGCATTAATTCCAGGTATTGCATTTTTAAACTTATACTTTGTTTAAAAAAAAAGCAAACAAAAAAACCTCAGACCTGAGGTATCCACTAAAGTCCAGACTATTTTGTTTTTTCATTGCCACGTAATTCCAGCATTCTGCTTTTCTCTGGAAATTAAATTTTTGAATGAATATTGAAAATCCGAGAACTTGTTAACCATTTCCATGTGGTATTTTGTTTTGTTTTACATAATTTATTAAAGATTTAGAAGTGGACATCAAAATCCAGAAGTTGGTCAACATGTTGCAATGGTGGAGCAGAAACAAAAACCTTGTCTAACAGAATTACTGTGTTTGGTTACCAGGGTTTTTTGTTGTTGAACAAACAAATGCAAGTACAACATTGCACACTAGAGGCATTGTTACACTATAAAAAGCCGTACACACTCATATACAGCATTTGTGATTTGAGCATCATTTCCTCATCAGGCAAAAAGCATTGGCCAAATGTCAGAATTTCAGCTTTTAATTTCTTTGGAAGCGGGGCACAATTTATGTTTCCCATTTGAATTTATTTTCCAGTAGCACATCCTCCCTCTGTCTATTTAATATCTTCAAAGCAAATGCAAGCTAGCAGTTAAGTCTCCATTTACTCTGATAATGATCAAATTTGCAAAATATGAGAGTGGCTGATAGCTGAAGCAAGTATTTCAGACATTTTTTGACCTTTAACAAAAGATCATAGTACAGGCAATTGGGCATCAATTTTCTTTACATACCCATGGGCCTGGCACATTTTTATAGTGGCGATAGCATTTGCAAGCATTGCCATTTTTTTGCCAGCCACTTGCTTGAAGACTGTATGTGCGGATTCAGGTGAAGTTAAAGGGACACTGTAGTCACTATAATTTAATCTCTTTGACTTGGTTATAGTGTCTGGAGTCCCCTATGACTGTCCTTCCATTCAGTGTTAAAACATTTTAGAGTAGTTTAACACTAAATAAAGGTCCCTGGCTACCCGCAGTCCAGCCCCTTCTGGAGGTAGCGAAGTCAGAGATTACACTCTTACTTGTAGTCATACCCTTCATACCATCCATTGGAAATCTGACAGGCCAAAAGCATTTAGCTGACACATTTAACCAATCACAGATGGCCATGCTGTTCAGGCTAGTACATCATCATTAGCCCAAGTAGCACAGAGGGGGATGGACTGCTGGGACTCTAGTTTACCATTTAAACATACAAATTTTTTTAATGCTGAATGAAATTATGGCACCAGGCGATTTCTCACACTATGATCAGTTTAATGAGATAAAGCAGATACATTGCCTACCGTGTCCCTTTAAGGCCTGTTGTATCTTTGTTTTGCGTGTTTAGCTCGGTATAAAGAAGTTGATTGAATTTGCCAGATGGAATCTGCAGACTGCCACACTGTGACCTGTATTTTGAGAATTAGTCTGCTTGTGGCACCTCTGTCTTCCTAACACTTCTCTTTAAATAAGCAGATCTGTCTGCACCTAGTTTTCTGCAGATCTAGAATCAACAACAACATGGCTGTAATTGCTGTACTTGTGAGTTTCTAGGGACAACATGCAAGCCATATCAGTGAGCTAATAAAACATAGTAATTAATTATTAGTCAGCAAGCCGTGTCTATGACTACCACAGGCATAATAAATTAGCAAGTGAAGCACATCACCCTATCTGCTTGCTTCTGGATCTCTGATTAACACTTAATAAGAACACACAGAGGTCTGTGCTCCAAAATGCTGCACATTTATTTAAAGGTAACAGATTTAGATGAATGGAGAAGTTTTAGTACGTTACTATCGTGTCTATTCACAAGGAACCAGTTAAACCATCCCCCTAAAACAATGTACTCATTCAGAGTTATTTCTTGGGTTGACTGTGAGGTTGGAAAATGTGTACAGAACCTTATTCATGCTTTTAAAAGGGCAGTGATGAACCGCTTATTTCAAGAAAAAATAAACGTAACAGGTGATTAATACTGGTATAAGCCATGTCTGTCACTCAGGCTTTTTTTTTTATTTTTTACGCAAAAACTCCTATCGTGCTCTGCAAACTGCTGGTTAAACAAAAAGGGTTTTAGTCACATTTGATGCACCTGACATATAGTGTCCTGTGCAAACACAGGTGAGTTGTTGCTTTAAACCAGGGGTCCTCAAACTCCGGCCCCCCAGATGTTGCTGAACTACAACTCTCATGATTCTCTGGCTATCTATGTAATTAAAAGAATCATCGGAGTTGTAGTTCAGTAACATCTGGAGGGCCACAGTTTGAGGACCCCTGCTTTAAATGGACACTAATCATCAAAACTTAGCTTAATGAAACAGGTTTTGTGTATGGATTTTGCTTCTGCCGTCTGTTAAATTCTCTGCCATTTAGGAGTTCAATCACTTTTTTTTTTTTTTTTGTTTATGCAGCCCTAGCCACACCTCCCCTGATTGTGACTGACACAACCTGCATTATTCAGATGTTAACTTACTTTAAAAAATTTTTATCTCGTGCTATGTACATTGAACTTTAATCACACACAGGAGGCTCCTGCAAGGTCTAGCAAACTAGTAACATAGCAGGAACTAAATTAAACAGACTTTTCAATAAAGGAAGTGTAAGCATTAGATACAGTATCTCTCAAAAGTGAGTACACCCCTCACATTTTTGTAAATATTTTCTTTTCATGTGATAACACTGAAGAAATGACACTGTGCTACAATGTAAAGTAGTAAGTGTACAGCCTGTATAACAGTGTAAATTGGCTGTCCCCTCAAAATAACTCTACACACAGCCATTATTGTCTAAAGCCTTGGCAACAAAAGTGAGTACACCCCTAAGTGGAAATGTCAAAATTGAGCCTAATTAGCAATTCCCCCCACCCCGGTGTCATTTGACTCGGTGTCACAAGGTCGCAGATGTGAATGGCGTGAGCAGGTGTGTTAAATTTGGTGTTATCACTCTCACACTCTCTCATACTGGTCACTGGAAGTTCAACATGGCACCTCATGGCAAAGAACTCTTTGAGTATCTGAAAAAAAGAATTGTTGCTCTACATTAAGATGGCCTAGGCTATAAGAAGATTGCTAAGACCCTAAAACTGAGCTGCAGCACAGTGGGCAAGACCATACAGCAGTTTCACAGGACAGGTGAGAAATGCAGGGACAGTCTACACACCACAACTGCTTCATTCACTATAGTTTGTGACACTAGTGTCCCTTTAAAGGACCACTATGGGCACCCGGACCACTTCACCTCAATGAAGTGGTCTGGATACCAGGTCCCCCTAGTTTTCACCCTGCTGCTGAAAACATAGCAGTTTAAGAAAAAATGCTATGTTTACACAGAGTAAAGTAATACACAGAGTAAACCTCCAGCATCAAAAAAGATCCCCATAGGAAAGCATTGAGTAATGCTTTCTTATGGGTGGGTTTAAATGCGCTCGCCTCTGGCCACACATGCGCATTCGGCTCACTTCGGGAGCTAACGTCGATGGAGAAGTCACCAGCGCTGAGGGTGCCCAGCGCTGGACTAAGGTAAGCAAATAAATGGTTAACCATACCATACCACATACCACCATTGACATACCACATGGATGAAACCTTTCAGCTTGCTTGAGTTATTCCATGACAGTTCATGAGTAGTGATGACGCGAACCGTTCGCGAACTTGCCGCGAACGGTTCACCGCGAACAGTTCATGGCGAACTCCGGTCAGCTGACACATCCCTGCCACTCTCCGGCAGACCCTCCCTCCCAGATCCTCCCACCTCCTGGACAGCATCCATGTTGAAGCTGCCTTCAACATGGATGCTGTCCAGGAAGTCGGAGGGTCTGGGAGGGAGGGTCTGCCGGAGATTGGCAGGGATGTGTCAGCTGACCGGAGTTCGCTGCGAATGGTTCGTGGTGAACGGTTCGCGACATCACTATTCATGAGTCAGTTGAAATCTGCAGTTTCATAATTGAGGTCAGAAACACCTCATTGGCTGTAGTCATGGAGGTTTTAGTGCTTTGCTAGCAATATGTGCCTGCCTCTCTCGCTTATTATTACAGCCCATCAAAAGCATAGGAAACCTGCAATTGTTGCTCCTGATTGGAGTATTCCAAAACACTGACTGAGGCTGTGTTGGGAAATCAGTGGAGGGCTTGCAAAAGTTGCCGACAGATACCCCCAAAGAAAATTTTGACCATAAAATGCATGCATGTTTTCTTTGTGAGAATACCAGTTAAATTGTTTAAGATGTATATTTTTACTCCATAGGGTATTTCTTTAATACCGTTCAAATAATTTTTTTATATGTTTGATCTCAAATCCCTAGATATCTGCCTACTTAAAGTGGCACTCTTAGCAATACTACAGCTCAGAGTCCAGAGGCCCAATCTCTTAAAGCCGAATTTACACTTATGCAGTATCAGTATTTGCTGGATCCAACCTGACCGTGATAAACCTGTTGCTCTGCTTCAGTTAAATTACATTTTTTTTTAATTTTATTTTTACTTTTCTGTGTAGTGTTTTCATGAAAATGGATTACCCTTGCCTATCAAAAGAAGTGTGAAAAACTTCATATTTGAGTTAAATGTTACCTGGAATGAATGCACACCACCTGGGTTTAGTCTAGACTATGATTTCTGTGACTGGTACTTTTTGCTGACCTACATTTTTTTCAGTCTTTCTGCAGTCACATGCCAGAAAAACTTGTTGTTTCATGTTACCCTTTGATGTGTTTTGCAGATTGAACCCAAAAAATATATCTGGCCTTTTATCAAGGTAAGTGGGTTTGTTTTAAGCTGTAAATTTGTTATAAAACAATAAAACTTTGTGTGCATGTGTCATTAGCTTCTTCAGGATATCGTCCATAAATTGCTTTACTAGTGAGTTGTGTGGCAATATCTCAACTAAAGGGACACAATATGCAGATATTTAATGAATATTTAATGCATTAACACTCAGCACTCTAAGCACTTTATCTCAATTCAGCAAAGAGGTAGCACATAGACACCTGAGTACGTTACATCTGCTACACGACGACGGACATTTTCCAGGGATTAGCTGTGTATTGGGTGCCCCAGCACCAGGCTAAATTGTCGTCATGTAGATTTAGGTTCTGTGGGCAATTTTGCAAGAGTTTGGGTGAGATTTTTATCTTGTCAAAGAAAAACAAAATATCTCTATATAAATCTGTTTACCGCTTGAACAAAAATTAGCAATTCTTTTTTTTGCATGGTTAATAAAACTTCAGGTGATAATATTTTCGCAATGCACACCCTAATGTGCCACTGAAAATTTTGTAGGGTCAATATTATTTTGATATAACCTTTTCAGAATAGTCATCACTAGCTTTTATTTTACACATTTATGTGTTATTTGAATACTGTTTTGTTTCTCATTTACTGAACGTGGTATTGCTAAATTTGCACGGTCTCTTCCTGCCTTTTTTCCCTACACATGTTTGTTTGCCCATTTGCATTTCCAACCATTGCACAGGTGAAGTGATTTAGTCCCTAAACATTTAGTTGAAATGAGCTGTCTGCCATCTTGCCGACAAGATGACCCACTTGTAGGCCTTCACCTGCCACTCATTTTGCATGCAAAACTCCCACATGAGAGCTATATCACAGGTTGTCGGTACCTGCGCAGTAGCTCCTTAGGTAGCCCACACCAGCTGTTTAGAGCAGTGATAATGTCACTGCCTTAGAACTGCGAAATCCATTTAACGATGTGTATATATATCTGCCTACCACTAATCCAGAGCAAGGCGTCCTTTGCCTCAAAAAATATCCCATTTTAATAATTGTGAAGTGCTACACAATACTATAGTGCTCTATAAATGATTATAAACTTAATAATAATTTTACCTAAAATGTGCCAGCATTGCCCAATAGGTAAAATAGACATCCAAATATATAATGGCAAATAAATTTAGGCCTACAGGTGCTGACAAGAATAATCAGTCCCTGCAGGCTTTTTGCAGTAAACACTTTTTTTTTTTCTTTCAGAGAAAATGCAGTGTTTACATTACAACCTAGGGATACCTTCATTGGCCATTCTTCAGATAGCTGCTAGAGGTGCTTCCTGGTACAGTGCTGTACAGTGTGACTGACATTGAGTGTATCCACCCTCTGCATGGAGACCCTGAACTTTCCTCACAGAGATTCATTGATTCAATACATCTCTATGAGGAGATGCTTATTGGCCAGAGATGTGTTTGGCTTGTGTTGGCTCTGCCCCTTTTTTGCCTCCTTGACGATCTCAGCCACACCTATGGGAAAGCATTGTGATTGGCTCAGAGAATCACTTCTGTTGTCAGCCAAGAAGGCAGATCGGAGCAGAACCAGCAGCTGCAGACTGAAATAAAAATATGATTATACTATATTAAGGGAAAGGGGGAGGAGGCAGGATGAGGGCTAGATGGTGGTTTTAACACTATAAGGTAAGGAATACAACTTTGTATTCCTGACCCTGTGGTGTTCTTTTAAAGCAGGGGTGGGGAACCTTTGGCCCTCCAGATGTTTTGGACTACATTTCCCATAATGAACTTGCAGCCATAATGCTGGCAAGGCATTAAGGGAGATGGTAGTCCAAAACATCTGGAGGGTAAAAGGTTCCCCATCCCTGCTTTAAACCCACATAAGATCATTTTCTTCTGTCAAAAAGAAATTTAACCCTAAGTGTGTTCACTGTTTTTGGGTCTACTCCTATACATACTGACTGTATCATTAAAAGAACATTATATTGTTAGGAATACAGATTTGCATCCCTAACACTATAGGGCCCGGGTTTGTAGATATATATATATATATATATATATATATATATATATATATATATATATATATATATATATCCAAACATTTATTCAATAAATATAGAAACACCCTAGTGTCCAATCTAACACTAATGCATCATTGAAAACCTGATGCACATCCAATGCTTTATTATAAACGCATCATGTGACCCAGTGCCTCATGACCCAGCAATGTTTTACATTGCAGGGATCAAATGACAGGAACACTGCACCCAGAAAACTTCATTAAAATGAAGTGATCTAACTAAGTAGTGGTCCTTTAATTATGAAATACCGCTCCTTATTTATCTAGTACATTCTGGGTGGGAGGTAGGGACTGCACAGGTGGGGTAACAGTCACCTGGACATCATCTGCAGAAAGTAATAGTTTGCTAAATTTGGATCCCCTGAATAAGTGAGTGTTTGTTTAGGCAGTGATGGTTCCACTGTGAATGTGTGTAAAATCTTTTTTTATTTTTTATTTGTCAAATTGGACGATGGAAAACCAGCATTTGCAATTAGTTTGTCATGTATGAAATTGTTGAATGGATTCTCTAGATTGTTTTGAACAATCAGTGTCTGTCTACAAATGATTTAAGACTTTTTAATAATTGGCTGATTATTGTTCCTATTTCTACAATGTTTTCTAGGCATTGTCCCTCTTTGCAATTTTATTCTTGCCTGCCAACTTCTATTAATCTGCTAGTTTTATTCCCTTGAATATAATAAAGGGGATTAACTTTTTAAGATGAAGACCAAATATGGATAGATCTAGATAAGTGGAGGAACAGTGGAAATCAGTGATTAAGACGCTTGCTTCCTAAAAGCTCCAGTTAATTATAGACTTGTCTTAAGAAGACCAGCTGTGTGTGTGTATACAGGAGTATGATGTGTCGCATAGCTCTATCACGGACAATCCCCAGTTGGCATTTCAGCCATGTTGGGATTCAATTTTACCTGTCCTCCTGTATCCAAGATAACATACGTTAGATGTTATGTATAAAAACAACCACATTATTTTATTCTTACTCTAGTGATGATGCCAGATCTCCTTCTAGCCAAAAGAGACTGGCTTTGCAGATTGTTTCAAAAGCCAAGAATGAAAGTTACATAGGGAACATAAAGTAATTACAGGCTTGTCAGTGGGACAAAACCACAGCCTGTGAGAGAGGCTCCATTATGTTGTGGTCACTTAGAGATCACGTTTTTGTCTTGTGGCTTTACGTGTTAACGCCTTTTTTTATCATTATTATTATTGGCTTTGCTTGCTTGTGGAATAGTCCAATGTAAAAACTCATTGAGCTGTATATATGGCTAGAATATTGTGCTAAAATGTACATTAGCGGTCAAGAAATGTTTCTCTATGCCATTGTCATACTTCACTTCATTGTAAGAATGTTGTTTCTTAAATAAGTTATTTTAAATCCGGTTTTTTTTCCTTTAACATTACGCATATTTCATATAGCTGTCTCAAAATTTTTTGACTATGATGCCCAACAATGAGTAGTCTTCTTTTTTTTTTTTTCTTTTATTAGCAGAATGTTTGATAGCCATTGGGTTCAGGAAGTAAAATGTATTAGCTGCATAACTGGTAGAAAAGTCATATTTTTATACATTGTATTTAAGAGGAACTGTTACCTTTTCAGTTAACAGTTCCTCTTCTCCCACAGTAAACACTACTAAATCTGTTACACTGTGGTGGGGTCCTGTTACAAGCATAAACATACTTAAAGGCACACTGTAGTCAACAAAACAACTTGAGCTTAATGAATCCATTTTGGTTTATAGATCATGCCCTTATAGTCTCACTTTTTAAAGCTTCACTAAGCTAAAGTTATTTTGGGGATTACAGTGTCCCTTTAAATCACTTTGTTTATGCAGCCCTAGTCACACCTCCCTGCATGTGACTTGCACAGCCTTCCTAAACGCTTCCTGTAAAGAGTCATCTAATGTTTACACTTCCTTTATTGCAAATGATGTTTAATGTAGAATTTGTCCCTCACTGTTAATGTCTTGCTACACCCTGTAGGAGTATGTAATCAAATTGCAGAGCAGGTGATAAAAACCTTTAACCCCTTAAACTTCTGGAATAAAAGGGAATCATGACATGTCACACATGTCATGTGTCCTTAAGGGGTTAAAGCAAGATACTCTGATTAAACGTAAAACCATTTTTTTTCATGCCTGCTGTGTCAAAGAAAAGGCAGTGTTTACATTGCCCCTAGGGACACCTCCAAGTGGCCACTCCTTAGATTGCACAGTAAGCAGCCCTGCCGTTTAACGTCCCCACGCTCTGCATTTTCCTCATAGAGATACATTGATTCAATGCATATCTATAAGGAGGTCCTGATTGGGCAAAGTTGCATTTGGCCTCACCCATGCCAATTTAAGCCATACGGGAAAGCATTGGAGTGGTTAAAAATCAGCTATTTGATGTCCCGCGTGGCACTGGAAATAAGGTGAGTTTTAAACTTTTTTTTTATAGGGGGGCTAAGTGAGGGCAAGCCACCTAAATGGTGGGTTTAGCACTATAGGGTCAAGAATACATGTTTGTGTTCCTGACCCTATAGTGATCCTTTAACTCCTAAATGTAAGAGAACTGAGCAGTGAGACTTCAGAGGCATGATATATGCACCCAAGCTGTTTCATTACGCTAAAGTTGTTTTGGTGACTATAGTGTCCCTTTAACCCCTTAAGGACCAAATTTCTGGAATAAAAGGGAATCATGACATGTCAGACATGTCATGTGTCCTTAAGGGGTTAATTTGTCTGCAGGAGATTGATGCCCCATGTTCCCATGATGCAAAGAAGGGAATTATGGGTCACTTGTGGATAGTGCGTTGTATACCAGGTATTTGCTTAATCTATTTCACTTCACTGTAGTTATTTGTAAAAAGAAAAAAATAGGAGCATAGACTGAGAGTGATTACAGGAAAAGGCAAAGGTTTCAGTAAGAATGTTTGCTAATTCTCTGTACTTGTGTAACAATAGCTACATAATCTATACGGCTTCTACAAGATTTTCCCTTGTCCACCAGCAGCAGACTCTTATCCTACCTTCTGGACACTGGTGCATTCTTTGACCATTATAGAGTAGATGCACAATATACAGGGTTAATCACTAAACTGTGACTTGCAGGGAGTGCAAAGTGAGTTTAAAATTTAAGGTCAAAATAGTTGAACCAGAAAAATTCTCTCATTCAACTATGCTTTCACTTGGGCTACTTTGACCTTCACTTTGAATTCCCTGCCATTTTCACTTTGATGAATAACCCTGATAGTCACTAATTCCTGTTTGTGCTCATTTCTAGGTTGAGAGCACTCTCGCTCATATCCTAACTGTGCATGCATGATCTGCCAGTGAGTGTACACGCTTGCACCAATCTATTTTTTTCTTTAACAGCTGGACAGATGAAAAGTCCAGAATGTGTGTTTATGTATCTTCGAGTAAGTGTATGTGTACGCCTTCCAACATTGGGAGGTATTGGAAGTGCAGGGCAGTAGGGATTGCGGCCCTCTTATCTCAGGGTTCTTTTAGGACATACATACCTCAGCCTGCCTGATTAAAGGAACACTATAGTCACCTAAATTACTTTAGCTAAATAAAGCAGTTTTAGTGTATAGATCATTCCCCTTCAATTTCACTGCTCAATTCACTGTAATTTAGGAGTTAAATCACTTTGTTTCTGTTTATGCAGCCCTAGCCACACCTACCCTGCCTATGATTGACAGAGCCTGCATGAAAAAAAAAACTGGTTTCACTTTCAAACAGATGTAATTTACCTTAAATAATTGTATCTCAATCTCTAAATTGAACTTTAATCACATACAGGAGGCTCTTGCAGGGTCTAGCTAGCTATTAACATAGCAGGGGATAAGAAAATCTTAATTAAACAGAACTTGCAATAAAGAAAGCCTAAATAGGGCTCTCTTTACAGGAAGTGTTTATGGAAGGCTGTGCAAGTCACATGCAGGGAGGTGTGACTAGGGTTCATAAACAAAGGGATTTAACTCCTAAATGGCAGAGGATTGAGCAGTGAGGCTGCAAGGGCATGTTCTTTACACCAAAACTGCTTCATTAAGCTAAAGTTGTTCAGGTGACTATAGTGTCCCTTTAATGGGAGATTCACCCCTGGTCACATGAGGCTGCAAAGACGCGAGACTCTCGTAGTCAAATTAAGGTGCTGGCAACAAGTGGTGCTCGTCAATAAAGCTACATGTCGAGTGTCTGGCATTAAACATGCTAGGGATAATGCCGAATACACCACAGCGTACCTTCTCCCCTGTTCCTCACCTACAATGTCATAAAATTATATTATGTAAAAGATGTATAACATTAACGTGTGTAGAGGAAAAATGATTTAAAAAAAATAAATAAAAAAATTTCAAAGGCATTCATAAACGACTTTCCTTCTTATTGTGAATGCTTATATCCATTCTAAGACATTATAATTTCATTTTTGCTGCATGAAAAGAAAATGCGTGTGCATTTCATACTCTTGCCATAAGTGTGCTGACATGTAGTATAGCGTGCGCATTGACAATCAATCCAGCCTGTTTTTCCCATGCAGCCTGGGTTACAGATGTTTTTAATTTCTGCTGATAAAATGACTTGTACACACATGGAGATGGCGTTCCTGTGAAGGGGGAGGCATTTTCATGCTGTAAAATGTGGTCCTATTCCCTCTTTTAACCCCATTGCTACAAGACGAGAAAATGTGTGCTGACCCTTGGCAAACTATGACAAATAACTGAAAACTACAGGTTAGTGCTGCATTGTGTTGAGGATGCCAAAGATTGTGTGTCTGGATTTTTAAGACTCAAATCATTATTATATTTTTCCACACTTTATAGATCTTTGAAATTTTTGTTAAAAGTAAATCTGATAGTATTTTAGTGTTTGTTACTAAAATCTAGGTTATATGTAAAATTCTGGGGGGAAAAAGTTTAATTTGAATATAACTTTAATTATAAATGCTTGTGACAACCTACAATTTGCTTTGCTTGGAGAGGAACAACAACCCCCTTGCAGACATGACCTACCAAGGTGCCTGAGAGAGATACGGAAACCTGGGAGATCTTTGAGGGCCGGGTGCCTTTATTTACAGATAAAGCGAGAAAAGAGCAGACAGGAAGCGGTGTTAGGCAGTCCGATGGTCAGGGCTGGCAGCAAAGGAGTGAGGTAGTAAAGTTAAAGGTTACAAGCCAGGAAATAGACAAGCAGGGTGCCAAAGGTCAAAGAAGTGAAGGCGGTCAGGGTCAAAGCCAAAGGTCACAAGTTGAGAAGTTTTACATGGGAATCAAGAGCCAGGATCAGGATGCCTTGACCATTTATAGGTAGAAGAGGTCATGTGAACAGTACCTACCCCCTGCAGACAGAGCCCCCTAAGACTACAGAGGAGGGGATGGGACTGGGTGCTATATTGTTTATTCCTTAGTCCCTCCCCTCTCTTTCTAATCCCTCCTTCCCATAATCGTCCCTGAATGCTAAGTGGACATCCACACAGCTGCCATCTTGCCACGGAGAGTGGTGGACATCGGAATGAGGAGGGACAAAGGAAGGAGTAGGCGTCCAAACCCTTTGTGAGCTGCCTCCAGGACGCTGCAGGCTTCCGGGACAGGTAAGTTTCGTCCGTGACAATATTTGCTTTGAGCGTGGTATTGCTAACTCTTATCTAAATTGACCATAAATGCCTGAATATTTCAAGCAGATTTAAGTAACATCATAGAAGTGTGGTTTGTTCAGGGCTAGGTTGCGTTTATACCATAATATAGGTCATATATAATTCATGACATGCATTAATATCTTTTAAATAAAATATATCTTTTATATTTTTGGAAATTAGCACCGTCAATATTGTTTTATGATGCCATATTTCATTTAATTTTAATTTTTTGTATTTTTTTAGTCAAAGGAAATTTACGTTTTGTTAGCAAGGTGAAATAATCCTACTAAACATGTATGTTTACTGTTAGGTTTATGAGCAGTAGTTGATAGTGTTGCAAGTGCTGCTGCCATGTTGGGTTTATGAGAAACGTGATTAGCCTAGCCATAGTGCATTCCCAATCTGTTTTTTAAACTATACAATTACTTTTTAAAATATAATTTAAGTACTCTGTGAAGTTCACGTTTAACCTTTCAGGTATTTCTCTTGCTGTTGTTTGTCTGGCTTAAACATTAGGTTTTAGATTGGACTAATTTTGCACAGGAGCAAAGTTGGACATGCCCAATAAGCTATTAAACAGTCATTATCAGCCAGTGAGACTGCACTCCCGCCAAGTATGACCAGGTACAGTTCCGCTCCGCTTTCAGAATAGATGATCTTCCAGGCACCTGGATTCAATCACAGCATTGTGCCTGCAGCAATTCTGAAAGATATTTTAGTAAATCCATTGCTGGAACACAAAGCTGTCAGAAAGAGGCTCCCAGTTCATGCAACCCAGATATTTTAAAAATGTGTGAATTTGCCATGAAATTAGCACTTTTATGAAGTGTTTAAAAGGGGACAGAAGTTAGTTTTTTTGGGGGGAGGGCGTCGGGGTAAAGGTGGGAGGAGGGGCTGTCCATCAATTGATATTGAGAAACACAGTTGCATACACTATCATATTGGTGACATATCAAATTTTCTTTTTAAATAAAATAACATTGTGTTATAGTACATACGATAACATGAATATAAGATGGAACTACGTGTGCAGTTGAATAATCGATAATAATAAAACTATCCTTTAGTGCACAGGGTGATTAATAATCTAATGTATAAGTAAAACGCAAGTATAATAGTAATGTAAGACAAGTACTATGCCATGAATAAACAAAACAAAATAAAAAAAGGTATTCTGGCTCATTGTATTAAATGCCCTATTTATTATCCAAATGGAGGCCGCCCTGCTCTAATTTTATCATCTATGAAAGTAGGCTAGAGTATGAAGCGTTACATTTCTCTATAGCATGCAGTCACACTGTTCCCACACAGGGTAAGGTTGGGAGGGTTGCACAAGAGCCAGGGTTGCAGGGTTACAATACTGGTGTCTAAATAACTATATTAAGAAGGAAAACTACCACAAGAGGACATAGTCTTAAAGGGATCCTTTAGTGCCAGGACCATCAGCCATAGTTTTCTAAGAAGCCCACCCTCCCATGGGGCTGAAGGGGTTAAAACTCCTTCAACCACTTTCCTGAATCCAGCTCAGATCTCTCTCTGCACTGGGTCAGGCTCCACCCGTCGACGTCAGCCGGCAGGGGAGACCTAATGAGAATGCGCTGCAATGGCTGTGCTCGCATTAAGATTTCCCCATATTTAATTTAATGCTTTCCTATGTGGGAAAATCTGATGCTGGAGGTCCTCATGCAGTGGGTGATGATGTCCAGCATCAGATAACGGACCTAAGGTCCGTTTCAATTTCGGAAGTGCTGGTAGACAGCCACTGAGGGCAGACTTAGAGCTGCAATGTAAACATTGCAGCACTAAGTGCAATAGGGGCACAGCACCCAGACCACTTCAATTAGCTGTCCCTCTAAATTAGAGGGGCAAAGGTTTAAAAATTATTTCAGGAAGTATTACTTTACAGAGAGGGTAGTGGACGCATGGAGTAGCCTTCCAGCTGAAGTGGTAGAGGATAACACAGTGAGGGAATTCAAGCATGCGTGGGATAGACAGAAGACTACCCTCGCTATAAAATGAGGCCAGGGACTAATGAAAGTAGTGCTGAATGGTTCTTATCTGCCGTCACATTCTATGTGTCATGGTGTCTCATCACGCCAGCCCCAGGCCTGATATGGAGCCACCGACCTGGTTATAATGTTCAAGTCCTATTCCCTGGAGCATGGATCCATGCATTGGTCTGTTGCTTGGACGTCTCCTTCAAGTAACTCTTCACGTGTGTGGGCAATGTGTTTGGGACAGTATCCTAATTGCTCACAGCCCAGGAGGGCCCGGCTTATGAATTGTCTTGTACGAGATGGCTAGTATGCCCGTTGCGGAGACTTGCTGACTCCAATTCTGCCGTCTGATGAGTATGCGGTGGCTTCTTTGATGCTTGATAGTACAGTTGTGCCCAGAACTTTTCACAAAGTTGATCGTAACTAGACAGGATATCTGCTTGTTGCATATTATGTTTCACAACTATTTTGTAAGAAGCAAGTACGTGTCTTATGGTAAAAAAAAAGGACGTTAATGAGATTATTGATAATAGCTGCAGCTTCCACAGTGGGGATATCCCTCACTGGTCCAGAGGAGGAGTTCAATGATTCACTGTTGTAGCATACAGCTCCGCTTTGGCCTGAGGATCAACCACTTACTCTAGAGGCGGCAAGGCTGCAGATGCTGAGACACAGATAAAAGGCGAGTAGTCGAATTTTAACAGCTGCTCATCGATTCCAAGAACCATGAATCCTAAAACTGAAAATAAACTATTTGTAAGTTTAAAAATAGTATATTTAAGCAGAGTATGGGTGAGCTCCAAAGAAACACGTCTACACAGCATGACAGTCAGTCCCCGCTACCAGTGGACACATTGTTAACCCTTAAAGCATCTTCTCATACTTAAGTGCTTTAGGGTTTGGAGTGTTCCTTTAAGACAGCAGCAGTTAGACAACTGTTGTAGTTGGGGACAAGTCATATTAGCTACAAAATAACAGGAAATGGCAAAGCACAAACAGGATGTCAATTGGCATCACAAGTTCTTTACATTCTTTAGTTTTCACATGTGCTCATAACAGAGGAGGCCTAAGAAGACATATGCTGGCCAATGGATGCCCTGTTGAAGAGTTCTTTTCAAAAGAAGAAAAAAGTATACCAAGATGGCTTCCAAATTTGCATCATAAATGACAAAACCAAATTTTGTATTTAACAATGTCAATGGGATTCGTAGAATATTATAAATTCTATGTTCATATTTATATTCGATATTTGTGTCTGGATTGACATAAGTAACAGATGGTATCAGTAAGTCACTAGGCTTTTTTTAGTATGAGAAGTCTGGAATGTGATAATTGAGGGTCTTGTCCTTATATGGCCAGAGTTATATTTAAAAGTTGTGACTTCATTATGGTCATGGCTTTATAAAAGAGTGGACAAAGGACCACAAGGCTTGTTGTCTGTCTGTTCTCAAACTATGGAGACTCTAACTCTCCCTTCAGGAGTACAGCAATTAACATCTGCTGTTGAACATCCTGTAACATCCTTTATTTTATTATATATCTGTAACTGTAAGCATAAACTTAAAAAAAAAGTAAGTCTGGTGCGTTTAATTGTTTGTAACTGACACACAGAAGATGTTTATGAACAGCAGGCTAGCCACCCAACAAGAAAGAAGAAATATATATAAAATGCATTGGGGTGTATGTGTATGTGTGTGTGTGTGTATATATATATATATATATAATATAATATATATATAATTCTGTACTGGAGTGCAAGCATTGGACAATATATATATATTAATATATATAAATATATACCCCCTCTTGTTTTATATATATATATATATATATATATATATATATGTGTATATATATATATATGTATATATATATGTGTATATATATATATATAAAACAAGAGGGGGTATATATTTATATATATTAATATATATATATTGTCCAATGCTTGCACTCCAGTACAGAATTATATATGGCCCGGTGCTTGTCGGCACAAATAATAGATAGAAAAATATGAAAAGCACTCCAGGGACTTCATATAAGGTGAAAAAAAATAAACTTAGCTTTATTCAGCAACTGCCAAAAGCGATCAACGTTTCAGTCCCATGTCGGGACTTTCGTCAGGATAACAGTGCATTACAAATGTTACAATATAAATAACACGCTTAATCTTGTATATTGGATACAACTGAGACTTACCCAAGCTGCTACCTGGACGCCAAAAAATCGCGGGTAAAACTTGACCCTATTCCATGTATGCAGCAGCTGTTGCTGCTGTGTAACCCCTGCGTTCCAGTGGTTGCCCAGGAAACCCGCCAGAACGCAAGGGGGCGTCTGTTTACATGTTGCCATGACGACTAGCCGATCGCAAATCAGAGTGGTTATGCGATCGGTTCCAGGGAAGGAAGGACAACATAGTGTACTGGTTACAGCATATAATACAAATCAAAACGCAGCAGCTTGCTCTTAGTGGCACCAGGGTGTGGGGAAAAAATAAATTGAAAACATACATGAAGAAAATAGTTTAGCACTGCTGGACTTAAATAGAATATGCAATTTAAACAAAGCATATGAATATGCTAATAGGTATTACCTAAATATGTCTAATGTAACAAGATGATGAGCAACTCAAAGCTAATGTTGTACTACTTAATATGTAGGGAATTAATTCTGTAGTACTATGAGGGCTTAAGCTGGTAATATCTATGGCATATAGGGTGACTGGGTGTGCCAGTCAGATATTCGTATACATGTATGGAAGCTTTAAGTGTAAGACATTACCTATATAGAGAGATATGTGTATGATATTATTAACAAGGGGTGATATGCTGATGTCCACTGTGTAAGTTAATTATGGACTCTAACTAATACTGACAAAATAGACAATATAACTGTCCAAAGTGTTTCATAACTACAATAACAAGACAGTGACAATGAGTATTTCAGTCTCCATAAAGCCAGAGGACACACATGGGGCCCGAGCTTGAATAGGTTCGAATGTCCAATTGCCTAGCTAAATATAGCTGGGTACATAAATCATAATCAAAAACTGAACACCATAATCCAGTAAATCAAAAAAACAATCTCGAATTAAAAATAAAAAAATGTCCAACAGCTTATAGGGATAAACCCTACATAGTTCTAGTGTCGATGTGTATCCTTACAGGAAGATACCCAGAGTATATTTTTCATTTAAACCCTTGGGCTGCACAGTGTCCACAGTCCTAATCCAATGTAGTTCCCTCTGTAGTAGGATTTTCATACGGTCTCCACCTCTCACTGGTGGTGGAATGTGATCAATCGCTATGAACTTCATAGATGGTAAGGGATGGTTACTTTCCCAAAAATGTTTTGCTACAGGTTGTTCTAAGCCTTTGTCTCTATATGCAATTCTTATACTTGACCAATGGTTGCGCATTCGTTCCCTTAGTGGCAAGTCCGTTTTTCCCACATATGCCAAACCGCACGGCAAACCAGTTTATACACCACGTCGTCACTGGTACACGTAAGTCTGTGCCTAATGGTGAACGTCTTACCAGTGTGTGGATGGGTAAACGTCTTGCTTGGTAGCATATGACTGCATGTTACACATCCCAGACACCTGTAACATCCCAAATTCAAGTGGGGTGAGGGTTGATTATAACAATGTGTTGGATCGGTCTTGACCAGTAGGTCTCTTAAATTCTTTCCTCTCCGATAGCACATCATCGGTGGTTGTTTAAACTGACACGGTAGACTGGTGTCATTGAGCATCATGCGCCAATTCTGATTAACAGATTCTTGGATGTGGTCTGATATTGTAGTGAACGTCACGGGAAATATCAATCTTTCCTCCTTGGGCATCTGTGTTAATGGTTTTTCAAAGCATTTATTCAAGGCTTTCTGCAAGATAGTGGAACTGTATCCACGGGCCAGGAACTTATCCCACATTTGGTTAATCTGTAATTGAGTATTTACTTTGTTGGAATTGTTCCTAATGACTCTCATGAACTGGGATTGTGGTAAAGAGTTTTTTAAGTGCCTCGGATGATAGCTGTCTGCATGTAGGATAGTATTCCTATCTGTAGGCTTACTGTACAAGGTATAGGCTATTTTATCCTGTTCTTTATAGAGTCGTACGTCGAGAAAGTCTATGGTTTGATCATTAGTGGTCATGGTGAGCCGAACCGGTGTGTTCAAGCTGTTGATGGATTCTAGCATTTCTTCTGGTGTTGGTCCTTCTTTCCTCCAAATCATTATATCATCATCGATAAAACGACGGTAAAAGAGTATATTGTCTTGGAACGGTGTAAGGATGTGCTCCTGCTCAAATATGTACATAAAACTGTTGGCGTACATTGGTGCCATTGCTGCTCCCATTGATGTTCCAGCGATTTGCTGGTACCATGTGTTCTCAAACCTGAAGTAGTTTTGGTTAAGTACCAAGTATAGTAACTCCAAGATTTATTCTACTGGTGGTCCCGTATAGGAGGGTGATGATGTCAATATTTGCCTCATTGCATCAATACCAGTCTTATGAGGTATAATTGTATATGTTTTTGACATCGCATGTGATGAATGTTACTCCTACTTCTAAGTTGGTGAATTGTTGTAGTTGTGCTAGTAGACTTGGCGTATCTTTGATGCATGTTTTTAATTCCTCAACTGGTTTCTTAAATAAGGAATCTAGCCATTTGGCTATAGGTTCCAATATCCCACCTATTGCTGAAACTATAGGTCTGCCTGGAGGTGAGGTAGGATGTTTGTGTATCTTGGGCAGTGTATAAATCACTGGCGTTCTGGGTTTCTTTTGTAAAAGATACTCATACAAGTCCTGTGTAATATAGTCCGCTTCTAATCCACGTTGTAATGTTTGTTGAATCTTGAGCATAATTGTCTGTGTAGGGTCAGCTGGAAGTATCTGATAGGTAGTAGAGTCTTCTAGTTGTGTGAGGATTTCTTGTCTGTAGTCACAATAGTTCATCAGGACAATTCCCCCACCTTTGTCTGCCGGACGTATTACCAGGTTCGAGTCCTTAGCAAGTGAGGTGATGATTTGGCGTTCTTGTTTTGTAATATTAGATCTTTGTTTATTGCTATGAGTTAGATGGTACTGTGTTTCTTGGTTTAATGATTTCAAGAAAGTTTTTATGGTGGATTGGTTGGGCAATGGATCCCAGGTGCTTTTAGGTTTAAAATGATTTATCTGGGAATTCACTTGGATGTTAGTTTTAAAAAAGTCCTTGAGTCTTAATGTTCTCCCAAATTTATAGTTTTCAGTTTCTTGAACAAGAGGGACCGGATACGTTGTAGGCACAAAAGATAGCCCTTTCATTAGCAAATGGTTCTCAGCGTTGCTAAGTTTACTTGTAGACAGATTGAAGACTGGAATCACCTCCGCCGTGGTGGTCTCCCTCTCAGAATGGTATATGCCGCCTCTCTGTCCTCGTCTTGTGATGTGGCGTTTAGATCTTGATCTTGTCTGGCCCGTTGTCTTGTGGTAGTTCCTATAGGTGTGGTACCTCTCTCTAAAAAAAAAGCTTGATGTTCACTTTCTTATTCTTATGATTTTATATATATATATATATATATATATATATATATATATAAATAAGAAAGTGAATTTATTTTATACAATTAATTATACAAAATTAATCTCCTGTAGCAGCATAACCAGTAATAATGGTAGATAGCCTCACTTTGGCACATTGTCATATTGCTAGCTGTCATCTAACAGCTGCTGGGTGTAACATAGTTATGCAGCCCTGGATTATGCTGGGACAATTTTGTGCATGGAGTCTGAAATCTGTGTTATACTGGAATCTGCATTACTTGAAGGCTACTCCTGGCTCTCTCCTGGTGTTCTAACTTACCTAAGGTCTGCTGGCAGCGGTCACCTCCTCTTTGGAAACTTGGAAGCTGCAGCACTGAGCAGGGTTTAGCAAGCCCATTGGTTGATAGAGCGGTGAGTTGGTCCTGGGCTCATTCACGGTTGGACCTAGTTTTGAGCATGACAGTCCGTGAACCAGCAAGTATGTTGTCACTCCTTTTTAAATACACTTGTCTTTGGGAGAGTTTGATTTGATGGATTTTGTAATGTTTCACATAAACTAGACTGGTAACTGACCTTAAATATTGAGAACCAGATGACAGTCATTTGTTTGTGATTGAAATTCTTGTAGTTCACATTCGCTATCTTATATTGGCCGTTCCGCATCATCGTATGATCAAATAGCATGGGAAGAATTGTGTCCAGCATGCTATTTGGGACATGTTTAAATTGACCACTTGGTGTTTCAGAACAGTCATGGTTTGTCTGAATAAGAAAGCACAAGTCAAAAACTATTACTTGTATTACCCCATTGTTTAGAAAGCTTGAAATGCCAATGTTTGTGAAGCCAGTTGCTTTTGATATGTTAAAAGAAAAAACTAACTCTGTGATCTCTAATTTTCTCTCTGCTTTTTTTAATGTGGGGTAAAATATCAATTTAATAGTAATCTTCGTTCCCCTATAAGTATTCTTTTTGTGTTTTTTATTGGATTGCACAGCTGATAACTAATGTGTGACCGAGTAGATTGTCGAAAAACAAACGCCTATCGTCTTTTTCCTCACAAGCAGATGGCCTGTCCATACACTGAGTTGAGCGTGATTGAAGCTGCTGCCATGGTCTCTATGTTGTGATGGTAATCACAGCTTGATTATCTGTGGATAGAACAAAGTAGAGGCAGGGGGAAAAAATGTTTAACTATTTAGTGCTGCTGTACTTGGCAATTGGTATGGTAAATTATTTTCATTTCTATTTCTTAAAAGAGAACTGAACGCTTACAAAATATCTCACATTAGCAAAAAAGTATCCAGGTTAGTGCAAAATAATTATTTTTATATATATATATATATATATATATATATATTCAGTATTCAGTATATTCAGTATTTTCGGCAATATCGGTATCTGCCTATAGAGGTACCGATATTGCCAATAATGCAGCCCAGGACCGCCGGGCCCATGACAAGCCTCGAGGGCCCGCACCAAGCTTTTACTTGCCTTCCCAGCAGCTCCCTTCAGCTCCCCTGTCCATGGTAACGCTCCACACGGCACGCTGGCCGCATGTTTTAGACAGGGTTGCTGAAGGGAGCTGCTGGGAAGGTAAGTTAGAGCTTGCTGCGGGCCCTCACTGCACAGTCCATGCCACCACACCACCAGGGAATGCCATATCCACCCTCCCTGGCCAAGTAAGAACCAGGGAGGGGGGACTAAAAAAATAAAAAATAAAATTAAATATAAAAAATTAAAATAAAAATGCCCCCCCCCCCATTTTACACACATTACATACCTACACAAACACACACACACTGCATTATATAAACAAACTACACAAACACACTGCGTTCACTATACACTCTACACAAACACACACTCTGCATTCATTATATACACACACTACACAAACACACTGCATTCACTACACACACACACTGCATTCATTATATACACACACTGCATTCACTACACACACACACACACACACACTCTGCATTCATTATATACACACTCTGCATTCATTATATACACACACTGCATTCATTATATACACACACTGCATTCACTATACACACTACACACACTGCATTCATAATATATACACACACTGCATTCACTTTACGCACACTACACACACTGCATTCGTTATATGCACACTAGACAAACACACACACTGCATCCACTACAGAAACACACACTGCATTCACTAAATAATAAACATTTTCAGTTAACAGTAGATTTGTGTAGAAATAATTTATTTTTTCAAAATGGTAAATGTACAGAATATCGGTAAGTTATCTGGTATCGGCCTGAAAGTTCATAGATTATCGGTATCTGTTCTAAAAAACAAAATAAGTATCGGATGATCCCTAATATATACACAAACAAAAGAATAAATATTTTGCTGGTCCTGATCGGGGACTGAAACGTTGACAATGTACTACACAGCTTAATGACTGCTTCAAAGATGAGGCAATAAAGTTTACAAACTTAGAAGATCGTGTGGTCAGCTATTTATTTATTATTTTTGTATATAGTAAGCCAGGGCCGGACTGGGAGAAAAATTCGGCCCGGGCATTTTTTTAACACAGCGGCCCACTCAAAATGGGGCGGGGCAGAGGAGGTGTGTTTTGTCATCACCAATGACAAACATGCCTCCTCTCAAAGTGAGCATGTTGGTTCAATGCTCTTCCAGGGCAGACCATGCGCAGAGCTCTGATGAAGAGCTCTAGCATGAGAAAAAAGTCCTGTATTTGTTTTGCACAGTGCAAGCAAATTTAATAACATGCTTGCACTGTGTTTCCTTGCAACTTGTCTCTGGTGTCTATAAATGGATACCAGGAGACAAAAGGCCAGGAAAGAGTATTGTGCATGTGTTTGGAGCCTGCTTGTGGAATTGCGTGTGTGTAGAGTGAGCTGGTCGTGGTGTGGTATTGTGTAATAAGGTCGGTTTTAGTCGTGTTGTGTTTGTGGTGTAATGTGATGCATATGTGGCTCAGGGACCCCCTCCCGCCCGGCTCTGGAAAGGTGTTAAAACTTACCTTTTTCCAGCGCCGGGCGGGGAGCTCTCCTCCGATCCGCCCCGTCGGCTGAATGCGCACGCGCGGCAAGAGCTGCGCACGCATTCAGCCGGTCGCATAGGAAAGCATTTATAATGCTTTCCTATGGACGCTTGTGTGCTCTCACTGTGATTTTCACAGTGAAAAGCACGCAAGCGCCTCTAGCGGCTGTCAATGAGACAGCTTCTAGAGGCTTTGGGGGAAGGCTTAACCCATTGATAAACATAGCAGTTTCTCTGAAACTGCTATGTTTATAAAACAATTGGTTAACCCTAGAAGGACCTGGCACCAAGACCACTTCATTAAGCTGAAGTGGTCTGGGTGGCTAGAGTGGTCCTTTAAGAGTGTAGTGTGTGTGTGTATGTATATGTGTGTGTATATATATATATATATATATATTTGGAAGTATTGTGTATGTGTGTGGTGCAGTGTGTTGGGGGGGTTCTGTGTGTATGTGAGGGGTGCAGTATGTGTGTGTGTGAGGGTGCGGTGTATGTGTGTGTGTGAGTGATGTGTGTGAGAGTGCCGTGTGAGAGTGCCGTGTGTGAGTGATGGGTGTGAGAGTGCTCTGTGAGAGTGCTGTGAGAGAGTGCTGTGTGTGTGTGAAAGTGCTGTGTGTGATGGGTGTGAGAGTGCTGTGTGTGTGTGAGTGCTCTGTGAGAGTGCGCTGTGTGTGATGGTGTGAGAGTGCTGTGTGTGAGAGTGCTGTGTGTGATGGGTAAGAGAGTGCTGTGTGTGTGTGAGTGCTCTGTGAGAGTGCGCTGTGTGTGATGGTGTGAGTGATGGGTGTGAGAGTGCTGTGTGAGAGTGCTGTGTGTGATGGGTGTGAGAGTGCTGTGTGAGAGAGTGCTGTGTGTGATGGGTGTGAGAGTGCTGTGTGAGAGAGTGCTGTGTGTGATGGGTGTGAGAGTGCTGTGTGAGAGTGCTGTGTGTGATGGGTGTGAGAGTGCTGTGGGAGAGAGTGCTGTGTGTGATGGGTGTGAGAGTGCTGTATAAATGTTATTGTGTGTGTGTGTAGGGGGGGGTAAATAAAAAAAAATAAAGTCATTATGTCCCCCCCTCCCTTCTTACCTTTAGCCTGGGAGGAGGGGGGGTCCGGCACGCTGGCAGGCGGGGTGGAGCTGTTCCCTGGTGGTCCTCGTGGGTGAGTGAACTCTAGCCTGTGAGGCTAGAGTTCACTCTCGCGAGATCCGGTCGTTGCCATGGCAACGCGCCGGATCTCGCGAGAGGAACCCGGCGGAGCTGCAAATTAGAGCTCCGCCGGGTCCTCTCTCCAGCCTGGCTGGCTGACTCCCTCCCTCCCCGCCGGCGGCCGCAATATCCTGCATGTGGGCCGGTGAGGGAGAGCTTTGATTTCCCCACCGGCCCTCCATGGCAAACAGCGGGGCCGGCACTAGGAGAGTGCCGGCCCTGCATAGACCGGCAGGGGAGATCCTGGGACCTCCCCTGCCGGCCTCGGCCCCACGGCCACCGCGGCCCACCGGGCATTTGCCCGGTGTGCCCGATGGCCAGTCCGGGCCTGTAGTAAGCCATAGTCTGGCACCTGGCAAATATATTACAAAATTAGCAAAAGTGCAAGGATTTACTATTGTGTGTGTGTGTGTGTGTGTGTGTGTGTGTGTGTATATATATATATATATATATATATATAGTTAATACAATGCTAAACAAAAATCTGCACACCAGTCAAGCCATAAGACTTGCTTTTCCCACAGAAATCACTGCTGATTTGGGATTTCTGTGGGAAAAGCAAGTCTTATGGCTTGACTGGTGTGCAGATTTTTGTTTAGCATTGTATTAACTATCCACATACTTCAGGTGGAAGGGGTTTTCAATCACAATTTTTCCCCACCATAACCTATTGGATTTTGCTTCCCAAGCACTACCAAGCCTCACTAAGCAAACCAGTAACCAACCTCATGCTGAAGAGTTGCATTAACAACGAAACAGCTGTCCATGAGTGGTTCACTGGTTTTGCATCTTATCCTAAATTGTGTTCCAAGCAGTTGTATACTGCAAACACAAATTAAAAGGAATCCATGTTTAAAATGGAATGAGGCAAAAATGTGATTCTTTGTTAAACTAATTTGCATATGCCCACCCAGAATCCTTTGCGGTTGTAACATCACTGCTGATTTGGATTTCTGTGGGAAAAGCAAGTCTTATGGCTTGACTGGTGTGCAGATTTTTGTTTAGCATTGTATTAACTATCCACATACTTCAGGTGGAAGGGGTTTTCAATCACAATTTTTCCCCACCATAACCTAATTTAGATTTTGCTTCCCAAGCACTACCAAGCCTCAATTAGCAAACCAGTAACCAACCTCATGCTGAAGAGTTGCATTAACAACGAAACAGCTGTCCATGAGTGGTTCACTGGTTTTGCATCTTATCCTAAATTGTGTTCCAAGCAGTTGTATACTGCAAACACAAATTAAAAGGAATCCATGTTTAAAATGGAATGAGGCAAAAATGTGATTCTTTGTTAAACTAATTTGCATATGCCCACCCAGAATCCTTTGCGGTTGTAACATCACTGCTGATTTGGGATTTCTGTGGGAAAAGCAAGTCTTATGGCTTGACTGGTGTGCAGATTTTTGTTTAGCATTGTATTAACTATCCACATACTTCAGGTGGAAGGGGTTTTCAATCACAATTTTTCCCCACCATAACCTAATTGAATTATATATATATATATATATATGTGTGTGTATATGTATATATAAAATTGTTGTTTTTTTTATGAAAATTATATATATTTTTTTTTATTTATTAGAATTTCTTCATTGACAGACCTAGAGTTATGCTGCCATTGCCCATTATTTGCGTAATGGTTTAAAAATTGTTTGACACTTACCGGAGTCTGACCACTCTGCAGGATTAGTGAAGTAGAAGTTACAATTTGTGCATTAGTGGGATCAATTTTGCAGTATGTAGGCGGGAATTATTTGTCTGAGCCAGGGAAATCCATCGAAATAGGAACAAGACTTTCAAAAACTATTTCACTCATACCCCAGTGGTGGTACTATAGTACTTATGGTACCTAGGCTGCCTCTTAGAAAAATATCAGGAGATTTAGGACCCTCGTATTGAAAGAATAATAACATTCTTCTATGTTGTTATCATAATACAAATGTTAAAATAAAGGATACATTTTATTAAATGGGAAATTTTAAATGAGATTTCTCAGAGCAATTCTCCAACTCGTGATTTTACCAGTGTAATACAAATAACATCAGATGTTGGCGAAGGTTTTTAAAAATATTTTATGCAACATAAATGAGTAAACCGTGCTGATATAACTTTTCTATTTTTTATTTTTGTGTGTGTGTGTGTAGCTTTTGAGAATATTTACTCTTTTTTTTTTTTTCTGGATACATCACTTTGTGATGATTGTAATAATTTTAACAAAGAAACAGTTGTATTCATTTTCCACCCTATAACGTTTACTTTGTCATTGTTTACACATTTATTGCTATTGCTTTTTTGCCATAAATTTTGTTTAGTAAAATATTTTTCCTGAGCTATACAAGTTGAAAGTAATAGGTTTATATTTTTATGTTTTATGGTGCAATCTTCCTAGTAGACACTTTTGTCATTTAAAAAAAAAAAAAGATTTTAGCCAATAGAAGTGTATGTCAAACATCAATTTGTTTGTTGAGAGCGCCTGCCGCCATTTTGAATAATGTTGAAATTTTTATTTTTGGCATGCAATTCTACTCCTTTTTCTCTTTGTCCTATCAACTCCTAAAAGTTATATCAGTTTGTCTTCCTGATCCTATAATGATCCTTTAACTGCCCAAACATGTATTCCTGACCTATAGTAAAATCGTACCTTTATTTCAGTCGGCTGCTGCTGGCTGTGCCCCTGATCGGCTTGCTTAGCTGACATCAGAAGTGTTGCTCAATACCAATCACAGTGCTTTCACATAGGAAAGCATTGAATTGGCTAAGACAGTAAAGGAGGCAGATCGGGGCAGAGCCAGCACAAGTCAAACACATCCCTGGCCAATCAGCATCTAATCATAGAGATGCATTGAATCAATATACAAATAAAAAAGTCCTGCGCTTAAACTCCCACTACTGTTGGGCGGTAGCAACGGCAATAGTACACATCAGCCCCAATACATACAGTAAAAAAACAAAGAAAAAGTTACCTGTGCTCTCTCCCAAATCCCTATGTATATTTAAACAAATGGATGTTATTTAGTTACTCCAATGGCCATTGGAGGGTATGCCCACCTGCCACGTCAAGGCAAACCCATCAGGTGGGTCCTACACTGACCTTTCACCTTGCTTACTTGAGCTTATGGCAAAGATATCTCGAAGGAGACAGAGAGGGGTATTTTTTATATCCACCCCTACATACTTGTTAACCCTTAATAGGGAGCATATGGGATGGGTAGCAGCATTGCAACATAGCTGTGTGATACAAAAGTGAATACAAATGCAAAAAAAAGGTTCTGCCCTCAAATTTACACTATTTTTGGGTGGCAGCAACGACCATAGTACATATCAGCCCCAATACATACAGTAAAAAAAAACAAAGAATCAATGTATCTCTGAGGAAAGTTCAGTGTCTCCATGCAGAGGGTAGATACACTTAATGGCACAATGTGCAGCACTGCCCCTGAAAGCACCTCTTGCATCGGAGGAGTGGCCAGTGGAGGTATTCCTAAACTGTGATGTAATCACTGCATTTTCTCTGAAAAAAACAGTGTTTACTGCAAAAAGCCTGAAGGTAATGATTCTACTTACCAGAACAAATACAATAAGCTGAAGTTGTTCTGGTGACAAGTGTCCCTTTAAGACCCATCAATCTGAGAATTCCAACAAACTTGCGTGGTGAGTCCAATGACCAGAGGTGGAATTATAGTTCTGGCAGCAGAGGGGTTAAGCTCAGTATGCACAGCGTACCATAATGAAACATGCAGACTTTTTTTTTTTTCTAGAAAATCTGCAAAACTTGTATTGAGCATAACAAGTATATATTGCTTATTACATCCTCCCAATTGTGCTTACCTCCATTACTTTGGATTCAAATATGGTGTCCATATTTATAAAAAAAAAAAAAACAACTTAATAAAGCATTGTTAAAAAAATGATATTGAATGACAATGCACAGTTGCAGAATTTTATTTTTCAAGTGTATATGTATATATATATATAGTGTATATTTTATATTCTTTGTTTGGGCTATGAGTGAACATCATATGGGATTTGCTTGGATTGCATCCAAATACGGTTCACTTGGGTATCGTGAGGTTACAGTACTCAGGACCAAGAAAATACTGAGACAAAAGCTATTTTTTTGCCCTAGCACAAATCTCAAGTTATTCAATCCAATAGGACCTTTCACAGGAGATTGATGGCAGTCTGTAGCGACCTTTCTCTGGTTTCTTGCATACTAGATGCATTAGCTACTAATCGCTATTTAAACTACAATGTTTGTCATTTAAAGTGTCCAATTCATTTAAAATTGCTATTTCCATTACAACCATTTTCTTTTGCCTTAATTAATACAGCATTTTATTAAAGATAAATTTCACTAATGTTTGCTGTACTACTTAATCCTTTGTTTATTGAGCAATTTTCACTATTTTAATTGCACTGTCATTTTTGAACTAGAAGGACATTTTTCTTGTGAGTTCTACTTGCCAAAATTTGCCTTTGGTGCTCTGATCACTGAATCAAGCTACCAATATGTATTGTATTATTAATGGAACGTTTCATTTTTAGCAAGTGAAGGACCTTGTTAACTGAAATAAAGTGCACATAAAACCTATGATTTTTAATGTAACCTTTTTAGCAAACTATTAGTTGCAGGTTTATCGGTACAACTTTTTGACCATATTTAACAGGTTTCTTTTTTTTTAGTACAAGTTTTATTTTTACGTTTTAGCTTTTAACACGGAATACCTGCATTTTCAGATAATCATGGAAAGTCGAATCATATGGCAATGCCATCACCTCTTTAGAAAACACTGAATCAGCACACACCACCACTCTTGAACGCAATCATTGTAGAATTTACTGCTATGCTAACAGCAAAGGTCAGATAAATGTATAGTGAAATAATTCTTTATTTATACCTTTTGTGAACAGTTTGGCTAGACCATATTTTGATGACACGTTATTCTATATAAGATGACACCAATTTGTATTCAGTATGATACCTAGATAAGGTAGGATTGCATGACATCCAGTTGCCTCCGGTTGAATTTTAAAAACCGGTTATACTGGTTGGGATAGTCTTGTCTATTGAGAAGATCTTTATCCTTAGGAAGTTGACATAGGTATGCAATTAAATAGTCGGTCCAATGCGATGGAACCAGAAATCTTCGAGAGCTAAGTGAGATGGGCCCTTGGATGCCTTGCAGATAGGCTGCAGGAGTTGATGTAATCCCAATTGAACTATTCAAAATTCTGCAAGATGATGCTGTGAAATTTCTGCTTGCCTTATCCCAACAAATTTAGAAAACTCAGCAGTGGCCAAAAGACTGGAAAAGGTCAGTCTACATCTCCAATTGCTCCAATTGCACTAATTTTATGTGCCAGCAAGATAATGCTTAAAATCCTACAAGCTCGAATCAAACAGTATATGGGACCGTGAATTACCAGATGTACAAGCTGGGTTCCGCAGAGGACGAGGCACAATAGATCAAATTTCCAATTTCCAATGGATAATAGTGAAAGCCAGAGAGTTCCAGAAAAACATCTACTTCTGCTTTATAAACTATTCTAAAGCCTTTGACTGTGTGGATCACAACATGTGGCAAGTTCTTAAAGAGATGGGAGTACCAGATCATCTCATCCGCCTCCTGAGGAATCTGTATGTGGACCAAGAATCCACAGTCAGAACAGAACATGGGACAACAGAATGGTTCAAGAACGGGGAAGGACTGCGACAAGGTTGTACATTGTCACCCTATTTATACAACTTATATGCGGAATACATAATGCGTAAGGCTGGGCTAGATTAATCCAAAGCTGGAATCAATATTGCTGGACGATATCAACAACCTCAGCTATGCGGATGATACTACTCTAATGGCTGAAAGGGAGGAAGAACGGAATGACCTGTTGAGGGTAAAAGAAGAGCGTTCAAAAGCTCTGCTTACTGTTAAAAAGACTAAGATAATGGCAATCTTAGTTCCTGGCAAATAGATGGGGAAGAAGTGGGGGCAGGGACAGGCTTTAATTTCCTGGGATCCAAGATCTCCTCAGATGGTGACTGTAGTCATGAAATTAAGATGTTTGCTTCTGGGGAGGAAAGCTATGGCAAGCTTGGACAAGCTGGTAAAAAACAAATATATTACACTATAAATAAAGGTCCACAACTATGGTCAGAACTATAGTATTCCCAGTAGTAACATACAGATGTGAGAGCTGGACTATAAAGAAGGCTGAGTGTCGTATAATTGATGCCTTTGAACTGTGGTGTTGGCGAAAACTGCTTAGAATCCCTTGGATTGCAAGAAGATCCAATAAATCCGTACAACAGGAAATCAAGACAACCTGTTCTCTGGAAGCTATGATCATGAGTCTGAAGCTCAAATATTTTGGCAATATAATGAGAAGGCAGGATTCTCTAGAGCAGACTCTGATGCTGGGAAAGATTGAAGGCACACGAAGAAGGGGACGGCGGAGATGGATAGATGAGGCCACTGAAGCCATGAACATGAAGTTGTTGGAGCTCAGAGGTGCAGTGACTGACCGATATACCTGGCGTGCTATGGTCCATATGGTCACGACGAGTCAGACAAGACTGAACGACTAGACAACAACAACATGCAATCCAGATAGCTTTTTTTTGTGGATAAACATTATTCGACATTAAAGGGGACATAAAAAATAAAAATTGTTATACACCAATGGAGTGAGAGGTGTTTCTCCTGGGAGCCAGCAGACTTGAGCAAACCATGAGGAGCTATGATTCCTGATAGATGATCTAGCTTACTTCACTTTGTAAGTGTTTTCATTGTTCAATCTTTTTTATTGGTTTTATATTCAGCAAATCGGTAAATAAATAACAGTGGTTACAGAAGTTACAGAAGAGAGACAATGGGTGTTGCAGCTAACAAATACACGATTCTTCCTAGGAAAGATTTTGCGTTGTGAGTTAGTTGTGCAACACAAGGTATTTCACAGTCTTCAATTGGGTATGACAAATAAGTGGGTTTCGCATAACCTTCAGTTTACACATTCACAATGTATCTTTGCCTATTTGTTTTGTGCACTGCTTCGCTTGTGCTTATTTTAACCCCATTGTCTTGTCGTGTAGCGTAAGTGGTTGTGTAACCGCCTCTTTGGGCATTGCATTGTGCTTAGTATGATTACGAACTTGCTTAGTTCTATCCATGCCCTAGGAGGCCTTGATCCTCTGGTATACAGGTGAGGAGCATGTGGTCTGGGATATGGACTGGGACTCCTTGTTGAGTAGGCTTAATTCCCAGAGCTTCCCGGCTTCTCTCCAGAACGGTTTGGGGGGTCTAGTTTGTCTAGCCATAATTTCATATGTCTTAGTGTTTTGTATTGTCTGGATGCATGAGGTTATGTCAGGGGGAGCTTCAGAGAGCCAGGCTCTGCTAATAGTAGAAAGAGCTGCTACCATTACGTTGTAAGCCAAGTATTTTGCAGCTTTTGTCATGTCTATTGGAAGGAGTTGTAAAGGTAAGTCTCCGGGCGTAAAGGTATTGTTACAGTCGTTGAGTCTTTTATTAGTCGCCCTACTGTTTCCCAGAACCTTGTGATTCTTTGACACGTCCACCATATGTGGTACATAGTTCCGGGGGCTGATTTACACCTCCAGCATAGGTCTGACTTGTTTGGGTCCATGTGTTTGAGCCCCATATACCATCAGTAGAGGACCTTTCTGGTTAGCTCAATGTGTGTATTGCATAGGGTGAGCGTCTTGTTTGCCAAGTACATTTTTGACCACTGGTTTTGGTCCAGTGTCTCTTTGAAGTCTGCCTCCCATGCTTTAACAAAGGAGGGTTTCCCAGTGTGCGGTTGTCTTGTGAGGAGTGTATATAGTGAAGAGATAGTTTTAGTGGGTTTTTTTTGTTGGATACAGAGATCTGTGATTTGTGGTGTATGTAAGTGTGTTGTTTTGTCTGTTGCGGCAGTCTTTGTAGTCTCCCCTCTGTGCGCCATACAACAGATTGAGCAATTTCCTTGTGCCGTCCACTCCCTGTCTGCCTGCGACAAACCCAACCTGATCTTCGTGTACCAGGGAGGGGAGCATGCGTGATACTCTGTTTGCGTATATTTTTGCGAGAAGTTTTGTGTCCGTTTTTAGCAGGGATATGGGTCTCATGTTTTGAGGTATGGTTAGTGGCTTTCCGGGTTTTGGTATGGTTGCGATATGAGCTAGAAGCCTTTCTGGCGCTATAGTCCCTGAGTCTATGATGTGATTTAGAGCTTTGAGTAAGTATGGTCCTAGGGTATCAGAGTAGGTTTTATAGTAAGTGTGAATCCATCTGGGCCTGGTGATTTCCGGGAGGGCTTTGATGGCTTCTGTGATTTCTGTTAGAGTGATTGTGGCTTGTAGGATGTCTTGCTGGTCTGTAGTCAGCGTGGGAAGTGTGGTTTGTGAAAGAAAAGCCTGTATTTCTTGATTTGTTGGTTGGTGTGTATTGGGGTCTTCATTGATTGTACAGCGATGCGTAGTACAGTGCCATGTTATTATTCATTTCTTGCGGGTCAAAGATTTTTGTGCCGTCTGGTTTATTTAGATACGGGATTTTAGATTGGCTTTGTTTGTGGCGTAGGAGGGAGGCTAAAGCTTTGCTTGCTTTGTTGCCTTGGCAGTACGTGTGGGTGCGTAGCTTTTGTAATGTGAACATTGTCTTTGCTAGTAGGTATTCATTAAGTTTCTTGTTTGTTTGTGATATAGCTTTTAGTCCTGCCTCTGTTGGTTTGAGTAGTTGCTCGTTTGTTTGGTCTCGCAGTGTTTTCAGGAGTGTATTGTATTCTTGTAGTGCTGTCCTTTTAATGTGGGTTGCTTTGCTTATAGCTAGGCCCCTTAGGACCGCTTTGTGTGCTTGCCACACTGTCACAGGGGAGATGTCTTGTGTGTCTTTTGTGTTAAAATATGACCTGATTTCTGTTTGTCGCGTTGTTTTGAAGTCATGGTTCTGTAAGAGGTAGTCGGGCAGGCGCCACACGGTTTTGCCCCTGTGTTGGAAGCTGTCTATTAGGGTTATGTCTATTGGGGCATGGTCCGTCCATATTATGTCAACTATGTGGCAATCTTTTATGGAGGGTAGGAGTGACCGGGCTACTAGTGCATGATCTATCCTCGAATGCATCTTGTGCATGGGAGAGAAATAGGTGTATTCTCGGCTATTAGGATGTTTAGTTCTCCAAACATCGTAAATGTCATATTCCATAAGTAGCTTGGTTAGCGCCTTACATTTGGATGTGAGGGATGTGTGTATTTGTGTTTGTGGGGGCACCGTCGTGTCCAGTTGAGGGTGTAGTATGTGATTTAAGTCACCGCACAATATCAAGTGAGGCAATTGCGGTGTTGGTATCTTAGAGAGTACATGGTGTAGGAAGTTTCGCTGGTTGGAGTTTGTGCCATAGATTGTTACTAGCATGTATGTTTTTGTTAATAATGCAGTGTAGAATAATGTATCTTCCCCCTGTGTCTTTTCTGAGTTGCAGTAGTTCGAATGTGAGGGAGCTATGTAGCAGTATGGAGACCCCTCTGGCTTTGGATGTGTGGGATGAGTGATACGGAGTTGGGTAGTCTTTGACCGCAAAATTGGGAATGCGGTTGTGTACGAAGTGTGTTTCCTGAATGCATAGGATGTCTATTTTATCCTTTTTCGCTGTGTCTAGTAGGACTCTTCTTTTGTGCAGCGTGTTAAGTCCGCGGACATTAATGGAGCGTATTTTTTATGAATTTTAAAAATAGTTGTAGTGCTTTTTGTAGTGGCAGCTTTGGCATGTGGTGCGTGTGGTCGGCATATGGTATTGAGTGAAGGTCTCATAAGGGATTCCAGAACTTGGACAGGTAGGTTCAGGTTGTGGTTAGGTGTGAACTTAGGGATGGAGTATTTACATGCTTCCCCAAAGGGCATTGTGGTGCATGTGTTGTGCATCATGGGGTTTGGAACGGTTTGTTCCAGTTCGTGTGGCTATTGGGCTGTAGTATTGTCAAGGTTTAATTGAACAGAAAGGGTTGCACGGGTTGGCGTGTAACAGGTAATGTCTGTAAGTGGGCAACTCAGGGATGGTGGTATGTGTCAGCAGGCGTTTAGCTAGGGGGTTTAGTCACCAATTCGGGGCTCAGTGTTTCCCCAAGACCTTTTCCCCTCCCCGCTCCCTTTGATTAGGGCGCGAGCGCATTGGCGTCCCCCACCCCGCTACAGGCGGAGAGAGGGAGGCCAAAGCACCCGCCCTCCATCCCCCCCCAGTGCCCACATCCCGATCTCCTACCGGTTGCGATCAGCTCATTGGAGCCGTGCGTTTCAGACTCAAGAGGGGGCCTAGCACCCCAACTTTATATCAGACAGTAGAGTTCCTAGGCAGTTATATGTTCAGTACACCTCAACCATTTACTGTCTGTGGTGCAATGAGGCAAACGAGTGAATATTGCCATGTCAGATCAGATCCCGGGACGCATCCCCCTACCCGGCTCCCTCCTTGAGAAGGAAGGCGGGCAGGTCGAGGCACCCAAGACCCGAATTTTTCATTGGTATCAAATTAATTTATATATAACATGTTAGAGAAGAAAGTTCTTATCTAATAAGTTTGTGGAGGCCCGGAGGCAGAGGCTACGTGTGGTGATGCTGTGAGCTATCAGGCTCAGAATACTTGCGGATTTTCTTCCCGGGTTTGCGGCTGTTTTAGCTTTTGGTGGTTGACTTCATCCACTCCAGCCGGAGTCTTCCCACTCGTGTATTGTCCATTTCAGCATTTTCTTGTGTGGTGATGCCCCATGATCTTAATTTCCTGAGTCCATCTTCTGGCGATAGAATGGCTTTGAAACTGCCATCTTTATGTGCTAGGAGTTTGGTATCTGTATCGTATGCCATGTGTGTGGAGAACGTCGGTTATTGGGGCAAATTCCTTCCGTCGTCTGAGTGTGGTAGCGGAGAGGTCGGCAAACAGCTGTACTGTGGGGAAGAAGTCGTGAGGTGTGTTTCTATTTCTGCTTTCTCGAAGAATGTGCTCTTTAATGTGGAAATAATGTATGCGGATGAGTACATCCCTTGGTGTGGTATCGGGTATATTGCGCTGCCGCGGGACCCTGTGTGCTCAGTCCACTAATAGCATATCGGATGGTATCTCTGGGCCGTATGCTTGAATCAGTCCTCTGACATGAATCTGTTTGTGATACTGATTCTGGCACTCCTCTCAGCCGGAGATTGTTTCTCCTCGACCGATCTTCCAGGTCAGCCAGTTTGTGCTCCATAAGCATTATCTTGTCTGCCATAGTTTCCACATGGTCCGCCAGGTCGTTGTGGGCCGTCGCGAAGTCGTCCATCTTGGATTCTGTTCTGCGGCCTAGTTCTTGGACGTCCTTGCGGAGGGAGTCCATAGAGTGCTGCGAAGCGTTGATGAGCTTGTGGGATAATGCATCTCATGCTTTTGTCAGGTGGCTTGGGGTGAGTGCCTCTTCCTTGCCTGAAGTAGTCGGCGAGAGATCTCCATGTCCTGCATCCTCGCCGCCATCTTGGCTAGGCAGCAGAGAATCACTCACTGCCTGATTTGATTTTGAAAAAGAAATTTATTGTTTCTGCTTTAGAGCATTCTTCCATGCTTTGGGCTGTGACATCTTGTTGTTTCACGCTTTTCCCTGTTTCTGTGTGCTAGGATGGCATTGGATTCTTAGCCCGGGCGCCGGAGCTCAGGATTATGCATCCATCTTGTCCGGCGGTTAGCCACGCCCCCTTGTAAGTGTTTTTAAATGTTTTTATATTTTATTTTTATTTCCTTTCAACCCAGACTATACAGTTATAAATCTTTATCACCACTTTCCTACTATTATATGCACTTTTAAGTTATTTATTAAATTACTTTTATTATCTGAGGATTTCCTTCACATTTTGTTTACCTTTTCTGTATGGGCATCTATGTACCTGTAGACATTGTTTTCTAATTTCCTGCATCTACCAGTGTTTTTATCAATATTGATTATTGTTTTATTGTCTTAAAACCACGGTATCCACTCTGGGTATCATAACTCAAACACTTAATAGTTATGGTGCCACACTCCCGTTGTAGGTACTCAAACCATTTAAGAATTGTTTGACAACTAACTTGACAACTAACTTGGGTCCTGTTGGGCAACTTCTCCTGCTTCTGGATGGACTGAGTAGTAAAACTTATGAACTAATAACTGATGATTATAACCTATGCAAAATCATTGATGCCAACTGAACGGCCTACACGGGTTAGTTGTCAGAGTTCGTCACTAACAGGGAGCTGGATAAGCCAAATGTAAATCGCACCATGCTGTGTGATTTACGGTTTCCACCATTGTATTTGTTGTTAGTGTGGTTGTTTATTAATATATATATATATATATATATATATATATATATATATATATATATATATATATATATATATATATATATATATATATATATATATATAAAAAAGCTGATATCCTTGCACTCAGGCTATATTCAATATGTAAGGGCCGGGTGCTTTAAGCCAAAAGCCAAATAATGTACACACATGTTCTGACTATTAAAAAACAGTTGGCACACAATCATGTTTACAGGAAGGGAACCACTCCATTCATGTAAAATGCAAAAACACTTGGTATAATTCATACTTCAAGTTTCTTAAGTGTAACATACAGTCAAGTATCATGAGTTGTGAAATGCGCTGATTTTGCTTGCGCTTCTTTTCACCAAATGCACTGTATGACACTGGATTATTAAATACACTTGAAATGTCTTTATTATGAAGTTAGATTGCAATAAATTGTGTGTGTGTGTGTGTGTGTGTGTGTGTGTATATATATATATATATATATATATATATATATATATATATATATATCTCTATATCATTGACGAACTCTAAAGCTGGGAATAACCTTTTAATGCTTTCATTAACAATTAGTTTCTTTTTGAAGAGCTGTTTACATTTAGTCATTGCATTAAAAACATAAGTGTCCTCTGTATTCTAAATATTAAGCTTTTCTTTTCAATTTGGCATCTAAAATCAGTATGATCCATCGGATGTATGGAAGGACATTATTTAATTTCTCTGGGAGTACATAGATTGCTTCATAAAATAAAAAGCTCTGCAGATATCTACAGATACCTGTCAAACTGGTTAATGTAATGAGCTCAGTACTCTAAAAAAAAAAATAAAGATTTCACCACCTCCGGTAATTTCATGACCTCAGCAAATAGTTGATTTGCACGCAAAGATCCTGAGGTGATATCGGTTTAGTGCAGCTAGCATGATTCCCTCTTAAATACTTAACACACAGTTGTTTAGGATAGTGTGTTGCTCTGTATTTTTAATAGGTTTTCACAATTCTCATCATTTATCATGATTGACTTTGTCATTAAAAGCTCATTGAAAAAATTGACACAACACTACCCAAATATAAAATAAATACAAACCACTATTTAGTATGTATGCCCCCAATTAAACATTCATTTTTTTTCTTTAGAAATATAGCTAGAACCAGCTTACAAAAGCTGCAGATCTCTTGTCTGCAGCCTTTTGCACGCCTGACAGCTTTTCTGTGGCTGTCCAATTACAGGCCTCCCAACGCAGCTTAATGTTGGAAATTGCTGCCTCTTGAGTTTCGCTCCACTGAGGTATCCAACCAGGAAATAAAAGACCGACTGCACTTCCTACAAGGCGACCTAGGCAGCACCTAGGGCACCACATAGGAGGGGGAGCCCTGCTTCCTCATCGCTGCTCCTTCTAATGCGGCAGTGGCCTGAGCGCTCTATAGAGAGCCTCCGGTGGCTTCAGTACTGCCTCTCTCCCCCCTTCCCTTCCCAGTAGCGTGGCCGAGCTCATCTCTGGTCTGAGGTACAGGAACATCTATTTCCTCTACCCTGCACTCAGTGTGCACTTCCTGTCAGTCTGGCTGGGTACAGGAAACAGAAGCTCCTGTACCACGGACCAGAAGGAAGCTCGGCCACGCTACCGGGGAGGGGGAGAGGGGCAGTGCTGCAGCCACCTGAGTGAGGAGAGACCACGGGAGGGGGGGTGAGGATAGACCACGGGAGGGGGGGTGAGGATGAGAGACCAGGGGAGGGGGTGGCGAGGATGAGAGACCAGGGAGGGGGCATGGAGAGGATGAGAGACCAGGGGAGGGGGTGGCTGCAGAGAGGAGGAGAGACCAGGGAGGGGGGTGCTGAGAGGAGGAGAGACCAGGGGAGGGGTGGCGGAGAGGAGGAGAGACCAGGGGAGGCATGGAGAGGAGGAGAGACCAGGGGAGGGGTGGGCGGAGAGGAGGAGAGACCAGGGGAGGGGGTGCTGGAGAGGAGAGGAGAGACCAGGGGAGGGGTGGCGAGAGGAGGAGGAGGGAGTGGGGGAGAGGAGGAGGAGAGACCAGGGAGGGGGGGGGAGAGGAGGAGGAGAGACCAGGGAGGGGGGTGGGGGGAGAGGAGGAGGAGAGACCAGGGGAGGGGGTGGGGGGAGAGGAGGAGGAGAGTCACACAATGTATCCCTATACATACACATGCAAATACACACTGCTTCTTACACACACCTTGCGTCCCTTATGCATACAAACACACTGCATCACCTACACAAACTGGTATCACTATACACTACATTCCATAAGCACACACATTAGATCCTCTACAATAACACACTCCACATCCCCTACACACTACACTCCCTGTGAGCGAACTCATGGGTGGAACATGTAGGTGGACTTATGGGCATACTCACCATCAGGTACTGGGGCCCAGACCTTGAGCTGTGTAAGAGGCCCCAAAAAATGGAGCTGCTTCCCGTTCTCCCAGAACATTGAATTTTGTGACCACAGTTACAAACAGCTTCCAGAGATCCTGTTCTAGACCAGACCAGTGGAGCTAAACTACAGCCAGATCCCATCACCATCCTCATCTGGTTGTAAGTAGGCAATATAGTATATTATTAGTGACACTAATCTCTAATTTACCTTACATTAAAGGGACACTATAGTCCCCAGAACCACTGCAGCTTAATAAAGTGGTTCTGGTTTCCATAGTCTGTCCCTCCAGGCTTTTTAATGTAAACACACACTGTGTGCTGCACTGGTGTTAGTTCATATGGCAGATCATATGGGTGGGGCATTGTGATGTCACATGGGGGGGGGGGTTCTTTTGCCTAGGACGGCAAAAATCCTTGCACCGACCCTGATTAACCGTTTGAGTTTGAACAGTATCCTGCCCCATGGGCAGTGTTTAAACCCCCTTCCCTCCCCTGTTCCAGCTGAAATTTATAGCTTTCATGTCTACCTGTCAACTGTAAAAAAATTAAAAACTGAGAGAAGGCAAAGCAAACAAGGGGAAAATTTAAACCTGCAAGTATACCAATGTAAAATATATTTACATAAAGAGATATAAAGTTATTTGCTACATCAGTATGTAAAAGTCAAAAATGTAACAGTAGCATCCCCAAATAGCATAAATTACATTATACATTTTAAACCAAGCATATAGATGGTATACTAATCTTCACCTGTATTGAAATACGCTTACAGGGTTATTCCCTACACTGAATTCTGCGGTAGTATCATTCACTGACAAAAAGCCCATCATTGCTGACTATATAGGTTAATGTTATAGACTAGTCTGCGTTTCCAAAGTAAATAATTGCAGTTATTGTATTAAAATCAATCTTGCTTACCTACTTTATTCTGGTAACATTAATATTATTATGACTAATAACTAATACATGTTTTTTGTTTTTTTTAAGTATTTTCTTAAATGTTTGGCATTTTTCTTGACAGCACTTGATCCCTAACCACCCATGATAAGACAGGTGTTTGGTTTCCATATGTACAGACCAAGGGTAACCTAAATAAAATGAAATGTTTCTAAACAACGTACAAGCATTGAAACCTAAAATACAAGTTATTATCTTGACTGTTTTAAGGAAATTGACCACATATACACTTCTTCTTTTTATATCCCCTTTGTAGAAACAACCTCAGGCCTTTAAAACTACAAGCTAGGGAATTTTAGGATTTGGTAATATTGTGGCTTGTTATGTAAGTCCGTTATGCTTTAAAAAAGGAAGAAGGGTTGATTCTATTCTAAGACGAGCTTGCCTGTGGTTGAGTAGCGAGTTTCGATAGCTGTCAATGATAAAACTGCTATTCCATTAACAGAGTTAAGTTTATCTCTTGTACTAGAATCCAGCCCTTAGTTATTCATCATGTATTACCCTCTGCTGTCCATTTACTGTTATCAAACCAAGAAATTTTAATGCAATTGATTTCATGGCAAATTTCATGGAGTAGAGGAACATCAGTATCTGAAAGAGTACAAAAGCTGTGTAATAGTAGAGATTAAAAGCCAAGTAAAACAGAGTAGATCTAGAAGCTTAGATAATGTTGCAGAAAAATAAAAAAAAGGAATAGAACAAATAAGAGGACTGTGTGAGTTGGATATTGGCCATTTATATCTTGCGCATGCTAAATTCTGTAAAGGTATGTTTTGTTAACTTTACCAGTCCCAGCTGGATATACAGTTACACAGCGATCAGTTATATTTGACAGATATAGACCAATTGTGTTTAGCTATGGAGCATGAGTAATAGGCCCTCTATCTACATTGTCAGAGAGCCCATTATGGTTTTGCATTGATGCTTTCTTCAGTATCCTTTTTAAGTTTTCAGAAAAAGCAATACATTCAAATCCAGTCGTCTTTGTGTTGATCTTGCAGGTCATGTAACACAACGGCTGTCATTCACCGGGGGCAGCTGAGGACACATTGGACGTGCCTGATGTCTATACTATATGTCATTCATGAAAGTTTTAACATTAACCTCCGAAGGAGCTTTTTCAAAATATAGCCGTAATAATGGGGAGAGTGTGACCGTAATCTAGATCTTATTTAAGGGGGGAGTTGTGTTGTTTTTTTACATTTTTGTTTTGGTTATGCAGATAATTTACTCTAAAAGTGTCCAACCATTCTTAAGCTGCTCCATAGAAAACCAGAGAAAGAGTAATGTCTTGCCTGGCATAAAAAAATAAAAGAAGAAAAACTATCACAACAAGAGATCATTAGTCTTAAATTAAAAGGGCAAAGGTTTAAAAATATCAGGAAGTATTACTTTACTGAGAGGTTAGTAGATGCATGGAATAGCCTTCCAGTTGAAGTAGTAGAGGTTAAAACAGTGAGGGAGTTTAAGCATGCGTGGGATAGGCATTAGGCTATCCAAGCTGTAAGATAAGGCCAGGGACTAATGAAAGCATTTAGAAAATTGGGCAGACTAGATGGACCGAATAGTTCTTATCTGCTGTCACATTCTATGTTTCTAAAAAGCTAATATTACATTGTACATTTATACCATGGGTATAAGATCCTAATGTCTATATGGTGCATATGAGAACCTCATATGACTTGGTGCTAAACAAAGAACAGTAAGCCGCAGTGTGTATCTAACATAGTCTAGTGGTGGGGTTTATTATAATAAGAAAAAAAAGTGCCTCTCACACCATACGATTAGCCAAAGAGGCCTAGCGCTATTAATATAATTTAAAGGGATACTACAGTCACCAGAACTACTGCTTATTGTAGAATCAATCCCTTCAAGCTTTTTGCAGTAAACACTATCTTTTCAGAGAAAATGCAGTGTTTACATTACAGCTTAGGGATGCCTCCACTCGTCACTCCTCTGCTAGGAGTGGCTGCTAGAGGTGCTTCCTAGGGCAGTGCTGCACACTGTGACAGTTTTGTCAGTGTTTAGGAAGAGTTTGTTTTTTGCAATCCATTTTTCTACCTCTGTAAACTGGTCTTGGAGCACAACCTCGAGCTGTGATTGGCTCACAAAATTACATCTGATGATGTCAGCTGTAAGCAGGCAGATCAGAGGCAGAAGCAGCAGTTGAAGACTTGAATGCAAGTAAGATTTTACTATATTTATGGAGGCAAGGATGGCCAAGTGGGCTAGATAGTGGTTTTAACACTATAGGGTCATGAATACATGTTTGTGTTCCTGTCCCTATAGTGTTACTTTAAATGTTTGTGTAAATTTTCCTTGAAAACTGTCTATTTCTGGTTTTTGGCCAAAACAGAAATACATGGCATTAAACCCCATCATAATCCAATAAAAATTAGATTAAGAAAAAAACTACTTTAAAAAGTGCAGAACAAAAATCTTAATCCGTAACCTCCATACCATTAGCTGGAGGATCCAAAAAATAGACTTCAGGTGGCCCTGCCAGATTGAAGAGCCTTCACTTCAATGTGATTGGTTGGATTGCATTCCAAGTCATGTCTCATTCCCGCAAGACTTCCTTGGTGATGCTTGTAATGTCATTCTTGTTTGTCCTCGTAATTGGTGTTAAAAGTGCTTGCCTTTTCGCTTGTTATATCTTCAACTTATTGAACCACAAGCCTTATCCTGTGAGAGTATTTTACAATATTTGCCAAAACAGATGGAACTTAAAAACTATTACCTGCCTGGTTCTTTCCTTTTGAGTATAACAATATTTACAGTGACACTTGGTTCTGATTTCTATTTATAGGATTTTTCAAATCCAAAATGTTCTGATACAGGATTATTCTGATAGCTCCACATCATTTACCTGTCCAACTGCAGACCAAAAACACATTGGTGTTACAGACATAAGTTTTATTTCAACATTGTTTGTTTTTAAAGAAACATTTGGGTTGGTAGTTCTCAAACTGTTAAAGGGATGCTCTAGTGCCAGGAAAACAAACTTGTGCCATCCTATCTCCCGCCCCCCATCCCACGTCGCTGAAGCGGTTAAAACACCTTTAGTCACTTACCTGAATTCAGCGGTGATGTCCCTTGGCACTGGGTCAGGCTCCTCCCCCGCCGACGACCGCTGGCAGGGGAGACCTAATGCGTATATGCGGCAATGGCATTAGACCTCCCCATAGGAGCATAATTCAATGCCAAAAGTCGTCTAAGAAGCCGGAAGTCCTTCTAATGGCTGTCTGGTAGACAGCCACCAGAGGAGGACTTAACCCTGCAAGGTAATTATCGCATTTTATAAAAACTGCAATACTTGGTATTTGCAGAGTTAAGGGTGATGGGCGTTGGGAGTTATAATAATTTGTTCTAGTTCTCAATCTCTTTCTCCCATTGTTGCTGCAGTGTTGCCATTATAATGGTTCTATAGAATGGCTATAGAAATAGAAAATGTGTCCATACTGACCATAATTTTATTTTCCTGTTTATATTCAGCATTATGGAATGTTGTAAGAGCTGGGAATATAGATTAAAGGATTATATCTTATTTAATGACACTGTTCAGTTGGGTTGAGAATGAGTGGATGATTAGTGTGGAGTGTGCGTGCTTATGTGTGTACGTGCGTAAGTGCGTGTATGTCTATATACTCATTATGTAATGTACTTGTATGGAAAATTATCTAAATATATATGCGTTGCATAAATGTATAGGAAAGTTACATTATAGGGATATATTTAGAATCCCATTAAAATGTGGTAAAATTGCCAGTATTTTGTCTTTTCATTTTCTATATGTAGCCTCAAATATATCAAAGTTTGAAATTGCTAACTGTGTCCTAAATGAATATTGTAGCCTTGTTAATTTAAAGACCAGCTAATGTCTGAAGAAACCTAATTTTGGCTCTGTATCTAAGACTTGCGAGTGTACATTTCTTAATATAGTTTGTCTCGACTGTCCTGCTGTTATTTGCTCCTAAAGTTCATTTTTTTCCCTCTAGTTAATAATGAAGTTTGTTTTTCTAGAAATGTTATCCTAATAGCTTTTTAAGAAAAACCCACTACAGCAATCCATTTCTAGACACTGTTTAAATGGGAACCACAAATGTTCCCCATTTAATGTTTACAATTGTAGTATCATTTAACAGACTTTCTTTGCGCTTGTAGTTTAAAGATTCTCTGTGGAAAAGACTTAATAGATTGTGGGTATACATTCTTCAATATGTGTGTGTGTGTGTATATATATATATATATGTTTTTCTTTTGCTGTAGTTCATTGAATCCAAGTCCAACATCACCGCTCACATGTCCAATGTTTTCGGCACCGTCGAGCCCAATGCCTACATCGTCCACATCCAATGACTCCTCTCCGACAAGGTGAGTTTGGCATTATGGTTTAAATAGATTTAAGATTGGCGTTCATTTTAACCCTGTAAGTGCCAATGACATGCCAGGCGTGTGGTTATATAGAGGAATTGGCATAAGAATAAAAAAACAAGATTGTACCAGATTGTTGCGTCCTATTGGTGTCTGTTTTTAAATCGGTTATTAACAAAAATGTGAAATATTGAAGGTTTTCAGTCAGGCCGCTAAATGTATCTAGACATCTAGATGCTGATTTGGTGTATTGGTTGCCAAATATCTGTTTAGTGAATAAAGCTCTATGTACGAGTGCTTTGTTCTTAGAATAAAAATCTCAGTTTTATAACATTCCACGTACCCAACGTGTTCTTTAAGCACACCAGTCATTGACCTTGCTCAGCAATGCAAGGAAGTGCTTGATCTTTTGATGGCACTTAAGTGCTCATACGGATGGGGATTATAGAGGATCCCAGTTGCCATTTACATGAAATCCTGCAAGGCTTAGCCATTTGGCTGGCTGAGCATCATGAAAGTGACATTCCACAGCTGCTGCTCGCAGCAACATTGCTTACCCCACCTTCAGACTGCTCCCCTACAAGTATATTGTGAATGGGGTTTTGGAGAACAACCAAATGAAAGGGATTTAGTTATTCACACTGTGAAAGCATGGACCTGGTTCCAAATTGTTTTATTTAAAGCAGGTGTATTCCTTTATTATGTATACAGTAAATTTTCTGTATGATTAGGGACAGATGCTTAGTTGTTTTTTTTTTGTTTTTTTTCGGGAGCCAGCTGCATGCCTAGTACGTTGCTGTAAGTCCCCCCCTCTTGCACACCCATAACAGGCATAAATTGTACAGTTAAATTACAAGCACTGGAGGGGTAAAGAGAGAACGGAGAGCTCTGGAATGTGTGTTTGGCAGCTTGCCACTGTTACAGGCCAAAACAAATGAGTGAAGTATTAGAACTGGTTCATGTCCTTAAAATCTCAGTGGAGCTTTGAAGGCTATTACAGTGGCTAGAATATCCCAGCCCTGACATCACCTCCTACGGCACTTGGATGTGCCAGCAGCTCAGTAACATTAACCACAATACAGACAGTCATTTAATGCCTTTCCACAGACACACAGCTGGTACACTTGTTTGTTATGGCATTAAACTGCCAAGGTGTGGTGTTCTCAGTTCTTTAAGCTTTGAATCCTCATAAGTTTCTCAAGACTTTGTCGCCTGACATTAATTTCTCTTCAAAACGTGTGTCATGCTGAGCAAACACTATTGGAATAATGTAGACTGCTATACATTTTATTCCATTTTATTTACCGGTGGGCGGTAATTTTCTGATTTTATTATGCGTAATATGAGCTGATACTGTGAATGCGCACTTGCAGGACTTCTCACGAGCAGCTCCTGTCCTTTGAAACAGCATGCCTACCCCAATCAGAACGTCTTCTATCATTTAGAACTCCTTCAAAACCCATCTTTTCAGAAAAGCTTATGGCCTCCCACAGTTACTTCTATTTTACAAATCTGTCTCTTGCTCTTTCTTATAAGGGCCACACTCCACTCTCACCTCCAGTTCTTTTACTTTCCCACCTTGTTTGCTGTCCATCTTGATGCCCTATTGTGTTTTTATACCCCACCTCCTCTAGACCGTAAGCTCGTTCGATTAGGGTCCTCATCAACCTATTGTTCCTGTAACATTTTGTAATGATCTAATTAATTTATGGTAAAATTTCTCCCTTTTTGTAATATTGTAAAGTGCTGTGGAAACCGTTTGCGCTATTTAAGTACAAGTAATAATAATAACTGATGGTTAAAAAAACATTAGCCTAGCAGCACATTAGTGTGTGACAACCTATTGTACTTATTAAACTTAGAAGAGCATTCCAGACCCATATGTCCAATATAGATCACTCTCTTCAATTTTCACTAAAATATAGCATCCTTGTTGAACAGACATGTAAGGATGAGCGTAGGTTCTTGAAGGAAGTAGTGTGTATGAATATATCATGTTATAATAGTGGGCTGTCCTGATACAGCGATCTGGAGAGTTAAAGTGGTTTATTACTTAAAGGACCACTATAGTGCCAGAAAAATAAACTTGTTTTCCTGTCACTATGTAGTCCTTGGGTCCCCTCCCCTCTCATGGCCCCCTCCCACTGGTCTGAAGGGGTTAAAACCAGTTTACCAGTTTAAGCCACCTTCTTTCTTTACAAATGGCTGGTAGATGGAACCAAGCAAATTTATGGTTCTGGGGTCTAGGCGTTCATCTAAAGTCACCTTGTGGTTAATCCTGCTCTGCTTATTTGGGCGCTGTAGTTAAGGAGAAATATTACTAGTGACATGATTACTCCTTTGATGTCCTTTTGAGTCTAGAGGTTATACTATTTTGTATGCCTTACAGAAGTACTTTTAGGGCAGTTTTTGTTATCCATGATTTTTTTTTTTTTTTGCGATCGGGAGCGGCAAACTATGATTTTCCAAATGTGTTATTTTTTCCACGGATTCAGTCTGGATTGTATTAGCAACTTTTTTTTTTATCTCTGTTTTATCTGTGATTAATTTGCGCATATTCAAGACCATCCACTCTTTGATATCACTGATGAATTAAATGAGGACTGGGTTTTTTTGGGGGGGGGGCAGTTATACATTTGTCTGTAATATGCATGAAACTGCCAACCTCTCATTTTGATAGGGTCTGCTCTTTGTTACGTTTTGTTTTTTTGTGGGGGGGTTTTTTGTGTGTGTGGTGTTATTTTGCTTTTCCTTCTTTTCATATTTGCAAGAGACAGAAAGCGTAACTATATTATAAAAATACATAGCTATCAAACAAACCATTACATTACAGACACTTTTATACTAACATAGGACTTGGTGTTAGAGAATCTTTAACATCCTTATGAAATCAATCAAAGATACCATCAAATAGATCGACAAACATGTAACCCTATGTACTCTCTGATTACCTTTCTTCACCCATTTCCCTGAGTATATTATTCCAGAGAGAATATGGAGTGTTATCATTGTTGGCTTATAACATAATGCCTCTTTCCATTCTCTCTTAACCATTGGCCAATTAATTCAATTTGATGATTTCCAATTTTTTACTATATACAGTTTTGCTGCTGTCATTAAATGCACAAATATTTTTTTCTCAACTTGGTTCAGCCCTTCTAAAGACATATGTAGAAGTGCTCTAAGCATAAGGTCGAATTTACATCCTAACCATTTTGAAAATAATTTCTCAGCTTTGGGCCAGGTTGAGTTTAAAAGAGAGCAACTCCATCATAAATGCATCTAATCCCCCCTTGATCTGTTGCATATCCAGCATCTATCGGTATTATTTGTATACATTTTAGTGCTACTGGCAAGGACTAAATGCCACCTATTCATCACCTTAAATTGTAATTCATTAAGATTTAAACAGTGATTAGCACGACACGATACTTTCAGAGAGTAATTCCAATCTGATTGTAAAATGGGCAATTGATGTTCATGTTCCCATTTTTTAATTGCCACTGGGACGTGATCTATCCTTAATGTTTTTATCAGATGGTGACACTTTGTCAACAGTTTTTTTTTGTAATCCTTCTGCTGAATCATATTATTCAGAAGCTGGCTGGGTGTTCCCATGTCACTTCTATCAAGGTATTTATTAAGAATGCCTTTTACTCTTAAAACATTTAAACGTTTTGATTTGGTGTAGTCTATATTCTGTTTGTAAGTTCGTCAGTGACTTTATTTCATTGCCTAGTAACAAATCTTTGATATATGATATCCCATTTTTTTGCCCATAAAGAGAGATCTAAATCTTCAGTTAAGTAAGTAATAAAAACTAGGGGTAAAGATGATAGAATTTTATTTTGTAGACCTAGTTTTTTTTTTTGGTCATTTTTCCATTGCTCTCATAAATTTGACAAAGAGCTAGGCTTCCATCTAGTCTTAATGCCGTTCCATTTTTATTAGGTGGATTCCAGAAAACCCAAGAAAGTTCTTTATCTATATTCACTGCATCTTGTTCCAAAGAGGACCAACCTTCCTTTGGGCTATTCGTGTTTTGTGTAATTATTGCATGCATTAATATAGCTGCTTGAGCGTGGTCTTTTTATTAAAGGAATCCCTAGGTCTCCTTTCTCGTTTTATAAGGTTTTTAGGCCCAGTCTAGATTTCTTACCCAACCATATAAAACGGTTAATGGCTGATTGTATGTGATCCAACCAGGGTGCTTGAACCATTACAGGAAGCATTCTAAAGATATATAAATCCTTTGGAAGTACATGTGACTTTATTAGATTTATTCTGCCCCACCATAATATCTCTAGTCCATTCCATTTATTTATGAATCTGTTAATCTGTCTGATCAAAGGTAATAAATTAATCTCCATCCAATTAGTAGGAGTTATAGAAATACAAAATTGATAAATGGTAAAGCTTAATAAAAACAGAGTAAAAGGTGATACAATCACCTTGTGTATCACTCCAAACCCATAGAAAACAGTGAAAAAAATACAATCAAAAATGATGAGAGCGCACTATAAATGAAATGTTACCACAAATGGCACATACGGTAGATGGATCTAAAAACAAAAAAGAACATTTACTTAGGGCAATATAGTAAAAACTAGATAATTGATAAAATCAGTATTGGATCCACTCACATGATTCTGAGCCACTCCACAAGCTGACTCAAACTAAAAGCTCAATTGCAGAAGAAATGGTGGCCACCCCGTAAGGATCTGGATGTTAAGGTTAACCGCTTTGCCTTTTATCCATACAGCACCGTAAAGGAACTCCAAAACACTGGATATAGGTGTATAAAAACACCACTTGCTTTATTGAGAACAAACAGAAAAAATGTCTTACAAATATAGATTAAAAGTTGCTCCACCTCCACCGAACGCGTTTCGGCTGGTATGCCTTTATCAAAAGGGTGCTGGAACCAGATTAGAGGAAGCGTTCTAAAGAGATATAAAAACTTTGGAAGTAACTGTGACTTTATTAGATTTATTCTGCCCCACCATGATATCTCTAGTCCTTTCCATTTCTCTTAAGAATCTATTAATCAGTCTGATCAAAGGTAATAAATTTAATCTCCATCCAATTAGTTGGAGTTATAGAAATATTTACACCCAAATAAGATAAGTAACGTTCTGCTCATGTGAAGCCATACAATCAGTCTAATTGCCTAATTTCTTTGGCTTTCAGATTTCTTGCCATTGCTACAGTTTTCCCCAGGTTCAACTAATAATTTGATACTCTACTATACATTTCTATTATTTTCATAATTTCTTGTAATTAATTAAAGGGATCTTCAACTATAAGTAAAGTATCATCAGCGTAGAGTTACATTTTTTGCTGGTTTGAGTCTATATCCTTTAAAGTAAAGCGGGCATCCCTACCTGGTCCCGTTTGTGAGCCCAAACCATTCTGAGTTCACTCCCGAGCCTATAACTCATGAATGAGGGCCATTATCGCTTATTAGATTGTTCCCTGTATTCCATATGCCTTAAGGGCCTCACTCTTAAAATCTCAGCTGACCTTGTCAAAGGCCTTTTCAGCATCAAGTGACAGTGTCATCTGGGATATCTGTCTCCTATCGGCATCTTTGTATAGGTTTGATGAAGGTCTCCCAGACATAAAGCCTACCTGATCTATAGCTAGGTAGGTCTGCAGGATTTTTTCAAAATTTCAATATAGGGATGATATTTCCTTTTAGCATTTCCTCCAGAAATTCACCTCTCTCTGCTATCTCATTAAACATCTCCACTATGTGGGTAGCCATTTCGTTTTTGGAAGTTTTATTTTAAAAAACAAAACATCAAAGCCATCAGGGCCTGGTGATTTTTTTTCATTTTTTATTTTAAGCCTGTCAATTATTTTGGCTACGCGCCGAATAGTTTATTAATCTCCTCTAAAACCTCTGTTGTTGGCTTAAACTTTGTCCCTAAAATACTCAGTAATTTCTGTGCAACTGGTCCTGCTCTTTGTTACATGTTGAACAACATAGGTTATCCTGTTTGACTTTTTTGGTTGGTCGTTTTACAAGGACATTGCACCAATGATAAGTAATTTAGAGCTCACCTGAGCATCAGCAAGTCTGGGTAACATCCTTCAGTCAATTTATTATCATTGTGTGGTTGAGTATGTGTAATGTGACATGTAAGTCACATAGCTGCCAACATTTTAAATGGAGTGAATATGTAGACCAAAACCTTGACACTGCACACTGATGCTGGTGATGCGATAATGGCAAAGTCAAGATCCTCAAAGAATGCATCAAAGTTGAGGTGCACTTGGAGAAAGATTCGGATCATTCATGTTGTCCAGCTTTAGCTACAGAAAGAAACAAAACCGTTTTCCCTTCCCGTTTCATCTGTAAGAAATGTTCTTTAATTATTTGAAAAGCTAAACATGGCAATGAATTTCAACTCAAAGGTACAAAATTAAAAAGTATATAATTCTTCTGAAATTCCAAAGGCCGTAATCCACGCAATCATTGTGTCTAAATTATCTACATTACCATTCACATTTTGCACGAGGCTGCTGTATTCAGACCTTTATTTCAGCTAAAATAATATTATGTTCAGTATATGTATGCCCTAGAGATTTAGCACTTTTTAAACTGGAGCTTAATTTGCCTTTACTTAATTACCAAATCTGTTTTTTGGGGGGTTTTTTGTGTGTGTTTTTTTTTTTTTTTTCTTTTATATCCAAATTTTCGCGTTAAGTTGCAAATCATTTTGGCCTTTACTGCATGATTGTCATGTCTATTATCATGAAAACATTTTGTAGTGTTGTGCACACAATTAAAAATTGTTAAGGGAAAGTAGCTCTGTCATTTATTTCATAGAGTTTGAGTAAGTTTGGCGGTTTACAAAAAGCAGAAGCACAAGAGGAAATATTAAATTTCTCTTTACTGTAGTAAATTACATAACTTGAGGTAATCAGATTTACTTGGGTTCAACAACTAATTCACAATTACAGTGCCTGCCGTGTCTGAATTTATGTTTTTCAGCACAAGCTGCCAAGGGTGGCATATTTAAATGGAGTGGATAGCGATGGCAACAGAATAATTTATTTCGTACTAACTAAAGACATCAGAGTTATTCACTAAAGTGAGAATTCAAAGTTATTTTCAAATTTAAATGAAAACTATAGGGCCAGGAACACAAATATGTATGCTATCCCTATAATGTTAAAAACACCATCTAGTCCCCTGCCCCCAGGGGCGTACCTAGGGCATTTGGCACCCCCTCCATCCCCCCACTTTAAAATATAAAAAACACCCGCAATATTTTCAATGTTTAATGTTTTCATTTTTTAAAAAAGCACAAATGTGTATATTTTGAAAAAACCCTGCCCTGCCCCCTTCTATAAAACCCCTGCACAAATCCCATGCTCAGCCCCTTTTAAACAAAATCCCTGTCCCCCTTTTACAAACCCCTGCACCCCCTTCCATAAAACTCCTGCAACCCCCCTTTCCCAAAAAACAGCCTTTCCCTCTTAAGCCCCTGCTCAGCTCCTTACAATAGAATTAATTTTTTACACAATATTAGCAACATCCTTCAGAGTCCAGTCCCAGGCACATAGTCCCTCGTACACAGTCACAAACACAGTTACAGGCAGACCGTGGCACATACAATTACAGGCAGACAGTCACACATACAATTACAGGCAGATAGTCACACACACACACTTACAGGCAGCATTTCCCAATCACAGACAGTCAGATACACACTCTCTCACAGGCACACTGTCACACACAGTCACGGGCAAACAATCACACGCAGACAGTCAACACACACACACACACACTCTCTCTCACAGTCAGCTTGGGGTGGATTAACTGAAGTCCCTGGAGTCTGTTAGTTGGGGAAGCAGGTACACCATCCTGTTTCCCCTCGATGTGCAGCAGTAACAGCAACTGTCTTTAGCTCCACCCTGTTGCTGGTTTAGCTCCACCCCCACAATCGATTAGCTCCGCACCCGTTTTTCTTAGATGCCGTCTGGTTTTGAAGTTGTCTGGCTGCCTGTGTGTGAGTTGTGCGGCTGCCATTGCAACCTGTCCCTGCCTCACACATCCAGTGGAGGTATCCCTAGGCGTTAATGTAAACGCTGCCTTTTCTCTTCTGAAAAGACAGTTTACTGCAAACAGTAGGGAATAATTATACTCACCAGAACAATTACAGTAAGCTGTAGTTGTTCTGGTGACTATAGTGTCTCTTTAAAGGGAAACTCCAATGCCAGGAAAATAATCAGTTTTCCTGGCACTGCAGGTCCCCTCTCCCTCCCACCCCCAATCCCCAGTTGCTGAAGGGGTGAAAACCCCTTCAGTAACTTACCAGAGGCAGCGACGATGTCCCACGTCGCTGCTTCTTCCTCCTCCACCGCTCCTCCCAGTGATTGCGTCGGCCAGTGGGCAAGACTGATCCCGCCCACCGGCCAAGGAGACCTAATGTGCATGCTTTCCTATGGGGAAATGAGCGACGCTGAAACCTGTGCTAGGGACAAGGAAGTGCCCTCTAGTGGCTGTCTAGTAGATAGCCACTAGAGGTGGAGTTAACCCTGCAAGGTAATTATTGTAGTTTATAAAAAACTGCAATAATTACACTTGCATGGTTAAGAGTAGTGGGAGTTGGCACCCAGACCACTCCAATGGACAGAAGTGGTCTGAGTGCCTGGAGTGTCCCTTTAAGGATAAAATAGCACAAATGCAAAGTCTGCTTTTAGTTCAGTAACTCAAGCTTTAAATTTGAAATGTACTTTGACTTCTCACGTTTGTAAATAATCCTGATTGATATTGTAAAAGATGTGCAAGAGTGACAGATGTTCATTCAGTTTGGTCAATGAATCGTGACTCTTGCCTTCGGAGAATGTTCTACCACCTTTGGCTGCAGAGGCCTCCCATACCATTACCACCAGATAATGGTATAGAAAGACCTACTTTTGATTATTCTTGCATAGCATGTGTAATATCTGTTGCTTATTCACTGATTTTGTGGCTATTTTGATTTAGGGATTTGAATTAAATGGACTCACTTTGTCTTTTATCTCGCCTCAATGCTTTCGTGTGTTGCCTAGCAAATGCCGGGTATACATTTCATTTCTTTGGTCTTTATGACTGTTACCCTATGTAACTTAGCATGCATCTATTCTTTGACTTTAATGCCACATTATATTATGGGAGCTGTGTTACATGGCAACCTATCCTGTTTCCCCCCCTCCCCCCCACACATGTTATAAATAATTAAGGCCGCAATACCAACATTTATTTTCTAAAATAAAACTTTTGAGGGATCTGCCATACGTGTGATGCCAGTGAATTCTCTCCTAAATACTTTTTAAAAAAACACTGTAGTGCTAGGAATACATATCTGTATACCTAATGCTACAGTCCTGATGTGGCTGTTTAGTTCATGGCACCCCCAGGATTAAAAGAAAAACAATATAACTTAAAATTAAAAAAGATTATCCTTCAGTGCTTCCGTGACCACCTCCTTGAGTGACTTGCCTCCAGGATGATGGTCCAATTCAATGCTCCTTGTAGAGGAGCATTAGGGACCTTAGGTGCATTTGCAGTGCTTGCCACTGAATCCAATGATTCTCTATGGCAAACCATGATGGGACTGCGCATGCCCGGGTGACGTCACAGTATGTTACAGTATGCAGCCAGGAAGCAAGATTCACAGCTCTCATATCTAGAGGGCTTGGAGGTGTGGCTTGAAGCCATGTTTCCATGCCTTTTAATTAGTAAAATAAAGGGTTTTGTGGGGTGGATGGGCAGATTTGCAGGCACCATCATGACACTGTGTAATATGTCATGTGTTTTTGTTGATCTGAGGTTGCATTTACCTAATTTTAATGCCTGCTAAAGAACATACAGTGGTCCTCCTTTTACGACCTACCTATTTTATGTCGGCTCGCATTTACGAACAGCTCTCCGGTGTGGGAGTAAGTGCGAGCCGTCGTGTGGATTAGAGGGATTCCCTGCTTTGCTGCGTTAGTCTATGTTAGGGGACATTCCGGGGTACAGTGAGCGTCGGACAGACTGTACATACACTAAACATCAGTTGCTTATAATCTGTGTGTGTGTGTGTGTCAGAGAATGTGTAGTTTGTGTGTTGGTCAGTGTGCTTGTGTGTGGGCCAGTGTGTGTCTGAATGTGCTTGTGTATTGGTCTGTGCATCTGTCTGTGTGCTTGTGTGTTTGTGTATGGGCAGTGTGTTCACAGCCACATACAGATAGCGCACTTATCACATTCAGCCATCACACACTACTCAAAACAGCTCACACACACACCAAACTTGCATCAAGTGGTTAGTACCCTCTGCATGCAAATCACACACAGCTAACACACACTGCACACTTACATGACACATAGCCAGCACTCACCGCACGCTATGAACTAGAAGAAGGCTATGGAAGCATCCACTTCAAGAATCAGAAGTGGCAGAACTGGCAAAATAGCTATGTTGTGTCCAGGGCCGGCGCGTCCATAAGGCGGCACAGGCGGCCGCCTTAGGGCGCACCGGCTCTGGGGGCGCAAAATTCCAGTGACCGGCAGGAGGGAAGTGCTCCCTCCTGCCAGGTCACCACCTGGATTCCCGGCGCGGCGTGCGGATGAATTGGATGCCGAGGGAGCTCTGATCTCTCTGATGTGCTCCCTCGCAGGCTGTTTACTGATGACGTCATATTCCCGCTCCCGCGGCAGCAGTAAGCAGCCTGCGAGGGAGCAGATCAGAGAGATCAGAGCTCCCTCGCCACCTCGGCATCCAATTCAGCCGCACGCCTCCCAGCAGCCCCACTGGACCACCAATGAGAGGCCCATGCCAGCTCTCCAGGTAGGGAGGCTGGGTGGGAAATTTAAATTTAATTTAGATTATTAATGTGTGTGTGTGTGTGCATGTGAGTATTTGTGTCTGTGAGTTTGTATGGTTCTGTCAGTGTGTGTGAGTGAGTGTGTCTGTCAGTGTGTGAGTATGTGTGTCTGTCAGTGTGTGAGTATGTGTGTCTGTCAGTGTGTGTGTGAGTGTGTGTCTGTCGGTGTGTGTGTGAGTATGTGTGTCTGTCGGTGTGAGTGAGTGTGTCTGTCAGTGTGTGTGTATGTGTGTCTGTCAGTGTGTGTGAGTGAGTGTGTCTGTCAGTGTGTGTGTATGTGTCTGTCAGTGTGTGTGTATGTGTGTCTGTCAGTGTGTGTGAGTGAGTGTGTCTGTCAGTGTGTGTGTGTATGTGTGTCTGTCAGTGTGTGTGTGTATGTGTGTCTGTCAGTGTGTGTGTGTATGTGTGTCTGTCAGTGTGTGTGTGTATGTGTGTCTGTCAGTGTGTGTGTGTATGTGTGTGTGTCAGTGTGTGTGTGTATGTGTGTGTGTGTCAGTGTGTGAGTGTGTCTGTCAGTGTGTGCGAGTGTGTCTGTCAGTGTGTGCATGTGAGTACGTGTCTGTGTGCATGTGAGTACGTGTCTGTCAGTGTCTGTGAGTTTGTGTGTGTGTGTGTGTGTGTGTGTCAGTGTGTGTGTCAATGAGTCTGTCAGTGTTTGTGTGCCTGTCAGTGTGCGTGTGAGTGTCTGTCAATGAATGAGTGTGTCAGATAAGTGAGTCTGGCTGTCAGAGATGTCTGTGTATTTGTCACTGAGTGTGTGTGACTGTCAGTGTTTATACACCCCTGACTGTAGCGTGGCCAAGCGGAGTGTACCGTGGTACAGGAACTTCGCTCCGCTCAGCCACGCTACAAGAAAGGTAGGAGGCACACCAGGAAGGGGAGGGGACCACTATGGGGGTGGGTGGCGCACCAAGGGACAGTGTCTGTAAGAGATACCCTAAGGAGAGATACCCTAAGGTACAGGAAAAGGAGGGAGGGGGAGAGGAACACTAAGCGACAGGGAACAGAGGTGGGAGGGGAGAGGAACACTAAGGGACAGGGAAAGGAGGGGGGAAGGGAAAGGAACACTGAGGAACAGGAAAAGGAGGAGAGAGGGGAGAGGTACAGTAAGGGTCAGAGAAGGGAGGGGACCATTAAGGGACAGGGAGAGGGGCTGGATGTGAAAGAAACACACACCGGGGCTTGAGAAGGAAAGAGACACAAAGGGGCTGGGAGAAAAGGAGTCACACAAAGGGGCTGGGAGGAGTAAGACACAAAATGTGGGAGGATGTAAGAGTCATACAAAGAGGAGAGATAGGAGACACACAAAGGCAAAGGGAGTCAGATATTTAAAAGACGGGATAAGAAACACAAAAGGGAGGTTAAGAGGCACATGGGTGAAGATGTTTTTGGGGGGGTGGAAAAATGCATCTTCGCCTATGTACCCAAAATTCTTTGCACCGGCCCTGGTTGTGACTATAGTAGAGTTAAAGACTGTTTCCACATTTGCATTTTTATTTTATTTTTTGCATCCATTTCTCAAATTTATTTTGTGAAAATTAAGAGTTCAGGTCAATGTCTAAGGCCATTGGCAGTGGTCCCAATCTTTTTAATTCAAATTGTTTTGAGTCAGGACAAGTTGATTGCTCTACTACTTTAATCCCTTGAACAAGTAGTTTTATTTTATTTTTATTTTTTTAATTCTACACCCCTGCATTACATAACATTAAAAAATAGCATCGGGAAACCGTTTCCTGGAGCAAGTGGGATGCGCACGTCTATGGGTGTATAAGACCTGAACTTGTGCTGCATATGTTTTAAACCGCCATCATGGAAGACAAAGTATTATTATTTTTTTATTTTTTTTTTGCATGCTTCTAAGAAACAGATAAAAAAAAAAATTGTGTTGCAAGTTCAATACATCCTGTATATGAATCAACAAGATATTCCTATGTTGCAGCAAGCGTCTGACTGGGTCGATGACCTCACACTGTACAGTCCTGATTTTGACAATTTTTAGAACACAGAACATCCTGCCCTGGACCCTAAACAAATCTTTTTGTCATAATGACATTTTACCATTACAAAATGCTCTTCTGAGGAATGTAATGTATAAAAGCGTTAAATTGCATTTTTATCTGTAGGTCTTTTTCCCCCTGGTTTCAATTAACATTTCTGTAGATTTTTATTTCTGTTTTGGGCTTGATCCAATAAAACTGACCTTGGAAATTGTTTTATTTTTTCTGCCTACATGTAGAAAAAGACATAAGATAGCTTGATTTTTTTCAAGGGACACTCCTGACTCCTAAAGCACTTTAGCTTGCTGAAAAGCTATATGTGTCAAGAGTTTGTATTCTATGTTTCATTTTGCATAAAGTTCAGATTTCCATAAGAATTAACACTTTTATAAATGATGCTGCTTACACCCCCCTGGCTTTTCAAGCAGACAACATGCCTTGTTACTTCCTGGTTTCTTTAGCTTATGTGTACCTTGCAAATACTTCTCATTGAGCTGCATTAGGAAGTATGTTATTGGACAGCCAGAGAGAGTCTGGGCGGGCTTAGAAGAGGAGGGCTTGCAAAGGCAGCAGATGAGATCTGCAGGTTTTGCAAGCTGTTTTTAGATATAATTCCACTAAAAAATTGCATAATTAAATGCTTGCAAGTTTTCATCTGGGTTATATCTATTAAATATTATTTTTTTTTTTATTATTTATTTTGTATGTGGGTTGTGGATTAGGATTGCAAATCTGTTATCCCAATGTTATAGTGTCTCTTTCCTTATTTGTGTTGAGGTCACAAATTGGCTTAAAAAAAAAAAAAAAGTGTCAGTGCTGATTACAGTATTAAAGGACCACTCTAGGCACCCAGACCACTTCAGCTTAATGAAGTGGTCTGGGTGCCAGGTCCTTCTAGGCTTAACCCATTTTTTCATAATTATAGCAGTTTCAGAGAAACTGCTATAATTATGAATGGGTTAAGCCTTCCCCCTAATACTCTAGTGGCTGTCTCATTGACAGCCACTAGAGGCGCTTGCGTGCTTCTCACTGTGATTTTCACAGTGAGAGCACGCAAGCGTCCATAGGAAAGCATTGTAAATGCTTTCCTACGCGACGGGCTGAATGCGCGCGCAGCGCTTGCCGCGCGTGCGCATTCAGCCCAGGAGGAGGAACGGAGGAGGAGAGGAAGCAGTGAGCTCCCCGCCCAGCGCTGGAAAAGGTAAGTTTTTAACCCTTTCCTCCTTCCAGAGCCGGGCGGGAGGGGGTCCCTGAGGGTGGGGGCACCCTCAGGGCACTATAGTGCCAGGAAAACGAGTATGTTTTCCTGGCACTATAGTGGTCCTTTAATCCAGTGATCAGTTTTATTAGGGTGATTAGTACCTTGGTACTGCTACTACTTTTTTGTTTTTGCGTTTTTTTGAGAGGGAGTGGGATGGAGAGGGAGGGTTGAGGGGGGTCAAATCGCAGCAGTTGTAAAAAAATTTTTTTTTTTTTTTTTTTTTACTTTTTCTACTTTGTTTTGTAACCCTAACTTATGGCACAGTGCGTAAACATTTTGAGGTTTCCCCTAATCCCTGACTAGTTGCAGTCACAGTAGAGGCTCCTTTTCAGCTCTACGTCAGGATGAAGTGTTGGCCCTTTAGTTCACAGATATGAAAGATATATACATGCTGCATACAATGCACGACAAAACATACAGTGCCAATGTCTATAAGAGGTAGGACTGAGCACCTGGAAAAGCCAAAGTGTATTGTAGACTTCTGCAAGTATATGGGGTGGGTGAGAGAGTAGACCTGGCTGACCAATGTATACAGTCTTATCTTGTGAATGTAAAAGTAGGACCTGGTAAAAAAAAAATTGCAATATATTTAAGCCATGCTGCAATTTCCATTTCCTATGTGCTGTACAAAAAAAGCAGCCATAGGTAAGCCATACCCATTTCTTAATTATATGTTGGAACTTTTGTCCGGTATTTTATTTGCCCAGTCCTCCAATACTCTGCCTTCGGAATCAGAAGATGTCCAAAGACTTTGTGTCAAGCACTTCCCTTCCCATATCCAACTCATACCCTGTAAAAAATCATCATAGATAAATTGTTGTTTTTGTTAGAAGAATGGAGCCCAATAGGACGCCAGTTATTACTGCCCTTTCTTCCCGTCTCTACCTGCCCTCTTCATAAGACTGTTTCAGAGGCTACCATACAAAGCTGAACTTTTGAATCACTCTGAATGGGACATTTTCCGTTTGATTTTTCTGGATTTCTGACCTCTGCTTGTCCTAATTGGTCTGTTAGCTGACTCTACCGACTTATTGACTTATTTTACTGCCTACTCTGCCTGGATTCCTCTGACCTTGGCCTGTCCCTATTTATGTTAAGCCCTGCCATTATAAATTGTCTGCACCAAACAACTCAAACTACTACATTATTAATGTTGTTAAAATGGTATGCCATCATGGGGGCAATTTTCTTTCTTAGGGTGCCGTGTTCTCCAGTTGAAAATGGCATCTAATATATTTGCCCCTACGATGTACCAAAAAAAAACGTAAAAGCCAGTATGTGCTGGTACTCTTGTATACAGGAGGCAATGTGCAATTAAAATACTAAGGCTTTATTGCATAGACTCATATCAGAAAGATAAAATGTCCTGTGAAAATGGAGTTCATGTGTGTGAAAAAGCACAAATAAAAGTATAACCACTAAATGGAGCCTGCATTTCTAAATAGTGCTTATACCAAAGAACTCAAAATACACCATGTAGAATACTGTGGGTTGCCTACTTTTCAAAATGATATGCTGTAATGGTGGAAATGTTGTTACCCAGGCTGCCATACTCTCTCAAAAGCGATATAGGTCCACAAAATGACCTCATCAAATTTTTAAGTATGAACACTGAAATGCTCCGGGCTTTTGAACGACTTTGAAATCCGCCAGGAGAGTGCTTTATGGAGGGAAGGTGCCTGAGATTAAGTGGAACAAATGCTACCCGAGACCACAGGAGCTCCCGGAAGTTGTCTGGCCAAAGCACCAAATGCCCATGAACAGTTTTGGGCATAGGACCACGTGTGTGGCTGGTCTGAACTTTGACACGGTGGCGTTTCCCCTACACTGCATGGATCTGAGCGCTATTTGGAGAACCTGGGCACTCAGATCAGAGCTATTTGGGGTTATTAATATATTTGTATGATGGTTTAGGGTATTTTTATATTTTTATGTTTTTCTCTCTGTTCCTGGGAGATAAATAGCTTACCAGTCTTTAACACAATTACAGCGGATATACTCAGGCGGAGTATATGGGATCCGTTACAACTTACAATACCACATGTAACCTTTACTTTTGTACTCTTGAGACATTGCTGAACACAAATATGAGTGTTTTAGATAAGTCAAATGCATGATATGTTATCACTGAAACTGTAATTTGGTGTGAAAAAAACCAAAAACATGAACACCAACTTTGACCAGCGTTTGTGACGAGGTGACTACTAAAAAGAAAAGACTTATTCCCTTGAGAAAGGCACTAGTAGCTGTGGTTGGGGTTTTGCTCTGTACACGTGTCCAACCCTTTGAGGTAATATGCAAGTAAGCTTTTATGCCGGTTTGATTAAGGGCATATTTTATAGCCTGTCACTGGTTGTTATAGTGTTGTAACAGTGTTTGATTTGTATCTTTGTTTGATATACTTCTGTTTGTATAATAGAGAGATTTGGATTATTAACTAAGGTGTGCATCTTATTTGTATATACTAAAAAAGACTTTACATGTCCCTCGCCACTGCTTCTTCAAAATAGGATATCGTCGCTGCCTCTGGTAACTCACTGAAGGGGTTTTCACCCCTTCAGCAACCGGGGATGGGAGGTGGGAGGGAGAGGGGACCTGCAGTGCCAGGAAAACGGATTGTTTTCCTGGCAGTGGAGAGTCCCTTTAATATGAGAGAGCTGAATTATGGTTGAACAGACATATAGCGCAAATTCTAGTTTTTTTTTTTGATTAGAACTTGTACAATTGCCTCTGTCCTTAAGGGGTTAAGTAAAAATTAAACAAGTAAAAGGCTACAGTACATTTGAGCCAATGTGGTATTGATCAATGAGAAACAGAAACATTTCTTTGAAGACGTTGATAAAAAAGGAAGTACCCTCGCTGACTCAATACTTAAATGTTCACATATTTTTCCAGCATAGAGAAGTGCTGATCAATATGTACAGTGAGACATGAAAAACTATAACTTTGTGTCTCATTTATTTATTCATAATTCCTTAATTATTTAGGTTTGCATAAAAATAAAGTCCTATCTATGATCAAAGAATTAAACACATACAATTGTAAAAGTTTCACAAATATTGTTGTGCTAGATCAGTGGTAGTCAACCTTTTTTACCTACCGCCCACTAATGCATCTTTCTTGATGGAAAAATTTCCTTACCGCCCACCAGTTTTCACGCAAGTGCAGAATATTTTTTAGAAAGGAGGGTGTTTTAAAAAAAAAAATGTACGTACATTTATCTTTTTATTTCTACTTTATGCATGTTTATAATGTTTTTAACTTTGTAAAGTTTAATGTAAAAACCATAGAGTAAATTGAAATTACTTTTAACTGGTGATTAATGAGATCCTTGAGGTTGATGGTGCGAGACTAAATATTTGATATCTGGTTCGATTTTCGTAAGGAACAAACTAAGGTCTCCTCTTTCAGTGATATTCAGACTATTTCTCTGTTTGCTCATAATATGATTTCTTATCTGTGCATTAGCTCCCCTCCCCACCTTTTTTTTCTTACTTTTTTCTATTTTTTAACCTTCCTTATAGCAATGCCCAGTAGGAAGGCTGAGCTAGGTAGCCCACTTACTATTATTAGCCAACAATTCTCTCCTTTTCCTTTTCTTTCTTTCTCCTTTTTTAACAGTACTCTACTCCTTTTTCCTATTCTACAAGTACTCTGTGCCTTCTTTCTCCTTTTTACAAATACTCTGCTCTTCTTTCTTCTATTCTACAAGTATTCTGCTCACAGACACACACACACTCAAACATACACTTACAGACACACACACTCACAGACACACTCACACATACACCTACAGACACACACAGATACTCACATACACCTACAGACACATACACCTACAGACACATACACCTACAGACACATACACCTACAGACACATACACCTACAGACACATACTTACAGACACTCACACATATATATTTAGACACACACATATACTTAGACATAAAAACATATATATACTTAGACACAAACACACATACACTTACAGACACACAGACACACACATATACTTACAGACACACACACACACATACACACAAATTATTAATATTTTCAATGTCCACCCAGCCTCCCTACCTGGAGAGCTGGTGTGGGTCTGTCCCTGGGGTCCAGTGGGGCTTCACTTCGGCGGGCGGCTGTGTGCTAATCAGACGCGGCGAGGGAGCTCTAACCTCTCTGCTCCCTTGCGGGCTGTCTACTGATGCCGGGAGCCGGAAAATGACATCATATTCCGGCTCCCGCGGCATCAGCAAACATCGCCCGAGGGAGCAGAGCAGAGCAGTTAGAGCTCCCTCGCCGCGTCTGATCTTACCACTGCTGCACGCCACCCCGGGGGGGTCCAGAAGGTGGCCTGGCCTGCCCAAAAGGAGAAACCCTCTCAAAAAGAGGATTTAGCCGCCGAAATCCCTACCGCCCACTAGTGGGCGGAAGGGACCAGGTTGACGACCCATGTGCTAGATGATCGGAAAGGGTCTCCTTCCTTGTAATTAAGAATTGTTGAGACAAATAATTTTAGTTTTTGTTTTTTTCTTTTCTTCTAGTTTACCAAGGAAAGCAAAGGCCTTGTATGCATGTAAAGCTGAACATGACTCTGAGCTCTCATTCACAGCCGGAACTGTGTTTGACAATGGTGAGTTAGTTGGACTTCTATCAGTATATGATGTAACTATGTAAAACCACAAGCTGAACTTTCAAACTCTGGTTTCTATTGACTGCAGCACACATGTAGACAGTACTGATTTTGGGCCAATGTCCTGTAGTAGGCTGGTAGGATTATAGTGGGTGCTTTTCTCTTTGGCTGTGTTGTTTTCCTCACTTTTGAGCAAGCGTCAGCTCGACCTCTCTGGCAGCTCGTGCACATGGCCGGGGCTCGGCGGCCATCTTGTGTACTGTCGCCCGGGTGATGTTCCCTGCTAGGGTGGTTGATTGGGCCAAGGTTGGTGTGCTGGTTGGTACCTCTGCAGACCGGGATGACCCCCCGGTCCAGGGGGGGGGGGGATGCGGATGCGAACCACTGACCAGGAGACCCAGGAGAGCGGCCGTCCCTTCCCGGCTCAAGCCTCAACGAACTCCGAAGTTACTGTCGGTGCCGGACCGGGACCCATGCGGCATCCCCGCTTTCCCCAGTGACTGGGGGTCCTTGTGGATATCAGTGGGACCCTCCGGTCGCGGTTATCCTTCGACTTTTGGATCCTGGAGCGGGAGCTCAGACAGAACGCATCTGATCCCGTCAGCGGCCAGACCCCGCCCACTAATTTCTCTATCTAATTTATGCTTTCATCTTTTAAGTAAATCCATACCTCCTAACAGCATAGTCCAGTAAAGCATGAAGTCAATGGGCGGGGTAAAAGGGTGAGCCACTGATGCGAGTCACGTGACCAGAACTCCCAAAATGGGCGAACATGCCCAAAAAGGGGGCATGTCTGTCCAAAGAATTGGAAGGCCAGCCTGGCATCAGTGTCCCTATGTATCACAGTGTCAATGTCCCCATGTCGCCCTAGTCTCCCAGTGTCTGTGTCCCCATTTCTCCCAGTGTCCCCATGTCTCAGCGTGCCCCGTGTCACTAGGATACTAGGGGACACTGGGAGACCCGGGGACACTGGGAGAAATGGGGTCACAGACACTAGGGACACAGACATGGGGACATAGACATTTGGGGAAACTAAAACACTAGGGACACAGAGACATGGGAACACAGACACTGGGAGACACTGAGACTGTGACACTAGGGACACTGGCTGGGAGGCATGGGGACACTGAGAGACATGGGGGCACTAATGTGGACATAGACATGGGGACACAGACATTTGGGGATACTGGGAGACATGGGGACACTAGGGACACACACTGGGAGACATGGGGACACTGAGAAACTAGGGACACTGGCTGGGAGCCATGGGGACACGGAGACACTAGGGACACAATGTCCCCATGTCTCCCAGTCAGTGTCCCTAGTGTCTCCGTGTCCCAATGTGTCTACCTATGTCTCACAGAGTCCCCATGTTTCCCAGTGTCCCCAAGTGTCTCAGTGTCCCCATGTCTCCCTGTTGCCTTTCTCTCCATCCTGTAGTCTGTCTCTGCAGGCTGGGAGCTGCTGTCTGGACTTTCAGTGCTGTGTAGCTGCCCCCCTGCGGATCAGTGAGTAGAGGGAGGCAGGGAGATGCTGCAACTTCCTATCCCTGCCGCTCTCCATACACAGTGACCCCTACTGGCTGGTGCTGGTATTGCAGAGTAATCTCCGTTTATACTGAGAAAAATATTTGCATTTGTATTGCCGGTATTACTGCAATACCATCACGGCCAGGTAGCCTCAAATACCAGTCAGGTGGCAAACCTAAGAGCAGTGTGTAAAAAAACAAACATATATATATATATATATATATATATATATATATATATATATATATATATATATATATATATATATATATATATGTGTATATATATATATATTTTTTTTTATTTTTTTTTTCATGGGCCTCGGCATGTAGCTGTAGCTCCATCAGCCCCTATGTTAATCCGGCCCTGACAACTTGGTGAGAAGAATCATTACCTTCAGGCTTTTTGCTGTAAACACGGTCTTTTCAGATAAAATGCAGTGTTTACATTACATCCTAGTGATAACTTCACTGGCCAATCCTCAGATAGCTGTTGGAGATCCTTCCTGGGTCATGGCTGCCTAAAATGCATCCAAACATTCAGTGTCTCCATCCTCTGCATGTAGACACTGAACTTTCCTCATAGAGATTCATTGATTCAATTAGTCATGCTGATTCGCCAGGGCTGTGTTTGAATTGTGCTGGCTCTGCCCCTGATCTGCCTTTTTGTCAGTCTCAGCCAACCCTATGGGGAAGCATTGTGATTGGATCAGGCTGCCACTTCTGATGATGTCAGCAGGCAGTGGGCAGGTCCAAAGGAAACAGGGGCAAAGCCAGCAGCTTCAGGCTTGTATACAAGTACGATTTTACTATATTTAATGATGCATGAGGGGACCAGGGTGGCTAGATGAAGGTTTTAACCCTATAGGGTCAGGAATACATGTTTGTGTCCCTGACCCTATAGTGCTCCTTTAACCCCTTAAGGACCAAACTTCTGGAATAAAAGGGAATCATGACATGTCATGTGTCGTCCTTAAGGGGTTAAGACTATGTCCTCCTTGTTATGGTAGTTTGTCTTCTTTTAATTATAGTCGCTAATCATTTGAAAAGCTTACTCAAAAATATTAGATTGAGACCTGAGCCAGAGAATGGTCTGATGTGGTCACAAGGGTGTACAAAGTTTCCGAGCCTTGTGGCAACTGTATCGAATGACACAGATATGACACATTTTGCTAAACCAGTACTTCTAATAAATAGTTCTGGTATACAGAGAGCATGGAGAATGTACTATTGGCGTCAGTCCAGAAACAGTCAAACAAGGCCACATATACCCCTCTGGTTGGACTTCGGATGGTAGCATGGGTTAATTATACATTGATGACTCATTTTTAGTTTAAATTCCATTTTTTCCTGGGGATTTCCTGGAATCTAAGGTAGAAAGTTGTAGCACTTCAATTAAAAATTTTCTTTTTTTGTTTATTTTTAAATGTATACCAAACACTTATGTTTCGTTGCCATGAGCTTAAAAGAGACATTTAGGGAACACAATTTGTATCCCCCCACTCCCTTTGTTGTTACTATTTTTATCTGCTCTCCCCCTTCATTAAAGTCATTAAGTGGTAGTTTAGGAAGACCATTAACCTTCTGGAAATAAATACACTAAAAAGCCTGACTTTCCCAATTTTCCAGTGCTGCTGTTTTACATTATCGCTTTGTACATTAAAGAGATAATTACAGCGAGAGAGGAAAAGGTCATGGCTCCAGTAAGTGTCTAATTTCCTGCACTTGAGAAATTATCTTCATAGGCTCACACACAGAGCAGAGCAGCCAAAATAGTCCCCTCAAACTGCTAGACTGCCATTTATATCACCCCAATCCTGCCCACAGCAGTAGATTGCATTCTTCCTTCTTGTTGTTCCACCAGCCAACATATCTTGCCCCTTTTAATTATATTATAATATTTTTAATATATTGATGCATGTCCACTAACCTTTACCCTTGAATAAATGTACTTGGGATTTGTATTGAAGTAGATTTCCTTTCACTATAAGTAATCTGTGCACAGAAACCACGTTGCATTTTAATATGTTGCTGTCCATTCTAGACTGAGGATGCAAAGGGATTGTTAAAACAGAAATCAGTCTTCCCATGTTAATAAAATAAGCCACAGCTATGACCCAGATGGCTTTGTGCAGCAGATGATCTGTGCCCAATACACACGCGGTCAATCCAAATTGAATTTTAGCCTTTTTTTTTTTTTTTTTTCAGAGTTTAAAAAAAATAAAAAATTACAGAAAAATAAATTCCTTTCTTACACACATCAGTGTTATATTTATGCTCAATGGAATTACATACTTAAGTGTCTGGGTTCTCGAGACACACAAATGCGCTAAAACCAAACATAGCCGGCAGTGCCTAAACACGAAAACTTATAGCAGTATAATTATTTCTAAGTAATCATAATTCCTGTAAAGATCAACTCAGTCATGTTCATATTAAATAAGTGTAAGAGAAAACCAAATTATCTGTGATCTATTTAATTCTTCTATTTGTAAAGTGGCACCAGTTCTGGGTAGATAGATGGATAGATAGGTGTGTGTATATATTTTGACGATCTTGCGCTCTCGCTCTCTCTATATCTATATTTATATAACAAAAACCAAAAAGTCATGGTGGGGGAAAAAAACTGTGACTGAAAACCCCTTCTACCTGAAGTCTGTGGATAGTTAATACAATGTTAAACAAAAATCAGTCAAGCCATAACACTTGCTTTTCCCACAGAAATCACAAATTTGCAGTGATGCTACTACCGCAAAGGATTCTGGGTGGTTATATGCAAATTAGTTCAACAAAGAATCACAGTTTTTGCCTTATTATTCCATTTTAAACATGGATTTCATTGTATGTTTGCTGTATACAACAGCTTAAAACCACAACTCAGGAATAAAGATGCAGACAGAAATCCTTTTGTAGTAACATCACTGCAAATGTGAGATTTCTGTTGGAAAAGCAAGTTTTATTATTTGACTGGTGTTTGCAGATCTGTGTTTAACAATGTATTGACTATACATGGACTTCAAGTGGAAGGGGTATTCCCCACCCTAACTTTCTTGGTTTGTGCTCGCCAAGCCCTAATAGCAAGCCAGTAACCAACCTCATGTTGATGAGTTGCATTAACAACAAAACAGGTTGTCAACAACATTTGGAATGAGTGGTTAACTAGCTTTACATCTCTTGTTCTACACCAGACCAGTGGAGCCAGACTGCAGCCAGAGCCCATCACCATCCTCATCTGGTTTTACGTAGGCAATCTAGTATATTATTAGTATCACTAATCTCTAATTTACCTTACATTAAAGGGACACTTTAGTCCCCAGAACCACTGCAGCTTAATAAAGTGATTCTGGTTTCCATAGTCTGTCCCTGCAGGCTTTTTAATGTAAACACACACTGTGTGCAGCACTGGCGTTAGTTCAAATGGCAGATCATATGGGTGGGGCATTGTGATGTCACATGGGGGGAAAGAGGGAGGGCGGCAAACTTTTCTTTTGCTTTGGGCGGCAAAAATCCTTGCACCAGCCCTGTGTGTGTGTGTGTGTGTGTGTGTGTGTATGTATGTATGTATGTATATATATATATATATATATATGTGTGGAGGTGTAAACTTCGGAAAGTCGAAAAAGAAATTATGACTTAGTTACTCCAAGTACCATGATCACTTAAGTCAGGGGTTCTCAACGTTAGTCCTCAGGACCCCCTACCAGGCCAGGGTTTAGGGATTACCTGGGTGTGTCTAAGGTGTTTAGAAAAAGAAAAAAAAAACACCTTAGAGTCTAAGGTGTTTTTTTCCTTTTTTCTAAACACCTGAGACACACCCAGGTAATCCCCAAATCCTGGACTGGTAGGGGGTCCTGAGGACTAACGTTGAGAACACCTGACTTAAGTGATTTGAACTGGTTATGGTGCCTGTAGTCTATATGTGCAGCTTTTCACTATGAAACATTGCACTTACAGAGTTTGAACCCTTTGCTGCAGGAAGTTTAACAGCAACCACCCAGGACATACTTGAATACTAGAGAAATCTCAATGTATCCTTCCTGGTAGAATATTTTATAAATAAACTACAGAAGCGTCATTTTAGTGTCATTAACCAGAACAGAATAATTCTGTACATATTTGTATGGATAAATGTACATTCTTTGGCTGAAAGCAGCTAGCTAGTAGAGACCCGGTGCCTGGTGACGACTCAGGTAAGAGCGCAGGCAGTTGTGAAATGGTTTGCCCGATTACCGAGGAAAAATGCCGGGTATTGCAACCATCATAACCAACTTGAAAAATAGAACCTTGCCTTTCAGCTTACAATATAGAGTTGTGGGAAGAAAACACACTTTAAAGTAAGAGAAATGTATCCATTATTGTGCCAGCATACTGCTTAGTACCACAGACCAGAGACACAGAGTTGGATTGATAAGAAGAAATAAGCCTGGAAAACCCTATGTCAAGTGGACCTGCAAAAAATGTACAGTATAGTTGAAAATAGTGTTTATTGGAGAAGAGAATTGACTTTTGTTGATGCCAAACTTTATGGACTCTTCCATTGTATTAGCCTCTACCACAGTTCCCAATGTCCTTTTTAAATGCATCTTCAGCTGTGTCTGTAAAAATGAGGAACCTAATGTTTTACATATGACCTCTTGTCTTCTGTCATATAGTTCATCCGTCACAGGAGCCTGGATGGTTAGAAGGGACTCTCAATGGGAAGACTGGACTAATTCCTGAAAATTATGTGGAATTCCTATAGCTTTATGTCCTGACAGCAATGCAACGCTTTACATGGTATCCATGACAACTGCTGACAGCATTCAAGATCATCTCTTTGCCAACATGAAATACAGGGCGAAGGACTTCTCAGCTGTTGCATTGAATATTTGTTTTAATAGTAAAGAATGTCTTTGAAATAATTTGTGTGGTATTAAAATAGATTGAGATGCAAGTGCTTATATTTTATTTTTATTTTTTTTAAGAAAAAAATATTTTAAGGGACCATTTTATTCTGTATTGTTTTATTTTTATTCATGTTTTCATGAAATGCATTTCACTGTAATTTGTAACCACTAATATATTTTTTATTGTATTTTTTATTTTTATTTTTTGGACTAAATAAGTTTATCAGAGTTGTGCAGGCTGTGTCAGGCAGTAGAACTGGACTGAAGATTTTTTTTGTTATTCTTTATATTTCTTTCTTAAACTTTTTATTATGAAAATCGACATGCAAACTAAAAGCAGATTTTGCCATATGCCAAATGAAATCAGAAATTTCAAGCCCACACCTTTTAGAATGGTAATTTTTGCTTTCTGTATATTTTATCCTTTGTTATCCACTGTGCTTTAGTGTAAAGTAAGGTAGCCAGCATGTAGCTTCCCAGATTTGTGAAAATAGACAGAATGATTAAAATATACCTGTTGCAGAGAGATTTAGCTTTCCTTTTCTGCAGAAATGATCTACATAGAAACTAAAAAAAAAAGTGCATCTGGATGCTTTGAAAGTTATCTCTGGTCCTATTATATAATTATATATAATTTCTTTTTGTTTGTTTTGTTGTTTTAAACCAAATATGGTTCAAAAAAACATTACGCTATACATATCAGTTATGATAAACACTATGCAGTAAAAATGTAGTGTTTCTGTAACTTCTCCAGCATAAACCCTATATTTTTTTTTTTACATTTTATTTTACGCTTTGACTACCTTCTTTACAACACACAAAATACATTTTGTGTGTGTGTTTTAATTAGTTCACGTATGTTTAAGTGGTCCTCTGAATATTAAAATAATAAATGGATGTTTTTATGTGGATAGATAATAATATATGACTCAAACATGGTTTGTTTGTGTTCAATTTGACCACTATGCAAGTTCCATAATTGCACCTAAAGGGGGCAGCAGCGTAGGGGATTTATATTCCTTTTGTTATATCACAGGGTGTTTTCATTTTAGTTTTGATTCATTTTGGTTTGACCACTCTGGAAAAAAAATACTCACACTCCTTTTTCTGAACTTGTATGGTCAATGAGTTCCATACGATGCAGACGAAATCAATGATTATATAGATTTAATGGACCACACCACAGTATTGATTCAGTCCTCTATTTAAAATAAATTTTAAAAAATGCAGTCCTTTTGTGTGGTACATTAACCTATATAAATTAACCCCAAACCTGCATATTTTTCATTTTTTTTTTTTTTTTTTGGGGGGGGGGTTTTTTAAGCTACATGCTGCACAGAATACAACTCCTAATGTTTAATTCTTTAATGTTTCCTTTTCGTTAAATGTTTTCTCATGCTTTTTGTTTCTGGTCATCTTTTATTCTTTGTTCTTTTCTTTTCACTCGTTTTTTTTAATTTTAATTTTTTTTTTTATACAAAAAAAACTTACTTGAGTTAATAAATTGCTGTATTATTATTTTATTTGTTTGCAAATGTTAACATTGTAAATAGTGACATGTCAAGTACCAAGAGGTAAAGTTTTATATTTGATATTTTAGTGCACTAATTCTGCTTACTGGGGTAACAACTTGTAAAACCTTTTTTTTTTTTTTTTTTTTTTTTAAATAGCTGTATTTCTGTATTGTATTGTATTGCAATGTTCATATAAATCTCGGTCTCACCATAAGTGGAACTGGACTATTGTCACGGAGTGACGCAATAGAAGATTTTTATTTTGTGGACTTTGCAATGCTCTAGAGGCATCTAATTTATTACACACTCCTTTTGTGGCACCTGGGGAATTCACTGTATAGTAACATTTCAAATGGACCACTGCATTAAACATATCAAATGCTAGGATATGTTATTAAAAAAAGATTGCTATTGAGAACCAGCCATGAACCCATAACCCTTTATATCAATTATGTCTTAATCCTGGATGCATATTGTATAATCCTAAAATATTAATGTCCCAGAAGTGCTTATGCTGCAGTATAACACAATGAAACACTTCTATAAAGCTATTTTGCAAGTAATATTTAATTCAAGGTGCAATGATTTTGATCAAGATGTAGAAGTAACCAATAAGAATTGCTCTCTATGTATCTTCTAGAGTTTCCCCTAAAATGTGCAAGCCCACCACAGCAGACCAGAGAAGAGGATTTAATTTGAAATCTGCAGTTTTTAGGGTTATGTTAAAAACAAAAAAACCTTTGTTTCTCCGAAACCTGCAGTATTTGTTTGCTCCTTATTAAATTAAATTCTTCACAATTTTATTGTTCGATTGTTCATCCTGATAGGAACACTAGTGGTCTGGTTTTTTGGGGGTGGGGGGTTTATGGATCTGTAATTATTAAAAAAAAATCTTGAAACATAAGCTTTAAAATGATTTATTTTAGTACAGTGGTCATAGAACATTTGCTTTAATTAAAGGCGATCCACTGATTTGAAAAAGGGTTTCCTAGCAGATTCCACCTCCTATAATCCACAGCCAGACACTGGTTGATAATGAGGAATGTTTGGGGTACAAATGTAGGGAGCATTCTATTGAGCAATGTATATAATGCAGAACCCTTAAGGCCATAATGCTCCAGATTGTGATACCCAGTTAGATTACAGGCTGTAGTCACATTAAGGTTTGCAATAGTATATGTGTGTGTGTGTGTATATATATATATATATATATATATATATATATATATATCATAGAATACCTTTTTAGCACATAGATATTTATAGCGCATTAAATAATGAAAACAAAGATTTATGGCTGCTATGATTGCAATTGCTTTATACTTTAGATCAGTGATAATTAACCTTGGCATCCCAAATGTTTCTGGAATAAGTTTCCTATGATTCTCAGAGATAACTAAGGCCAAATAAGAATCATGGGAAATGTAGTTTAGAAATCTGTGGTTCGCAGTTTAGCCATTAATGCTGTAGAAAGACATTTTCTTCTTTTCCCATCACAAATTAAACTACCACACAACATTTTTAATATTGTATGTTGAGGATACAGTTACATGGCATTAATTTCAAGTTAAAAGACTTTGAAAAAAACTTTAGCAGACACATCTGTGAGTCGGTTTGGAGATGGCTTGTTATACAGTGATATCTGAGCCAAATTATTATTTATTTTTTTTCACACAGAAGTGTTTTAAGTCGATTACCACTTTAGCATCTTTACTTTGAGGCTATGCAGCCAATTGTTTGCCTTTGACACGCTTGTTGCGCATTGTATAATGGTTATTAGATCACTTGCATTTTCTGAAACATGTTTAATCTGAGACTATTTAATTTTTTGGTGCCAAAGTCTGTTCATATCACATAGAAGTGTATATGTGTGGTGGTGAATCTTACATTCAAATTGCTTCTGTGCTATCCGCAAATTAATTGATGTTTGGTAATGCCTTTCTGTTGGGAAGTACATTTTGGTTGAATTAAGCTTTTACTTACTTTTCAGTAAGTCAGTTTGTTATAAGAATGGTTATTTTAAAAGGTTCTGGGTTTACAGTTATTCTGTGGTTTTTACAATACGTCTTGAAATAAACATTATACCACACAAATTCTAAATGCCTTATTCTGCCGAATAATAGTTTTTCTCCTTCTGTTAAAAACAGGTCGCATTGGATTTCCCAGCTACAATCGCATATAAGGTTTATAGAATCTGCAATATTCAATACATTCTAGAATGAGATAATATAAATAGTTTTCACAAGTTTAACATTTGCCTAAAAAAACTAAAAAACATATTGGTAAGAGCAAAGCAGTGTGAAATAATGTTTAACAATAAAAAATACTGATAAGTAATCCTCCCATTGTGCAGCGCTATGGAATTTGCTGGCGCTATATAAATAATAAAATAATTACTAACCCATATGTTGCAATATGGAGGTAATTGAGTAAAAAGAGTGTTAACTTAATTTCCTTAAAGGGTTACTGAATGCACCATAACAACGTTTTCAAATGCAAACATGAAGATAGAAGGTATGCAGTAGCTTATCTCATGAGTGGGGGTTAACCCCTAGTGAAATTAATTCACTAATAATGCACAAAAGTGTGAGGGGAACAGGAGAAAAAGGATATTGGTAGAGTATCCTATAGAGTGTAATACCATACTAGTTGCAGGAAACAGTAAGGGTACAGTAGAGAACTTAACGTGCAACCTTAATGCGTGAGTATTAAAACGTAACTCTTAATGATACATTTCTAATATGTAAAAACTGGTGAGTCCACACCCAAAAACACTAGTGTGTAAAAATAAATAAATCAAACAGAATAAAATCAACACTTGTCTGAGACTTGCATAAAGTACCCCACATACGTGAGGGGACTATTGTCTAAACTGTGCGTGCTAGCTGAAGTTTTAAGACAATACATTCGGTACAGAGTGTCCAGTAGTATCTTTGAGTCCCAGCCAGGTATTTACCAACACTTGTCTGGGATATGTCACAATTTGATACAAAAATTTGTAGTGGGGAATATTGTCTAAACTTTGCGTGGCTGCTATAGTTGAATACAAAAAGTCGGGAAAAGAGAGCCCACTTGTGTCTGGGGCCGCAGTAAGGTGTTTCTAACACTTGTCTGGGATTAGCAGTAAATTGAAACAAAATTAATAGTGGGGGATTATTGTTTAAACTGTGCGTTATAGCTGTAGCTAATGACAATGAGTGTCCACTTATTAGTAGAAAACAAAAGAAGTCTCAGAGGTCGTCACCCAGAGTATCTGGGAGTCGCAGCAAGGTTTTTCCTACACTTGTCTGGGATAAGCGGCAAGTTGAAACAAAATGCATAGTGGGGATTGTCTAAACTGTGCGTGATAGCTTGTAGCTGAAGACAATAAATGCCCACTAATTAATAAAACAAGAATGAAGTCTCAGTTAAGTGAGCTAGAGTCAATGATCAATCCCTATCTAGTATCCTTATCTTATAAGGAATATCTGCAAGGAGAGGGAGACAGGAGGTTTCTATTGTGGCTTAATAGGTTATATGGTAAAAAGTCACCCATAATGCTGTATGAAGCTGAAGAAATACCTTGGATCTCTGCAGGGGAAGAGAAAAACCCTAAAATAAGGTGCCCTAACAATCTGTGCCTTAGACTTAAAAGTAATGCCTAATATTCCCACTGCAATAGAATGAAACCTCCCTCCAACATCCTGAAAAGTATAGCTAGAATAGAGACACTGGCTCACTAATTAATTAAACCGCTCATGATAGGTAGTTGCTGTGGATAGCGCTAGTCAGTGCCCCTGACGCACGTTTTGCCACTATGGCTCATCAGAGGGGAGATGTCAACTGATGCAGCTTCTGCAACTCTGTTGGACATCCAATGAGCTTTGGCACCTGACTGGCATCCAGATAAGGGAAGGGAACAAACAATATATATGTATATGTAACTGTGGCATCCTTAATTCTGTGTATTGAATATTTAGCATTGAAGCAATTACTTGATCAAGCTTTACGTTCAATTTAAAATTGTTGATTGAGCCTTTCAAATGATGTAATATTATGAAAAATATATTTTAAAAGTCTAAATATTTAAAATGTAAATAATTTTTTTATATAGGATCTTTTTTCAGTATATTTTATTAAAAATGTTTGTTTTTTTTCGTTTTTTGTTTCTCTCCAAAAATATGAAATCATTTGAAACGCTTATCAAACAATATTAAAGAAAGGCCCTCGTCAGTAGTCTCTTTGAGATAGCAGTCTTTTTCAGAAAATAGAATATTTTTGGTAGATGGTTTTTGTTTGTTATTTTAAACACATTACTTTTTATGATTGCCCAGGGTGATGGTCCAGTTTGCTCAGTTAAACAAAGCGGTTGTTATGCCAAGGATGATTCACAATAAAAAAAAATAATTTCACCTTTTTTAAACTGGACTATGACTGTCTCGATCAATATTAAAGAATCAATACCCTGTATTAAAGGAGCACTATAGGGTCAGGAACACAAACATGTATTCCTGACCCTATAATGTTAAAAACCACTATCTGGCCCCCTTTGCCTCCCTAAAGATGGTAAAATCTTACTTGTATTCAAGTCTGAAGCTTCTGCATGTGAACTTCCTCTGACATCATCAGAAGTTGTGTCCTGATTCAATCACAGTGCTTCCCCATAGGATTGGCTAAGACGGACAAGGAGGCAGATCAGGGGCAGAGCCAGCACAATTCAAACACAGTCCTGGCCAATCAGCATCTCCTCATAGAGATGAATTGAATCAATGAATCTCTATGAGGAAAATTCAGTGTCTGCATGTAGAGGGAGGCGATACTGAATGTTTTGATGCATTTTAGGCAGCCATGACCCAGGAAGGATCTCTAACAGCCATCTGAGGAGTGGCCCGTGAAGTTATCACTAGTATGTTATGTAAACACTGCATTTTATCTGAAAAGACAGTATTTACAGCAAAAGGCCTGAAGGTAATGATTCTACTCACCAGAACAAATTCAATAAGCTGTAGTTGTTCTGGTGACTCTAGTGTTCCTTTAATATGGCTCACTTCACTGGTGATGTTCTTCAAAACTCCGCCCACCCGACTTGTTGGGAAGCATGTTGTAATACTGTTCCCTTTGACCAGTTTGACAACTCCTTAGTTGTCCCCAAGTCCCTGAAACATTGTCCACTTGCAAAGGGACTGCATGTATGCACCAAAACCACTACATTTAGAAGTAGTAATTTTCATGCTTAGAATGTCCTTTTAAAAAATAAAATCAACGTTCATTACAACCTTGGTCTTTTTGTATTACAAAGTTTTCCTTCTCTGAAATTCATTTTTTTTTTTTCACACTTTAGTATCTCATTCACATAATGGAAATGGTTTCATGTACGAGCTGCTAGGTCTTTTCTTCCGTTTTTTTATGTTAGATGAGTTGGTTGTGCCACTTTTAGCTTGGTGTGACCTTGTGGTTCATGTGGGTTCATAAAAGAAGTATGGTACATGAGGAAACAGAAATTACATTTTTATTAAGCTCAAGGGAAAGGGCCAAAAAGTTGTTCTATTTTTAATAAATGTCAGTTTGTATGTAATGCTTGTTGAAGAGTAATGTATATAAAATCACTAGAAGATGAACTTCCATCAATTTTATTATCCCTGCTTGCGTGCTAATCTTCTGTGGCTGCTGTTACAAATGAAATCCAAAAATATGGAATGCTCAAAGAACTTTAAAATTATAAAAGGCTTTCAATATTTTCCACACATGGGTTACCATTTTAATAGAGCCATAATAGTTTTGTTCTTTATATTTTGGGTTTGTTTTCTTTTTTTTTTTTCTTTTTTTTTTTTTAAGTGTAAAATAAATGAAGAAAACCGTGTCAGTTTTGTGGTTTATAGTAACTCCAGAACATCTCAATGACCTGATTTCATCATGGTACAAGCGCTTACATATATTGTATGCTTTCTCGTTTCCCTTGGGTTTGGCAGTTTAACATTTTCATGTGCTGTTAAGAAACCGTTGCCTACAGCCTAGTCTGGTACGTGTACACCAGGGGGAATGCCAAGAGGTGGCTGGCTGACCACCTTAGCACAACCCAGGAGGTGGCCTGCTGAAGGAGATTGAAGGAAGAGGTGTCGTGGAAGCCGTACTTCTTGTGCTCTTCCAGCACAGCTCCCTTGCAAACCGTGAGGTGATGCCAGGAGCCAGATATGAGGTATCCCAGCCCTTGCATCACAGCATGCGAGGGAGCAATGCTGGAAGAGCACAAATATTACACAAGCCATACACTGGATCCCCAGGAAAAAAATCCTCTCAAGCTCTCCCAAAGGTAGGGAAGCTTGGTGGACTAAAATAAAAAATAATTTGTGAGTGTGTGTGTGACCGAATGTGTATGTTAAGTCGGTGAATGTCAAATCGGTGATTGTGTGTGTTTGTTTTCTTTGTATGTAAATGTGTGTGTTTCCTCTTTGTGTAAATGTGTGTGTGTTTCCTCTTTGTGTAAATGTGTGTTTCCTCTTTGTGTAAATGTGTTTCCTCTTTGTGTAAATTTGTTTCCTCTTTGTGTAAATTTGTTTCCTCTTTGTGTAAATATATGTTTCCTCTTTGTGTAAATGTGTGTGTTTCCTCTTTGTGTAAATGTGTGTGTTTCCTCTTTGTGTAAATGTGTGTTTCCTCTTTGTGTAAATGTGTTTCCTCTTTGTGTATAAATGTGTGTGTGTTTTCTCCATAAAAGGTATTGAAACACTGGCCTAGATGATAGTATATCAGATGTTATCTATTTGCACTGATGTTGCTTGTCTGCAAAGACCCCAGACTCTAGTCCTCTTGTGGAGGACACATATGAGTCTGGGGTCTTTGCAGACAGTCCCAGCAAAAAAAGCTGCCCCCAATCGCACTGACAGATGCCTCTTGTCCTGGGGGGCCCAGAGAAACTGCAATGTTTACATATGAGTTAATCCAGCCTCTAGTGGCTGTCTCACTGACAGCCACTAGAGGTGCTTCTCACTGTCATTTTCACAGTGAGAAGATGCAAGCGTCCATAGGAAAGCATTGAAAAATGCTTTCCTATGGACTGACTGTGCGAGTGGCTCTTGCTGCGCATGCGCATTCAGCCGATGACGTTAGAAGTAGGAGGAGAGTCCCCAGCGCTGTAGAAAGGTAAGATTTTAACCCCTTCCTCCCAATTCAGCCCAGCGGGAAGGGAGCCATGAGGGTGGGGCGGACCAATTAACACTATAGTGCCAGGAAAAAGTTTGTTTTCCTGGCACTATAGTGGTCCTTTAACATATGTAGCACACCAAAAAATAGCCCTGCTATTTAAAAGGGTAGTGTCAACTTTGTATGGGAGTCACAGATGCCATTGTTGAAGTTACTTTTCTTTTATCAGCCAACCTAGGGACTCTGCATGTTGTTGGATTTGGGACAATAAGCTTTAGTTCATCTGGTCAGGTTTCATGGTAATGAAAAGAAAGAAAAAATATATATTTGAATCCTTCATAAATGTCTTCTATGTGAAGATTTTAAAGAATTTGATGTATGCGAAGGTTTTTGTTGTGTTGTGAGCAGTATCTTGGGGAGTCTAAATGTCTCAAATGAAGACAGCTGAGAGAGCATCCTTTAGGTCAAAAGTTAGATCCCCAGATCTTTTTAAAACTTCCATGAGGCTTTGTCATTCTACATGCATGCCATGCATCAAAGGAGCTGTAGTTCTACAACATCTTGGGGTTCTACCTTTTGGGCACCCCTGCTTTTGGTTGATGTTAGGAGTTCTAAGGATTATTGTTGGTTCTAGTCCACATGTGGTGGAGATTATCAAAATCACTCAAAACTTTGAATGGGTGGTACATAAAACAGTCATTGATACAGGTGTAAATATTTAGAGTAATATAGACAAGGTGCCTAAAATCTTACCAGGCTTATTTCCGCTGCTTGCACACTAAGCCATAGAAAACTGGATGGATTTGTTGTGTGTTTTTAAGCATTATAATCATGTCGTAGGTTGATCTAGGTCCAAGTGCACTGAATTAAGCAAGAAGAACAGGGACGTGAGCCCTATAAACCTTCATTTAGAGACTGATAAGTGGCAAAGGATCTCTTCATAAGTGGGGGAAAAAAGTGTATTTACAAGGAAACTGACTACAACAGTACTAAAAAAGTCTGCATTTCACATGTCCGAGCTTAGGGTTATTTGTTGAAAATGCCCAGTCTGACTACAGATTACACACATGCTCAGCCTGCTCCTAGAATTGAAATACGATGTTATTCATTCACTAATGCTATGGGCATTTAAACTTGGAGCCCAGAATAGTAACATACCAAATACCTCTCTCCTCCAAACCATATTAAATGGATAGAGGCTGCCACACATTCACTCTTTAGAAAATCAAGGTGAGAATTTACATAACCAACATAGAGTGGTCCCCACTAGGGTGCTCCAGGGAGGGAGGGGCGAGTTACCAAATTTAAATTGAAGACAGAGCCTGGACACACCAAGTAGCTTGCTAAAAAGCAGACTTTATTTAGGGAACAAGGTACAACAAAAATGTTATTTTGCCTTTATGAAGCCTCACACCTTCTCCCCCAAACACACTCAATGTATCCACCTACCCTTCCTTCTTCAAATTAGGAAATAAGATTAGATACGATAAGAAGACTCAGTGGGAGAAGATGCAAGCTTAACTGTCTGATTACAGAAAATAAGGAATCAAATAAGCCACAACTTTTTGTCTTGGTGGTCCAAAATGTGTTCATGTGGCTTTTAGGATACAGACGAATTTTGCCCATGCAATCATGTCAGGAAAAACTATTTGGCCAAACCAAAAGGGCACAAAAAATGGATAAACCGTGTACTGAAACACATATACATAATATTTATATTCTGTATATATTTTGTAGTACACCGATCGGCACAAGTGGAATGTAACCAATAGAGGGGTGGGGGGAGAGAGAGCAGGAGAAGCAAGAAAAACTTATTACATTTCAGAATTACAGAATTCAGACTGCCTGCAGATTGCCCAAATTCAGACAAATCACAATTTGTTTGAAACTAAATGCCCAAGTCTACTGACTAGGGCTATTCGTTACACAAAAAGGGAAGACCATCAACGATACCAAAGTACCAAGAGAAGCCCAAAGTGTTAAGGGATACTTACATTTATACAACAATAACTTAAAATCACATCAGGAAAGAAAAAGGCAGAAAATTCATAAAATGAGTAATTTCGATTATCCTTATTAGTCCTGTAGACAAGATGCCCAAATAGCCAGAGCTGTGAAGTATGCAGTGCTAATTTTTCTTCCTCAGGCTGCAAACAATGCTATTGCTTCAGTATTGTTTTTGACCTTATGTTTAGAGAAAAACTCTCGAAAGCTTGTCTTTTGAATATTATGTTAGTAATGATCATTACATACTGCAAAACTCTGGTTATTTTACCACAAAATGAAGAAAAATATATAATCTAGCAATGTCATAGAAACGGCTGATATGCTGATTCAAACACTGATATTTTTTATTTATAAGTTTAAAAAATGCAAATAAATATTTTTCCTAGTCCTAAAATATGCTAGTCACTCCACCAAAAACAAATTACTATAGTGCCTGGTGCTTGTCAGCCAAAAATTGCAAAAGATAGCACTCCAAGGACTTAAAATTTTACTTTTATTTACCTTCAATTAAAAAAAAGTCAATGTTTCAGCTTGATTCCTGATGAAAGCTTGAGGGAATCAAGCTGAAACGTTGACAGTTTTTTATTGAAGATAAATAAGTTACATTTTATATAAGTCCTTGGAGTGCTATCTTTTGCTATATATATATATATATAGTGTGTGTCACAAAAAAACAAATGTAATTTATTTGTAACAAATGGTTTTTGTCTTGGCTGTTTTGGATAGGTTGTCATTTTAAATATAACCATATTTCAAGCGTTTATGGAATTCTTTCACCACAATTCTAACAATGCCCTTTTTAATATTGGAAAGAATGGGGTAAAAACAGCTTTTCATTCTTTTCTCTAAGCATAAGCCAAGTCATAAATCTCGCCGTATGAAGTCATAATTTAAATTTCTTTTTTTGTCTCTCTTTTTGGCTGGTTATGCACATTCTCAGCAGACCCATAAGACAATATTAAAATATAATTTGAAATAATGCTTTGTATTAACCAAAATGAAAGTTTAGCTTTGCAGCTATTCCTAGTCTTACGATTATTATTATTATGAAAACGCCGCAGACTGAGATTATTCTTCCATATGCAAATAATACCAAAGTCCTTGAGGTACAATATAATTGATGAGATATGTTATATTTTTAATATTACAGCTGACAGGCAAACACAATCATACATAATTCTGCGGGGAGCAACATAAAATAAATTAGTTATAACTGTGTCTGCTTTTCTGTATCATTTTCTTATGTTTTTTGAAGTCTGATTTTTTTTTTTTTTTTTATAGTTTCTGAGCTTCATCTTTTTGTGAATCGCTGATACCAGCTCCTATAACTTATAAGCATTCTTGTTTAGTGCATTTGGATACCGTCCAATGCCATTATATTTATCTGTCATTCAAACACACCACTTACGTTTCTTTATTTTGCAATAAGAAAATACTATAGCCTTGCAATACATTTTTTCATGTATGGCTTCTCTAATTTTATTTTTTATTTTTCCTTGTCTCTTGGGAATGAGTTACTTTATGCAATGTTCAGTGCCTTACTTGCTTCTATTGAGTTATCACACAAGAAAAAAAAGCCAATATAGAATTGATTTGCAAATCTCTACTTTTAAGAAATGCCAAGACATTTGATAATGTTCATTGCTCTTGCTGTAGCTTCATGTTTAACCACGTTAAAAAATAAAATGCTTGCTAGATTAAGTTGAAAATATAGAGACGGTTTATCTTAATTATGTTTGTCATTAAGGGGATACTTGCTGTCATTTGAAAAATATTTGAGATGAAACCAGAATGGTTTATATAATCTCCACCTCTGGTAGCTCGAACATCTCCATGGCACTAATGAGCAGGAAACATTGGCTTGTGGGTCAGTTTGGTCATCTATTCTTTATATAGGTCACCCCTGTTTTAACCCCTCTGGTAATTTGTGGAAACTTGCACATACAGTACCACTAGTTTTCTAGTCCAGTTTTTCTGTTGAAATAATCTGAAAACATTGTGTGTGTATATATATATACATATATAGTGTGTGTGTATAGTAAAACAAATACAGGCTAAGTTCATTTCGCATAGTATCTGAAGGCCTTGGCAGAGCACGTGAGGCTTCCACACCCAAATTGTCCAATTAGGAAAATCTCCACTGCCAGCCCAGACAGCTTTGGCATGCACAAGGAAGCTTGTGATCTGTTCCTCTCCCTTCTGATCACATTTTGTGATTCAGAGAGTTGTTGTAGATTACCATGGCAAATTCTGACTCACTGGGAAGCTCCAGTTTGGAAGCAGAGGTACAAGAGGTCTACACCCATCGGAGGCGTAGACTACAGGCTCCACCAACTGGACTTCCGGGGATCATCATGGATTCATGTTCCCACAAATGCCACCTGTAAACAAGGGAGACGGTGTGACAGAACTTGTTTAGTTTTTTGTTTTTTTATTATATTAAATTCTCCTTTTTCTGAAACACAGCTAGCAGTGCCAAAATACAGACACACACACACAGCAAACATCCAGAGCACACACAGCACATCAAACACATACAAACATACACAACACACACACACAGCCTCACAAAAAATCTCACCATATATAAATATCATAAACAGCCCACATAAACACACTTACAAACCTACAAGTAGTCCCCAGACATACATCATACCACCACACAAAGCACATACTCCCACAATACTACAAACTACTTAGGCAGGAGATGTTTTGTTGATACAGTACAATAATTTAAGAACATTGGCATTTAAAATCAAAGGTAAAGCATTCAGCTACATAACAGAGTGGATCGAGAGAAGTTACTGAACGATGCACAGAAGTTGAACCGTATTACCCTAGAATGGAACATGAAACACGAGTATTGCTATATGTTAATATAGTGAATCAAGTTTAGATACAAGCTGTCTAAAGCAGTGGTAGTCAACCTTTTTCTACCTACCGCCCACTAATGCATCTTTCTTGATGGAAAAATGTCTTTACCGCCCACCAGTTTTCACGCAAGTGCAGAATATTTTTTAGAAAGGAGGGTGTTTTAAAGAAAATAAATGTACGTACATTTATCTTTTTATTTCTACTTAATGCATGTTTATAATGTTTTTAACTTTATAAAGTTTAATGGGAAAACAATAAAGTAAATTGAAATTACCTTTACTAGTGATTAATGAGATCCTTGAGGCTGATGCTGCAAGACTAAATATTTGATATCTGGTTCGATTTTCGTAAGGAACAAACGATGGTCTCCTCTTTCGGTGATATTCAGACGACTTCTCTGTTTGCGCATATGATTTCTCATCTGTGCATCAGCTCATCTCATCTCCCTCCTCAATTCCCCTCCCCACCTTTTTTATCCCTTTTTTCTATTTGTTAACCTTCCTTATAGCAATGCCCAGTAGCTAGGTAGCCCACTTACTATAGCCCACTATAACAGACAGGCACACACACACACACATAAAACGACACATACCTACAAACATACAGACACACAGACAGGCACACAAACAGAAAAACAGAGGCACACACAAGACACATACATACAGACAGGCACACGTATATACAGACACACGCACATACATACAAAGACATACACATACAAAGACATACACACACAACACCTACAAAGACATACACATACATACACACATATATACAGATAGACATACACACACAACATACATACATAGACACACACACACGACATACATACATAGACACAAACACACACAAAATATTTTAGTCACCCTCCTGTTTCCTACCTTTTAGGTGCAGAAGGGTGACTTTCCCTGGGGTCCAGTGGTGGCTCAGGTGCATGGGAGTCAGAGTTCCTACTCTGACTCCCTGATCTTCCTCCTGCGCGGTCTGTGTGTTAGCTAGGAGGAGTGACGCGGAGTCACTTCCTCCCAGCGTGTGATGTAATAACAAGGGGCCTCTTGGCCGGCGGGGCTTATCCCAGTCCCCAGTGACCACAATCAATGTCTGCCAAAATACCCTTGCAACTCCGGCCGCCCAAAATGGTGGCAGCCCCTCTTTGCAACATGCAGGGCTTAGTACAGTCATCCTCCTTCAGTTACATTGAACAAGGGGAGCAGCACCTCAACGAGATCTTCAATGCCTTCTGGGCTAAACTGCAAGACCGAATGCAGCAGCAACCACAGACACCTATTAAAGTGGGTAGGAGCAAAGTAGGGCAGAGGAGGAGGGTGTCACCGGCAGGCAAAGGCTTACCTACACACACTCCAGCAATCCACCATCCCAGACAGAGAGGCAAAACCTGTAAACGTCAACTACGCCAACCAAACACCCACAGCAATCACTCTCTATCAAGCTCTTCCGACAACCACGGCAGGGGAAAAACTTAGCACCCATGTGGCCCCAAGTTTTTGGACCCAAGACACTGGCCCTCACTCAGGCCTTGAAAAGGAGGGGACATCCACCCCAAGCGCAAAAGGGTCTGTAACCTTGCAATGGCTGTCAGGAATCGATTACAGTGCAAACAAACACAGGCTGATACCCACCATGGTTATAGGGCAACTGTCCCTCTGCTATGTCTTCCTCAGACTACTGCATGGGCCCTTAGCTGAGGCTTATCTACTCAAGGGCAGCATGTTTCCATACTATGGTCCTAGCAGGTTACAGTTAATTGGTTCCTGAGGTTTAGCATGTATATTTAAATTTTAACATTCAATTTTATTCTTTTTCTTTCAGGAATAGGCCTATATTTCTCCATATCGCACATTTACAACCTACTGTTTCTTTTTTCTTCAAACATGTGCCTTTCGGCAAGTTACCTGGTTAGTCTGCCATGTCACTGCTATATGCTGATATACCCTTACTGTTCATAATGCAAGCTGTTGGTTACATTGATTCTAGCTCTCTAAATCAGTTCTTACATCACTTGCCTGTTCCTGATGGCTTTTTTCATATATTATAAAAAAAAGTGCAGCATGCTCATGACTTTTCCTGATACATCTGTAATTTGTTACTGTCATATATAATATTTATGAAATGTCCATACAAGCGTGTGTGTTCTCCTAAGCACTGCAAAAATAAATCATTTTAAAAAAGAAAGAAAAACAAAAAAGAAATGTTCATATTTAGCGTAGCCCCTTTGTCCAGCTTTCCCCATGCCAGTCTTCACAGCAACCCAGCAGTCCATAATTTAGACATTTCCCAGTTCTGTTCCAGTGGGCATCCAGACAAAATCTGGACTGTTGGTGTGCTTTCAAGGATGCCACAGGTACCATATTTTGAACTGAATTGTTCCACTAAATTCAAGTGGCTGTCCAATCTTCTCAGGTGACAAATTTAAATTTTAAATCAGTGCTGTGAAAATCCAGTCTGTGAGAACCCTGACAAACTATGATATATTTAATATAAGCCAGTCTTTGTCTTTATTGCCAAAATACATTTGGTTTACATAGAACGTATCAGTTGAGGTATCCATGTCACATTCTTCATGCATATTTTATACGATTATTTTTTTTAAATTTGTATTTTCGTATTTTGTGTTGTTTCCCTTTTTCTTATTTTCATTTTTTTTTTCTTTGCTAACATTGAATTAGCTGGTAAGATCTAAAAAAAAAAAAAAAAAGCCATATTGTTTCCTGGTGAACAATTCTACTAATCTTCTGGACTCCGATAATGTATGCAGTTGACCTTTGCACCATTTGTTCTAATTTGTGCTGATATTTCATCCTTATGATGACAAGTCTGTCCATGGTGCTGACTTTGACAGCAGAACAGATTCCCTTCAAAAGTCAAACATTATGTCGCTGTTTACTTGCACTTTCCGCTTGCTCTTTGCTCGTGAAATTGTGCAGGCTTCAAAAAAGACCTCTTAGGAAGCATTATTTAGCTTTCAGGAAAGTTCAAAAGCCCAATAAAGCAGATAACTTTGCAAAAGTGAAGACATTAAATGTTATGGATATTACATCATCTTGGTCAAAGGTTTTTATTCCTCAAAGACAATTTTGAGTGAGTTTATCTGCAATAGAGAGAGTTCTTCTGTTTCGTTAATATATACAGCTGGTGTCAGCATTTATCTTCCCTATTTTTATCTGTTGATGTTAAAATTAAATGGAAAATGAATACATTTCAGTTCTGTAATGTAAGAATGACTAAGCCCTAATAACCAAGTGCGTGGTTAGTGCTTATTCGTTGATTAATGATTGATAAAGTGCCACATGTTCTGTTTTGCTTTAAAATACTGAAGTAACACTTAAGATATATAAATGGGTTGTGACCATGTACATTTAACTGAACTATAGATGAGTAAAACAATGGCTTTATGTGATCAGTGTGGAACAAAGCAATTCTAGTATTTCATCTTTCTATTAAAGGAATACTATAATGTTAAAACCACCATTTAGGTGTGGGCTATTCCTTTGTTATTTGTTCATCAATCAAGCAGGTAAAAGGTCTGGAGTTGATTCCAGGTGTGGCATTTGCATTTGGAAGCTGTTGCTGTGAACCCACAACATGCAGTCAAAGGAGCTCTCAATGCAAGTGAAAAAGGCCATCCTTGGACTGCAAAAAATAAATAAATAAATCTGGCCACGCTCCCTCCACCCTCACCAATTAGACAAGTCCACACTAATGTGCAGTGCTTAGTAGTGTATTTGGCAGTCTGTGAGCAGTTGCTACTCGCTGAAAGTAGAGACAGGCATTTTAGGAAGCAGTGGCTGACTGATTTTAAGTAGTGAAAAGTAAATTAGGAATTAATGTGGGTCTCATCGCAAAGATTTGATTACCCACTATACAGTGCACATGGATGAGAGCATGAACATTTAGTCATGCCCAAAACCATGTGTAGTGTATAGTGGGTAATAATCAAAACTGTGAAATGGGACTCCTTTACTTGTCACCTCTTAATATCAGCGAGCCTCTACTTCTTAAAAAGCTGTCAGAAAACCTGCCCCCACAGCCTAATGGTAGAAACATCAAGGCTCATTCTCTTTCCTGGCAATTTAATGCCCCTGAACCTAATGACCAAGATGAGTCACTTTTAGTACCTCCCGACAGTCGTAGCTATAACCAGAACCGTTCAGTCTAGTACTTTTACTGGAGAATATTTAGAGGGCCAAAACACAGGCTAACACTGACACACCCAGAGGAAAACGGTTTGTCCATTTTAAGGGCAGAAATCAAGTCCATAATACCAAAACTGCAGGTTATGCAGGTGTAAATAAGACTATTTATTTTATTTCTCATGATTTCTGGTGGCCTTCATTACGGAGAGAACCTAGAGAGTATGTATTGGCATGTATGCACCCAAGCCAATGTTTCTCATCAGCTACTCTCTACTCAATGACTAGTTTCCAAACCTGCCGCTACTCATTACGGTCTGCTACTAACCCAAAAACTGTAACACCAGCCTCTGACTTGGTGAAAAGAGGTTAAATGGACATGTATTGCTTGACAATTATTTTTTTTTATAGCAGCAAGTAAACACTTTTAGACAAACATACAAACAAAAACAAAGCAAGAAAAACATTTATAAACTTACTATAAACTTGGTCAGGTTTCATTATAGGGCATGGCTCTCAGATAGGGGAGTTTCTTCGCCCCCACACTTTTACCCACCCAGTTCCAGACCAGTCCACCAATGAGAAACAGGGTATTATTGTGAGAAACTCAACACCAAAGCCTGCTCTGCATGAATCGTATTAATCAAATTCTCTGTCTTTTCTCTCTATCAGGATGCAAGGTGAAGATATCTTAGAACTGTACATAAATCTGTCTGGCGTACCCAATGCACTTTTCCAGCATTCCTAGGGATAGGACTGTGGAAAGCATGAGAACAAAGATGCAGGTGACTATGAAGAAAAATAAATCCTATTTACCTCCTTCTTTAGCCTGCAGAGTGAGGCAACTGTCTCAACAAAGCTAATGCTTTTGAATAAGACAGTTGTCTCTAAGTAATGCATGTCCCTTTAACTTTAATAACAGCCTATCCCTACATATCCTGTTGCCAGTCACTGCTCGTCTATCACTACTTGACACATGAAGTGAAGATGCACAGGTATGTGTTTCGTTATTTTACTATCAAGCTGCTAATATGCAAGTGGCTGGTATCTGTAGCAGCAGCGGTCATTAGTGATAGGCAATAAGGTTGTATTCCTGGTGTTAATTTGTAGCTGCAACATGTTACCAGCTGCTGTGTAAGTAGGGCTGTGGGGAAGATGTGGCCGTGGACAGACATACTAAGTAATATGTGAGGGTGTTTTATAAGAGAAAATGGGCAAATCTGTTAATTCCATTGCATGCTTTCATGCTTCAGTGTGTCCCTGGATATAAGTTTAAATGTAGAACTGCATTGACCTAACACGTCCTAAATTCCCTAAAACAATTAACCATGAAGGGTTAGATATGTGTCAAATACAAAATGCACCACTTTACTACCCTCTATTATTACAGTAAAATATAGTGTTAAAGGCGTTAAAATTATTCATGGATGGTCAAGGGTCAATGATCCATCATCTTCTCTGATCACTCAGAGAGAGCAAGGTGTAGAGCAAAGATACAGGAATAATTTACTAGTAGTGGCTGTACTGGAAAATACATACACACTTTGTTATGAGGACTTTGCCGTGGGAACAATCATACATGGAAATAATGATAGTGGAGACCAACTACCCTAGTTCTGAAGCAGTCTGTATCACTGTATACCTGAATGTTGAATGCCCATCACATTCAGATAGCAATGTGATAGCATGCAGGTTAGACATGAGTGACACATATGTGTCAAATACAAAATGCACCACTTTACTACCCTCTATTATTACAGTAAAATATAGTGTTAAAGGCGTTAAAATTATTCATGGATGGTCAAGGGTCAATGATCCATCATCTTCTCTGATCACTCAGAGAGAGCAAGGTGTAGAGCAAAGATACAGGAATAATTTACTAGTAGTGGCTGTACTGGAAAATACATACACACTTTGTTATGAGGACTTTGCCGTGGGAACAATCATACATGGAAATAATGATAGTGGAGACCAACTACCCTAGTTCTGAAGCAGTCTGTATCACTGTATACCTGAATGTTGAATGCCCATCACATTCAGATAGCAATGTGATAGCATGCAGGTTAGACATGAGTGACACTTAAAACAATCCTTCTAGTACCAGTAAGCAACGATAGCATTGGTTATATTAATAAAAGCATTAATATAAAATTACAATATATCATAATTATTATTAGAATTTGCGTAGCGCCAAAATATTCCACAGCTTTTTACAATAATACATTGGGGATGTAAAAAAAAGTATTCATGCAAAGTTTTGTTCACAAAGAAAATATATAAAAGAAAAGCAGTAGGCGCTCACTATAGTATTAAACACAGGATAGCTGTGGGCTGCAGTAACCAATACAAGGATTCCCAGAAATTGTAGATTGCAGAATATAAGAAAGGTAGGAGGAGACCGCACCCCGAACAATATAGGTAAACATATATACGTACACAGATCTTTTCAAAGCTGTACACATAGTTGACCTCAAAGATAAAAGCAACAAAAAAAACAACATTATAGTGCAGTACAGTATATTTGGTGAATAGGTAGTGAAGTGATCTTATGTGGTTATCACTCACATTTGATAGAGCTAACTTAGAGCTCAGCTGTATTGCACATGGACGGAACATACCCTGTCTAAGGATATATGTTGGTATAGACGTCCCAGATGTCTCAAGTAAGGTGCAATGCGCAGGAAATATGTAAAAATAAGTACAAGATAAAAATACTCCAATGGTGAAGTAAGTACTAATAGGTATAAAAAAGAAATAAAGTAATGTATTTACATTTACCAGAGCAGAAGTTGCTCTGGTATATACAACATGGGTGGTATAATCCCCACCTAGGAATATGATGGTACCAGGAAGCAAAAAAAATTGGGATAAAACTAAATATGTACATATAAAATGTACTATTTATTTACCATATAAAAACAGTATAAAATAACTTCAAGGAGTCCCACTTAACGCATTTAGCCTGTCCAAGGCTTCTTCAGAAGTGTGGTAAAGTCCTCATAAGTTTCATTTATATAGGCAATATGTATGTAAATATTTGTCATATCCTCCCGTCTCGTCTTTCCTCCATGCTATACATGTTCAGATCCTTTAACCTTTCCTGATAAGTTTTATCCATAAGATTACAATCTTTGTATAATATAAGTTATGCGTCACTATATACCAGGGGTAGTCAACCTTTTAATACCTACCACCCACTTTTGTATCTTTGTTGATGGTAAAATTTCCTTACTGCCCACCAGTGCCAGAGTAACTAAATTTTATAGCGCAAGCACGTTTTTTTTCCTTTTTTATTTTTTCCTTTTTTTCCTATTCTACTTTTTTCTATGTGTGTCTGTGACTTGCATATGTGTGTGTGAAGGGTACAGTGTGGGGGGGGGGGGCTGTGTTTCAATGGGGCAGTGTGTCTGATGGGGTGTTTTGTGTGTGTGTGTGTGTGAGGGGGCAGTGTGGGGTAGTGTGTGTGTCTAGTGTGTGTGAGGGTGCAGTGTGTGTGTCTGAGGTGCAGTATGAGGTGCTGTGTTTGAGGGGGGAGGTGTGTAATGGGTGCAGTGTGGGGTAGTGTGCGTGTGAGAGGAGGCCGAGGCAGTGTGTGGGTATATATGCGTGTGAAGGGTGCATTGTCTACCCCTCCCTTCTTCTTACCTTTTACCAGGGAGTTGGGACACATTGCTGAAAACCATGGTGGTCCAGTGGTGGCATGTTCACTTTAGCCTGCAGCTCCTCCAGCTGCAGGCTGACATTCCTGTCCTCCTGCGAACACAGCACTGTATCAGTGTTGTCATAGAAACGTGTGGCAGCGCTCCAACCTGTCTGCTCGAGGGAGGAACACAGAGTATCCAAGGCCCTTCCCTCCCTCTGCTGGAACTAAGTGCCAGCGGGCCAGTGAGGGTGATCTTTGATCTCCTCACCAACCCAAGAGGGCTTACAGCAAAGCTGTATAAGTTTAGTTGTCCGATAAAACATTAGAATGAGTAAGATGTTTCTTTGGCTGTAGTATAGTTTGTTAGTTGCAGACATGGTGATTTCTTCATCTCAGATCACAACTGATGTCTTTTTAAAAAAAAAAATTTTTTTATTCAAAACAGTTTAAAGAATGCGCAGAGGGGCTTTCACAAAATATCTTGTGCCAGCAGGGGAGATAAAAGGATCTCCCCTGCCAGCCTTGGTTCACGGCCATTGAGGCCCACTGGACGTTTTCTGCAGAACCCACCACCGCCCACCTGGAATCCCAAACCACGGTAGGGACCAGGTTGACCACCCATGCTATATTCTGGTTCTTGCTTTCAAATCTCTACATAATGCTACTCCCACCTATCTTTCCTCCCTAATACACAAGTATGTCCCATCTAGGCCCCTACACTCTGCTGAAGACCAGCGTTTATACTCTGTTCGTATCCAAGACCTCTCTAGGGCTGCACCGTTCCTGAGGAACACCCTTCTCTTTTCAGTTAGACGCTCATCCAGTCTCCCCTCCTTCAGAAAATCATGAAAAACTCAATTTTGGGGGACAAAAGCATATCAAATAAACTGTTAATGGTTCCAAAAAACCCCACACTAAGTCTTCATTGAATACTAGTCTACCAATCTACTTCCCTAATATTTTGCTTACACTTTACCCCACTCCCTCTAACATGTAAGCTCATTAAGCAAGGCACTCAACCCATCTGTTTCTGTGCGTCAAACTTGTCTAGTTACAATTACATGTTTTAGTCCACCCATTGTAAAGTGCTACAGAATTTGTTGGCGCTATATAAATATAATAATAATAATAATAATATATACCATCTATGGAATGTAAAGGTACTTTATTGTAAACAAAAAACAAACCAAGATAATATAATTAATTGCAACCGTTTCTCGAACATATTCCTTTAAATGATGTTTACTTTTAACATCTTGTTTTTCAGTACTATACATTGTCACTGGCATTGAGATATGTAGCCAATCACCATTGTCTTGTATACATCATTACATTGTAACCTTTGAGCCTCACAATAAGAAAGTGTGATGCTGAGATTTTTCTTGCCTGAATGATCCTTTAGAAATGTGCGTCTTGGACAAGGACATAATGACTGCAAGTAATAACACAATTTGTCATTCTGTGTGTATGTAGGGAATGGGATGATTGATTTTAATTTAATCTCACTGTTTTCATCGGTTTGCAACCTCTGTGCCAGAGAATTGAATAATTCTAAAAAGATGATTGGATGATATACAGGGGATAATAACAGGGGGCACAAGAAAAAAAATATTGTATCGTATGCCAAGATCTCTATTCCTGGCTCCACAAAAGTCATAATTTTTTTCCGCTTGGCCACAAGATAAGCTAGTGCCACTTCCTCAATTTATTTTTTTGTTACTACTGCTTACATTTTTCATGATCTAAACTTATTATAATACAGATACTAAAACTAGTAGGTAAGTTCATATGCAAAATAACTATTTTATTAAACCCTTTATTAGGTTTGTTAACATAAACAGCATATCATTAACTGCAACTCATTATAAAAAGGAAAGCATAATGAATACATTTAGTTGTCCGATAAACCATTAGAATGAGTAAGAGGTTTCTTTGGCTGTAGTAAAGTTTGTTAGTTGCACACATGGTGATTTCTTCATCTCAGATCACAACTGATGTCTTTTTTTTTTCTACTCAAAACAATTTAAAGAATGCGCAGAGGGGGCAATCACAAAATATCTTATGCATTGAGAAGCCTGCAGACAGACATCAGCCTGTCATCTGAATGATCAGCACAGTCGTTACCCATCAAAGCGGTGTCTGAGCCCCAGAGTGAGCCAGATGTCTCAGATGATTCACAGGACGGAGGGTAATCATGTACTACACCACCTTCTGGTGGAGTGTACCATAAAGCAGATTCTGATGACGATTCTTCTCCCTCAACGAAAGGAGATATCAAGAGACTGCTTGTGACCTTAGGCAGGTCTGGACGGCAGAAAGGGTGAAGGTGAGAGACAATATGCTCCAGGACAGGAAACATCAAGTGGAGAGTCTCAATATGCAGGTTATACAGCTACATAACATGGTGGCCTAACTGGAATCCTGCCACTGACGTCAGAACATATGCCTATGAGGTATCCCTGAAAAGATCGGCAGAGGCGCAATCTTGACATTTGTCCAAAGAATGGTTGCATCCATGGGCATACAATGCGGAGCAGATGCCCCAGCTATTCTGTTCTCTTTTAGAGTACGTAAATCAGCTGCTGCACTAGCAGACGCACCCAGGGACGTTATTGCAACTACAAGAGACATTGAGGTGAGAAATTCTATTATGAACAAGTCTAGATCCTTGGGTGAACGTTGAGAGCCACATAGTGTCCATATACAGTGATATCGCCTTCTCTGCACTTGACCTTTATCATTAAATATTGTTGGGACACAGTGGGATCTCTTCCAGTTACTCATGGCACCAAAACAATTACCTTGTCGTCCTCCAATAACCCAGAGACGCTAAAACTCCCCTTCACTGAAAAGGGAATCAACAGCAGAGACAGGCTGCAAAAGGGGGATGATTCTGACAATGGAGACCCACGCAGCAGATCGACTTCCGATCTTAATCAGTCTAAGACACCAGAGACATTATCATATTTATTTTTGCTGAACCAGACTGTTGTTCTCTATGACTCTAGGACTGGGCTTTGTCTTGGGGTGTTCTGCCTGCCTCCACTTTCTTTCACCTCTTGCTTCAAGTTCCCATCATAACCTTTAGCTGTACGTCCATGAGACATTTAGCTCAGTACTTTATAAAAGGTATTTATATAAATTTTCGGATTTCAGCCTCTGATTCCTTTTTAATAAAACATTATCAGGGATATTCCTTAAAGTAAGAATCTCAATGTCACAAACGTGCCCTACTCTGAGTGTGCGAGATGTAGTTGTGGTGGCAAAAGGGTTAAAGTTCACTATTTGTCTGCACTAGACCATAAATAATGACAAAATCCCCTTTTAACACCACCCACACTTGAACATAATATAACTATTATTATTTTAAAGCTGCCACCACCAAGACAATTTATAAATGGGGTGCCTTGGTCCCACAGGTTAAATCAATAATAAAAACCCACCAAATATTACTTAGGACAAAATCTATGTAATTGCTAAATACTAATTAGTCTCTTCAGGTAATGTGATTCTTAACCAGACAAAGGAAGAACTTAATAAATTAATGTGTTTATTATGAGCAAAAAATAGTCACAGTACATATAAAAATAAATGAAAAACAGATTATTTACACCAACAATAGATAAAAACAAAAAGGATAAAATACAGAAGTTCTAGTTACTCACTTAGGTTTTCAAAGTACAACTTCTACCCAGGGGGTCTCTGGCAAGGAAGGATGATGATGACTCACTCAAAATTAGATCTTGGCCCCCAGCAAGTACCCCAGACCTTTCAATATCACTTGTTATATACCCTTTAGCTTTATCTCAAGTTCCCAGCCTTACCAGAGGCGGAGATGGCGTACCTATAGACACAATAAGTAGCCACTCCCTTGTGTTCCAGAAAACAACAAGCCAAATATAAACTTTTGGTTTTATCTCCTCTACTGTACTTGCCGCAGAAATAATAATTACCTCTATGAATTTACCATTTTCCCATTCCAGGGATATATCACATGACTTACGTGTGACCTAATATTGCAGACATCACAACCCCTGGACGCCGAGTTGAATAATTTTGGCTATTTTGACCCTAAAGCAGGCCTGCACAACAAGCGGGCTGCAAAAAATCTGAGGGCAGGGTGGAGAGAAAACTGACCAGCATGGAGGAGGGGGAAAGTCCTGCGCAGTCTCCAGTCTTTAGCTCCACCGGGTGCAGAGATGCTGACTGGGAAGTAGCGTCAGTGAGTTCCGGCCAATCAGTGCGTTGCCGAGGATTACCATGGCAATGCTCTGAAACTTCCAGCCATAGCTTGTGAGACCACTACCACGTGGTCTGCAGCTCTGCAAGTGGCTGAGCTGTAAACTGGCGAGTTGGCCCAATGGATCACCAGGGATGGAGACCACTGGACCACCAGAGAGAGGATTCCTGCATTAAAAAAGGTATTTTGGGGGAAGCTTGTCACACTGTCACCTCTCCACATACACACTGTCATCCCCTACACACACACACACACACACACACACACACACACACACACGCACTGTTACTCTCTCACACAGTCACCCCCCAATACACACACAGTCACCTTCCACACATAGTCACACCCCCACATACTCTGTCACTCACACATACTGTCCCCCCTCACACACGGTCACTCCCTCTCTCACACACTTTTGCCCCACACACACTGTCATTCACAAATAGTCACCTCCTCACACACTGTCACCCCCTCACACAGACACTGTCACTCCCTCACAATGTCAACCCCACGCACACTGTAATATTACACACACACAAACTGTCACCCCCTCACACTATCACCCTCACATATACACATGCACATTGTCACCCTCACACACACGCACACTGTCACCCCCCCCACACTGTAACCTTACACACACACACACACACACACTGTCATCCCCCTCACACAGTCACACTTACACACTGTCACCCCCACTACACAGTTACCCTCACACACACAATCACCCTCTGACACTGCCAGCCCACCACACAGTCGCCCCCACACTGTCAGGTCCCACCAACACACGGTCACCACCCCTAAAAGAATGAATGGAAGCAGTAGACAGTGACAGTGAGGGATAAAAAAGAAAGGGATAGAAGAATGAAAGGAGGGGGTAAAAGTGAGGGATAATAGAATGAAAGGAGAGAGAAACAGTAAGTAGTAAAATAATGAAACAAAAAAGATATAGTAAAACCGTTAACAGAAATGATACCCAGAAAGGAGAAAAATAACAAAAAGGGGGATTTACAGGTAGCCAAACAATTGTTTAATGATTTTGTCCCAATATAATTTTTTTTGACATTCTATATTTTTGTAGTGCTTAGCATAACACGCAAAAGTATGTAAACATTCCTTAATAGTAAAAATTACAGAAAACATGTGTAGGCATATTGGTAAATGTCTAGGAAAGTCACTTTTTATAACAGGTGAGAATAAGCGTAGAGTACAGCTGTAGTTAGTATAAACATAGAAAGAGTTAAACAAGCTGTTGCACAGAACTGTAGATGTTAGATTAAGCTGTGGCGGGTGTGCTAAAAAGGTACAATAACTAAATACAATAGCGAAATAGCAAAATCATTACTGGGAATAACAGCCAAGCAGCAGGTGTGATGTGTGGGCCCTTAAGCAGATTCCTAGTGTCGGAAAGTCCCAACCTCTGCCACCCACAGCTTCCCCAAAATAGCTTCTCCACCTGGCCCAGGCATACATACAGCCAATCAGTTTTCCTTAAGATGACAGACCAACTCTGAACCGGAGCCTGTGTTCGCCGACGCAGGTCTCACACAGCTGGTTACATGGGTAATAGGACACCAGAACAGATGGATTGTGTCCGGTACTCTGGACGGCAATGGGGTTTAGACTTCTGTTGCATCTGCATCTTGTGCTGTCTCTTCCACGGTGCCTCTAATTAGCGGCCAGACACCTCAGCGCCGATTAACAATATGACAACAAAAACAGGGTTCCCGTGGCCACATTGTGGCAGAACCCCTGCCTATTTGTGTGTTTTCCCCTGGTTTAATGTGTTTCCCCATGTATTTTGTGTCCTATACCCTATTTTCCTGATGAGGAGTGTTCCTACGAATGGAACCCATTCGTCTCCGGAACGGGAACAACCCCTGTGCCTCATTAGAACGCTCTGACTAATTAGAATGTGGACACTTACAACATAAGTGTGGAACCGCAACATTCGCACTGGCAACATAGCTCAAGGGACATAATTAATGAATGGTCCCCTGGATGGCTGCCATTTCGGATAGACTAACGCCAACCAGGGGGAGCATTCGTACCCTGAAAGATGTTTCCCTTGCAGGTTTCAGCACAGAAACCTCGTGAACGGAGATTGCTCGGAGAATGAGTCCTTGTGAGGTCGCCTGAGGTTAGTGGGGTCTTGGGGCACTTGCTAGTTTGGTGGGCTTTTCTGTGCCTGGGAGACAAAGGGACTGTCAGGATTACTATTTGATCCAGTATGTAGAGCTGTATCACACCTAGGACTAAAAGGTGACGTCTTACCGGGCCTCAGAATGGCCAGACTTAACGTACCAAATGTGGCAGACCTCCCTGCCTCTGGATTACTATTTAAACCCTTCGTCTGTTTGTTCGGCTGTTGCCGGTTGTTCGTATGTTTCCTGCTTGCATTCATCAAAAGACGAACAAACTACCAAATGGCAGGCCACCCAGCAAGGAAGTGTGCTGCTCGTTAACCTTTCTGCCCTCATTAACATTGGGGTTAACTGCAGACACTTTCAACTCCCGAACTGTCGGCTGGGTGGTCATCATCCGTATGAACGAACACGTGGTGGCGGCCATCTTGGACAGTCGAACGCCCAGCGGTGTTCGTTGACAAACACATGGAACTGATTTCAGACACTGCTTCCCACGAACACCGCTGAAATCACTAACCATCCATCGCTTTGTTCCAAATTCATACGAACGCCGTGCTGTTCGGTAAACTGACAATTCATGAACGGAACTGTACCAGATAGTAGATCCATGGAGCTCATTCGTTTCGTCGAACGCACAATGTACAAGACTAACTCCATTGAACTACGTGTATGGGATCTGAGCACTGTTCAGTTATACTGAGTGCTCAGATCTAAGCTATCTGGGGATACGTTGAATGTGGGGGTTCCGTTTGGTGTATTGGGAAATATGTATTTTAATGTGTTTTTACAATTAATGTAAAATGGGGATATTCTCTATGCCTGGATGTAATTAAGTTACTTCAAGCACTTAACCCAATTATCTCCAGGATAGAGAGGAGGAGTTGCACTGTTGATGTGGGAGTATTTCCATACTGTACTTGTACGTGATTGGTTATTGTAAAAACTGTCTCAGTCTTCCACAAGGTCCCTATGGGAGTGTCCCTTGCTGGAAGACCTGCATAAAAGGGCTGACACGTAGCCACCATTAAACAGATCCTGCTTGACCCTCAATACAGAGCCTCGTCTCGTACTTGGGAGGATAATTCATATGATTCCTGTTCGGCGCTTAGGAGTGTTCGGTAGCTGACTTTGTATTCGGGAAAAAGAACAGCTTTGGCGGTGTTAACCCCTTCACCTACTCGGGGTGCCATTACACCAAAGAATTGTCAGAATACTTGCTGAGGTCGGGGACACAGAATGGGACAAAACGATAAGGGAAAGCCGAAAGTCAGGGATACCAGAAAACAGGGAAGTCAAATAAAAGCCAAGGTCAATAACCAGAAATAAACGCTCAGGAACACACTCTCAGACAACCACTAAGGGAAACCACGACAGGGCAATGAGGAGAAGTAAAAATGCGCTTAAACAAGTCTTTTACAAATCTGATTGTCCGAAATCAGCCTTTGACCCCAGAACGTGTGCGTGCGTCTCCCGCATGACGCCACATGCACGCCGACATCGTCATCACCTGGGGTTATAATTTGGCGTGGATCCGCAGCAGCCGGCATCCACCAACATGTTGCAGGAGTCAGGTATACTGGTGCAGGGCCGCTGAGCAGAGATACCGCAAGTTGAGGATGAATATGTTACAAGGCCCTTCTTAAGGATGTCCGTCTGTTCCATAGTTAAAGGTTGGCCAGCTAGATTAAATTATCCTTCTAAATTGAGGTCTTGCCTCTCTTTTCTCTGTGCAGTTTTCCTCTTTCTTCTCTGTCTCCGTCTTCTTCCGTTGATCGTTGTCTTTTCCCCTGTATATCCCAAGATTGAGTCTTGTCCGTCCATTTTCTTCTGTTTTGAATCGTATCCCTCTGAAAAAAAGAAGATCATGGTGGAGTATCTGGGGGGAGGGGATATATTTTCACTTGGATTTCTTATTTTACTTTGTGAGGTAGTGGATCTATTTATGGGGGTATTGAGTGTATCTTTGTCTGTAACTTTTCCTAATTCTCTCCTTTGAGTCCCATCTTTGACTACATCACTATATTTCTTGGAATTCCTATTGTTCATAGTGGGAGTTTTAATAGGTTCGTGGTAACTTGATATATGTAGGAAGGACCATTCGACCTTTGAAAGTTAGGATTGCTGAACATATTCGCAATATTAAAAATGGCTTAGAAACCCATAGCGTGTCCTTACACTTTAAAGAGACTCATAACCAAAATCCAGAAAATCTGTTTGTTTTTTCATGCAATAAAGGAAGTAAAAAGAGATTGGAGAGGGGGTAATTATATTAAAATATTGGGTAAAGAAGAAATGCGTTTTATTTATAATTTTAAAACCCTAATCCCCCATGGCTTAAACTCTGATTTTGAGGTCTGCCACTTTTAATAACTTTTTCATATACAAATAAAACTTTTTAGGAATATATTTTTTATATAAGTTTTAATGAGAGGACTCTCTCCCTCCCTCTATCTTCTAACATCACATACAGTAGTATGTTTACATATTTTTTCTGTTGCCTTCCATTTTCACTACAGACAATTGATTACCCATTTAAGAGTATAATGTTTATAATCTGGATTATTAAAATGATTTAAGTGAATGTTGGTCATTTCACACTACATTATTTATTTTAATATACACTATCTGTTTATTCACCCTATTTAATTGTGATATCAAATTTGACCAGAAATTAAGATATTGTGCAACTTTGTATTTTTATCTCTTTCAGTTTTTTATTAGAATTTTATATTGTTTTTATACACTAGATATTTCCTAGTATTAAACTCCTCTTGTTACATGAGAGACTGACATATCGTAAGAACGCAGAGGAAAAAGGAAACGATACATGCATTCCACCGATGGAACGCAAAACCCAGAAGCGGAAATGCTATACGAACGCACGAACCGGCGGCAACGAACAAGCGCCAATTATGGATTATTTAAAAGGATACTCACAGCCAGCAATATATCAACAACTGAGGAAGCCTCTGAACGAGGCGAAACGCGTTTTGCACCACTAAGGACTATTTAAAAAACGTACCTTTAAAACTGTAAGGTCTTGATTTTATTTATTTTGTTTATTACCTATTGTGCATTTTTAATAAAGCACTTTGTTTTCATACTTACCTTTGAGAGGATATCTCATTACTTGAAACCTCCTGGCAGTATAAAGAAGGGAGGGGGAACCTTGATATCCCACAGAGCTGGAAAGTTGAGCCTTATCCATAGGCTCCTTTTTTGTGAGTGAAAGTTCATCCACTTTTTGCACTTTATAATTGTATACAGACAATATTGCACTATTATGTGTCCCATTTTGTTTTATCTCTAGAAATATTTATTATTGTCAGCTATTCAAATAAGAAGATACTTCACCTTATACTGTATGTAGTTTTAAGTTTGTTGTGAGGGTAAAGGGAAAACTCACTAAGGTGTTTGAATATCTATTATTTTTTGTGTGTCTCACTGGGATACTGTTAGTCAAAATACTGTAAAGCACCTTGAGAAAATCTGGAATCAATTATGGAGGAGACCTCATATTCCTCCTGACCAGAAACAACAAACGGGGGGAGGGGGGCGGAACACTTGGGACAGTATATCTATTGCAAATAAGTGGTTTGAGCAAAGAAACATGAAAGGTATTGGGAATCCGCAAGGAGGCAGGGAGAGCCAGAGAATACAAATCAGGATAATTCTACGAAGGAAACGAAAAGGACCAAGGAATCGGGGAACATGTCTAGAAGATAGTCGTTTAGCATCCCCTATATAAGCTAAATTCTTATGGTCAGTAATGATCAAAAGGGGATCCTTGGAACCCTCTAAAAGATGTCGCCACTCTTTAAGCACTAGAATAATGGCCAACAATTCTCTATTGCCAATATCATAATTGCGCTCAGCAGGAGACAACTTTCTAGAGAAGCAACCACATGGATGTAAAGGGGTATTTTGACTCCCACTCTGAGAGAGAGCAGCCCCTACCCCAGTTCCGGAGGCATCAACCTCCAGTATGAAGGGTTTGCTGGTGTTGGGATGTATCAATATGTCAGCAGAGGCAAACCTTTGTTTGAGAAATTCAAAAGCTTCTCTAGCCTCCTCAGACCATATCGTACTGCTAGCCCCCTTGCATGTCATATTGGTGATGGGGGCCATCACAGAAGAGAACCCTTTCATAAATCTCCTATAATAATATGCAAACCCAATAAACCTTTGAATGTCTTTTATTCCATTGGGCAATGGCCAATTTAGTACAGCTTCTAGTTTATGAGGGTCCATCTGAAACCCAGAGGCAGAAATGTTATACCCAAAAAAACTGTACTTTAGTCTGATCAAAGATGCATTTTCCAGTTTACAATAAAGTTGATTTTTAAGTAAAGTTTGCAATACTTGTTTGACATGTTTGTGGTGAGTCTGAAGCTCAGGGGAATAAATAAGGATATCATCCAGATAGACTAGGACAAATGAATAAATGTAGTCCCTGAGGACATCATTAATAAAGTCCATTGCACAACCCGAAGGACATCACATGGTACTCATAGAGCACACTTCTGGTGTTTTCCACTCATGATTTTACTTAATCCTTACCAAATTGTACACATTCCTGAGGTCAAGTTTAGTAAAGACTTTAGCACCCTGGAGTCTGTCAAACAATTTGGAAATGAGGGGAATAGGATAGGTATTTTTAATGGTGATTTTGTTTAATGCCCTGTAGTTAATACATGAACGTAACTCACCATCTTTTTTAGATACAAAAAAGAACCCTGCACCAGCAGGCGAGGATGATTTACATATATGGCCCTTACTTACAGAGTCTTTGATATACTCTTCCATTATTCTACTCTCCTGTGGAGATAAAGCATATACTGCTCCCTTGTGTGGCTTAGCGCTGGGTAGCAGATTTATGGAACAGTCATATGAGCTGTGAGGAGGTAGAATATTGGTCTGAGTCTTACTGAATACCTCCTTAACCTCCCAGTATAGTATGGGAACTTCGGAGGCGTAGTAGTGGGTAATGTAATGAAGCCCACTCTTTTGGTAATGTGCAACATACATCTCTCAGTACAATCCCTGCGCCATTCCAATATTTCCCCATTTGCCCAGTCAATGTGAGAATTGTGCTTAATAAGCCAAGGAAAGCCTAATATAAAGGTGAAGCAATAACTTGGAATGTTATGTCTTCCTTGTGTAAGGCACCAATGGAAATGTTAATGGGCAATGTTTCATGGATAATTAAGGGTTGAGAGAGAGGTCTCCCGTTAATAGCCTCAATGGTCAGAGGTGATAATCTCTCCTTGATAGATATAGCATTTTTTTTTTTTTACAAAATGTACATAAATGATGTTTCCAGCCGCACCGGAGTCCATCAGGGCCTTGCATGAAAAGTGCTTCTTGTTACATTTGATCGTAATATCAAGGAGGAATCTATTTTTGTTATTCCCAGAGGTCGTATCCATCACATCTAAGACCTGTCCCCTTAAGGTTCTTAGGTGCGGATGTTTTCCAGACGTATGGGACAAGCACTCCTCATATGTCCTTTTCTACCGCAGTATAGGCATAGACCCTCTTTTCTCCTATATTGTCTTTCTGCCTCTGACAGTCTAGTGACCCCCAGCTGCACAGGTTCGGGTTCGGACTCAGACTGAACAGGGAGATCAGAAACAAGAAGTCTGGAAAAACAAGTTGCTAATGACATAAGTCATACGTCTGTTTCTATTTCTGGTAGTCTCTCTGGTTCTTCATCTATTACCAATTTGCATGACAAATGTGATAAACTCATTTAATTTTTTAGGATCTTTGGCAACAATATTGTCTAGAATTGTTTCAGATAACCATTTTTTAAAAGCAGAGATTAACCCGCTATTAGTCCAGTCTACCTCAGAAGCCAAAGTGCGAAATTCTATGCATAATCTGAGATAGACCGGTTCCTTTGCTTGATATGCATTAGGGCAGTGGAGGCATCATCCTCCTTGCCTAATGGTTCGAATGTTAATTTGAATTCCGCAAGGAATTCCTGGTAGTTTTGTGCAATACTCCTATTACTCTCCCATAACGGATTGGCCCAAGCCAAGGCTTTACCTTTAAATTGGTTCATCAGGTAACCAACCTTAGCTCTATCCATGGGAAAAGATCCCGGTGAGGTCTCAAAATGATACTCAATTTGATTCAGGAATCCCTGGCATTCTTGAATATTACCAAAATGCGGGGGAGGAGATAGGGAGATAGTAGATGCCTTATGTACTATAGGTGGAGTTGCATTAGGCGGAGGTGACATAGTCGGAGAAGCCGCAGGCTGTAGATGCGTTGTTCGAGTAAGAGGTGTACTGAAAGTCTGTACAAATTGATCCATACGATGATTATTCTCCACTAGCTTTCTCTTGCAACCTGCTATGTGCTGACACAATTCTACAGGATCTATGGCCATGTTGTAATGTCAGGATTACAAGTTGATCCAGCAGGTAGAATTGTATAATACTTTGAACTAAAAGGTAACGTCTTACTGGGCCTTAGAATGGCCTGACTTAACGTACCAAAGAATAGTCAGGATACTTGACGGGGACACAGATAGGGATGCAACGATAAAGGAAAGCCAAAAGTCAGGGATACCAGAATACAGGGAAGTCAAACAAAGTCAATAACCAGAAACAAATGCTCAGGAACACACTCTCGGACAACCATTGAGGGAAACCACGACACGGCAATGAGGAAAAGTAAAATTTAGTTTAAATAAGCCCTTTACAATTTTAATTGGCCAAAATCGGCCTTTGACCCCAGAATGTGCACACGCATCTCCCGCGTGACGTCATATGCACCCCGACGTCATCAACATGGGCGGACATGGGGCTATAATTTGGAATGGATCCGCAGTGGCCGGCGTCCATCAACATGTTGCAGGAGTCAGTTCTACAGACGCACGGCCACTGAGCGCAAATACCACAAGGTTAGTAGGAATATGTTACACAGGCATTCCAAGCTCTTAAAAACGCATTGATAAATGCCCCTGTCCTGGCTGCTCCTAATCCGAATAAACATTTTCTCATCCACACAGATGCTTCCATGTTTGGATTATGAGCAGTGCTGAGCCAGGTCAGGAATGATGGCGGAGAACATCTCGTAGCTTACCTCCGCAGTTGAGGTAGGAAGGTCAGCTATGCCGCCATCAAGAAAGAGTGTCTGGCAGGGGTGTGGGCACTCAAAAAACTACAACCCTACATCTACAGATAGCAGTTCACACTACTCGTGGATCACAACCCTTTGGTGTGGCTTAGCCAGGTCGCTGGAGGCAATGCCAGGCTGTTACGTTGGAGCCTGGCACTACAACCATATGACTTCGTGATTCATTAGACCTGGTATGCAAAACGGGAATGCCGACAGGTTGTCAAGACAAAAAGAACTGGAGAAATGATCCATGAGTACTCCCCCAGATGATCCGTTGGGATCAGACTGTGTATGCTGGCTTGTGGGTAAGGGGGAGCTGTGTGGCAGAACCCCTGCCCAGTGATGTTATTCCCTGGTTTTATGTGTTTCCCTGGTTTCATGTCCTTTATCCTATTTTCCCATTTGGGATTGTTCCTACGAATGGAACCTATTTGTCTCCTGAATGGGGACCACCTCAGTGCCCCATTAGAACTCTCCCACTAATTAATTAGAACATTCGCACTTGCAACATAAGTGTGAAACCGCAACTTTCGCACTGGCAACATAAGCGTGAAACCGCAAGGGAAGTAATTCATGAATGGTCCCCTGGCTGGCCGCTATTTCGTATAGATGAACGCCAACCAAGGGGAGATCCCCTTGCCTGAGTGGCAGGCTTTCCATATTTGGGAGACAAAGGAACAGCGACCCCCTCCCAAGCATAGAGGATCCTGGGATACAACCCCTGTTTGTGTGTGTTGAAGACCCCTTGTTGGGTATAATACACTTTGCCTATATTTACCCAGAGCTTAAGATACAGATGACCGGCTGGCCAGTCTGTTTAAAATTGGTTAACATGTCAGCTGTTTGCAATAATTTTTTATTTTTATTTTTTATTTTATCTATATCCAATGCTTAGTGAATATACCCCTAGACAATTAAGAGCGGTAGAACTTCACGTAACGAGTAATAGGTGTTATATGCAGTAGAACATCTTGTATCAAATGATAGGTGTTATATCCTGTATTCTTCTGCCTGTCTGCCTTATTTCCTGTTTTTCTCCCTTTGATCATAACTGCATTGTAATGTGTAATTTAGAACTGAGTAGTAAATATCTTTAATTCGTAGTGCGCATGCATATTAGTTTGAAGTGTGTAGTTATAGTGGAACTTAGCTTTGAGCAAGGCCCGAACATGAAGATACACCTGCAAGCTTGCTATAGGTTAAGATGTTAAGATAAGATAGATGATTTTGTTAGGATTGGATAATGCTTGAACATAAACTGTTACACAGCTCATTAAACGCTCAAAAGTCACTTTGAACCTTGTCTTCTATAGTTCATTGGGGGCTCCCAGCTGGTTTGGGGACAAGGAGAAATACAGAGAGTTGCAAATTGATACAAAAGACCATGGCAAGAGAAGATTCCTCACTATCACCCCTTGCATGGGGCTATGCATAAAAGCCGTGTGTGGCAATAAAGTTGTTATTGTTCTCCCAGAGCTGTGTCTTGTCCAGTTACTGGAGGAGGAATGGGTCTGAGAGTCTGAAGGACAAAATCGGTTACCCGGGGTCCGCTACACACATCCCAAAACCAATGTAATTCCTGGAAACCTCTCTTCTGAGATCCCACTCTGTCCAAAAAGCATTTAGATTGCAGGTGTCTTGCCTAAATAAGATCGGAATGAACCTTTCACTGGGCCATGACAGTCCTCTGATCCGGTGCAGAGTTTCACAGCACTTGGTGAGAAAACCCAGTTACCTAAAATGATGGTACTTTATGTCAGTACAGTTCAAGTCCTTGGTATCGTTCGATGCCTTGCCACCTTCTCTAACATCCCTCCAAATAGAGCCCTGTTTGGTGACTCCGGGACCAAGAGCATCCTCAACAAGGTTTTGGAACTCTTTGATCAAATTAGGAGTTTCAAAGGGAGTTGGCAGTTGGGTGACTGCGTGGTTGAATACAACAACTTAATCTAAATTAAGTTATTATAGTGCCTCCGGTAATTTCCCCCTTCTAAGTGGCTCAAAATGACTTGCTTTTAAGAATTAGAAGTGTGGCTTAAAGCCACGCTTCCAAGCTTTCTCGGTTGGAAATCTGGGACTTTTACTTTCCAGTACTTATACCCTAGCATATTGTGACCTAACATGCACATGTTCAGTGTAATCACAGTCAATCATAGAGAATTATTGATGGCAGAATCATAGGTACATCGCAGTGAGCACCGCACATACACAATGCTCCTCATAGTTCATGGACCAGGCCGATGTCCTGTAGGCACATCTCTATGAGGACATCAAGTGAGGATAAAGCTGCAGAAGAGCCAAGGGAGACTTGGCACTGGAAACAATGTGAGTAGATTATTTTAAATATTGTATGTTTGCTATTTTATTGTAAAACCTTGTTACTTCTAAATGATGAATAAAAAAAAACAATATTTATAATTGTTTTAAGGCTTTGTTTTGAAATCTAGGTTTCTTTGAAATAAAGGAGAAGTTTATATGACAGTTTAAAAAAAAATACAAATGAAATATGTTACACTTATTTTAATTTATTATTTCCTAAAACCAAAGATCTGCTGCTTATCCAGTACCATAATATACACAAGGTTTGTCAGTTCACTAAAAAGAGAGAAAAAACAGGTTCTGCTCTCTAAATTTTCATTCATTTATTCAGTATTTCACATCTAGGTTTCCTGTAGCAATGTTTCTGGATCTTGTTTTTGTTAATTTATAAGTAATTTACTTTTGTATTAATGTGTAGTAAAAAATGCTAAAAATCAATATGAGTTGTGCTCAGTGGAATGTGTAGAATTCAATGAGTTTAATGTACACGGCTAACTGATTGTTGTGAGACTACAACAAAGAGGCAATGTCAAGAACGATTGCATGTCACTTGCATAGGAAATTGTTTTCAACAATAACAATCCAAATTCCAAGGTTTGTAAAATGATTAATCATTTAATGCTCACTGCTACCATCTCCTATATGCTGCCAAGCACCTCCTGCTACTCTTCCTCAGCTACCCATTTTATGCCGCTACAATGCACATAATGACCTCCTATAACCTGTGATATTAATTATTACGCCGCCTTTTATCCATGCCCTTTCCTTCAATTGATGTCCATTGCCATTCCCTGTCGGTTTCCATTCAGGGAGGAATCCTGTCTCTCTCCCCGCTTCTTTTGGCATGGCTTAGCTCCGGAGCCCTCATGCCCTTTTTTTAAACCAACATCTTGCCGTGAATCATATGATGTACACCTCGTTGGAATCGAGTGCCCTCTGGAGTTCCCCTCCCTTGCACGCACCCTCCCCCAGCATGTAAAGTGTTACAAAACCTTTATTTACTATTTGATTCCAGCCCTGATATCCCTCGTGCTCTGCCTCCTTTAACATCATCATCCTAATGTGCAACAAGCACTGTGAGCATATTGGGCCCTCCCCACAGGAAAACATTGCTTCAATTCTCCTAAACGTAGACCTACTCTTTAGCGCACGCGAGACTTTGTTGTCTCGGCATCCTCGCTTACCGACCAATTTGTTTAATTCCCGGGTCATAGGAACAGCATTATGTCGGTGAAGATCATCTGTATGCAGTCTGCTTTTTTTCTAGGAATTTTGGGATGTTTTTATCATCATTTCCTTCATCCATTTATATATATGCAGGTGAGTTTGCTAGTACAACAGCGACCTGCCTAACATTTATATAGTTTGTCTTACGCATATCTTCATGCACCTTAAAGTTTATAATATCTATGGAAATACTTTTCAGTACGTATGAACATTGCTAACTTTTTTAGAAAATGTGTGTATTTGAGTATTGTCCAAACCTGAATTTCTTCAATATAGAACAGGGATAGGCCACCTTTTGCACTGCAGATGCTGGCAGGGGTATGCACCTTTTGGCTCTCCCTTGATGCTTTGCCAGCAGTTCGGCTGTAACAGCATTGTGGGAGATGTAGGTACAACATTTGGAGTGCCAAAGGTTGCCTACCTCTTGTATAGAGCAATATAAAAAAAAAAAACCTATGGAAAATAATTATTTTTGCCTTTAATGGATACTCCATAGCACCATAACCATTTCAGTGATTTGAAGTAGCCATGGTGCTTGAAGTCTGTGTGCCAGATTCTAGTTTAAAATGCTATACACAAAGCGTTAAAGCAGTTTGCGGCCAGTTGTTAACCATCTCCTGCAGCATCATTAGATAGACCAAGAGGTCCAGGATGGGGTAATAATAAATCTTTGCATATTTAGCATCTGCAGTCTACATGCATAGCATGCTGGTGACAGATGACCAATGGTGGCATGGCCCACCTCTGTGCTGCCCAAATCCTTCCCTCAACCTGTCCTACCTGACATCCCTCACACTATAGTAAGGGAAAAATTACCTACATCATATAATGAATTGAACTGAAAAACACACCAAAAAAACAGATGTATAAAAAAAAAAAAAATGACCAGTGCCTGTAGACATTCGTGTCTGGACGACACGGAAATAATACACGGCCCTTATTAATTGGAAAAGCTCTATTTTCACAGCTGCACGCAAGATGTTAATGAAAGTATAGAGCTAAATATTTAACAGCCTGCTGCCACTGTCCGCTGGTATGTGATTCATTCCCATGGAAAACATTAACATAGGATAAACAGTCAGCAGCTGTCATGGTCTGTACGATATCCATCAATGGTGGTAAAGATTAAATGGCACTTCATTCTCAAGGGTTAGCCAAGGTTAAATATCTTTGTATGTATGTTTTATGTTCACTGCCATAGAGTAAGGATTGGAGAGAATGAAAAAAAATATTTTTTTATAAATGGTGGCCGGGAAAATGAGCAGAAAGATGATGCATAGATCAACAGATATAGATAGATACAAACAAACGCACATCTTGATAGTTTTGGATACACTTTTCAACTATATATTATTTTTCATTAAGCTTTTTTTAATGTTTGCTGTGCATAAGATAACATACAAGCTTGTATAGACATTTCACAAGATTATATATGACTGTAATAGAATACAGATGCATCAGGAAATGTCTTGAGAATACTGCGCTTTTTTATAATATATGAGAAAAGGCATCAGGAACAGGCTAGGAAAGTGTCTCAGATGCAGCTTAAAAAAGACAGTGGGCTGTCAATGTCCGATAAGGAGAAATAATATATGCCTAATATTGAAAGAAAACATTTTTTAATTTGAATTAAAATATACATGCTAAGGGGTGTGAGAGCACCCGTGCATCCACTAGGAATCAAGCACCTGCAAACAGCAGCACAGCTTACAAACCTTTTGCTTGCTTATCTCAATGTCCTACTTGGGCTCCGGAGCTAAGCCATGCCAAAAGAAGCGGGGAGAGAGACAGGATTCCTCCCTGATGGTAACCGGCATGTTCGCTGCCTAGCACACCTCACAGGACGCACACGATGGCAGCCAAATCCCTATCCCCAATCTCCATTCCCGAAAGGGAGTCTGCATGCTCTTAGCTGGGAGACACAGTACAAATCCTGGCCAAAGTATCAGAAGTCCGTACCTACCTGGCAGGGGAAATTGCTTGCAACTCATAGGAGGTTAAAGCGGAGATCCTGGCCCTGGGGTCGTGCACCTTGACCTCGGACACTAGGTCGAATCTGTTGTCCAAGCAAACACGGTTGTGCAGTACTCCACCTTGATGGATCAACAACTAAATAGCCTTGAGACATTAGTGGAAGACCTCTCAACCAATCTAAGCGCAATAACATGCACATAAAGGACTTGCCTGAAATAAGGGAAAATGGAGGAGTATTTCCAACATCATCTACCTGAATTACCAAAAGAGCGATGGGTGATTGACCGAATGCATAGAGCATTACATGCCCAAAGAGCAGAAGGACATCTGCCATGAGACATCGTAGTCCTCTTCCAGTACTACACCACGAAGGAAGCCATTCTGAAATATAACAGGGACCATGAGCTCACCTATCAAGACACCATTTTTTCCCTTTTATTGGATTTATCATTGGTCACAATGCAACAACGACTGGAAACCAATGGCGGACATGCTCAGACAACATGAGATCCGCTTTACATGGGGACCTCTTTTCAAAATAGTAACCTTTAAAGCATAAAGAACCTACACCTTAATTTAGTAGATAGGGCCCAATGAGTGCAAAAGTAAAGTAAGACTACTATACTTTAAAATATACTTTATTCAGAATTCTATTTACAATTGTATTCAAAATTTTTAATCAAGTTTTTATTTCTTCACATCTTTTAATTTTTGTAACATTTCAGTATCCCCACAAAGAAAATATATATTGTAAATCTATAGCGCACCCTCTTTCATATTTCAAATACATTTCCGTCATTTTGTTTTTATACTAATATCCTCCTCTCTTTTAAGAAAGTGGAGTTGTTAATCAACCAATATAAGTGCCCTAAATATTATCTACAATATAATTATAATATTCAGATCAATTTTTTAAGATTAACTTTGAATCTAAGTAATCCTCCAGTACTATTAAAACTGAAACACATATCACACAGGTATCTCTGTTGAATGTAAAGTGAGCTTGTAAATGTATCAACAGAGGCCTCCTTTTTTGCAATGTCCATCAGCAGTCGCTAAGGCCAGCAAGGGATTGTCATGCATGAAAAAGGGCATTCATTCTCGGGATGAGAATATAATTTTGCCGTTTTATAAATTGCTGGTAAGACCACATCTTGAATATGCTGTGCAAGTTTGGGCACCTGTTCTAAAGAAGGATATGACGGCACTAGAAATAGTGCAGAGGAAGGCTAAAAAATTTATGAAAGGAACATTTTAGCTATGAAGAAAGGTTAACAAATCTAAACCTCTGTAGTTTATAAAAACGTCACCTCAGAGGGGATATGATAACATTATACAGATATATTCGTGGCCAATACAAACCATTGTGTGGAAATGTATTCACAAACAGGACTTTACATAGGACATGAGGTCATGCGTTTAGACTGGAAAAAAGATTTTGTCTAAGGCAAAGGAAAAGTTTATTGTTTTTTTTTTACCGTAAGAACAATAAGAATGTGGAATTCTCTGCCTGAAGAAGTGGTTTTATCAGAGTCCATACAGATGTAGAATATTCAAGGATATCATTTTTCAATGTAGGGTAAATGCTCCTTGAACCAAGGACTAATCTGACTGCCATTCTGGGGTCAAGAGAGATTTTTTTTCCTAGTTTGTTACAAAATTGGAAGTGCCTCAAACTGTTTTTTTTTTTTTTGCCTTCTTTTGGATCAGCAAAAAACAAATATGAGGAAGGTTGAACTTGATGGAGACATGTCTCTTTTCAGCTTATGTAACTATATAGAGATAAAATTGTTAAAATTTTTATCATACATAAAATATCCATAGATCAAGTATAATGTACCACAAAATAGAAACATAATTAGGATACCCATAGAAATGTGATCCATATCGCTCTATATAAGCAATCTCTGGAAAATACACATTTTTATTAAGCAGTAGACTTCATCGTATCAAATTGCTACGTTTAATGTATATTTGTGTTATGATACTTCTACTCAAATGTGCCTAATGGAGTTAATACTCTTTGTTTAAAATACTTCAGAGATATAAAAAAAAGATTTTCGATTGAGGCACTTCAAAATACATATAAAAAGAGCCCTTTTCAATTGGTGTTCATCATGTACTACTCCCTGAGGAAGTGAGCGCAAGGCTCACGAAACACGTAGGAATGAGGAAAGATTGAACATCACAAACATTGTGCTTTTTGGACAAACAGGGCACCCGTACCATGTCCATTCGACAATACAGAGCGCGCAAATCAGAGAGACACCAAAGTGGACGGATATTACCAATCCAACGCGATCCAAACAGATCACAGGAAGCTTGGGTCCTTATTTTCTAGAGCAATTTTAATCGTATACAGGAGGACATAAGTAACTTTTACTCTCTTACCTCGAACTACAGTTTGAAGGGACTTCCTCTATACTAGTATGTCATGCAATATATTGCCAGCTGGGACTTTTGCTTAACTCAGAACCCTTTAACTGATAATTGTACCAATATATAAGGCTTTTATGTTATTTTTTTAATATGAGTGTGTATTGCAATACCACTTGATTCAAAATTTTGAATACAAATTTAAATACAATTCTAAATAGAGTGTTTTAAGTATAGTAGTCTTATTTTACTTTTACTTTTCTTTTGTGCCCTATCTATTTAAAGGAATACTGAGGACATTTCCTACGAAAAGCAGCATTAGGATTTAAGACACATATACATATGTTTATTTGCTGTTTGCATACTTTATATATTTATTTGTCATTTGAACTTGAACTATTGGAAACCTTAATAAGAGGCTGCGTGTGTATATATATATATATAGAACCTAATTTATTTATTGATTGATTCATTTCACATATAGAGCGCGGCCCATTTAAAACTCCTAATTATTTAAATGTTGGGACTTCTTTACTAAGTAACCTACACCTTAATGCCTGGTAATGATCCAGCGTAGTTGCTCCAAAACCTCTCTATTACCCCCCTTCAGATTTTGCACTACCAGAACCCTCCCATCCAGGCCTTACTACTCTCCTGAGAGACTGGTACAAAGTTGTAGAAACAGCAGGCCAACACACATGAAGCCACTGCTGTGGATCAAGCCTATACTGCTGCCATGATGCAATATTAAATGCAGCTAAATCTCCCTGGAGTTATTCTGGAACCTTGATAGCTGGCGGGGAGGGTGGGGGCATCAGGATACCTTTGTTGCAGTTTAATTTTATAACAAACTTCAAGGCTAACTTGTGGGTTTTCATGGTCTGTTAGCTAGATATTTTTCTATGTACACAAAAGGCCTATTTCTCCCAAATAGTGTTCACAAATATGTCTAAATCTATGTTAATGAGCACTTTTTACTTTTAGTATCATTTCTCACTTATGGATGGAAACACGGGGATCCACGGAGTATACTCCTTGGTCATACTCCAACTTTTAGTAAACTCCAAGCGAGCTACCCCATTAATAACTATTGCACCCTGCCCAACTGTAACTAGCAACCTTTAGCTCCAGCGAAGGAGCATAGTTTGGGGTACTCTATACCAACAGAGTAAGATAAACCATATAGACCATACTCTCTCTTTGGGGATGGGGGACTCGCTGAAATGTTAGCATGGAAATATATACCTAACTGTTACTAGATGTAAGATCATTTAATGTTATTGGGTAAATGTGACTCCTGTGCTATGACGTGCAGTGGAACAGTGTGGTGAGTTGCCAACACTGATGGGAGAACATGTTTTTGCCCCCCCAATTTATTCTGGCAAAGTGTAAGATGAGATTCTTGTTCTTGTTTTTAGTTATGTTGTTGTTCTGCTTTTTCCTTTATCTTAAATTCTGAAGATCTCTACTCCCAGATTCTCACATGGCTGCTGCCTGCGGCAACAAGGGGCAGGGCTAAATACCCAGCCCCCGATCTGCTCCAAGCTATACCTTGTAATGGTCACAAAAGGGCCTCCCGGTACCATCCTGATGAACATTACACAATGAAACAGACTTCAGAATGACATTGAAAGTACTGTTTATTAATGTCAAAGGTCTCAACTCAAACAAACATAGACTGCTCTTGAGAAACTAAAAAGTCAATATTGCACTTCTTCAGGATTCACACAACCGCAGGTCAGCACCCGTCATATTGACTGACAGATTATATATTGCAGTATGTGAGACCAGAACTATGCGCAAGCAAGCGGGGGTAGCAATTCCGGTCCATAAAAGATACCCTTTCCAAATAACGGTAACCCAAGCTGATCCAGAGGGGCGATAATTATACATTGAGGGTACCCTCTATAATACAAAAATTCACATCATCAATGTGTATGCTCCCAATGTACCAGATGGTTCATTTTGGTCTACTCTGGAAACTCAGATTTTTCGCACGAAGGGAGGGGCACTTATGGTGGGTGGAGACGTTAACGCAGTGCCATGTCCGGCGGTTGGCAGAAGTTCGGAACCAGGCACTCTCAGGTCACAGGGATGTGGGGGACACATCTGTCTTACACAGGACTGCTAGACGTTTGGAGGCTTCAACAACCCGAGACTTCATATTCTACTCCACACCCCACGGCACATATTCTAGAATAGAATAGAATATTCTATGGGGATAACTAAGGCAATGCATTCGGAAATCAACAGTATTACCTGGTCAGATCATGCAGATATTACAGTCACCCATCGCAAACTTCAATATAATTCAAATCGCTCTTGGAAACTAAACACTAACCTCCTCAAAGATGAAAGCATACAAGAAACGCCCAAATAGCTATCACAAAACACTACTCCAGATATAAATCCTACTATGGTATGTGCAGCCCACAAGACTGTCCTCGGCACTAACATAAAAAAAAAAAAAACTAAAACAAAATTGTTATTGGAATTACAATTAGCCCTGAGGAAAGCTGAGCAACAACATAAAACCAACCCAATCCATTCTAAATTACGAGAATTGAATGCTCTCAGACACTCCATCGAAGAAATATCCTTTGAAGATGCCCGCTTCATATATATATATGCTAGACATCAGATAACAATGAAATGTAAACAGCTAGGACCATGGTATGGAAACATGCTGCTTTTAAGTAGATAAGCCTTTGCTAAGGGCCCATGAAGTAGGCTGAGGGAGACACAGCGTAGGGACAGTCACCCTATACCCAAGGTGGGCACCAGCTGCCTGTGTCTGCTGTGTCTGTTAACATTATAGTCCTGATCGAACCATTGCTGGGGGGTTTTCTCACTATTGCAGACATCATGATTTCTTGAGCATGAGTGAATATTTTTGATTAACATTTTCGTATCCTCCTGGCAACCGAGGAAAAAATGGTCTTCCGATATGCCATCCATTTTTGATGAAAAAGAAGAGGAAGTTCCCAGCATCCCAGCATATCACTGGAAAGCCCAGGATGTTCTCTTTACAATACAGCAGGGATTGATAGAGTAGCTCAAAAGAACAAAAGGAGATGAACGTGAACGAAATGTCCAGTACAGAGGACACAAGTTAATGGGCTGGGTCTCACAAGGATATGTAATATTTTGAAAAATATTTGAATATTTTTTAATCGATTTAATATATTCTTTAAAATTAAGTTCTTAATTTTTTGATATTTTAATATTTTAAAAATATATATTTTCAAAGTCTATTTTCTCTCAGTTCCAGTCTGACATTTTATGAAAAACCAGTTCAGTTCATCTCATTTCATTAAATAAATGTCCCATTTAATTTGTTTTGAATACCCTTTATTATCACATTGAATACAGGAATGTGCATGAGAATCTACATAAAATAGTCCCTTCCCCTATTCCTTCACTCCATGAGCTTTTTTGTGTTATGTGTCATAAAATTGTGGCAAAACAGTGAAATCATAGGGGGGTGAGCTGAAGGAGGATTCCTATGCAGGAATGACGAGTTTAAGATCTGGCTTAGCAAGCTTATTTCTAGACTTGGGTTTGGGTTAGGGATTTAATATCACAGCAGATGGGAAGCCACACGGCCCCTTATACTCTTTGAACTGGACATGAGAGAAATTAAATAGAAAAGTGTGGAAACAACCAAAGATTCCCCAATGTCAATCACCTGTGAGTGGTTGTTCGAGGTAAAATTTAGGATCAAATGGACAGCCTAACTGTTCACCCTCTTCCTCTCCCCATCCATTAGGCTGTGGGAGACATAGTAAATTATAAGGGGGACCTGCTAAAGGGATTCACCCATGAATATAAATTAGGGGATACATTGGGCTGAGCTTTTAGATGGATGAAAAATAGCTAAGTGAAAGATGGCCATATTAGGTTAAAGGGGGTTGAATATTAAAGGGACACTAAAGACCAGTTAATCCATGTAGCTTGTGGAAGTATTTTTTTATAATTTTACAAAAAGTGCAGATTTAAATAGAAATTGAAAGCCTGGGGGTGGGATTGTAGGTGTGTAACAAGGCTTATTTATAAAAGTGCCAATCAGACAACTGATTCTGGTTTGGTTAGCTCAGTGTGTCTAAACTCAAGAGACAACTTGCTCAGGACACTGCGATGACTTCTTATTGAGCTGCATTTGGAAGTCTGTGATTGGATTTATTTATTTGGGAGGGGGGGGCGAGGTTTCTTTTTAGATCTTCCCGAGAATAACATGATTTACAGTCCACAGCATCAAGAAAGTAGGGACACAGATTCCCTAAGAATCTTATTTATACTGAGGCATAAGAAATGTGCACTAATGAAAATGAGAATAAAAAGCTAAATATTCCCTATTTAATTACATGCTAGAATAAATAAATAGTGAATTGTTTGGAGACATTTTGTATATGAAATAAATGTGTCAAGTAATTAAAGTATATGGTTAATACTGCATTCACAATTTTGATGACCAAACAAATTACCCAACAAACTAAAAAATGTTTGTTAGTCTAGATGCATTATTTATGTCTCACCTAGGAGGTCACATCAAAGAAAGAGGATGTGGGAGGATTTTGCCAAGGATTTTGTTCATGACTCTTTTCTCTTATTAGTTGTTATACCTTATGTTTCTAACCTCTTGCTTGCTTCTGAGATGTGTCCGTAAAATTAGGTAAAGCAAATATGAAGCCTCCTGTCTTGTATTAAAATTCATGTGGTCCTATGCGGTGGAAACACGTAGTCAGTGATGTCAATCATTGGATACAATGTTATGGTGTAGTGCACTTTTGGTCCTATGAAAATTAGATATTTAGCAGACTAATTATCTTGCGACAACACAGCCTACAGCTGTAGGGTTATTAACTAAATTGAGAATTGACCCAAAAAATATAAAGTGCAAAGTTTGGGCAATTATTATTTATTTTTTTAGATTTAGCTATTTTATGCAGCTACATCCATAGCTTGGCTATTTTAGCTTTAGTTTTTCAATTTCAAATTTAATTGGATATAATTCAGTGTTTTTTTATTTTGTAATGACCCTGATGACCAGCCTAGAGTTAGTCATCATTGAGATAGATTTTATGGGCATTTGTGAGGAAAATTGATGAATGTGGGACGATCACCATGAGAACCAGTGGAAAGTACCTGTTGATTGCTTCAGGTTTAGAGTTTTACCCCAGAATTGGTTTTAATATACCATCATCTTAGGTCATTGCTTTTTTGACCCAAAACAGTACCCAATGAATTCACCGTTCACCACATTATCAGAAACTGCTGCCAACATGAGGTCCAATTCTTTTCACTGATTTGGCAGTAAACTTGTCTGCTGGGTTTAAATATGAATAGCTGATTTAAGTAGTCTTGTAATATTAAAACTGTATTTTTGTGTGTACGCTGTTCCTTAAAGGGACACCATAGGCACTGTATCTGCTTCATCTCATTAAACTGGTTATAGTGTATGGAGTCCCCTGGTACCATCATTTCTTTCAGCATTAAACAGTTTTTAATGTTGTAATGTTTTAATGCTAAACAAGAGACCACGGCAGTCCATCCCCTCTGTGCTGCTTTGGCTAATAAGGAAGTATTAGCCTGAGCAGCAATGTGCAGTTGTGATTGGCTGAGAGTGTCAGCTGACTGATTTTAACCTGTCAGAGCTCCAACTGACAGTATGAATGGGTATGACAACAAGGAAGTGTGTAATCTCTGCCTTAGCTACACATACAGAAGGGGCCGGACTGTGGGTGGCCAGGGACTCTTATTTTGTGGCATACTGCACAAACATGGTGCAACACTGAATGGAGGGACAGTGCCAGGGCACTCCAGGCACTATAACCAATTCAAAGAGACAAAGTGGTTATAGTGACTACAGTGACCCCTTAAGCTGTGTTTTGTATATATTTTAGTTGATACGACAGCGTCATTGCTGAAAAATCCATGTTCCAGGGTCTTATTTTATTTTTAGTTATTGTGAGATCTGTTAATTAGTACATAATTGATTAATGAGGTACTAAAGCAGACCTTGATTTAATACGCTTTACAAATAATTCAATACTGTTAGAAAAAATTTCCATATGTTTTTTTTCTTCAGAAGTCATCATTAAAGTTTGAGATTTTTTGTAAATTAATCACTTGGAAAGTTGTTGTTGTTTTTTTTGTTTTTTTTTCTAACAGATTGAGATTATTAAATTGTTTATTAAATTGAGGCCATTATCTGTAGTACTGTACAATTATTAAAACACCAGTGCAATTAGTTACATGTTTAGACAAACAAGAAAACCAGACTGAGCAAAAGAGGAAAGGTAATGCTATTATTGAAGAGAACAGATAGATGTAAAGAAATATGCATAGTGTTTTGCTGTAAAAAGGGGACGTTGAAATAAAATGTTAGTATGGGCATCCCACAGCTGTCATGGACTCCCATACCTTGGTGGGAGCATATGATCCCCCTATCTTTAATATTATTATAGCCCCCCACCGCTGACGATGGAAGTCCCTTGCAGCTTTATTATTTAATTAATAGTTTCATCTTGATGGGATGATGACTAGAATTTTACAGCTACCACCTCATGCTCGCTGGTGGGGGCACGCAGGGGAATCTGCACAATACCATAAACTAGACAGCAACTGCTGCCAAGTCACATTATTTTAATTGATATAAAGTATACAATTCATTTTATATAAACGTTTTTACTTAAACTTATATTTTTTTATTTTAATATACATTTTTCTTCAATTATTTTATATATTCCGACATATTGTACGAACTTTGGGCATTTCAAAACAGACGAAAGGAAAGTTGCAGTGAAACCACTCCCATCAAGTAAATACAAGTTAAATCACCCCCCACCAGATGCTCAACGTCCTATACGTCACAGGAAGTGACGTATCGGGAAGATACCGACCAGAAGATGTGAAGATAAATGCGCATCACTGAAAAGCCACTGAGAAATTGAAAAGAGCGAAAGAGGCTATACGAACACTGCGGACATCTTGGGGTGGGAATGGGCATTATGCTGCGGACAGGATGTGCCTCAATGTTAGGGATGGCGGCATACAGCCTGTCCTGACCATATTTGGTTGTGGGTGGTATTTGCAAACATATGTTTTGAATTGTTCAATTGTCTGACTTTTTTCTTGGGATATATATAGCCATACATGTTCAGTTGGAGAAATATATGCACCTGAGGAAGACTTTCTGATAGGTTGAAACGCGTTGTGCTACTTTTAGTGCTTTTGTGCTACGTTTAGTGCTTTAGTGCTTTTGTGCTACGTTTTTTTAATAAGTTGGTAAAAAAATATATACCTTTTAATACTTACCCTGGACTCTGGAGTTCCTGTGTTGCAGCAGTGCCGAGTTCCTGAGGGCGATCTTTGGAAATTCCATCACATATCTCTCTTATGAGATGAAAAGCGCCGACCGAGCCAACTTTTAATGGGCTCGGTCGGTGCTTTTCATCTGAAAATGAGTTTGAAGAACTATTCTTACATATATATTCTCACATATACAGATTACACTATGTGTTTTTTAACTTATTCAATATAGGTGAAAGAAATTTATGTGTATTGGTTACCAAAGAAACATTGAGTGTAAGGTAATTTTATTTTGAAAGTGCCATTCTGTCCTTTATGTTTACCTTTTGTAATCTACACAGACTTATCAAGACCCACATTGCTGTGGAGCCAGTCTCTTTGCTCAGTGAGATAAAAATGTGTCTTACCATTGGAACCCAAGATCTTTGTAGGTCACTGAAGATGGTAACGTAAGTTCATTTCTGCTGCAGATCCACAAGATTTCCTTTGATGGACTGCCAAGTCTCCTAAGCTTGGTATGTACCCAATATCACCCCATTTGTGCCTGCTTGGAGACATCCTACTTCAGTTGCGGCCCTGTTGATTGAAACAGTGGACTGTTACTCCAGTATCACTTGTACTTTTAGTTTTATCTTAAATTGTGGTAGCTGTATAATGTTTTTTTATTTGGCTTGCCTTGTAGCAACTATTGCTTATTGTATTACTCTAGAACACACAGCATAATTTTTCTGTAGATTTTTTCCCCTACTTAACATTACATTATATCATGCTATATTGCAATACCAAAGCAACTTTGCTTACTATCGTTGGATAATCACTACTCCTTGCTATTTTGGCATCATACCAGCATATATCTCCTAGGTTTACATTGAAATACATTGCTCATCTACTCACAATATACGTGTATATATATATATATATATATATATATATATATGTGCTCGGAGCATTCTCATATGATATAGAATAAGATGGGTTGTAGAGATGTAGCTTTAGGAATAATCGGTTGAGGTGTGCCGAAACCGACGTATGCTGTAGGCCGGTAAAAAGTGGGCTTACATAGAGGAAATATGAACAATGGGAGTGGAGGGTGGGGCTATTCGTCTGACCAACAAAGTTAAGTAGGGAAAGGGGGGAGTCCCTTTTATAGGTCTATAGCCCCTCCCACAACTTCAGGCCATGCCTTCCAATATATGTAAATATATATATATATATATATATATATACTTGCACGTGGCCAGGCTGTCAGTACATATAAAGTCTCTTATATTGAATTTCTATCACTAATAAAGGGGTGAAACGTTACTAATAAAACAGCAGCCAATATGTGACAAAACCCTTTAATTGTTGTTGCCAGTTCAGATTGAGAGCATCCCCGCTATGCACCTTTCATAATACTCCCCTGTTCATTGACAATAATTGGGCTTAATGCACAGTTCATACTGTATATTACTCTGAACACCATTGCAGCCGTCCTTGCATATTACCGATTAATTAGTAAAGACTGAAATACCAAATCAGCAGCTATCCGCTTTAATCAACAGAAAGATTATAATTACTGAGGTTCAAACAATTTGATGTTGAATTATAATTATAACTGCATTTTAACTTCAAAATCCTTCTTTTAAGACTTTCATTTCTCAGAAGCTTTTGCTAAAAAAAATTATTTCGTTTTTGTAGCATGCATCTTTTTCTACTCTTATAAATTTAAAGGGACCCTCCAAGCATCATAATAGGTTATGCTTATTGAATAAAGTATGGCGTAAGGCTGGTGTGTTCAGCTGGCTGGCTGTGATCTACCACAGCTACAATGATCAAAGTTTTGTAGACATTTTATGGTGCTATTTATTAAATTGGGAATTCTGTAAAACTGACCAACACTTCACATGTTCTCTTCTTCACAAGTGATATTTTCTGTAAATTGTCCCTTATAATATATTAAATGCCTATCTTTGGATCCCTGATTTCTATGTCTAGATAGCTTGTATCTGTAGGATATTATATCTGGGGTTACTGAGGACTCACCATGCAGGATGTCTCTCTCTGATTGGTAGACCACGAGAGATCGAAAGCCATTGTGGCTGAAATAATATACATAATGTCCCGCTACTCTCCTGAACCCAGAACATTCTATATTTATTGCCTGCTGGCATGCCACTGCTGTCCATGACTACTTCATCTTTCATTCAATAGATTTACTAGCCTTAACATAAACATGGCTCTCCCCCTCTGACATTGCTACCCTTGCATCTTCAACTTACCCACAACCCAAGAAACTCTGAATGTAAAGGTGGTGGTGTAGGGTTTCTCCTCTCCCCTCACTGCTCCTTTAAACTTCTACCCAACCCCCCTTCCCTCTCTTTCCCATCATTTGAAATACATTCAATTCGCCTTTTCAAACCCTTCTCTGCTAACATTGCTGTTATTTATCACCCCCCCTGGATCCCCTCTTCTCTTCCTTGACCAATTTGCTGCCTGGCTATCCTATTTCCTCTCTTCTAATATTCCATTCCTAATTCTCTGGGAATTCAATATTCCCATTAACCCACCTTTGACCTCTACAGCCTCTAAACTACTTTCAACTACTTCCTCCCTCGGGCTATCACAGTGGGCTAATTCTCCCACCCATGTAGCTGGCAATATCCTTGACCTAATCTTCTCTTATTCATGTACAGTATCTAATATCTGCAACACTCCATTTCCTCTCTCTGATCACCACCTCTTATCGTTTGCTCTTGTGTACCCCCTCACCCAACAACCTCAGCCTAACCCCCCCTCATCTCAGGAGGGACCTTAATTATCTCGATCTCCAGCAGCTGTCAGCTGATATTGATTCACAACTGCTATCCATCCCTTCCCTCTCCTGTCCTTCACTGGCCATCTCTGCATATAACACTACCCTCACCTCTGCCTTGAACACTGCAGCACCACTCCAAACAAGCACCTTAAGGAGGACCCGCCCCCAACCATGGCATTCTAAATCAACACACTACCTGCAAAGATTCTGAACGCTCCTGGAGGAAGTCTCGCACCCAGTCAGACTTTCTCCATTATAGATTCATATTGTGTTCATACAGCGCAGCCCTTGCCCTCGCCAAACAGGCCTTCTTTTCCTCTCTGATTAGTTCATGCTCCCGCAATCCCAGGTGTCTCTTTGACACCTTTAATTCTCTTCTTTGCCTGCTGTGGTCACCCCCCAAACCAACCTTACTGCTGATAGCTTTGCATGTTACTTTACCAACAAGATTGAACAGCTAAGGAAAGAATTCTCCCCTCCTTGCCGTTCTCTTTCTCAACCACACATAGATCATGCCTTTCCTACCCTTCAGATGTTCTCCCCGGCTACTGACCAAGAGGTGGCTGCTCTTCTCTTTTCCTTTCGCCCCACTACTTGGCCGCTCGATCATGTCCCATCTCACCTTATTAGATCTCTCTCTCTATTAGGTCTCGTGCCTTCCTTAACGCATATCTTCAACAACTCTCTCTCTCTTCTGGCATTGTCCCTGCTGACTTTAAACATGCCACTGTAGTACCTATCATGAAAATACCATCTCTTGACCCATCCTCCCCCTCTAACTATTGTCCTATATCCCTGCTCCCTTTTTCCTCAAAGCTTCTGAAAAGACTTGTCTTTACCCATGTGTCTCACTTCCCCAATTCCAACTCTCTCCTTGGCCCTCTTCAATCTGGCTTCCGCCCTCTCCACTCTACTGAGACTGCACTTATCAAAGTTACTAACAACCTAATCGCAGCTAAATCTAAAGGCCACTACTCCATATTAATTCTTCTTGACCTCTCTGCTGCCTTTGACACAGTTGATCATGCTCTCCTTCTTCAAACTCTTCAATCACTCGGTCTCTGTGACTTTGCCCTCTCATGGTTTTCCTCTTATCTTTCCCAACGCTCATTCAGTGTCTCCTTTTCTAATGATACCTCGTCCCCTCGTCCTGTCTTGGTTGGAGTCCCCCAAGGCTGTGTACTTGGTCCCCTTCTATTTTCTCTTTATACTGCCTCTCTTGGCAAACTTATTACCTCTTTTGGATTCCACTACCTCCTGTACACTGATGACACCCAGATATATCTCTCCTCCTCGGACCTCTCCCCTGCCGTCCTGCAACGTGTCACTGCTTGCCTTTCTTCCATCTCTGATTGGATGTCCTCCCGCTTTCTGAAACGCAATCTCTCTAAAACTGAGCTCCTTGTCTTTCCTCTTCCTAATACTGATCCTCCTCTTTCGCTCTCCCTTCAAATTTGTGGTGCCCCCATCAGTCCATCCTTGCAAGCGCGCTGTCTTGGCGTCATACTTGATTCTGGTCTCACCTTTGAGCTTCACATCCAATATGTTACCAAATCCTGTAGATTCCATCTTAAAAACATAGCCCGCATCCACCACTTTCTTACGCAAGATGCTACCAAGGAGCTTGTCCATGCTCTAGTAATTTCCTGCATGGATTATTGTAACCCTCTCCTGATTGACCTTCCCAAAAGCCGTACTGCACCGCTACAGTCCATAATGAACAATGCTGCCAGACTGATTTTCCTCTCTAGTCGGTTCTCTCACACCTGTATGCTATAGGAGTCAATTGAAGGTACTAATTCACACCTATAAAGCACTGAACAACTCTAGCACCTCTTATATCTCTTCACAGATCCATAAGTATGTCCCTTCTCTGTCTCTCCACTCTGCCTGTGACCACCTCCTGTCAGTTGTCCGCACCCCTACGGCCAACTCACGCTTGCAGGACTTCTCGCAGGCGGCTCCCTTCCTATGGAATAGTCTGCCTACCACCATTAGACTCTCCCCTAGTCTTGCATCTTTTAAGAAGTGCCTTAAAACCCATCTCTTTAGCTTATGGCCTCTCCTAAAGAGCAGCCCACCTTATTTGACTGCAAATTCCTGTCCTATTGTGTTTTACACCCCACCTCCTATAGAATGTAAGCTTGTTTGAGCAGAGTCCTCTCCAACCTATCGCTCATGTAAGTTTTTTGTAATTGTCCTATATATAGTTAAATCCCCCTCTCATAACATTGTAAAGCGCTATATAAATGGCAATGATAATGATGCCAAGAGGTCAGGGGAGTGAGGGCTGTCCACCCACTGACGTGAGTGACTGACCTCTCACAATCATCTAACTCTCACAGATAAACACAATGAAAACACAGACACATAACACTTTGAGAATTTACACAAGGACCACTCGTGCATATACAGCAATGCTCACACTTACATTGTACAGGCAGAAACACTACCCATACAGAAACATTGCACACAAATATAACCTATATCGTCCCCTCTGCCTTTGCTTTGTCCGCTCCTTTCCCAGGCAGGTGTCCACATCTCTGCCTAGACTGTGATCATCTACTGTCTTTACAAAAGCCCATGTGGCTCTCAGGCCTAGCTCTCTTTTTGACTTGTCCTGGGATACAGGGATAAAGCCAACAGGTCTAAAGGCTCTGTTACTGGGATCCCTGAATAAGTCAACCAGGACACACAGTTCCAAAAGGAACTATCATACTCTGCTTTTTTTTATTAGTTAGAACTAGCCCATATACTCATTACATCAAACTTATGGTGACAAACTCAGTCTAATACAATTAACCAAATCATATGGGGAAACATTCAGGAACCTATAATAACACAATAACATTTATAAAAGGGTAGGGAAGACAATAACTAACAAGAAATACCTCCCATGCCTGCAGAAACCATAACATGCAAATATATATATGAATATGCAAATTACAGAGTATTGCTATTCATGTACTGCACATACAGTTGCAACCAACATGTGACGCTACACATAACCGTTGCAATATATTCGCAACTCACAGATGCAAATATAATGTGCATTTGTACAAGAAGATACTACTTTACAACATATAGGTCGATAAGCAAGGACCGCCCTCTGACCAGAGTGAAACTCGCATTGCATCAAAGATGCATGGTACAGCTTTACTGTACACAGAAACCAAGTCTTGCATTCCTGTCGCATTCCTGCTGCACCGATGCAAATGCACGTTGTATGCCCATCATATCTAATGTGTTGTTAGCACTCAAATCTACTGCGCATTCAAATTTTGGAGACTTCATTTTGCCAATAAAGGTGCACATTAGATTCACGTTAAATACGGTAAATCCTAAGAAAAGAAATATGGATATTGGAAGTGGGTAAAGTGAACATCAAATGCTTAATCTGACACATGTGGATGGATGGATATATAGCTTTTAGGTGATAAGAGGACATGCCCATGCAGTTGTAGAAATGATAACATGTTTGGTAAAGAACTCACTTCCATCCATTATCCATCCATCCTTTGGAAGTAGAAGCTATTCTCATTGACTTTAATATCCTTGGGAATTGTTGCAACTGTTACTGAGCTGAGACATTGTAATCATGTGATACCTTGATGCATATTTGCCTAAGGAAAAATACTTACGTGGGGATGCCAACGGCTGGGTTAAGAATTAGGATATTACATAAATATAATGTGCACAAGATAGAATTTGTGCAATGCATTATGGTTTGAAAATGCAATGTGTGCGATTCTTTTTTTTTTTATTTATTTATTTTTTTTTTAAATCATAATTATTTATTATCTTAATGAATGCCTTTTACATAATAAAGAATACAAAATTTGGTGTTTCTTTATGGCTTCTTAAAAAAATTTGAGGGCAGTTGGATGTCCATATCAGACTTGTGATATGTATGATGTCCTCTTACAGTCAATATTTTTACACCTTTCTACTCAGTGTTTTGATGACGTATGCTAGGGATTTAAATTTTTTTTTTTATTTAAATGTTTTAATTTTTCAAATTGCATTGGAAAGAGGAGTACAGAAAAAAAATAGGGGGAAAACACGTCACATACATAGGGTGGGATCAAGGCATTGAGCACGTGTATCAAATATTGATCAATTGCTATTACTATCTCGGAGTGATACAAGGTAGTGAGGCGTGGGTCCGGGGATTCATCTCTGGTCCTGTATCACCTATATCACTTTACCAGTGCCATGCCTGCTGTCCTCTGAAACCTTTAGGAGGGTGTGTCATCCATCTGCCTGGTGAAGGATTACACTCCGGTCTACCTTAGTGAGTTTGTGTTCCGATATCTCTGTTCCCATAGACCTGCTCCATGGGGGTCAGACCTCAATAAGGGATATTTCAGCTGTGTTTCCCTGGTCTCTCACAACTCTCCACCTTCACACGGTGTCTTGAATGTGTGCAATGCTTATCTTGACGGCATTCCCCTGAAATTATGTATGCTACAAATTATCTAGAAGTTTTAGATTTCCTTTAAATTTATGGAAATGACATCCTATAACTGTATTTCAGTTAAGATTTTCAGATGACAGAAAGTGATAAATTTTATCGAAAACTATCTTGTGTTGTGTATCACAACCCCATTTTTAACAGAATCCAATATTCATTGTGCAGACTTTCCTTCTGTTTGGTATGAGAAGTATGTGTTAACATCAGTTGAGTGCAAATATAACCTCGCAAGGCAAATATAAATTGATCGGGGAGTGTAGGGAAGCAGCGCTTTACAGGTAAAATCCTTGTGTAGAATCCAGTTGAGCAAATATAAAAGAAAAGACACAATGGAACAGGAATACAAATATAGTGTAGTATGTCTAGAAGGAGTAGAGGCAAAACATAAATCTTTAGCTCCAGAAAAGTATGAGTGCAATACTTTTCTTTATTTTTTGCCTCTACTCCTTCTAGACATACTACACTATATTTGTATTCCTGTCCCATTTTGTAATTTGCTTTATATTTGCGCCATTGGATTGTATCTGTAAAACGCTTCCCTACACTCCCTGTTCTATTTGCATCTACAACCAGAAAGAAAAGACCCTGGTTTTGGAAGGTTTAGCTCCTGCACATACAAGGAACAAGCACCAGAAATCTCTTTGCTGCTAGTTATAAATTGATGCTTATATGACTGGTTTGGGTTAAATTAGGTCCTTACGTTGAATTACCATTTGTCATGAAAAAAGTTACAGTAATCATAAAATTCCTTCACTGAAGACTTAGATTTTTTTATTGAACCAAACATGACAATTGCTCACAGATGTTACTGCTCATAAGACTATAAAGATGCCTTTGTCCATTTGAGGGAAGAATAATTTTAGTTTTTAAGATCCAAGGGCAACATACTACTTTTTATATTTAACTAGAAAAACAGTGGGGAATGAGTTTTTCTTATATATTACGCAATCTGTCATGCAAAGAGTATTTAAACATTTCCACATCGCAAACCACTTCAAATGCTAATAAATGCTTAGAGGGAACATATACTTCCATTTTGCTGAGTCCATTCGTATATTTATAGAATGGTCACAGCCAAGGCACACACATTATATGCATCACAAATCAGCCTCGAGTGAGATCTTTAGACCAACTGTGGTAAGCTCAAAATGGTTTAACAGAATGACAGATTATCAAAAACAAATGTTGATCTCTTGGCACGATAAAGCAATCATGTCCCCCAAAATGCATGCCATAACTGCTATTTAAACAAATGGCTTGGTAGAAATGATAAATTTTTGATGCAGTTAGCACATAATAGATCATGTTCTATGTCCAGGACTAAAGTGTACTTGAATTTCACAAAGGTAATTCAAAAACTGTATCCTTCTTGGTAAATAATTTTTATAAATACAATCAGACTTCTTGTCTTCAATTATCTCCTGGAGAACACATACAGATATATTTTTTCACATGATACATATACAGTGTGTGACGTTACGGCCCTGGTGTGTCTGCTATGGAAGGTGCAGCAGTTCAGGCCTGTTATCGTCTGTGGGGTTCTTTCGCTAACCACTATACTAAGCTCTAAGACCTGGTACCTTGAGTCGTGTATCCATCGGCAATGCAGGATATACTGCACAGATCGCTGGAAGGTGCTCCAGTTCATATCCTGTCCTTTTGTGTTTTACACCCCACCTCATATAGATTGTAAGCTCGTTTAAACAGGGTCCACTTCAACCTATTGTTCCAATAAGTTTTCTTGTAATTGACCTATTTATAGTTAAATCTTACAATATTTCTAAAGTGCTACGGAATCTGTTGACGCTATATAAATGGCAATAATAAAATAATAATATAGGGCATTCTATCTATCTAGTCTACTTGCAATTCTCTGAGTAACTACTTTGTAGTGGATGACAAACAGTCATATAACTTAATGCTTCAAGAGAAGCTCAAGTGCCTTCTTGGTAAATCACGAACACCTTTATTCTGGTTTATAGACCGAATATATAGCAGTTATCCAAGTAACACATAAACAACAGTGACCAATCAGGGACATGAGAGGCCCAGGGAAAATCAAACCAATTATAACACAGTAAATCTCAAACAAACAGAGAGCCTACTTTAAAACAGGTAATCCAATTACAGGTACACCAGACAACAGGTAATGTTATTAAAAATATCAAATGCTAATTAACAAAAGACATCAGGTTCAGGTAACACCAGACAGAGGGGGAAACAATGAATTCAATTAACAGACGGTACAGACCCCTTTCTCTGTCTGCCTAATTGTGTACAGTGCATGAGCCTGCACTGTAGGGGGTAGATCATCAACCATTGTCCCTGACTCATTTACTCGGACACAATGTAATCTTCAAGAGTCTGCTTTACCTTTCAAATTATGTTTTGTACTTTATGCAATAGGGGAACATGGTTATTATATCTGGCAGCTTCGCAAAACGAAGAACAACATAAGGATGACAGACCAAAAACAGAACCACTGTTCTGTCACACAGTGTAATTTTAGCCGTATTATTACACATACAACAGAGATTTACAGTACATTTATAAATTAACAATTGGCGCAGCCACTCTTGACTTTCAAGACATTAAGATGCAGATGATTTCAGGAACTTTAGAGTTATTGCTGACTTGTTCTCTTTCAGGTTATTCCATGTATATAGCGCTCTATAGGAGAACATTTCATGACTGACTTACTTTATGAGGTAGGTGGGAAATAGAATGATAGACATCGGCATTGGAGATGGCAGGAGTGGTCATACTGCTCAGATGGCAAGGGAGTTTTGTTAATAGCCATCTATTTGTAATGTATAGCAGTGTTCCCAAAAGATGATGCTGAATGTGATCTTCATAAACTGTCAGTTTGGCAACCACTTGGCAAAAAGTAAACCCCACCATTTCTCAGAAATACTTTAAGGTGTAGCGGTTTTGATGCTTAATGTCTCTTTAATCACAATACTCTTGAGATCGCTGGTGTAAAGTACGTGTTAGTTGTGTTAATAATTTTGATACACTATAGTGTTACAGTGCTTATTTCTTCTTTATCTGGACTAGAAATCATTATATTTGTAATGTAAGATACTGTATAAGGCCCTTTTTTTTACTGCAACAAAAATGTAAAAAATACTCTTAACAAGTATTATGATGAGTGTGATCGCTTCAATATCAGTAATAGTTCTGTTAACATGTTGATAATTATCAAGCAACTGATTGGAATGTAACATTTTAACATTAATTTTATAATTATATTATAATTGAGCAGATTGGTTTCCATTATCATGTTAGCAGTTGCTCAGTTAATATTGTCAATTTCATTTGTACTTTTATCTCCAGAATCCCCTTTTTTGTTTGGTAATATTGTTGCTGTATATTAAATGACTTCTTGAATTGTGAGCCAAATTAGAACTTAAATACTAAATGGTGTGGATCCATGCCAAATTATAGCCCCACGTCTGCCCACGGTGATGACGACGAAGGCGTGCGTGTGATGTCACGTGGGAGACGCGCACGTGCACATTCTGGGGTCAATCAGATTTGTAAAGGACTTATTTAAATGCATTTTTACTTCTCCTCATTGCCCTTTCGTGGTTTCCCTTAGTGGTTGTCCGAGAGTGTGTCCCAGAGCGTTTATTTCCGGTTATTGACTTTGGCTTCGTTTTGACTTCCCTGACTTCTGGCTTTCCCTTATCGTTGTTTCCCATTCTGTTGTCCCCGACCTCCGCAAGTAATAATAATCAGCAAGATTATTCTTTGGTATGTTAAGTCTGGCCACTGTAAGGCCCAGTAAGACTTTACTTTTTAGTCCTAGGTGTGATACAGTTCTGCGTGCTAGATCAACTTGTAATCCTGACATAATCATGGGAACAGTTTAATAGAGATAAAATAATGTAGCTCCAAAACATTTTTTTAGTTAGGGTGATTAGTGTAGCGAAAGATATATGAATGTGTGACAGATTGAATAGGACTAATCTCAGAGCCAGTTTGAAGATTCACTGCAGAACACCATGTCACCACAACTATTTTATGATTATATGATACTTCTTGTCTGCTCAGAACATTAGAGAACATTACACATTTGTTTATATAATGACCAATGATCTAATGACATCAGCCCACACAGTAAGTATATCTCCTGCATTGACCCTACCTGGTCAGTGCAAAAATATCCCTGTCAGAAGCAAGCTAAAGCAGGTCACATAATAACATGTCCTTAGTTTACTTAGAGCACAATGTCAGATGATTAATTACCTTAATGACTATATTCCATGGATGTAATATGATATTTGGCTCTCAGGAGAGAAGAAAAAAGTTTGTTTAGAAAGTGAAGTGAATATTTTGTGTGTACATATACTATGTAATGTATGTTTTTTTTAAATGCAATTATGTCTAATGTTAAAGACATTGTAGATACCAAAACAACTTTTATGCATTTTTCAGATTTTGACCTACATTATTACTTGAATTGTTTGCATGTTGACGTTTGTAAAGTTGAATTCTGCATCACAATCCAACTATATTTCTCAGATATTCTATAATATTTTAAAAGGCACTCGTTATGCCGATCACTGCACAGGAAATGTGACTGCGCCATTCCCTACTAACCTGCGTGTTACAACAGCACCGTTGTGTCGGTCGAAAATAAGAACAGCAAGTTCAACTTATAGCTTTCATAAGCAGAGAGTTGATAACTGAAGGCTGTTGCAAAAGAGTATAGAAATTAGCTAGTCAGTCCCTCTGGCTTAATTTTCAGGCAAAGAGTCAGTTTGCTAGACTTTGTATGTGATTGAAACACAGACACAAGGTTTGTGTTTGTGTAAGTTTGTGATTGTGAGATGTGTAACATCTGTCCAGGGTCCATACCTGTGTGGTGGCTGTGATCGAGTGGCTTTTCTGGAAGGTCAGATTGGAGATCTGGAGAGGCAAATTACAACACTGAGGGAGATTGAGACAGTTGGTAAGCAGGCACATAACTGGGTAACAGTGGGGTGAGGAAGCAGGGGGGGTAGCTAGTCCTGATCTTGTGCAGCCTAACAGATTTGCCCGTTTGAGTGAAGATGTTGGAAGCATCAGCTCAGGAGCAGCTGTACTGCAGGAAGCTGTTCCTTCTAACAGCAGTGGGAACAGCCCCTCTAGTACGGATGGGGTTGAGAGGGTAAGGAAGGCTAGACAGGTTGTGGTGGTAGGGGACTCTATTATTAAGAGAGTAGATAGTGTAATCTGCCACTCTGATCGTCTCATCCGGACAGTTTGCTGTCTCCCGGGTGCTCGGGTCTGGCATGTTGCCGACAGAGTGGAGGGATTATTGGGAGGGGCTGGGGATGACCCAGCTGTCATGGTCCATATTGATACCAATGACAAAGTCAGAGGAAAATGGAAGGTCCTAAAGAATGAGTTCAGGGAACTAGGAAGTAAGCTTAAAAAAAGGACCTCCAAGGTAATATTTTCAGAAATATTACCTGTGCCGCGTGCTACAGCAGAAAGGCAGCGGGAGATTAGAGAGGTCAATGCGTGCTGAAGTCTTGGTGCAGGAAAGAGGGTTTGGGGTTTTTAGAGCACAGGTCCAATTTTGTGCGTGGGTACAATCTGTATAGTCGTGATGGATTGCACCTAAACGGAAGAGGGTCTGCTGTGCTGGGGTATAGGATGGCAAGAAGATTTTAAACTAGTAGTAGGGGGGAAGGTCAAAGCAATATAGAAAATGGAGATAGGACAGAAAGGAGATGGGCTTGAGCTCAGTATAAGGGGGATGAATATGGGGGGGAGGGGAAAGCTCAGAACAGAGGAGGTACGTAATATTGATGAAAATTCACAAAAGTACAAATGACCCATGATAATAATAAATGTATGCTTACTAATGCAAGGAGCCTATATAACAAAATGGGGGATCTAGAGGCAATAACATACACAAAACAATATGATATAATAGGCATAACAGAAACATTGTGGGATGAGACATATGACTGGGCAGTTAACTTAAATGGCTACACATTATTTAGTAAGGATAGGAAAAACAAGAAGGGTGGTGGTGTATGTTTGTATGTCAACCATGAGTTAAAGTCAAATCTTAGGCATGTGGAGTGTGACGAGGAAAATGTGGTAGCTTTATGGGTAGATATCTTCTTTGGGCAAATGGAGGGAAATAAATTATTGCTTGGGATATGTTATAAACCACCTATTATAAATATTAATGAGGAAGAACAGCTGTTAGAGCAAATTGGGAAAGCTGCAAATCAGGGTAACACGTTAATTATTGGAGATTTTAATTACCAGGACATAAATTGGGATAGAGTGACTAGTACTTCAGCTAGGGGAATCAGGTTTTTGAATGTGTTTAATGGCACCTTCATGTCACAACAGGTACAAGCACCAACTAGAAAGGATGCTTGTATGGATCTCGTTATAACAAACAATGTTGATCTTTTGACCAACATTCAAGTAGGGGAGCATTTGGGAAAAAGTGATCGCAATATGGTAATTTTTAAAATAAACTCAAAAAAGCAAAAGCACATCGGTTATACTAAAACATATCATTTTTAAAAAGCCAATTTCAATAAGACTAGGGCAGCTCTACAACATATAGACTGGCATAAAATACTTAGTGAAAAAAACACTGAGGATAAATGAAAACTATTCAAACAAATATTACAAAGGTATATTTCTGTGTCTAATCTCCATAGATAGGCATGTGGATGACCACTAGTTCCTGGAGGGATGACGGCTGATGACTAGTAAAGTTCAACATGCATGAATTTTAAGAAACTCTACATTAAAATGTTTTACCTTAGACTTTTTTGAGGCCATAAGCAAACTCAAACATGAGGCCCCACTAACACCCAAAGTGAGATAAAAATAGGCGTTGCAATATGTGTGTGTATAAGGAGCAGTCCCTATATTGAAATTGAAAGAGCTTGCAGAGTTGGATACAGAATCAGTCTCCGCATTCATTGTCCAGAAGCTTGCATTGTTGTGGCTTCCTGTGCCACTGCATTGTGAGCTCTCTGGCTGTAGTTGTAACATAATTTGCAAACTAAATTAACTTGTAATAAACAAATGTAATTTGCAATTGTGCTAATTGTTTATACACAATTATGGGGTAGGGTTACATAGCCCGGCATGCTTGTATATATAAGTGCTGGTGTGAAGGGGTTATTGGAAACAAAAACAAAATTTTAGTTTGAACAGAAAAAGCTTTAAAAAAAAAAAAAGAATTTACCAAATCTTAAAGTTACAGATAAAAAAAAATCAAAACAGTACTATAGACATTTTCTCAACATATTCTATAATCCTTTCACATACATATTATCCTATATAATGTATGTGTTTTCCCATGTATTGTATATTTATTTATAAAATATTTTACCAGGAAAGATACATTGAGATTTCTCTTGTTTTCAAGTATGTCCTGGGTCCACAAATAGTGTAAAAGTATATGTTTGTATAATATATATATATTGCCACTTTACCTTTGCATTTCCCATACCATACCACCCACAAATTGCAGTCACAGTGTTTGTGTAATGATGTATTGAATAAAGAGTGCGTGTTTGTGTAAGGATGTACGGTGTGTAGTGTGGGGGTGTGGGGAGAAGAGCCTACATTATTATTATTATTATTTATTTTCATTTATTATTTAAAAAAATATTTTATTTCCAACTCCCTGTGTCTTACCTGTGGACAGGGAGGGGGTGAGATCACATTCCATCGTGGTCCGGTGGCATGGTGCAGGCCCCCGTCTACCTGTTACTGCAGGGGGCCCGGCACACTCCATCTTCACTTCCCAGCTGCTCTGTCTAAGACTTGTGAGTGCTGTGGTCATCAGGTGCCACATGTTACCATGGCAGGGCTCCGCGCAGCTCGTGGCCCGAGCTAGCACCTAGTGACATCGGAGCTGGATCCAGGTAAGTGATAGGAGGGTTTTGATGGAGGGGGAGCTATAGTGCCAGGAAAAAAAATGAGTACGTTTTCCTGGCACTATAGTTTCCCTTTAGCTTGCAAAAGCTGCTGCTCTGATGTCTTCAGCCTTAGCAAGGCCCTTTTTCCCAAGCACAGAGTTTTAGTCTGTCCCAGGGAATACTCCAATCAGAGGCTTCTCATTGAAAAGACTCTGTGTTGGAGCCATGCACAGGTGCACACACACAATCACCACTTTCCTATATTTCTCAATGAGCTGAAATACAGCTCATTGAGGTGGGGCAGCATGCTTTCTGTGGAGCTAACAGAACCAGAAGAAAACCTCTTTGGCTGTCTGACAACTCTGGAGTTGTTTCTGCCCTCAGTCATGAAAATGCTGATTTCTATTGAAATGAAGACTTTTATAAACTGTCACAAATGTGACAGGCTCCAGACATTTAAAGCACTTTATGTGTGTTGAGTGCTCATTACAAGGGGTACTGTCACTTTCAATGAATTATAATACTATGCTTATCCCTATATTTAACACACATATTTATCCCTATATTTAACACACTTTATATTTATAAGGTCCACACCACAACTCTACATCTGGGTGCCTCAATGTTAGCTCCCTGTTAATTATTGTTATTAACTATGTCCTTTGCACCCGGCATAAAAGAAAAAAAAAAAAGAAACAATGTTTCTGCTCTTCATTTGCAATATTTGTCCTAGTTTTCCCCTGTCTCCTCTGGATCATGATGTCATTTTCAAAATCTTTAATTTAAAAGAAAATAAAGCATCCTATCAATAATAGTAACAAATGTTTTAGTTGGGTTTTGATGTTTTGTTTTTTTAAATTAAATTGTGCAAATTTCAGAGAAGTGAAATTTTAACCACTACATTTCCTGAATGATTTTGTTTTTAACTATGATATACTTTTCAGAATGAAGTTTACTCTGTAAAGCCTCACTTTATTACCAGCCTGAGGAGCGTATTTCTCTGCCAGAAGCCAGAGGACACTGATTTAATGCCTGTACATGTGCTGAAAATGCTAATTCACCCCTTGCTTTCAACCATTAAAGATGGTTTCAGTTGGTCCTATCATTCCTACAGTCAGGAGGCGTGGATGTACAGTTAGCACTACATTAGCAGTCCAGAGACTGATAAAGATTGATATAGCTTTTTATTTCCCAAATGTTTTTATAATGGCTGAATGTTTTTTGAACTGTTTAACTAAACTTAAATGAGGATTTCTGGCAGCCTGGCCCCTATCTGCTTCCTCATTAGCCTGGCCAGCCCATTGATGCTATGAAATGGTTTGACAAAGATGCAGTGTAATCTCTGCCTCAGTCATATCTTAAGCAGAGACCTGGTTGCGGGGTTGCCTCTTCAAGTGTTTAACCATTCACAAAAACAGTTAAACACTAAACAGACAGATGGTGCTGGGAAACTCCAGGCACTATAGCCATATCAACGCGATAAAGCGGCTACTGTGTCTCTAGAGTCTCTTTTTATTTAATTGTGTATTAAAAACAGGGGTCAATTCCTGCCCCTTTAATGTGCACTTTATTACTTAACAAAGTATGTTCCCTTTGGCACTTTAAGTGAAAGATTACATTTAGCTTAATTAGAAGAAATGTTATTTTTCTCTTCAGATGTTAAGAATAAATGATTTGTTGCTTGAAATTACAGTCTTTCAATGCTATGTGTTTTAGTGAATAAACTGATTTTGATTGCCATCTGCATGAGACAAAAATTTAACTAAATAAGCAACCTGAGTAGTGTAAATAGAACACATTTATCTTCGGAGTCACACAAGTCATTTTTAAACTGACCATGACCATGGACAAGACAAGGGGCACTGAGATGTGGGTGCAGAACCTTTTAATTTCTTTCCTATTTAGATGAAACTAAACTTATCGTCCCTTTCCATATCTCATTTCCTTCTCTTTATATTTCTATTGTAGATGGTGAGGGTGACAGGATGGGTTCACGTTTAACAAGTATGTAGGCTAAGCCATCGTAAAAAGAATCCATACAATTCAGAGACAGATCAGATCTGCCAATAAAAATTAAACACCTGGGTGTTAATGCCTATTAGCTCACCCCGATCAGGACTTTAAAGGTAATCACACTAGATACCCACAAAGAGAGATTCATCCTGAACTCCCTGCAAATCAGTAATTGTATGAGGGTGCAAACTTATGTCACTCTGTACAGACCCTAGGTTTTAGACAATAGAAAAAGAGTGTTGAGTTTGATCATGAGGATCCTTGGCAGTTGATAAAATGGTAAGCCTTTTGTGGTGAAAGTAACCTCGCCACTTGTACTTGGAGGAGCCTGCTTGCCGGCCTCCTGCCCACAGACTGCAGGGAAACCTGTAAAAGACTAGCGAACCTGACCGACTTTTAGCACTGATTTCCCTGGAACTGTTTTGGGCATAGTACCATGTGCACAGTCGGTCAAAGCTATGACTTCCAGGAAATTCCTGAACCCCTGAACCGATCTGGGTGATTTTTGGATATGTTGCTCACACAGATCAGGGCTATCAGGGATGCTTTATGGGATTGTATATGTTTTTAATGTACTTTTTGGGGTTTCATAAAATTGTATGTTTTTCTGTGCTTGGAGATAATTGGGTTAGATTAGTACAGTTTCTGATTCAATTATCTCCCACGCACAGAGGAGGGATTCTATTGTTTGTGTATGGGAATGTCTCACTGTATGATTTTTTTATTGGTTCATTCACTTTGTGTCCCTGTGCCCAACAAGGTCCACCTGGGTGTCACCCTTGTTGGGAAACTTGCATAAAAGGCCAGTGTGCCATTAAAATTCTGTTCCTGCGTACCCTCAACATAGAATCTCATCTCATGTGTGTATCTATCCTGGGGATTGCTATATCATTATACTCCCCAGTAATTATAATCACTAGCTCTTATAAGAGCTGTTCCTGCTACGCTCTCTGGGAGCTGGATCCCGGTCTTGGGTCTAGGGTGGGTGAAGGACAGCGAGATCCTGGCGCAGATGCATCGTTGGAAGTAGGGTCTGCAGTGCTTATGGTTTTTGACGAAGTGCTGGAATTCATCGGTGATCACTAGGAGCATTGATTGGCAGAGGCACTGGGTCGGAGTGCCAGGCGGTCCGTCACACCTTTTTTTAACTCAATAGAGTTCAACTTTTTAAATCTCTGCTTACATAAAAATAAATAAGACAAAAAAAAAAGAAAGATGTTCATAGGGACAATACTGAAATTGAAAGAATCTCTGGCATTGCATGTGGGTGATGAACTATTTTTACAAAACATTTCATTAAAGTGCAGAGAAAATGATTGTTTTTATGAATATATACCATTTTTATTTTCTAAAAAGTGTTTAGAGGTTAACAATAAATTGTTAGGGATATTAAGAGTTTTACTGTATTGTATTTGTTTTTATAATATAATTAACTTTTAGCATACCAGACCCATTTACTTGAGCTTTTTTCCGTCGTTTATAATGGACTAATTCCCTATCATTAGCCCCAATCATGCGGATCAATAAGGAATGCCCAACGAAAGACTAATTTACGTCTCTGTCACGGCGGAATACGCGGTGACGTCTGACGTAAGGTAAGTGGGCACGAGAATAGATGCTGGATGGGAAGAGCTACAGAGTGCCTAATGGCGCACAAACTTCCGGAATACACAGGTATAAATAAATGGAAGGACAGACGGACGAGTATTATGCAACATGAAGAAGACCTTAAAGGTTGAAAATCATTGTGCTTGGACGATTCATATTTCACTTTTTTGTATTCTTTATTTTTGTAGTGCATAACTTGACAAGCATGAGAACTTAAAAACATTTCACGAGAGTAAGCTGTGACGAAAGCAACTGTGCCACTGGGTTTTGGAGGGGACTACTTGCCAGCCTTTTACCCTGTGACTACGGCTCCTGCAATAGAACTGGCTAATATACTTCAAACAGGCTCTGTTCGTGCAATTGGGACTATATGATTCATTTACCGAACAACCGCACAAACAGAGACCACCCTGGAGCTTGTTAACACCTATTTACAACTTGGAACGTTTCTCACCACAGTGTTCTAATTACATATAGTAAAAACCAAAGAAAAAAAGTTACCTGCACTCTTTCCACATCCCTATGTAATTTTAAACAAATGGAGGTTTTTAGTTGCCTTCAATGGCCATGAGAGGGTATGCCCACCTGCCACGTCAAGGCAGACCTCTTAGGTGGGTCCTAACTCTTACCATTCACCTTGCTTTCTTGAGCTTCTGGCAAAAATATCTCTGAGACAGAAAGGGGTATTTTTTATATACATCCCTACATGCTTATTAACCCTTAATAGGGAACTCCTGGGATGGGCAGCAGCATTGTAACCTAGTGGTGTGATACAAAAGTGAATACAAATACACAGCATTGTAACCTAGCTGTGTGATACAAAAGTGAATGCAACACGTTAATCAAATTACCCAGTGACCCAGTAAAGTCCCTTACAGCACTACAGTTTATATAGCCTCTCTAAATATCCTACAATCCACATTGTATGTATGTATGCAGGGTTCCTGGTCATCACCCGAAGCTAGGGTATGCGTTGGTGCACGTCTGCACACTAGGCCACCTAACATGGAGGTCTCCGGATCGTGTCGGCCACGCTGGGTAAGCAGATGCTTGGTCCTCCTCTGTTGAGGTAAGTGGGAGCTGGCACTAGGGTGCGGTTGGTGGGCTTACTCTGATCTTAGCCGCGGTGGTCTTTTGATCCATTGCTTGTGCTGCACCACTCGGGAGACACGTGGTGGATGCCTATGCAGTCGGTGGGGGTCAGCGGAACGGCTCTGGGGTGTCACAGCACTTCCAGCAGGAGGAGAGGTAAACCGTGCTCTGACGATTCTCACCCAGAACTGGTCGCAAATGCGATCCATTTTAGATGCTAGGCCTTAGTGCTGTGGTTTGCCTGTGAGTTGCCAGAAAGTTGCAGGGCTTGGCAGGAAAGTTGTAGCTAGACACCAATGGGGACCAGGATAACCCACACCGGTCCAGGTGGGGGAACAGGGCTCTAAGCCAGCAGGCACAGGTCAAGGTCAGGAATCGGCCGCCTCCCCTCCCTCAAGTAGAACTTCAGGCTGCAGGTGCGTCTGCCAGTCGCTGTATCCGCCGGTTGTGAGTAGGATTAAGCCTAATAGTTGGCCAGCGTAGAGACAAGAGGTGGCCAACAATTGAGCTGTAAGAGTCCAACTTTAGGCCCAAGATTAAGTTTCCCCTGGGGAGCTCCAGCACCATGCGTCCGACTTGGTCGGCAGTCAGGCCCCCTTCACTCTTGATTCGTGTTTATTTTTAATTTGTTGCTCATTTATAATTTATTTAAATTGAAGTACATTATTCTTAATACTGGAAGACTCCTCATTGATTCCAAGGGGAACGAGTGGACCAGAAGTGGGGCTGATTACCTAAGGAACTATATTACCTAAAACCATCATAGCCAAAGCCTAAACATGGCTCTGGAGATTGTGAGTGACCCATTGCCTCTGTTATTAATCTGGTTATTTAAAAACACTATTATGCTATGCTACCTTTTATATTTTTTTCACAGATTGATCAAAAGATGTACTTTATGAAAACTGGGTATAACTCGCTGTGTGTTTACAATTTGCACTCCCCTCCCTTATTTATTTAATTATTTATGAGTGGTTAAGGACACTGGGGGTAGTTGCATTTGCACCCATATCCCATTTTATTTGGGTTTTGTTTAATTTGTACATCTTTGTATTGTACTTGTGAATGCTTTGTATTTCTTTAGGTTCACATTCTTTAGGTTCAACCTTCTGCCTTCCAGCTGGTGCCCAATCTCTGCATTCTGGATTGTGGGTGGAATCCTCCATTCATCGGGAGTAGCTTCCAAGTTTTGTTTTTCATGGTTTCCAGCACCTACCTTGGCTAGGTTATTATTCCAGCTGGGTACCTGATGACTAATAGGGCATAGGTGTTGATGGCTTTGATATTGTTCTTGCCATTAGGTGGGACTTCAAGACCTGTCTTAATCTCTTGAGATAATTGGTTGTTGCTCTCCTCCTTGCCTCTTCCTCATGGTTGCCCTGTGTATGTTGTACCTCAAGGTACTTGTTGCTGTGCTCTACATCTTTTATTTGGTCTTCTGGCACTTCAGCTCCTTCAGTTCTGATCATCTGACCACACTTTTCTAGTATGAATCAGATTCCGATGTCCTTGCTATAAGAAAATCCTAATTAGTTGGATAAATGAGTCGATATCAAGCTATATGCCAACAGTGAGTGAGATGTTGTCCATGTAGAGGACATGGGTATCTGTATCTGTATTCACTCTTCATGATGATCAGGTTAAGGCCTGTAGTGTCTCTAGAGGTCATTGGACTACATAAGAGGATGCACAGAGTAAGCAACAGTATTCAGGAAGGTATTTAAACTGACACTTCAGGCATACTTCAGACACCAACATAATCTAAAGGGACACTCCAGACCTATAAAGCACTTTAGCTTGCTGAACCACTTTATGTGTACTTTTTTTTTTTCATTTTACAAAAAGTGCAGATATCAATAGAAATTTGAACTTTTATAAACTAACCTTATTGCACCTCCATTACTTTCACTCCATCCCATAACCAATTACCATCGTATTATTTTTTTCCCTTTCCCTGAATTTGAATTACCTAACAGATAATAGGAATAATTGTCCTATTCCCAGTGATTAGCTGTGTGGACTTTGTAAAGGCAGCAGCTCAGCATACATTGATCTCTCATTGGCTGAGCTATACCGATACGTTCCAGTCAGGTGGATGTCTTGTCAAAAAGGAAATACATGGCTAATTGAGTTAGAGGGAATGCACTTAAGTTATGTTGGCTCCCAGACTATTCCTTTAAGGGTTTAATGCATGCCAAGTTACATTCTGCATTTTATAGCTGAATTTTTGACTTGAAACATTTAAGTATCATTAGTTATCCTTGTTGTCCTGCAGGTTCAGAGCAACAAACTATGGGCAATGTCCTAAGCTGGATTCCTTAGTCATACTATCCAGATCCTTAATTGAGAAACATCGTTGAGGCCAACAAGGCTTCACAATTCCTTGAGACACAAGCTGAAGTTAAGATGAGCACAGGAAAAATTGTAATTGAATCCCCAATTTCTATATCCTGCCAGCTCAAATTAATCTGTTAGCAATGTTCATCTTATTAGTTCCTATTATTAGTTCCTGTATAGCCTAAACTTCAGGTAAATCATACAATTCATTTATAAGCTAAGTCTTTTTTGCTAAAAGAAAAAAAAAAAAGATTATCAGGATTAAAAACATCTGTATATATTGGGGTCATTTGGCTTTGATTTGTTTAATTGTATCCTTTCCAAGCAGACTATAATGGTTACATCTCATGCCAAACACAAAACCAACAATTCCATCTTTAGCATTGTGGGTATTTAACATATCTAAGGCAAAGATTAGGCCATTGAGAACTGGCTTGTCACTCGAGATGTTGGTTTGTCACATTTGCATGAAGGGTATATCTCCTCATCTGTATATTTCAGTAAAAGAAGGCTCAGCCAGTGTTCTCTGGAATCTGCACAGTCACTTTCCAAGAAACTCTTGGGGCTATTCATAGAAATGCAATCTAATCTTATATTAATAAATCATCATAAAATAGAACGTGGCATGCATGGACTTTATAAGTATGAATGCTGGGATGCAATAGATGACAACCAATATTTGTAAAGGGGATTTGGGATAACTAGGTTATTCAATCAATGCAGTAAGCTTTTGCACGTTCCTTGTGGGAGAAAATGGCTACACAATTGCCAGCATGCAAAGGGTTATATGAAAAATTGGACAATTCAGATGATGAAAAATTACAACCTCTTAATGCAAAGTAACAGCACAGGGAATGTTGTATATTCAGATCTCAGGGAGTTTGCAAAATGTTACATACAAAACATCTTAAAAATTATTATTTTAAATGTTTTAGGATCTATAACTTCATCATAACTGATTTTTCAGATTTTTTTTAAACTCCAGAAAATAATCATCTATTTAAAGGGACACTATAGTCACCAGAACAATTATAGCTTATTGTATTTGTTCTGGTGAGTAGAATCATTCCCTTCAGGATTTTTGCTGTAAACACTGTCTTTTCAGGAAAAATGCAGTGTTTACATTACAGCTTAGGGATAACTCCAATGGCCACTCCTCAGATGGCTACTAGAGGTGCTTCCTGGGTAAACTTGAAGTGTAAACTTGAAAAAGCCTTATTGGTGAAACGCGTTGTGTAATGTAACATTTATGTTTTATTTCTTTTAAGCATTAAAGCATATTTGGTTTTAATTCACTTTGTTGTGACTTCAGGTAAATCATACAATTCATTTTTAATTCACTTTGTTGTGACAGACCATTTATTACACTTTGTATATAATTTTACAATTTAATTTGTTCCTGGCACACCTAGTTTCAGATCTAATAAACATTGCCGCTGCCAGTATGCTACTCCGGAGTCCGGCCTCTGGTATACCCCAAATGGCGCCGTCCGCACCCTGTGCCAAACTGATCCTCCCACTACTTCTTGAAACCCTGTGAAGGTGGAGCAAGTCGATGTCACGTCGGAATGTGACGTGGTGTTGCATGCCTCCATGCACCTCCAGGTATTCCATTGTCCAGTCACATCCAATGCAACACTGACCAACACACACTGATAGACACTCAAAGACACTCGCTGTCAGGCAGACACACACACTCATGGACAGACACACACATTTTCTTTATTGCTCCCTACCTTTGGGAGCCGATGTGGGGCCTCTCCCTGGGGATCTTCTATCTGCTCCTTACTGCTCCCTCGCGCACAGTTTATTGATGCCGGGCTGGAATGGTGTCATATTCTCGCGCCCAGCTTCACTACTGATGGCTCGCGCAAGGGAGCAGTGAGGAGCAGGAACCCTGAGCTCCCTCGCTGGCCCACCTCCCGGGCCGGCCAAGTTTAGCAGAATAGGCACCTGCAATGTGGGGAAAGCAGGTGCCTACTCTGCTTCAAAGGACCACTCTAGGCACCCAGACCACTTCAGCTTTATGAAGTGGTCTGGGTGCCAGGTACCTCTAGGATTAACCCTTTTTTTTTTTTTATAAACATAGCAGTTTCAGAGAAACTGCTATGTTTATACTGAGGGTTAATCCAGCCTCCAGAGCCTCTAGTGGCTGTCTGACAGCCGCTAGAGGCGCTTGCGTGCTTCTCACTGTGAAAAATCACAGTGAGAGCACGCAAGCGTCCATAGGAAAGCATTGTAAATGCTTTCCTATGCGACCGGCTGAATGCGCGTGCGCATTCAGCCGATGACGCCGCGAGCAAGGAGGAGAGGAGGAGTACAGCTCCCCGCCCGGCGCTGGAGAAAGGTAAGTGTTTAACCCCTTCCTCTCTCCAGAGCCCGGCGGGAGGGGGTCCCTGAGGGTGGGGGCACCCTCAGGGCACTATAGTGCCAGGAAAACGAGTATGTTTTCCTGGCACTATAGTGGTCCTTTAACAACACGGCATGAACTTGCACCTTGCCGGGCCACAAAGATGTCCATTGTGGGCCGCAAGTTTGACATGCTTGCTGTATAGTAATTGGTAGAATATACCATAAACACTGTATACCATAAACACTGTATATTAGATCATAGAAAATTCAGGCATGTCTCCCTCAATAATGGGGTAAATTTGTTGATAAGAAGGGTCTTCCAGACACAGAAATCTTGGTATAAGTGTATCTTCTTAGGTAGCTCAAAATATAAAGAAAAAAAAAGGATAGTGCAGATTGTATAAAAGTAACATTTATTATTACAAGTTGCACTTACAAAATGTCAGATGACAAACAGCATATCTCCACACCAAGGTGGTATCCAGGTTTCCAACAGGTAGCAGAAAAGATCACAGGATCACAGGTGCAAATAAAAACAAACAGAAATAAAAATCAACAAGTTGATACAAAGACCTACGCATGTCGTCCTGTTCTGGACTTCCTCAGGGTTATGGAGTAGTGATCTGTCGAGTTCTTCTTATACATTTGTTATTCAGCATTAAACTCGCTGCAACTGATGGCGTGCGTTCCACTGTGGAACGCATATAGCACTTCCGTGTACTTTGATGGCATTACAAAACATATATGCCAAAATCATTTCAGGAATAGAAGGCATCATGGGAAATGAAGTTTTTCATGATATACATGTTATCCTTATAAAAACAATACAGTATAATTATGCTTATAAGGGAGAACATATAAGTCATGTACTGGTGTGAGCTATATTAAGGAAAAAGTGAAAAAAAATATATATAATAAATCTAATAAATGAAATAATTATATATAAACAAATATATACATATTATTTATGTAGTACATGACTGTCATATTGAGCCTTTTACAAAATTATATGAAAAGCAAATTTAAAAAATGTATAAAAATATACATGAGATAAAATAGAAAAGAATAAACCAAATATATAAAACCAAGAAATGTATGAAACATATGTGGACATATAAATAGGAATCCTTATTCAATGTGAAGTTAATATTTCTGCAACTCAAAAAATTGGTATTAGTATCACACTAAATATGAATAACCCAAACGATTCTTAAAGGGAAGGAAGAGTGAATAAAGGAAAAACTAAAATAGTTGGACTATATAGGTCCTATCTAAAATCATATAATTTACTAAATAAGTCCTGGTTAAGACCATACTTATAGGTCTTTAGATTAAAGATCCACTGGGCTTCTTTCTTATTGAACAAAGTCTCAATATTCCCCCCTCTCCAGTGTCTCTCTACTTTATCTATTCCAAAGGCCAGAAAAGTACTCAATTGGAATTGTGGACAAATGGCACAATGTCTTGGCACACTGTTATCTGCTTTAAAAAAAAAAAAAAATTATATTGTAAAAGTGTTCTGTAAGTCTCACACGCAGTTTGCAAATAGTACAGTCTATATATTGTGCACCACAACCACACTGCAATAAATATATTACGGAGTACAGTAAGGTGCATACTAAACGCAGAAGGTTCACATGCCAGAAATCTAGATGTACACCACTACTGACTCAAAAGCAAAGTCAGCTCCAATATGCCCAAAATTATATAAACAGGCAGCATAAGCTTTGGGGTTCTGTTTTGTGAAGAGATAAAACAAAACTGGAACTTTTTGGCCCAATAGATCAGCAGTATATCTGGAGGAAGAAGAATGAAGCATATACTGAAAAAGAACACACTGCTTACCGTTAAGCATGGTGGTGGCTCTGTGATGCTCTGAGGCTGCTCGCATCCTCTGGCACTGGAAACCTGCAGCATATGGAAGGCAAGATGGATTACTTTAAGTATCAGGAAATCGTAAGAGAAAATATCATGCCGACTGTGACCTTCCAACAAGGCAATTATCCCAAGCATACCTCAAATTCCATCAAGCCTTGGTTGCAGTAAAAGTCCTGGAAAATTCTACAGTGGCCATCAGAGTCACTTGAACCCAACAGAAAATCTCTGGTGGGATTTGAAGAAGGTGGTTGCCGCACACAACCCAAGAATACTACTGAACTTGAGGCAATTTCTTATAAGCAATTGGCTAATATTCCTCAGGAAAGCTGTCAGAAGTTGGTGACTGGCTATGCTTCTCATAACAGCAAAAGGGTGCTCTTCTAAGTTTTAAAGATGTTTGCCATGAAGGGGTTGAATAATTTTGAGACTGGAGAAGTGTCAGGATTCCTTAGAGACCCAACACGCAGGATGTAATAGAAAAGCGTATAGTGGGCCTTAGAATGGCCGGACTTAATGCCAGACCGATAAAGAATGATCGGGGACAAGCCAAGGTCAAGGGAACCAGAAAAAACTGATTGCGAGATTACCAAAGCTGAGTCAGGAATACAGAAATGAGAATAGTCAGAAAGCCGAGGTCAAGACACAAGAACACACTGAAAAGCGAAGCACTATTGGGAGCTGTGAGTAGAAATACAACAGGGCAAAGAACTATGGTTGAATCTGCCTTTTATAGGCTGGATCTCTAAAAATGTGAAGCCACGCCCCCAAACATCCAAGTTTGAACGTTTTGGCGGGCCGTGGCGTCATTAGCATCATGACGTCGGCGGGCACGCACCGCATCAAAAAAGGGGGCGAGGTAACTGCGGCCGGCGTTGTAAATGCTGGAGTGGAGACTGGAAGCAGGAGAATGGCCAGTAATGTGAGCATGACAAAACCCCCCTCACTAGAACCGCCCACCGGATGGGAAGGACCTGGACGTGAGTGAAAACGGGTGTGAAATTACCTCAGAAGACAAGCAGCGTCAGAGGACTTGACCCAAGACTGTTCTTCTGGACCGTACCGCTTCCAATCAAACAGATACTGGAGACTACCACGGGACATGCGAGAATCCAAAATGGACCCTACTTCATTCTTCTCCTGATCATCGACTTGAACAGGGGAAGGAGGAACGATCTCACTGGTAAAACGGTTATAGACCAAAGGTTTAAGAAGGGACACATGGAAAGTATGGGGAATGCACAGAGAAGGCGGGGAGAAGCCACAGGATTGACCCACCTAATGACTTTATAAGGATCAATGTACCTGGGAGCGAACTTCATGGTTGGCACCTTGAGACAGATGTGTCTTGTACTCAACCAGACCCTATCCCCCGGTTGATACACTGGAGTAGCACGTCTATGCTTGTCAGCCTGGAACGTCAATCCCCCGGTTGATACACTGGAGTAGCACGTCTATGCTTGTCAGCCTGGAACGTCAATGAATGTTGGGTAGTAGCGAGGATGAGTTGAGCTTGTTCATAAGTATGTCTCTGGTTGTCAACGTGGAGGTCAACAGACAGCAAACCCTGAGAATGGAGCGCAGAAGGAAGGACCAGGGTATTGAAACCATAATTGAGATAAAGAGAACTGAAATGAGTGGTCTCACTGCCCAAATTGTTATGAGCGAATTCAGCCCAGGGAATCAAATCAACCCAGTTATCCTGATGTTCCTATACAAAGCATCTTAAATACTGTTCTGGCATTTCATTTGTGTGTTTTGCTGCCCCATTGGATTGTGGGTGATAAGCAGATGAAAAGCATAATTAATTTCCCATTTGAGCACAAAAAGCCGAGAAACGAATTGTGTGCCCCTATCTGATATTATTTCCATCGGTATACCATGCAGGTGAAAGATTTTTCTGAAGAATATATTGGCCAATTCTGGTGAAGAAGGTAGCTTTGGCAACGGTATAAAGTGTGCCATCTTAGAGAACCGGTCTACTACTGTCAATATAACTGTTTTAACTTTGGAAAATGGTAGTTCGACAAAGTCTATAGATACGCATTTCCATGGTTTGTCTGGTATGTTAAAGGAACACTATAGTCACCTAAATTACTTCAGCTAAATAAAGCAGTTTTAGTGTATAGATCATTCCCCTGCAATTTCACTGCTCAATTCACTGCCATTTAGGAGTTAAATCAGTTTTTCTGTTTATGCAGCCCTAGCCACACCTACCCTGCCTATGATTGACAGAGCCTGCATGAAAAAAAAAACTGGTTTCACTTTCAAACAGATGTAATTTACCTTAAATAATTGTATCTCAATCTCTAAATTGAACTTTAAGCACATACAGGAGGCTCTTGCAGGGTCTAGCAAGCTATTAACATAGCAGGGGATAAGAAAATCTTAAACAGAACTTGCAATAAAGAAAGCCTAAATAGGGCTCTCTTTACAGGAAGTGTTTATGGAAGGCTGTGCAAGTCACATGCAGGAAGGTGTGACTAGGGTTCATAAACAAAGGGATCTAACTCCTAAATGGCAGAGGATTGAGCAGTGAGGTTGCTGGGGCATGTTCTATACACCAAAACTGCTTCATTAAGCTAAGGTGACTATAGTGTCCCTTTAAGTGGTTGTAATAACCCACAACGGAGAGTGTGGGGTTGTTTATTTCTAGAACAGATGTCACATGCTGTTACGTACTCTTTGACATCTGTTCTCAAAGAAGGCCACCAAAACTTGGTGATTATGAGAGAGTATATCTTTTTAATACCCGGATGACCCGCTGTTTTACAGTCGTGATGATGGGTATGTATGGGTGCTCTATACTTGGAGGAACAAATATATTATCAACAGGAGTTGATTCAGGCGCTTGATCTTGTTTAGTGGATATGTTGTCAATAAGATAGGAATTAATTCTAAGCACTGTGAGTTTGGCACCACCGTAGATATGTCTGTAGGAGGACTGCTTTGAGGTTCATATTGGCGTGAGAGGGCATCAGCCTTGGTATTTTTAGACCCTGGTCTATACTTTAAAACTTAATCGTGCCAAGAAAAGGGACCATCGAGCCTGCCTTGCTGACAATCTTCGGGCTTCTCCCAGGTAAGCAAGGTTCTTATAATCGGTCAGGATTGTTATAGGAATAGCAGTACCTTCTAGCAGATGTCTCCATTTTTTTAAAGCTAGGATGATAACCAACAGCTCCCTATCTCCAATGTCCTATCTCCTTTCGGTATCTGTAAACTTTTAAGATTAAAAACAGAAGGATGTAATGGCTGATTCTGTCCCTTCCTTTGAGATAGTACTGCTCCTATGCCAGTTTCGGAAGCATCTACCTCTAGTAGATAAGGAAGGGTCGGATCAGGATGAACCAGAATGGGAGCAGAGGCAAAAGAGGATTTCAAGTCCTCAAATGCTTCCATCGCCTCTGGTTTCCAGAATTTGGGATTATTTTTCTTCTTAGTCATAGCGGTTATAGGCGCTACCATGGAGGTAAAACCTTTGATAAATTTTCTGTAGTAATTAGAGAAGCCTATAAACCGCTGTATAGAGACCACTCGAGGCATAGTTCCAGGTAAAAGATCTATAGGATAATCATAGGTCCTATGCGGAAGAAGCGACAGCCTTGTTTTTAGCAAATGCCTCCTTAACACTAAGATAAGGGGTAATTATGTCAGTAGATAATGGTGACATAGTCGGAGCATTAATCAGAAATATAGGTCTAGTTGCAGAGACGCATTTCTGAATACATTTGTCACTCCAAGATATAATCTCTCCATTTTCCCAATCAATCGAAGGGTTATGCAGTCTTAACCAAGGGTACCCTAGCACAACAGTAAATACAGGGGATGAGATACTCTGAAGTACATTAGATTCTTTATGAAACAAACCAACTTGCATTTGTATGGGTAATGTTTCATGAGTAATCATAGGTCTTAGTAGTGGTCTACCATCTCTGGCCTCAATGGCCAAGGGTGTATCTCTTGACCATATAGGAAAAGACTGTTGGTTAGCAAAGGCAACATCTATGAAGCTCTCAGCGGCCCCAGAGTCCACTAAAGCTACGGTTTGTATCACAATTCCTTCCCAGGTCAAGGTGATGGGAATCAGAACCCTATGTTTATTATGCATTTGTATGGAGGACATGGTGGAAACACCCAAGACCTGTCCTCCAGAGGGACTTAGGTGTGGAGGTTTTCCGGCCTGCTACCACAATACAAACACAACCCCTCTCTTCTGCGGTATTGCTTTTCTGCCTCGATTAATCTGGTTGTACCTACTTGCATTGGTTCTGGTTAAGCCAGGGCCATAGAATCTGCTATATTAAAGGAGGGTGCTAACTGGATCTGCGCTCTTTTTGGTCTATCTCTGGTGTTCTGTCTAAACCGAGGACGTTCATCTATACCAAAAAGATAAGATATCGGGTTTTCTGGTAACTCTCTAGTCGTGACCACAGCCAGAATGGTTTCTGAAAGGCCATTAAGGAATACATCAACAAAGGCCTGGTTATTCCATCTGACCTCTGTTGCTGGGGACCTGAATTCAAGAGCGTATTCCACTAATGCCTTGTTCCCTTGTCTAAGACGTAAAAGAGTCCAAGCAGCATTTGCCTTCCTACCAGGAGGGTCAAAGGTTCTACGAAATACCTCCATAAAGGCTACATAATTATACACCAGGGAATCTTCATGTTCCCTGACCGAATTAGCCCAGATCAACGCCGTATCAATTAAGAGAGTTATAATGAATCCAATTTTGGCTCTATCCGTGGGGTATGCCCTGGGATATAGCTCGAAATGGATACTGATCTGGTTGAGAAACTCACAACAAGCTTCAGGAGCTCCACCATGGAGTAAAGGAGAGGTGATGTGAGGTTGTCCCATAAGGTATCACTTCCATACCTGTGGATACAGTGTTAGCTACAGGTGCCTGGGTTTCTCCTTGTTGGCCTGCTGAACATGTAAATAAGGTCTGTAACGCAAGGGCCATTTGGTCCATGTGATGATTCATCTCCACAAACCTATCCTCATAGGTAATTCTCATGAGGCTTACACCTGCAGATGTTGTAATGTCAGGATTCCTTGGAGACCCAACACGCAGGATGCAATAGAAAAGCATATACCGGGTATTAGAATGGCCGGACTTAACACCAGACAGATAAAGAATGGTCAGGGACAAGCTAAGGTCAAGGGAACCAGAAATCACGGAATTGAGGAATACAAGCAGAGTCAAGGGAACCAGAAAACACAGATTGCGAGATACCGGGTCAGGAATACAGAAATGAGAATAGTCAGAAAGCCGAGGTCAAGACATAAGAACACACTGAAAAGCAAAGCACTATTGGGAACAGTGAGTAGAACCACAAAAGGGCAACAAATTATGGTTGAATCTACCTTTTATAGGCTGGATCTTTAAATTTGAAGCCACGCCCCCAAAATGTCCAAGTTTGAACGTGTTGGCGGGCCGTGACTTCATTAGCGATGGCACGCATGCATTAGCGTCTTGACGTCGGCGTGCACGCCTGGTCATAAAAGGGGACGGAGCTACAGCAGCCGGCGTTGGAGCCGCTGGAGTGGAGACTGGAAGCAGGAGAACGCCCAGAAACGTGAGTGAGCATGACAAGAAGTCATTATAAGTTGCATTTTCAGTTAAATTTGGGTAAACCACTTTAAGCATCTGTAGTGTTGAGCTATTTAAATTCACTTTGTTTGATTTGTTTATTGCAAGCAGCTGAAAGTCTGTAAATTTTGACAACAAACCTGATTTTCAATGGTGGTTGAATAATTTTAATTACAACTGTACATTATAATGGAAGCTTTGTTTTTTTTTTTCTCTCTCCTTATTTAAATGAATACTTCAAGCACCATAAGCCCTACTGTTCACTGAGTTTGACTTATTATATTGAATTGAAGTCCTACTAGGAGTTTCTAATTGTTTAACAGACTGAGCTACGCCATTCTTCCACTTGCTATTCTGAGATATACCATGTTCTACCAGGCTTTGCTCAGGCAGAGAGATCCTGGTTTTCTGAGAGGCAGGGAGTGGTGTCTTGCCCCCTGCGTATCAGAGAAAAGAGTTTGACTACTTACATTAGGGGGCACTCCTGGCACCATAGCCACTACAGACTGCTGCGTACTACATACACATGTATAATTTATCATGCATTATTCACACACACATAAACTAGATAGATTGAAATTAGAATTAAAGGAACAAAATGTAAACAAGAAGAAAATAAACCACATTTATTTGCCTTTAACAGCTTTTGACCAATAAGTAAGAACAAAAAAAACAGAAAAGGCTGACAGATGAAGAAAATCCGTTTAATGAAAAAACTGTTTAGTTTTTTTTGTGATTTCATGATTTCTATGTAGAGTTGCAGAAACATCTACTGACACCTACTGCACCCTCAGAACAAATGTAAGTTTTACCTGAACGTCAAGTTAAAATAAAATAAACATATCAACACAAGAAAAGACCTTACAATCGAGTAATTCACAAAGTAAATGAATACATTAGGATGAATTAAAATCAGAATGTATAAAAATGTATTTTAAACAAGGAGTTACCAGTTATATATTTTATTTTCACATAGTTTACATACTGCAGAAACGTTTTTTATTTTCACTTTCTCATAAAGCCTTTGAACTTACCATCAGCTTTCCCACCATTCCACTCAATAACTTTTTGTAACATGTACAAAATAGAATATAAGCACATTGTTTAATCTGTTAATATAAAGCATTTATTGTAGGGTTCTCAAGGCATAGCATTAAAGGAGAATTAAAAGTGATAATTTACCTTTTAATTTTTTTTTATCAAGAAGAGATACAATTGAAACAAATATGCAGATGTTGTCTTACCTTATAGCTTATAACCATTTTAAATTCACATAGGAGAAACCAACATCAGCAGTGAGGTCACAAATAAGATACAGGAGATAAAGCTAATTTTAAAAATCCCGCAATTTAATTGTTGCTCATATTACATACAATAAACCTTAACTAGCATACAGACCATAGGAAAAGTGAATACGGAGTATTTACACCCTTGAGACGTTTGCCTGGTTGTAATATTTTTGAAGTGTAGTCTGTTGGTCAAGAATAAAATGTAAATAATATAGGAACATAAATAATCCCCTCCAATACCTGTGATTTAATACAGAAATAATAAAACATCAATTTCCTTACTGTAAAATAATTGAAAGTGAACCTTGCCATGCCCATTCCTTAATTCGATTCCGTAAAATGGCCGGGATTCACATTATAGAGCCTCCCCCCAGGCACAAAGACTGGTGCCTTCAACTTAGCTAGGGCTAACAGCAGAAACAACATTGTCACAATTCTACGCCATTTATTGATCATCTAATAGAAAAATAGGTTCAACATATGAAGTCTGTTATAGTGGTCGTCATTTGGAAAAGCTATAGATAAAACATGTTATATGTTGCCTAATAGTTATCTCACATAAACACCAAAATTCTTGCATGCTTTCACTGAGAACTCTAGGGGATACATTCTATTAAATAATTTAAGTTGATCTCTTGTAATTAGACAACATTTTCCCCATAAAGTCAATGGAAAAGGTGCTCTTATATTAGCAGACTTAAAGAGACACTATAGGCATCAAACAACTGCAGTCGCACTGCTCATTTCTTAAATCACTTTTGTTTCTGTCCATGCTACCCTAGCCACACCTTCCTTTGCTGTGACTCACACATCCTGCACAAAAAAACTATTCAAAATTAAATTGTTTAATTTCCAATCAGTTGTTGCCTCATTTTAAAATGTTGTATATCCTGCTTTGTAAATGGAACTTAAATCACATGCAAGAGGCTCCTGCAGATCTAGGAGCCTATTAACAGAGCAGGAGATACAAAACTCTATATTAAACAGAATGTGCATTAAAGGGAGTTTTAACATTAGATGTCCCTTTACAGAAAATGCTCAGGAAAGCTGTGCAAGTCACATGCAGAGAGGTGTGTCTGGGGCTATATAAACAAAGTGTTTAATCTCCTAAATGGCAGAAATTTGAGGAATTAGCTATACACCAAAACGGCTTCATTGTACTGAAGTTGTTTTGGTGACTATAGTGTCCCTTTAACAATGTCTTAAAGGGACACTTCATGGCTGAAAAAAAAAAAATATCATTAAAAAAAAATCACCATTACCCAATATGAAAAACATGCATCTATTTAATTATGCACTTTTTCATTGGGAGTATATATTTAAAAAAACACACACAAAAAACAGTATCTCTTACCTGCCCCTTTTGCAAGTGTTCCTGTATGTGATTAAAGTTTAATTTACAGAGCAGGAGATACAAACTTTTAAAGTATGCTACAGCTGATTTAAAATTATACCATTTTGTTTTTGTCATACATGCGATCAGTCACAGCCAGGGGAGGTGAGGCTAGGGCTGCAAAAACAGAAACAAAAGTGAATGATCTCCTAAATGGCAGTGAATTGAGCACTGAAACTCCAAGGGGCATAACCTGTACACAATACTGGATTCATTAAGCTACAGTTGTTTTGGTGACTATGGCTACAGTTGTTTTGGTGACTATGGTGTCCCTTTAAGTTGCTGAGCTATAAAATGAGGCCTGAACCCAAATACCGTTGAATTGCACCTGACTTCTACACTATTTATACATTTAATTTACTTATAGATGAAATGCTACTCTCCGCTCTTCACCCTTATAAGTGCCATTAAAGTGAGTAGGCAGCTAAGGTATGAGATTCAGCAAAAGCACTGCTTTATGATGCTCTGATCATGCTCACTCAGCTTTTTAGAAAACTCTTAATCCTTCCTTCCAGAGTGATTTTCATGCACAAAGCATCATGGGAGAAAAATATATTTATTTCCATTCTATGCCCTGGTTGTATCAAGACAGCTTGGCATATGATGTAATAATACAATTAAATGTATTTAAAGAGAATCAGAAAACAACCCATAGCTAATTCAAAGATAGCCATTTGGTTGGGCAAATAAAATATCTCTTAAATTAACTGTATATGAAAATAAAGAACGCTACTGATACAGTAAAGATGAATGAAAATACATAAGTTGAAAACAATGAAAGGATCACTATAGGGTTAGGAACACAAACATGTATTCCTGACCCTATAGTGTTAAAACCACCATCTAGCCCCCCTGGGCCCCTCATGCAGCCATAAATATAGCAACATCTTACTGTATTCAAGCCTGAAGCTGTAACTCTGCATGCTGTTTGTCAAAAAACAAAAAACAAAAAAACAAGCAGTGTGCTGACATCATGAGAAGTGGTAGCCTGATCCAATCACAATGCTTCCCCATAGGATTGGCTAGGACTGACAAAGAGGCAGATCAGGGGCAGAGCCAGCATGATTCAAACACAGCCCTGGCCAATCAGCATCTCCTCATAGAAATTAATTGAACCAATGAATCTCTTTGAGGAAAGTTCAGTGTCTGCATGCAGAGGGAGGAGACACTGAATGTTTGGATGCATTTTAGGCAGCGATGACCCAGGAAGGATCTCTAACAGACATCTAAGGAGTGGGCAGTGAAGTTATCACTAGGCTGTAATGTAAACACTGCATTTTCTCTAAATAAAAGACAGTGTTTACAGCAAAAAGCTAAAGGTAATGATTCTACTCACCAGAACAAATCCAACAAGCTGTAGTTGTTCTGGTGACTATAGTGTTCCTTTAATTTAGCTTATTCAATTTTAAAATTACTTTCAGCTTTACACTGTAATATTGGTATGGTGAGCTGATACCAGTAATCATCTTAATATATGGAAGTATTCACCAGTATTGTATTTGTTAAATGTATACAAATTCTAAACCTCTGTAAAAGGGGAAACGGATGTATTTATGAAATTGTAGCCAACTCAAATCTCAAAATGAATAGTCTACCTTTTGTACACTATTTGAATCTCTATCATAGTACAGTACCAGGGGAGTTGCATATTCAATTTGAAGGTTCTAACAAGATTTAGAAGAATGCCTTAAACCTAATCTATCACTCAAAACCAAACAAACGATAAAGCATACCTACGGTATTAAAGTTATACAAGTAACTTAAAAATGTTAGAAATTCAAAGATTACAATGTTTGGCCAAAATATCCAAACTGGAAACAATCTTCAATTTAACCAAGTGTTCAGTTTGCCTCTTTTGGCTTAAAAACATGACAAAAATGTACTTGAATTTATTTAATCGGCAATATCAGAATATCATGACATTGACACTCCATGCCTGAAGATATTAACTACATTTCTTTAGAGTAATAGAAGGAAATTGTGGAGGTAAAATTGTGCCAAACATTTTCAATGTTGCTCTTTGCTACCTAATACTTATTTTCAGGAATATATTGGAGGTAACCTATATTGATCGTTTTAAACAAAGATGATGAATGGTGCAAAATTCAAAGAATAGAGGAATCGCCATGGGAACCAGTAACTTGTTCCTAAAAATTCCACCTTTTTCAGAACTTCTACCATTGCTCTACATTTGTTCCAATAATACTTCTATACACCACCCTACTCTGGATTCACAGAGGTGCAAGTTGCCAGTGCAGTCAGACACAAACACATTGTGGCAATTTTATAGGGCCCAGCATCATGAAAGTGTAAAACAACTTTACTTCCTTAATCAGAAGAGGTTATAGCAATCTTGTCCGATAAATAAAAAAAATATTTTTGTGCATTTGGCAAAATGACAGTACAGTAGGCAAAGCCCTCCCTAAAGCCTACATGCCACAGAAGGGGAGGAAACAAAATGACAAGTAGACACGTTGAATGCATTTTGAATAGGATACTTTGTCAACAGTTACATGCTTTAATAGACTTTAGTATTTAGTATAATATTTTGTTTCAGATAACTTATTAATATTGAGGTTTTGGCTCTAAATACTTTTATGTGTTAGTCACAAGCAGGCCTGGAAAAGTATTGAGACTCCTATTATAATTGGGGCTTTACCGAAAAAAAAAATGTAGCGTTTATCGCCACTATTATTTTTATAAAATAAGTTGCAAAATCCACTGATACATGAATAAGCTAAAGTAATATTAATAACATACGCAAAACATATTAATTATTTTTCAATTTTAATTAGTATTGGATGATTAATAGTACTTGTATATTTACCTCTTTTCCTTGTTTGTTTGATGTTGTTGTTATTATCCTTATTATTGTTTGGTTTATTATCATATTTAAAATGTTCAATAAAACATTTATGAAAATAACAAAAAAAAAATTGTTTTCCTAGCAGGCTTAATTTATGGCAGCTTTGATTTACAACATTTCTAGACTATCAAATAAATACTTGGAGATAATCAATATAAATGATAATAAGATATCATCAAAATAGTAGAAAAAAAAAATATAAAAAAACAAAAAAAAATTCCCACACCATTCATAGTGTACTTGAAAAGTAGAGAGACTGGTCCTAGTTTTTATACCTGGGCACCAAAGCCTTGAATATTCTGAGGCCTTGCTTCCCTTATTTTGTTTCATCCACATTTGAATAAAACATCCCATTTAATTCCCAGCACCAGTCCGTATTCTTGCTTTTTTTATGAGTTCCCAACTTTATTTTGCTTAAAGGCACACTATAGTCACCAAGACCACTTCATTGATATGAAGTGGTGTGGGTGCAGTGTCCCTGTCCTTTTAACCCTGCAATGTAAAACACTGCATTTTTATTTTGTTTTGTTTTTTTGAAACGGCAATGTTTACATTACAGGGTTTAGTCCACCTCAAGCGCTAGAAACACTTTCACTGCACTGAAAACCAGATGAAAACGTAGTCACGTGACGCAAAAGCTCATTGGGAAGCATTGAATATATTCTGTGTCTCAGACCCACGCATATAATCTAACATAATATTTTAGACAGTTACTGTACAAAATTCCAGTGGTGTAAAAATAAGGATTGACAGAGGCCTCACATTTCTAAAAATGTCCATCAACTGATCCTATAGGTGACTTAAAATGGGGAGGATGTAATATTATGCTCTGGATGGGGGTTCTGTCACTCCCTGCTTCACTCTGGTATGTGTGTGCAATACATACAGATGATATCGGCACCCTGTGGCCCATGTGGTGCAGTTGAGAGTACCAACAGGAACGTATACTAACCAGAACTTAGATTTCCTTTGTCCACTAATCAACAAGGGAATCATGACTTCCTCACCAACAAAGAGGAGTATGGTGGGACCACACAGAAATGTTACTGAGCTCCATAGATAAAGGTGGATATTCAATAAACCGTTTAACTGATACTTTACATTTCAGGTTTAACCAAGTTCTCAATAAATAGAGTAAAGGAAAAATACAACGAATGTGATATTACAAAGATATATAGCAAAGAAGACGTGAAGCAGTGTAACGTGCAATGCATAAATGCCAAATAAGTAATACCATAAAGAAAAATATAATTCAAATTATAAATGAATGTATATATCTTATGTACAGCATATTGATATTAAATAATGCTTCACTATTTCTGTATTTTGTTTTTCTCACTATATTGATTTTTTTTTTCATGCAGTAAACTAAATACATTTGTCTATCTGGGGGATCGTGTAGAATAAACACCTGTTGATGCTTCTTCATTTGAACTCTGGATCACATTTATAATGAAAACAGTGATTATATAGAGGTATGTTTTTTCACTTATTATGGTCAATATAAAGTTATAAAGTTTTTTTTTCTTTATGCAAAACATGTAAGTTTTGCTAGAACATGTTTCCTTATTTATCTTTACTATATTCTTCAAAATACAGAAATTGTCAACGTATGCAAAAACTGAAGAGAAACTAAATTTTAATGTACATAGTGCAACCAATGTTTTTGTTTATTTAAATTTTAATAATGAATAAATCTATGTCTAATATATTTCAATAAAAACCAAAAAAAAAAAAAAAAATTTTTTTACGTATCCTAATTATTTCCTTAAGTATAATAATTTCTAGTATGGATATTTGGAATGATTGTTTTTAAACAAGTTCATATGTTCGTACCTTAGTTCACATGATTTATAATATGCTATACACAAGGAATTGTGATTCACTATTTTATTAAAAGGACTCATCTTCAACGCTGGGACTTTAAATAAACTGAAGTTAAAGCACCCAACTATCTAAAACTTTTTTTTTTAATCTATCAATTTTAAGACACGTTTTCTTGATAGTTATGTTCCTGCAAAAGGATTAAACTTAGCAGCTTAACCCCTTAAAGACCAAACTTCTGGAATAAAAGGGAATCATGACATGTCAGACATGTCATGTGTCCTTAAGGGGTTAAAACATAAAACCGCACCATTCAGCAGTCCACATATTAAAGAAACTCTTGTCAATACAACCTTCCGGACTCTATGGACAAAATACAGTCTTGAAATATGAAAATTTGAAACAAAACAGCTCTTAGTTTACAAAAAACAAAACACATTATACAATCTATTTGATTTTATGGTTAAACGGGCAGCAGTAGCTTCTTTCTTAAAAATATTTCCATTCTAATCTGGCATTTTGTATATGTGTATTAGAAATATTTCAGGACTTTCTGTATTTTGTTTTCAACAATGCGTGGATATGTATTATTTATTTAACACTGATTATTGCAGCTAAGTATGGGGAATTATAAAACATTACATTAGAGCAAAGCAGACCATATGTCAGATATATCAAATTCATTGAAGACAGTCATCAGTATCCCTAATTTATTTATTTCTAAACTTTTAGTCCCATTTTAACAATGGCAGGCTGTACCCCCACATCCTGGTAACTAGCATATAGGTCTTCAAGATCCACAAATAGTGTAGGATTAAGGGATTTTTCCGTTCTGTTCTAACAGGGATACTTATAAAACTGTATACGGTTTCTGGTTACTAAAGACTGTTCTGAAAACCATGACTAGTTCCACAAAACAGATAGGCTGTCCACCCTCGTCCCAAAAACAATGAGCATTTCATGGAGGTAAAATCTTTATGAAGTGCTCATAAAGCCCGTGTTGTAGTTTTTCTGACCGCACCAAATGTGACCGCAGGAACTAGCTTCCTCATCTTGAATGTTGTGCAAAGTAAGAACAGTGTATATGGTCACAATCAAGCTCACACCTTGTTTTGACTAACATATTTGCAGGGAAACCTGGATTTCTGGATTGTTATAGAAAATTGATCTAATGTATAACTAACCAATCTTTACAAGGTAAAATAGGAAATGGAAACAAAGAGGCACCCTTAATACTTTGGTTTATGAGAAGAGGCGGCTTAAACATTTATTGGGGTAGGCAAGGAAAACAATTGAGATAACTTTACGAGTTTATCAAATTCAACATCTAAGCTCACAGATAAATTCATAATTGTATATGTAAATATAAATGTCCTATGTTAAAATACAATTTGGCCTGAGCTGGGAAATCTAAATTCATATATATTAAAATACCGTAGAAGGGTGTATACTATAATGTTATATAACCCACACTCTTTTCTTGTGCAAAAATATATGTCCAGAGAGCATTTAAGGGATAATTTTAAAATCTTTACTGTAGGGGGATGTATTTTCACTATTCAATTCAACAGAATCAATAAATAAGCAAACTATTCGCATAGATTTCCAAAGATTTGTAAGTGCTGATGCATTTAATGGATTGAGATTACAGAGCTTAACTTGCAAAAACTCTTAAAAGAGCGTCTAACCCTTTTAATTTGATGTCTAGCCTTTAAGGCATGAAGATCAATAATTTTTACATACAACTTTAAAAAAAAATAATAAAAAAAACACAACTTGCAACCTTAACAGAAATCTAAATTATGCACTACAGGAATATGGACAATTATCACAATACATTGGGCCATATAACAGGTCTATAATGAGTTTACACAACAATAAACCAAACTCAATACTTAAAACTTTATAGAAAGAGAGAAAAAAAAATGAGCTTGAATAAAGATAAAACCAAAAACGTTCAGCAAAATGAGACAGAATTTTTACTGTAAAAAGCTTGACTGAAAGAGTGCTACAAACAAATCTATTTTGCATTTGTAGTTTAGTTCTGACAATTGAAAAGAAAAAAAAAATCATAGTGTAATTAAATCAATCTCTCCTTGAAAGCATGTATTCTGCTCCTAGTTTAAGCATGCCTGACAAAATAAGAGATTATTAAAACTGCTCTTAGTATAGTCTAAAGAGCTTTGTAAAGCATACAATGAAAATGTAATTCTCCTGATACTTGACTATGGTTAGTGTAAGTAGTTATGGATCACAGAGCACACTGTCCTGAATTCCTGGTTTATTTTTGTCCTGTCCTGGCTGACACCCACCAGCTGTACTTGGTTGCTAGTCCAACAACCTTTTACCCAGTCAATTCTTGCAGTTCTTTTAGTCTCTCTGAATTATACTAATGTAGCGTTAACACAAAATCATTCTGGATTGGAAGGATGGTCTAAACAACAAAATGAATGGTAAGTCAACAAATTGCCCTCCCTCTCTTTGCTCATCAGTTGATTTTCTACTGATTTAGGGCTTATCCCATGTCAATGAACTGATTTAGCTCGTATCATATACTTTAACATAATGTACAGATGACAGATGATCCCTTTAATAGTCCAATACCAACAAATGTGGTCACTACACTTTTATTCCACTTTAATCTACAATTCTGCACGTTAACTCACAATGGACATTATCGATGCAGCTACGGATGTAAAACAAATTATTTGCTTTCAAAAGTTGGTGAAAGGAAAATTGCTCTAAAATACATTTCTTGCCGTCTGGTGTAATATATGGCTATCATAATGCTGGAATTACGTTTTCCCTACTTGTCTTGGTGTGTTAATACTGCATTTTAACTTTCCATTTATAAAATAAGCACAGACTAAAGATAACAATTCCAATACTGTCCTCCACATAGGAGATGGGATATATAATTCAGTTACGATTTTACTACAGATATTTTAGAAGTCAGTTTTGGACGACACGTGTCAACCAAAGACCAAGAGGCCGGAGAAGTGTTACAATCTACGCCCATAGAATCCTGAGAAATTCTATTGTTTGTGTTCCAAAAAGATCTGCCTTGAAGTAAATCGCAGATGCATTTTGCGTATAAAAAAAAAAACTGTACATTTTCAAAGCGAAAGACCAGTAAAAAGTTGAAAGTCTGACTTTTAAAAACAATTAAGAAATCTCTTCATTTATTAAAACTGTAAAAAGTGTCAGTCTGGTAGATATTTGTACCCTGTATGAATTGATACCTTCCAGTAGTGGAATTTCATAGATATTTGCGCAGAAAAATGAACACTTTTCCATTTGCTAAGTTCCTCCAAAAAGCTGACAAAAACAACTCAAACCTTGTGAAGACATGGCCTTGCGTTTACTAATAATCCCCAGAAGAATAGGTCCTACTTTTAGTAAGAGGACAAACTATCACAAGAAATAGAAAAAATATACACTGGAAAAAATCCTGCCAAAGTGCTTACAGTCTAGGCTTTTGTTTTGTATAACAAACACATCACACAATAAAACAGACATCAGCACTAATAAACAAGTTAATGCTTTTAACATTGTATGTTGAACTTATTGAACGCCAAGACTGAGACAAACTGGAATTTCAAAATGGCTGATTAAATGAGATTTAGCTGTTTCTTTTTCTTGCTTTCACTTGAAACAAAGCAATCAAAAGTGCTGAAGCCTTTCCACAATAAAGTTTTAATACATTATATAAAGCATTTTATAGATATGTTATTTCAAGCTGCAGTAGCCCTTTCATTTTCTACCCACATTTCCAATTATACCAATATGGCATACATTTAAAAACTGTAAATATAAAGTTGTTTTAGACATTTTGTACATAGTGAAATTGCTTTTCCTTTTACCTAAACATTTTATATCTATCTATATAAATATATTCATATATATTTGACACACAAATATCTGTATGTGTGTGTGTATATGTATACATATACATATATCTAGATAGATACAAGGTTTTTAATTTTGCTATTACCCTCTGGTTACAGTGGCTTGTAGTGACCCTGATAAAAGTAAAAAATATTAATTTCTTCTGATTAAAAAAAAAAATTAAAAATTAAAATGAATGGCTTTTAAAATCAATTCTATTTTTTTGTTTTATTTTTTTCTCTTTAGTAATAAAAGCATATACATATACAAGCTATTGAAACGGCTACAGCAGCTTCTAATATAGTCTCTGAGCATCATATGGCACATGTGAAAATGGTACATCTCTGGCAACAGAACATCTTTAGATAACTCTAATCTGCACTATGTGTCTACAACAGTGAGACTTGAGCAGCCCTTGCACCATTTTAAAGCACTCTTTATGTGGGCAGGAAAGTCTTTGCTGTAGACAGGTTTGCTATCTATACTGAATCTCAAGATTTGTACCTGCACTAAGAATATTGTATTAGTTGCATTAAGTAAATGTTTTTACATTACATATATCCAAATCTGTTTGGGTATGTAGCTGAAAGTGCTTTTAATTTTTTTTTTATTTAAATTAGAAACTTGTTAGAATAATTAAAAATAAAATATGTATATATATATTTTTTTTTCAGTTATGTTAGGAACACTGTGAGCTGCCCCAGTCAAAAAAAAGAAAAAGAAAAAGAAATATGTTTGTTTAAAGAATATTACAAAATAACAAATGTAAAGAAGGAAAAAAAAAATTAACGGAGCAAGCCAGTTCACTTTGTAAAAATTTAGAAGAAAAAAAAAATGCTAGATCCAAACAGTAGCTTAAAAATAATTAAAAAAGGCACGGCTTCCCTTTTCTGATATACATGTGTAAACTTTCCTTATGTTACATGCAAAAATCTATACCATTTTTGTTTGTGTTTTTTTTTCTCCAAATTTGAACTACAGAAAAAAAAAAAAAAACCCTGACAGAGAAGAAAAACAAACCCCATTTCCACCCAAAAAAACTAGCAAAACATTTATCCAAATGCCAAAATTACTAGCAGAATGTTCACAAAGCAGACTCTGGTTTATCCATTTCTTTTGCTGCTCATCTCACTTAGAGTGAAATTAGCCAATTTCCATAGTCCACATCTTGGCCCTCTGTAAACCACATGAACTGTAGTGCATAATTACAAAAGGAACACCATTGCAAGGACAATTACCATGTCTGATTTCTTTTTTATACAATGCAAAGCTATAATTTTACTTTTTCTTTCCTTAAGGCAACATTTTATATTCATATATTAGTAAGGCAGTCACTTCTGATGAAATAAAAGTCTCCTGATATTTCCAGATGAATATTTTGGTATCTGATTGCTGATGATTTCTTGCAACATCTCGGGAAACTCGACACTCATTGATTTATCAAGAAAGGAGTGGAAGCAAAATACTAGAAGATCTTCAACCACCTGAGAAAAATAAAGACAGAAATGGAAATGAAATAAAAGCCAAACTAAACAGGCACATATAGAAGGAATTATTTTAAGAGAATCTACAGCAAGATATAGTCATGTAGCAGTTGCAAAATTAATAAATTATACGGGGCATATTACTGTAATCAATTACTAAGTATTACAATGTTAAAGGGAAACATACATGCTAGGAATTATGACATTTTCTTCAAAATGTGGGGCACAGCAGGAGCGTGCACATTTCACCATGCACTCCAGAGCGCCATGTGGTATGTGGAAGAAGTCTGCAGGAATTGACCTTAAAGTAACTATCAATTTATGAACAAAACCATGGCAAGAACACATTTCTATGAAAAAAAAATACAAGTATACAGAAAAAAGGACAATCAGCGTATTTTATTAATATATTTATTCTGAACGTAGAGAAACGGTCACACAAATAAAATATAACAGCCCTCTGTGAGTAAATGTTTGCCCCTACCTTGGCCATTTTAGTGATTTCTGTCACTACAGATGCCAAAAACTGAGTTTGGCAATTTCTTCTATCCTTTCCTTTGGTTAAATTCCTAAATTCAGTTCATGGCTTATACATCTCTGGCATATATAGAAACAGAGATCACTAATATGACTATGGGAGGGCATTGATTTACTCCCAGAGGGTAAGTTAACTTAGCATTATGGGAATGCACACCAATTGCTGTGGTGCCAATTGTGCAGGAATAAGCAACCTTTACATAAATGTATCAGCACAGGGCTGATGATTGTAATTTATTAATACGTACCATTGGTGTAACTTAAGGTTGTCTACAATTATATTATGACAGGGTATGACAAGCTCTTGGTGAATCCCAGTAAAGATGCAAACATATTTTTAGGCTTCATAGAGGTCTTACCTCATGCATTGTATCCAGAAGTTTTGTCAGTTGATAGAAACGTTGCCAGTTTTGACTGGAATTCCCTTCCCTCTTCACTATGGCTTTTCCCAACTCTTTAATGTAGGTCATGCGGATTTCCTCAAACAGTGCATTGCTCTTCAGACCATCCTTTGGAACTAAAAACCCCAAAATTGAAGTTTTCATTAAATATTGCAATACACACTGCTAAATCAGCTTGAAACAGAGCTCAATCATTTAATAGACCACTTATTTTTTTTTCTTAACAAATTAAAGGGACACTATAGTCACCAGACCAACTACAGCTAAATGTAGTTGTTCTGGTGAGCACAGTAGCTCCCTTCAGGCATTTTCATGTAAACACTGCCTTTATCAAGCCACCTAAATAGAGGGTTTAGCACTATAGGATCAGAAATAAATTTTTTTTTTTGGTAAATTTCTTTTATTCAGTATTTTCAAATTTATAAGAGGCTGTCGGTGTGGACACGCAGGTCCAGCAGTAATTCGTTGCAGTTACTTCTCAATCAAATAATAGGTACAAAGAGCAACAGTGGTGACGTGCAAGTCATCCATTAACAATAAGTGACAATGTTAAACACAAAACGTTGCGATGTAAAAGCATGAAGATGCCTGCGCAGAGGCTGATTTCGCATGGTAAGTGTACGCTAATGGGCAGTCGGTATGTAGGCGCTTTGCCAGAGTATGTATGTCCAGGGCAGTACAGGGTGCAAGGTGCAATTATGCGTGAAGAGGCTATATCGCCCAGTTATATCGTATACAGTGCTGTTGCCAGTGCTGATTTGTCCTACTGAGGGTAAGACTTATGTGCGGGCTCTCTGGCCCCTAGTTCGTCCAATTATCCATTGTGGGAGACCCTCGGGTCTCTAGCGGTCAGTGTGTCCCGTGTCGTCTGGGGCCATCAGGTCCCATTGTGCCTGTCTATACGGCTCTATGCATGACCGTGCATTTCCGCATTTTTGTCAATTTTTGGTGCGTTCGGTGTGAGAGTGAGCGAAGGTTCCCGTGTGGCTTCGCCTATCAGTCAGTCCGTTGTCCGTCGGTGACGGGTGGGGTAGGTGGGAAAAAATAAGGGAAGGGGGGGGTTTATCCCCCCGGAGGCCCTCTGACGGGGTCCGGTTGGCAAGTAAGGCTTCCATATGTGAGTCTCGCAGGTGTTAGTAATCTGTTCTCCCAGTGGTCTGGGGTCTCAAGTTCAGTCAGTCTTCCCCCAGTGTGTCCAGGAAGTTATCTCCTGATGTTGTCAGAATCCAGTGCGTCCAAATGTCTAGGTATCGCTGTGCCCTATCTGTAGCCGTCAAGTGTAAGTCTTCCGTCACCCTGAGGTCCTCCATTTTCGCAAACCATTCCCTAAGGGTAGGGGGCTCAGTGTCCCTCCAGTGTAGGGGAATGAGTTGTTTGGCAATATTTAGTATTCTTATTGTCATAGATCTTTTGTAGATATTGCTAGGCCCCTTAGTATGGTGTAGGAGCATTGCTGCCGGTTCAAAGGGTGGAGGGTGGTCTGAGAATTTCTGTATGAGTTTGTGTATCCCCCGCCAGAAGGGTTGCATCTTCTCGCAGGACCAACAGATGTGTATATGTGTCCCTGTTCCTGTCCTGCATCGCCAGCAGTGTGCGGGGTGGTCTGGGTGTATGCTGTGTAGGACGTCCGGGGTGCGATACCAGTGCGTGAGCAGTTTATATGCAGTCTCCTGGTGTCTGCTGTAGGCCGCGCAGTGGTGTGTCAGTGTGCAGATTTTGTCCCATTCCCCATCGCTAAATTTTTGGTTCAGGGCCGTTTCCCATTTTCCCTTAAACCTAGGTGTTTCCACTGGGATCTGTATTTGGAGTAGGCTGTATAGTTTTGATATCCCGTGTGGGAGTGGTTCTGGGTCGAGGCATAGTTGCTCGAATTCCGTGGGGGTGCGCCATAGGGCCTCACCCTGGGGTAGGGTCTGAAGGTAGCTTGTCAGTTGCGCGTATGTGAACGTCTGTATGAAGGTCGGGGGCCGGTCTCCCGTGAGGTCTGAGAGGGACTTCCGGCCTGCTGTCGTGTAAATGTGGTGGAGCCTGGGTAACTGTTCTGGGAGAATGCTCCTAAGGACTAGTGGGTCGAGTCCCGGTGGGAACTCTGCATTATGCGTCAAGGGAAGCAGGGGTGATGGGTATGGGGTCAGGCCAGCTCTGTCTGCTATACTATGCCACACTTGCAGGGTATTCCTCACGTATGTGGGTATCTTGTCTCGCCTCCCTCTAGGTAGCCATGGTGCTAGTGTTATGGGAATCTGCAGGTCTGCCTCCTCTACTGACTTCCATTGTTTGTGGACGTTAAGTTTCGACCATTCTACTATTCTAAGAAGATGGCATGCTATGTAGTATAAGTGGAAGTCTGGCAGTGCCATGCCTCCCTTCTCCCTTGGTTGCGTGAGTTGTGGGAATTTTAGCCTAGGTTTCTTCCCTTTCCATACGTATTCTCTCATGGTCCTGTGTAAGGTTGCAAAGTATGTCCTAGGGATCCGTAAGGGTATCGTCTGCATCAGATATAGTAGCCGTGGTAGGAAGTTCATTTTAATAACTTGGACCCGGCCGAACCAGGAGATGTGGGGGTACGACCATTCCCCGGCATCTCTCTTGAGTGTGGTCAGCATTTGGGCAAAGTTTTCCTTAAAAAGGTCCGCGTTGGTTCGCGTGAGCCAGATACCTAATTTTAGAGTCTGCCCATTGGAATGAGAAGCTCTGGCGGAGGGGTGTTTCCCGTTGGTGAGGTATGGATATGTTAAGGATGTATGATTTGGCAAAGTTGATTTTCATATTTGATATTTCCCCGTAGTCACGGAAGGCTTTAATAATGTTGGGGAGTGAGAGTTCAGGTCTGGAGACAAAGAAGAGAAGGTCGTCGGCGTAAGCCGCAACCTTGTGGAGTATGGTGCCCTTAGTTATCCCCGTGATGTCCCGGTTCGTTCTGATCGCTTGTAGGAATGGCTCTAAGGCTAGGACGAAGAGGATTGGTGACAGGGGGCATCCCTGCCTGGTGCCATTTTGTATCGTGAAGTCTTCTGTAGGAAGTCCATTCACTAGTATCTGGGCTTTGGGTTGCCTATACAGTGCCTCTATCCAGCCTCGCATGTATGCCCCCATGCCGAGGTGCGTGAGGGTCTGGAATAGGTAAGTCCACCCAATCCTGTCGAAGGCCTTCTCCGCGTCCGTGGATAGCAGGAGAAGGCCCCCGACCCCCCCCGCGGGCTATTGACAGAGCTCGGATCGTGTTGTCCCTGGCTTCCCGACCCATCACGAATCCCACCTGGTCCGAGTGCACTAGGGTGGGCACGTGTGGCTGCAGGCGGGTCGCCAGGATTTTCGCTAAGAGCTTCGTGTCGCTGTTTATGAGGGAAATAGGTCTATAGTTGTTACAATAATCGCCATCCTTCCCTTCTTTTGGGATGAGCGTGACGTGCGCCCGTAGGGACTGCGGGGGCAGGTGGTGCCCCTCCCGGATCGCATTAAAAGAGGATAGCATTGGTGTGTATAGGGTCCCCGCGAAGCTTTTATAGTAGCGTAGTGGGAGGCCGTCGGGGCCCGGGCTTTTGCCCAGTTTGGAGGCCTTGACTGCCATCGCAATTTCTTCTATAGCGATGGGTTCGTCCAACGCGTCTGCTATTTCTTGTTCCATTTTCGTGTGTGTGTTCGTGTGTAGAAAGTCTGTTATTCGGGCCGCGAGGCTGGCTCGAGCGTGTGCGTCTTGTGGGTTCGGTAGGGAGTAGAGGTCCATGTAGTAGGAGCGTATGATCCTGTGTATATCAGTGGGGAGGCGGTGCGTTGTTCCCTTCCTGTCCTTAATTCTGTCTATGTATGTCAGTTGTCTACGTTTGGTCAGCATTCGTGCCAACAGTGTACCACTCTTGTTGCTATGTGCCTCAAAAAATGCTTTTTGTCTAGCGGCTTCTTTATGGTGGCTGGCGTTCAGGAGTGTGGACAGTTCCCTTCTCAGCTCGAGAAGCCTAGCCTGGTGTGCGGGGCGGTTGTCCCTTTTGTTACTGTCATCTGTTGTCTGTATGTCATGTATTAGCGACGTGATACGGGCTTCTCTTTGTCTCTTGAGCCTCGACCCCTTGCGTATAAAGTGGTCCCTAATCACGCATTTATGTGCCTCCCAGATGTATGTGGGCGACGTTTGGTCCGGGGTGTTAGTCGTGAAGTAATCCGTCAGGATCTCATCCGTCTCTGTCCGGACGTCTGGTAGGGACAGCAGGTAGTCGTTCAGTCTCCATTTAGTCGCCCTTGGCCTGTATATTGGGGAGGAGAGAGTGAGCGTCACCGGTGCGTGGTCAGACCAGGTCGCCGTTCCCACCTCCGTTGTCTGCACCAGAGCTAGGTGATGGTGTGTCGTAAAGAAATAGTCTAGTCGTGAGTATGTGTTATGTGGTTGGGACAGGAACGTATAGTCCCTTTCGTCTGGGTGGTGTGCTCTCCAGCAGTCTATGAGCTGCGAGCGTTTTAGTAGGGCTTTTATGTGGGTTAGGTGTTGCGTCGGGACCCTGGATGACCCGGAGGATGAATCCCATTTAGGGTCCATTGTCAGGTTGAAGTCCCCTCCCAAAATCAGTATGCCCTCTGTGAAAGTTTGCAATATACGCATGGTGCGGTGGAGGAACCTGTAGTGTCTTTGATTGGGGGCGTATATGTTGGCAAATGTATATGTGGTTTCGGCTATGGAGCCCTTCAAGAATAAGTATCTACCATCTGGGTCTGACTTAGTCTCTGTTTCATGGAATGGTACCCGTTTATGGATCAGTATGGCGACCCCTCTCGATTTGTTTTCCTTGTAGTCGCTATAGTACCCCTTGGTGTATCTGTGATTGGTCAGTTTGGGCCGGAGCCCTTCTTTGAAGTGTGTTTCCTGGATAAAGACCACGTCTGTTCTGGATTTGTGGAAGTCTCTCAGTGCGCTCATGCGTTTCTCAGGTCTGTTGAGCCCCCTGGCGTTTATTGTGGTGATGTTGAGGTCTGTGTGGCAGGGTGCCATGTTGAGGCCCTTAGAGGACCCCAGGGTGTCGGTCTAGGGGAGGTAGTCTAGGAAAGAAGGGGCGGAAAGGTAGGGGTGAGTGGTCTGTCTGTAGTGAACCAGCGTCCGCCTGGGCGCTGTCTAGGATGTGGGTTGCCCGGGCAGGGCTAGTAGCCCACCCGCCAGGGGTGTGAGGCGACCCACTGCCCGGGGTCGGTAGCCCCCTCCTGTTGGGGGTCGAGGGAGGTCGCGAGTCTCGTGACAGCACCTGTGAGTGTGCGGGCTATTGTGAAACCGGTCTCTCAAGTCCTGGAGTTCACGTCCCATGTCATCCCCCGTCGGCTCGTTACGTGTAAAAGTAGCTTGTGTGTTCCTCGCTGCCTAAAGCGTGGCCCTAGGCCATGGAGCTTCAATGCGTGTCAGGTTTCTAGTGGATTAGAGTGTGGTTCGTATGGGTGTGCGTGCAGTAAACAGTTAACATTTGAACTTTGAAACATTGGCAGCGACATAAACAATAGGACATGAAAACTGTGCCTCAGCTTGGCACTATGTGCCCGTTGCCCCCCGTGGCCCCACCCCCCCCGTCCAGCAAATGTCCCCCCCCCCTCCCCACAGCAAAATCGCCAGCTCGTGTCCGCCATCACCTCCTTCCCCGGGGGCCCGGGCCCCCCCCAGGCCAGGCCGGGCGCCCCCCCCCGCGCGCTCTCCTGCACGGGTCGTCACGCGCCAGGGCAGGGGACCCCCGACCCGGCCCGGCCGGGGGGCACAGACCCCCGAACTCCCTCCTGCTCCCCACCGCCCACCCCTCCCCCCCCTGCGCCCCGAGTCCCCCCCCAAAGTGACCTCTCGGCCCTCCCAGACCCGGCTGGCCGGAAGGCCTGAACGATGGTGCATAGTCCCCCCGGCCCCCCTGCGGGAAGGTCCAGATCATTCCCCCGGATGGCAGGGTGGGGCTCCAATGGTCCGCAAGTGGTGGCAGTTCAGGCAACCCAGGGCACTGAAAGGGCCAGCCCGGCCGGACTAGGCTCCCCGTCTTGTGCCCGACCAGCACCGTGAGTGTTTTATGAGCGCCGTGAGCGACCGGGGGCTCGGTGCCCGAGTGGCAGTGGGCGCCGGCACCTGGGGCCGGATGGCACCCCAGGACTGGGCGCGGGAGGGTCCCTGTCCCCAGCGGGGCACGGGCAGCACACCTGGAAGACCATGCAGAGGCCCCGGACGGGCGCATCGCCCGTTGTCGGCCCCGTCCCTGTCTCTGCGGTCTCTGCTGGATTTGCTGGGCAGTAATGGCCGGCAGGTAGAAGGCCAGAGGGTCTGGCCATGTCATCTGGATCGGGGGAAGCCGCAACCCCCGGGCCAGCTCCTGCAGGTCCCCTGCTTCCCGCACCAGCAAGGGGCCTGTCCGCGTGAAGATCTGCAAGCCGGTCGGGAAGGTCCAGCGGTAGCGGTGCTTGTTGGACTGCAGGATCCTCGTGAGTGGGCGCATGGCCCTGCGGTAGGCCAGCGTTGCCGGGGAGAGGTCTGGGAACAGCTGGATCAAGGCCCCATTCAGTGGTATTCGGTCCATCTCCCTGGCCCGTTGCAGGATCTCCTCCTTCAGGGAAAAGTTGGCTAAACAGCATACAATGTCTCTGGGGGGATCTTCTGAAGTCCCCCTAGGGCGAAGAGCCCTGTGGGCCCGTACAAACTCTATAGGAGAGGTTTCAGGCCTTCCGAGGATTTTATTAAAGAGGCCCGCCAGGATCTCCCGTACTGGTTCCGGATTTGCGGTGCTCTCAGGGACGCCCCGAACTCTGATGTTCTGTCTTCTGCCTCTGTTATCGAGGTCTTCGATGTGGTGAGCCATCTGTCTGAGCTGAGTTGCTTGGGTGGTTATGGCGTCTGCGTTCGCCATTTGTACTGACTGCACGTGGTCAGAGTCTGCCTCCAATTGCGAGACTCTGTGATTGAGGCCTTGCAGGTCCTCCCTCATGGCATGCAGTTCCTCCGTGATGGAGCGTTGCAGAGCCTGGCTCGCCGCCTCCAGGTCCGCCCTCGTCGGGACGCTGTCGAGCATCCGCATCCACTCCGGGGGCACCGTCGGCCCCCCATGCGGGGCCGACTCCCCCCCCAGCCAGGCGTCTGGGCGATGTCCGCGGCCCCGGAGTCATTCGAGGCCTGTGAGGCGAGGTCCGCCGGCGCGGTGAGGCAGTGCCTTATGGACGGGGCCGGGGACCCCCTCGGGGTGTCGGCAGATCCGGCCGCCTGTGTCACCCCGTGGGACTTCCCCATTCCAACGCCCGACACGCTGCACAGCGAGGACAGAAGCTGAGCCCGTGGGGAGCCCACCGTCCACGCCGCCACCTCTCCCAGCGTCCAGGCCACCCAGAAATAAATTTTTGTGTTCCTGACCCTATAGTGATTCTTTAAATCTAGAGTCAAAGTCATGTTTGTTTATTGTAATTTTAATATAGACAAAGGACATCACAATGTTTCTATTTTCCGCTGTACGCAATACTTTTTAATGATGTTACAACTTTTGAATTGTATGTTATCTGCTGGTTGTCACAAAATAAAGATTCATTATTTATATCTCACTTTACTTGTGAGCATGAGTAAAGACAAAACAATGACATTTAAACTTCGTACAAAAAATAATAATAATATATATATATATATTATTACACAGATAAAAGTGTCTTGTAAATTAATGCTGGGGTAATTGCAAGTATACTAATGTGGGTAGAATCTCTATATGTCAATGTGTTTTTCAGCTGGAAATTGGTATGAATGAAGAAGGATTGTATCCTTAATTACAAGGGAATTGTGGTATTAAGTATAGATTTAAAACACTTACACGGAAAAGTACATTTTTTTAAATAGTCTTTTCTATAAATTGCTTCTGCATTTCTGTTGTGTCATTGCCCTTATATGTGCATGGTACAGTAACAATAAAATTGAATCTGAATGCTGTTAGATATTGCTGGTAGGAAATATGGCAACATATTTAGCCATTTTACAGAGGATACATTTTTATCCTATAGACTAAGTTCCACTGAGGACAGTAGAGTGAGATCATCATCGAGGTCGAACATTGAATTCCTAAATACAATGGCTATAATGTTAGCTTCGCCACTGTACAGTGTTCACCAAGTGGATTCACTTACTTGTACACAGAAGCAACAAAGCTTTCATGCAGAGATATTCATCGTATGAAATCTGGAGACGAGTCATTTCATGGACTACCTTGAACATGTCTTGAAATCTCTCCTTCATGTAAGGAAGATTCATCCTTTCCCTGGAAAATAGCAACAAACATCTGTGAGTATAGAAATTTAAATAATTCATCTTTAATCCGTGATTAGTGTCATTTATCACCACAATAATATTGACTGATCTGCATCAGTGGAATTAATGGCATATCAACTGCAACATTGTCCTTTTTTAAAGCTTAATTTGTAAACTATATTTGTGTTTCACAGTACTTAAACCACCTGATAGGGTTTGAGCGGATTCTCTCATCGTAAATGTAGCAAGAGTTATGGGCGCTGTAACAAACAATACTTTTGCATGCGTAGGCCCTCTTGAAAAGCTTCCCAAAAGCAAGTTGCTGCTACCTGTCATACATGCTCCATTACAAAAACATTGGTGCGTTAATGGCCACCATATATTGCAATAATTTTGAAGGCAGGCAGGCGCACTCCCATGTTTTCAGTGAGAGAGTTCTAGCTTTCTGTACAGTGAGAGAGGTACAGTCTGTATGCTCGATCTCAGTCAATTTAATAAACCGTACTTAAATAGCTACACAATATGTTAAATATTTTCTTGATGAGAGATGCATCATCGCTAAATAAGGGACTCAATGTGAAAATAATGACAAAAGCACTCACTATAATGTATTCATATCTCTGTGCACAAAATACAGAAAAAAAATAGTTTAGGTAATAGATTTTTTCTAATACATAATAAGCTTGGCTCTCTAGCTGTTTCAAAATATATGTGCATTCTCAGTCATTTGTATTGGGTATCAGAAATACATACTCCGTCCCCATATTAATGCAATTTAAAGCTGTATGGAATGCAGGCAGACAAAAGCAGATCCATAAAAGGGATAGATTTTAACTAAAGGAATGCTTACTATATAGACATGGGACATGTATGCATGTACTCAGTGAGTGAGTATATTCACCTATTGCATTCCACCTATCGCAAGGTAAACAGAACTCCAACAAAAAAAAGTGTTGTTTTAAATAAGTATAACACTTTAGCTACTAAATGTTTTAACTATCAAATACCAAGATATTGCGGCAGGGCCGCCACCAGAAATTTTGGGGCCCCTAACTGAGCTCAGGGTCTGGGCCCATCCTCCAAAACCGCCTCAAAATCCCGCCCACAGGAATACACACACAGACACAAACACATTCACTGATACAAAAGGACACAGATACACACACACACACACACAGATACATACTAACAGACACACATACTGATTCGCATATTGGCATTCATACTGACAAACACATACTGAGACATACACACATATACAGACACACAGGCGTACATAGTGACAGACACATACTAACTTACACACAGACACACATGCATAAGGACATACAGACACATTCATAATGACATACAGACATTCATACTGGCATACATACATTCATTCATACAGACAGACATACACACATTCATAATGACATGCAGACATACATACACTGACATTCAAACACATATAATGACATGCATACATACAGACATACATTCATACTGGCATACATACATTCATACAGACACTGACATCCATACACACATTCATAATGACATACAGACATGCATACATACATTCAGACAGACATTCATACACACATAATGACATGCATACAGACATACAGACATGCATACATACAGACATACACACATAATGACATGCATACAGACATACACACATAATGACATGCATACAGACATACAGACATACATACATTCATACAGATACTGACATCCATACATACACACATTCATAATGACATGCAGACATACATACACTGACATTCATATTCACTTAATGACATGCATACAGACGGACAGACATCCATACATAATGACATACATACATACAGACATACATTCACATACACATACACACACAGCTCATTTTCCAGCCACCCTCCTGTCTCTTACCTTGTCTTTGCAGGAGGGTGGCTGGGGCTGATGGGACTGGGAGTCGGCTGGCTCTCCCTCTTCCTTGCCGGGCGCGCGCTCCTCCCGAGCGGCGTGAGCTGGGAGGAAGTGACCACTTCCTGCCAGCAGCACTTGCACTGCGGCGGCATTTTTTTTTAAAGGGGCCTGTTCGGGCTATACCACGGCCACAGCGCTGACCGGGCCCCTGAAGAGATGGGGCCCATCGGGTGGCCCAAAGTGCGTAGGCCACCCGACAGGCCCCATCAGCGTGCGGGCCCTGGTGGAACTGCACCGGTGGAAGTTCCGCCACTACACGTGGGGGCCAGGCCCGTGACAACCGTTATGGTTGTCACCCCCTGATGGCAGCCCTGTATTGCGGCAACAAGAGTTGGACTCTACTTGTGAGCTGTATTTGCTATTGGCCAGAGTGCGGACAGTGCTATATAATTCAACAGATCTGTCCTTATTGGTTTCACATTCACTGTATTTATTTTTTTATAATTGTGTCAGTTTGTTTATTGATTATTTTACCAAACTGTTAGAACAAACTATGCAGAAATAAGATACAAGACCAAACATAGAACGCTACAGTATACAAAATGCATTTCAGCTCCTTTTTATCTCCCCTTTTACATAATGTATTAAGTCTACTATATTACCTTGTTAAAGTCCATACAGCAGTTTAAAGCATTACTGAAATGTGTAATGAACCTTTACCAAAGGGTTTCAAATCTCATGCTAAAGTAACCCATTCAGTACAGAGTGCTTTTTGCATACTTGACAATCTGCCCTGCCCACCTTCTGGAACAGAAGTGGGCTGGCAAGAGAGCAAGCTACACAGAAGGCAGGATGGTCCATCCATCCATCAGAGAGGTCGTCTGCCTGTGTAAGGGACAGGGCTGCTCTATAATGGGCAAGACCATACCTAAACAGTGTCAGGCTGACTGACCAAGCATGCAGCACTGCTGAAGCACTCCGCACTACGTCCTAATGCCCACTTCCTTAATAAGACCAAGCATGGTTTCAGAAGGTTTCACAATGAAGGGTACATCCCTGGAATCCATTTTTGCAGGGACTGTCCAGGCAAATTTGGGACTGTTGGCACCCATGCCTTTTTGTTAAACAAAATCTAGACTTAAAGGGACACTATAGTCACCAGAACAACTACAGCTTATTGAATTTGTTCTGGTGAGTAGAATCAATACCTTCAGGCCTTTCACAGTAAACACTGTCTTTTCAGAGAAGATGCAGTGTTTACATTACAGCGTAGTGATACATTCACTGGCCACTCCTTAGATGGCTGTTGGAGATCCTTCCTTGGTCATGGCTGCCTAAAATGCATACAAACATTCAATGTCTCCTCCCTCTGCATGCAGACACTGAATTTTCCACATAGCGATTCATTGATTCAATTCATCTCTATGAGGAGATGCTGATTGGCCAGGGCTGTGTTTGAATAGTGCTGGCTCTGCCCCTGATCTGCCTCCTTGTCAGTCTCAGCCAATCTTATGGAGATTGGATCAGGCTACCACTTCTGATGATGTCAGCAGACAGCTTGCTATTCTGAGGCAAACAGCATGCAGAGCTACAGCTGCAGGCTTGAATACAAGTAAGATTTTGCTATATTTAGAGATGCATGAGGGGCCCAGGGGGGCTAGATGGTGGTTTTAACACAACAGGGTCAGGAATACACGTTTGTATTCCTGACCTTATAGTGTACCTTTAATGTTTCCATGAAACTATCCTGTAAGTAAAGTTCATTAGGAAGGACTGATATCAATTGTATTATATATTGTAGGTTTTGATACTAAAATGTTAAAACAAATGTTCAAATACCAAGCTATGGAAACTATTTGTAAACTACTGATATTTTTTTGGAATGCAGATTCCCATAGTACCAGAAAAATTTAAAAAATTGTCTATGTTGCTCATATAAAGGTACCTATTCTTTGATAGTGCATTGCAAGCTGCTGCTACAGCCTGACACTACAGCCTAACTGATAAATTAGACAAGGGAGGTGTGAGTAGGGTTGCATAAACAAAGTGATTTTTAATTGCAGAGAATTGAGCAGTGTGGCTGCAAGGCCATGATCTATACACCAAAATCACATTATTAACCTGAAGATATTTGGGTTGTTAGAATCTCCCTTTAACTGCACCCAACATGCCACATATGATGTCGAAGTACTCACAATACAACCATTTAAATACTTTTACCATTATTAAATTGGTGAAAAAAGGCTCCATACACTTAAGTGTAAGCAATCACAATCTTTCTGTAGAATATTTATTAACATATTAATAGAAACATTTTTTTTTCAACACATAAAAAGACACTGAAAACTCTTTAAAAAAGATGTATAAGTAAATCATGCCGATAACATTTTTGGATTTCAACCGCATTACCAGCATTACGTCTGTGGATTATGTTTTAAGACTTTGAAAACTGTTGAACAATTTTGGGCAATGTGATCACAATAAACATTCAATCAGTTACAGGTGCTGAATTGTAATTTACCCCTCTGTTGGGCAAGAAACCGTGAGAGTTGGTTAACATATTTAAGGTAAATAGGTTTATTGTAGAATATTTAGCTTTTCTATATGATGTCATGCAAGAATAAACAAACAATATATATTTTAGACAGTTAAGTGGTTGAAGGAAAATAATATAATTTATGGTTAAAGGGTTGCCAGGTAGGATGAAAAGCAAAAATTTAAATTTAAACACAAAAAAAAAAATATATATATATATGTCTCTTTATACTTTATACTCTTCTATGTTAAAAATAAAATAATTTTTGGTTTTGACATTAATAATGAAACTCAATGGGAAGCCAGAGAAATAATGCCGACAAGATGCCCTGCTGTGCCTCGGTAATGAGGCTGCAAAATTGAATTTCAGCTCTATCCTGGCTCAAACCCACAGGCAAGGAAACTTTCGTACTTTTTTTTACAAGCAATGCCTTGCACAGTGTAATCAATGGACATATGTTCATTGATTTAAAATCAAACTGCATGCTGGGTTTCATATGCCACAAAACACTTCAAAGCAATTGAACATTTTTGATCTAAAAAGTTACATATGTTTATGACCAATACAAAGGTATGCAAATGTGTCAGTATGCATCACAACAATATCAATCTTATCAAACATTAATTTAAATTTTTTTTTGTTGTGTTAATAATGCCCTGTTGTGGCAATTACCATTTGGTTCTTCTGTTTTTTAACCCAACAAGGTGGAAATATGCATAAAACCTGCCTTGAATCCCGAGCCAGGCCCACTTCTACACGATTGTTCCCCAGTCTTCTTTGTTATCACGTAGTATCACCAGATTACTCTCTGAAGTCCAATCAAATACTCATAGACTGGATTCAATTCATCTCTATCAGAAGTAGTGAACACATACACAGTGTTCGCGTTCATGAGACGCAAGATAAGCTGAGTGACAGCTCATCTCACCGCTAAAGCCCTCCTACCTCATGACCCCGGAATGGAAGAAAGAGGCAGGGAGTGTGGGCAGCAAACAGGGTTTGGGATCGACTAACATGTAGGGTATTTGCGAAGGCAGGCGAGGACAGGAGGAGGGAGGGAACACATTCTCACCTGCAGGCGCGCTCGTAGTGCGCGCTCGTAGTGCTGAATGCAAGGAAAGAGGCAAAATACGTCAGTCAGCAGTATGCAGAGCATGCTGAGAACAGATGTAATTTTGACACACAGTTCCGGGCTGCCTAATTCATGTGTGCCAGGGGTGCAACTAGAACCTGGCACAGAATGACTGAATACTCTGTATAGGTAGCGTTTCAAGCAGTAATGCTGCACATATAGATTGATGCTCAATGACCAGTGGCGTACACATGACCCATGGGGCCCCGGTGCGAAAATTTATCCGTGGGCCCCCCCCCATGCGCGGGCCGGGCCGAAACACATGGCAGTGGGCACCTGGTCGCGGGGGTTACAGGGCTGCGATCGCGGTATTACGCCAGTGCATGCAGATGCACACACACTTAAAGGACCACTACAGACACCCAGATCACATCAGCTCAATGAAGTTGTCTGGGTGTCAGGTCCCTCTAGTTTTAACCCTGCAGCTGAAAACATAACAGTTTCGGAGAAACTGCTATGTTTCACTGAGGGTTAATCCAGCCTCTAGTGGCTGTCTTACTGACAGCCGCTAGAGGAGCACACTGAACGTCCATAGGAAAGCATTGTGTAATGCTTTCCTATGGGCAGTTTGAATGCGTGCGCGGTCGCATTCGGAGCTGAGAGGCTGAGGGATCCCCAGCGCCAAGGGAGTCCGGCGCTGGAGAAAGGTAAGTGCTGAAGACACAGACACTCTCACTTACAGACGCATACACACTAGCTAACAGACACACACATTTACTGACAGACACACTCAGCGACAGACATACATACACACTCACTTACAAAACATACACTCTCATTGACAAACACACACTCACTAACATACATCAAACAGACTCACTAAGACACACACACACTAGCAGACACACACTCTAACACTCACACTCACTTTAACACTGACACTCACACACTCTCTCACACACACTAACACTCACTCTAACACACACACACTAACACTCACTCTAACACTCACACACACTCTAACACTGACACTCACTCTAACACACACACACAAATACACACACATATACTAACACACAAACACACATTTTTTTTTTATAAATGTAATCCCCCCAGCCTCCTTACCTTTTGGAGTGCTGGGGGGATTCCCTGGGGTCCAGTGGTGCTGCTGGGCTCCTGGGCGGGTGGCCGGTCGGGCAGGCAGGCGGGCGCGCGAGGGAGCACTCAGTGCTTCCTCTTCAGCTCCCTCGCGCGCCGCGCAGGGATGCCGGCACCGGAAGATGACGTCATCTTCCGGCTCCATCATCAGTGCGGTGCGCGAGGGAGCTGAAGAGGAAGCACTGAGTGCTCCCTCGCGCGCCCGCCTGCCCGACCGGCCACCCGCCTGCCTGGTGACAGCAGGGCCAGCCTCGGGGGGCCCTGGGGTGGCCGCCTCCTGGGCCCCTCAGGGGAAGAGGCTGGCCCTGTGGGTACATACCGGGTCGCAGGGGCGGCCGGGCCCCCTGGTGGGCCGGGCCCGGTCGCAGCCGCGACCCCTGCGACCCTGGTATGTACGCCACTGTCAATGACCATTTCTATAAGCATGTTGGAGCAACCCTTTAATATAGTCATGTTTATTTGTTTTTTTACAGTACACAGTTATTTATACCTGTGCGATGTACAAATGTAAAACATTCTCACCCATAACAACTTATGCTTATTTAAGAAATTCTAAAACCTGTCAATGACCAATTGTCATTTCACGGTTACTGGAGTCTCTAGGCACACCAGCCAGTGCCGTCTTAACAGCATTATATGCCCCGGGAAAAGCAGTGCACTGCGGTCCGGTCTACACAATCACTCACAGGAATGAAAATGTAAATTATCAATAAAATTAAGCTTATATTTATTGGTAAAAAAAACTGAAAAATTACAAGATCATGGGCATATACCCGTACAATCTACCCCAGGAGAAGGGATAGTGTCGGGTCCAGCCCAAGGTCTTATGTACCGCAAAGAGACTCCAGGGGTCTCGAAGGGGCTTAACCCCAGTATAAAACAAATACAACAAAGAGGGCGTTTTTCTCATACTCTATGAGCACTGGGCACTGGTGTTTAGAGCACCATGATTTGCACTAGCTTTATGGGACTTTTTTGATTTTTCCTGATTTTGACTTTCACTTATCTTTCACTCATCTCATTTCTGCTTTTATGCCTCTCTAATTAGTTTACCAGGGAGAGAGGTTTCTTAATTGAACATTGTCAGTTTTCTAGATACTGACCTTCTAATTATATACTAAAGTCCATCTCTCTCTGTGTTCTACTATGAACCTTTTCCTGTCTGTAATTCACTTTATTTTATGATGACTAATTATTGACTGATTGGGTCTGTGCCTAAACCCACATTCTACTCTGCTGTAGACAGAGGGGGTTCTATCTTAAATATAAGCGCAGTACCTACCCTACTGATAAAACACAGGAATAGGTAGAGACTATCCAGAGATAGCCTTATATTAGGGTATGATAATTGCGTTTGACCCAACCCTATTTAGCATTTCTTTAAATAAAGCTGTAATTTAGGCTTGGGTGCATACAACTATCAATGAATTTTATATGATATCCCTATTTGACCTATTGCTCTGGTTGGCATATTAGCATTAGTTCCACTTGCATATACTTTTTGTTTATTTACTATATTTTACATTTGGTCTCCATTAGACTTTATTATATATGTTTTAAGCCAGTTTATTACAACTACTACACAGCTATATATATTTCCAGGCGATGCAGCTGTTCTCAGGGCTGTTTATACACTGAGACCTAGTGGCATCTTTCTCTTTGTTTGTTATAGTTATTGGTACCTCCAACAAAATCAGTGTAGCAAGTCCATGCGTTAAGACAGTCTTGACACCAGCATAATGGGTTAATCAATTTAGTGAGTTTATATAGATCAGTGTACAAAGTATCCATCATATCCGTAAGATACCAATATGAAGGGCACCATCTCTAATTTATGTTCTGTTTAATTACAACATTAGCACAGACAGAGCCAAGGAATGTGCAGACTAAACTGACCATTCCTGTTTCTTTCAGATAACTAAATGTTCCTGTCCACTATGCTTTTTTTTTTCTGGTTGTGAATTCATACACCAGGTGTTTTGCGCACACGTTAGACAATAAATTTGAACGATTATTCTAAAACTAAATAAAGGCTTTAATAAGCTTATTACAATGACATTAGCAAGAAATGAATACATTTTGTTTTGGTCACCCTCGTGCCCTGCCAAAAGAAATAACTCCTTTGACCTTATAACGGTGACCTTCGCATAGTGAGTATCACTTTCATGTTACTGTACACAGAAGTGCCAAGTTTGCCTCAGGAGCATTGACTTTCTATAATTAATACAGAGATGTCTACAGTGAGAATTAAATATTTTTTTGCAGAGGACAAATAAACTCCCTACATGGTATATTAATGTATTAAAAATCTGAATACATTTACACACACCTATATTTAGGACGTTACCCACTACATAACTTTACTTATGAAACCCTCTCAGATATTCCATAACTTGTTTTGCATTCAGAAAAAGGGGTAGTTTCACAGCTGTGACAGTGTTAATTAAAGTGTATGCCAAAGATGTTGCAAAGATCTGACAGGTCGGTTAAACTTAAAAAAAAATAATCTTAAAATGAAACCGCTTTTCAAACAAATAATATAATTTTTTTCAATGTCCTACTAATGCTAAATTAGGACAGACTTGTTTTAAAGGACACTCTAGCCTCAAACAGACACACTTGATTTTTTATAAAAAGTAATATGTAAAAAAAGTTGAATACTTTAGCAAAACACATTTATGAATCTTCTAAAACTTCTGTTTCTTTAACATATATACAAATACTCAGTACTACTTTGGGTTCACAGCTTTGAATAAGGCAATGCAAGACAAGCAAAGTCTATTACAATTCCTACATCCAACTCCTATGCTGTGCAAGGTTAGATTACTTTGGGCAGTTAATGAGGAAGTGAAATATTCACAATATCTGTGTTGCAACACTTGGGCTGGACTCTAGCTTTTTGTTAAACTACTTAAAAATGGTTTGACAGCCTCACCCCTCAAAAAAAACACACACACACACACACACACACACACACACACACACAAAACAAAAAAACAAAAAAAAACATAACACTCCAATAAGTAATAATGATTAAGTAATCATGGTGTTTAATATGTAATGTGTCTCTTTAATTTATCACCAATCATCTGTCACCTTAAAGGACTTTTGTAACGATCATAACCACTACAGCCTCTTCAGGCTCTGAGGCTCTTGTCATGCCGGGCAATGGACTTTCAGCTTCTGCAGAACTGTAAAAACCAGTCCAATTCTCCGAGAGTCAGCTGACCACTCACAACCAATGAATGTCACACTATACATGAAAATTTGCACAGAATTGACAGCCACATAAAAACTCCAGGCTGGCTAATGATCAACAGCAACAAAGGTGTTAAACACTGCACATAAAGACTCCAGGCACCATGACCACTTCAAATCAATGAAGTGGCCATGGTGCTTTGAGTAACCCTTTAAAGTCAATGGCACATCTGCAAGCCACTGCACCATTTTTCCTCTAGTGCCGGTTTAAAGCAAGTGGACCCAAACATGGTTTCAGTAAATGCATATACCACAGTCTGCTTAATAAAGCAGTTTCCTTATTGCTCCTCCTGGATTCACCACTGTGAGGATCTTGTAGCACAGTGTGGCATCCCACTGGTATTACCTAACAACACCTCAGCTACGGTGTGTCCCCCACCAAGTGTGTTAATGCCTTGTTGTCCATAATGGGTGAGTTTAAAGGCAGTCCCACAAAATATAAGGGAGGGAGTCAGGACCTTCCCGCATCTCCAACACAAATCTAGTCAAGAGGAGTATATAAATGCAGAATTTACCAGCCAGTAAGGACTCGGCAATTAGTTACTTGAATTTTGGAGCTCATTGCACTCTGTTGATTTAGAGTGATTTTTTCTTTTTGACTCTCTATATGTGTGGCCAAAGCTCCCTTTCCAACGGCGAGTGAGTCTAGTGGATGGGTTATCATTACTGCTGAGTTGAAGCTCAAAGAATGTAGTGATGTAATTTTCTAGCCCTCAGCAGAAATTCACTCTATTTTGAGTCTCTCAAAGTAGTTTGGATTAGAGCAGCAAGGAATTGTATTAGTAGTAGTATATTAGTTTCCTTCTAAACTGCTCAAGCCCAGTGGGTGTTCTCCATTTCACTAAGACTGTGAGGGGTTTCAAGTAAAAAAAAAAAAAAAAAAATTAAAAAATAAAAACAAGTAGTCCATAGAAAGTTTACCATGCCTACATGCTTTCTTTGACAATAACCCTCCTTGGTGTAATACAAAAAGTTTAATATAATTTGGAAAAAGCAAGATCATTTGCAAATATATATTTTTTTTACTCTGTTTACTCTGTATTTAGTACTAGTGTGTGAATGTTCCACTTACTGTAAACCCTCTAACATATAAATAACCTTAATTCCGTTTCTCTTTCACACAAATGGGCATTTCTAAAAAAAAAAATTAATACATAAACAGAAAACGACAACAAGAATATGACCCGTATTACCAAATGAAAAAGGTGATACTTACTCTGTAATTATCAGATCTGGAGCAAAATACAACACACTCCCATTGGATTGCTTGTAAGATCTCCATCCAAGGGCAAATACAACAAGGAACATCCAGGAGTACTGAAGAAGGGTCATTTGATCATCCAAGTGCAAGTTCCTGAAACCTAAATATATTGACAATTATAGCAGTCATCTTTCTCTCAAAAGCTCCATTTTCAATATGTCTACAAATTACTTCTAATAGCCAGAGAATGGCTACAGAGAAAAATAGACAGGGATGTGTTAATATAAGTGCTGAATTAGCCCTGGTTTTAATGGAATAAAATCTTTTAAATTATACATTGAAACACTTGCAATAACAGACTTTAATATAGTCTTCCATACAATTACAAGACCTTCTAAAGTATTAACACTTTCAATGACATATGGACGCTTAATGTTCAGGGTGGAAAAAAACTGTTAAAACATTTACTTCTGGTTGATCAATTCCAAAACGTTAGAAACCATAAAACTAACAGGGTTATTCAATAAAGAGAAAATTGTCAGGAATTCAAAGTGATTTTTAAATTTAAGGTCAAAACAACAAAATTCTGGCCTTCAATTTGAAAGTCACTCACTTTCGTAGATAACCCTCAGAGTCTCCCTTTTCTCCAGAAAGGTCTACGCACCCTGTCTACCAACTTTTATTTGGTCTTGTCGTGCTATTGTGTATGAATTCCAGACTAACACACTATAATCCTTATACACAAATTTTCCCATGGCCTAATTTCCTGGTAGGCACAGCAGACATGTGCCAATTTCTTTTTTTTATAATTCTTTATTTTTTCATACGATAGGTAAAGCGGGCTCAAACCGACATTTGGGCTTACGCAGAAGCCAATATTTGAGAGGTCATTCATAGCAATACAACATATAACTTTAATTTACATGACATTCCTCTTTGTGCTTGCATTGTGCCCTGCTTCCCATCGTGGATTTTATGTTTAAACCAGGCAATTTAGCTTTGTAAGGATCCCTAGTTTTAGGCAAATCAGTTTCGTCTTTAGGTATCCTTGTTTCCTCACTAGTGTTATCATGCCTGGGTGAGTTAAAAATAAGTGATAGAAAAGAGAAGGAGAAGAAGAGGGCAGTGCCCCCGTGAACCAAGGGGTGAAAGAGGATGAAAAAGAGCGAGATCAGAATGAAAGAGTAAAGTCGAAGGGGGTGGGAGGGTGACGGGAACAAGAAGAATCAGATTTGGCTGGGGGGGGTGACTAGGCTTTTAGAGTCTATGTCACCCTGGGTTCGCTTGTGTTGCTAGGCTCCTTGTTATGTGCCAATTTCTAAGAGTAACAGACAACCAATCTCTAAAATGCAAAGTCACCTGCATCTCAAAAAAAAGATTCTACATATAAATTAATCTATTTAACAAATATAGAAACATATGCAACCTAAGACACTATTTCATTACCTGGTATTGCCTTTGCCCATTTGACAACAGAGACCACTTGCCGCCCTCCTAACATGTTCAGACTAGACATGAGTCGCCAGGCTGTTTCAGGTACAGTGCAGTCGTATCCAGCATACAAAACTTCAGGTTCAATCACCTCCAATAATGAGATCAGGGTAGGTGTAAGCTGAGCCACAGCAGCAGGAAGCATGACCTTATTCAAAGTGTTATCCGGAACTTCACGTACGGCTGTTGAGTTAGAGGGCTGGATCCCTTTAATCTTCTTTTTTGTTTTGCGTGCTAAAATACAAGGATTTTAAATATTTTTAAAAAATGTGTTGTCATAATCCAATAATGCTAAATTATACAAAACTATAGTATTGTTAATATATATAATTTTATCTCTTACTCTGCTAATTTGCTGTAGAGCCTACATCAACCTCCTGATTGTGATTAAAGTTCAAATAACAGAGCAGGGGATAACTTCTAAAGTAAATACATTGTGCTGTAAAAATTTAATCTTTTTTTCATAGCCATGTGAGTCAAAGCCAGTTATAGTGTGGTTATGGCTGAATAAAGAAGTAATTTAAATGGCAGAGAATTGCAGGGCACAATCTACACACCCAAAAACTTTAAGTTGGTGTTTAAAAAAAAAAAAATCTTTATTATTACATGGAGTGGCCCTTTAACACCAGGACACGTGGCTAGACAAATCCTATGATATCATAAAAGTCTTGACACTGCATCTGTTAAATTGGTGTGAACACTTATGACCAACAATTTTCTAAAGAAAATTAGATGTTAAAAATTGAAAACACTTTAACCAATAATAACTTGATTTCGGGCAACATCCAATAGAAAAAAATGTACTCCTTTTCTAAAATTCAAAACATACAAACTTTTAAAATTTGTTTTGAAAGGTAATGCAATGGAAGCCAATGATAAAAAAATAATAATACACAGGCAAACACAAGCATTGTTTTTCTCAATATAAAGTCTATATAGGCACATGTCAAGTCTATCATGAGAATGGACATTCTGTTGTAGATGTTGTCCCTTCAAGACCAAAGCACTTGATTCTTACAACCATTAGCACGTTTGTAAGATGACATCTTGATACTGGGAAGGGACAGGCTCATCACAGAAAAGAAAAAAAAACATTATTTGAAATTGATTGCTGATACCTAAAGGAATTATTATGCATTTCTGTAAAATAAGTTTCACTAGGAGTATGTAGAAAAACAAAACTAAACTAGCCGATGCCTGAACAGCAAATATGTTGCATAAGTAACAATTATTTCACAACAACCAAAATTTGTTTTTTACATTTAACGTTTTTGGATGGCATTTCCTTTGTGTCGTTGCATTGATACTGGATTTGTGGATAACCAAATAATACAACATTCAGCAATATTTAAAAGAAACAAAAAAAAAAAACACAAAACACTGAAATAAAAGAAAAACCACAACAAAAACCCCTTCTAATCCCCAGTATAGTTCTTAAAGGAACATTCTAAACACTTACAGCACTTTAGCTTGCTTAATTGCTTTGGCGCTTTTATAAATTAACCTTGTTACATCCCCGTGGATGTCAATCAGACAACTGGTAATGCTACTTCCTGGTTGTTTATCTCAGTGGAGCTAAACTCAAAAGGCAGATAATTGCCCAGAGCATCTGCCTTCCAAAGACTTCTCATTGAGCTACATTGGGAAGTCTGTGATTGGACAGCCACAGAACATCTGGGCTGGTTTAGAAGGGGAGGGTTTGCAAAGTCTTTAACTTGCTGAATTGCTTTATGTATCAAGAGTATGTCCTCTTTTTATTCATTTTTTTTAAAAAAGTGCACATTTCAATAGATATTGGCACTTTTACAAACTTAACACCTTCTTGACTGTCAATTAGACAACCGGTCTTAACCCTAGTTGTTTAGCTTGGAGTAGCTAGACTCAAGAGGCAGCAATGCCCAGAGCACGTACCTTCCGTCTATGATTGGACAGCCAAAGCACTTCTAGGTTTCAAACCATAGAGCTGCAGCTTTTGCATGCTGTTTTTAAATATAACCCCAATAATAAAATAAAATAGAAGGCATAACATGCATGTTTTCATTGGGGGTATATCTACTAAACACTGATACACACATGGGTGTCATTTTAATGGCATGTGTTCACTTCTAGTTGCCTATTCATTTCATTTGTCATAATTTGGAGGCATATAAAAAATTTTTCTTAACTGGTGCTATTTTGCAAAATTTTCAGTATTGCATGTGGCAGGTTAATAAACTAATAAAATAGATTTAATTTAGAATAGTATTCCACATAAATAATATAGATACAGATAACTGGTAAGTGTCAAAATAAAAAAAATTCTTCAACAACAGGGAAGCCTGTTAATACTGGTGGGCAGACACTGCGCCCCTTGGCGGGACTTTGGGAATCAGCGGGCCACCTGGGTGCACAACGGGGACTTACCTTATGTCTTGGAATAGGCTGCCTCTCTTATCCTCTGCATCGTCAGAGCCAGCGGCAACCTCAATTTTAAACGATATGCAACACCTAAGGCACGCACCGTGTATTATACCAATGATAGCCCCAACAGTTGCCACTTGGGCTGCATTTACTGATAAGCATGCATCCCCTCAGTTAATGTTCACGTAGAGTTTGTTTATTTTCATGCCTTCTGCTGATTGCTTAATACGTGACATCATGACTGGTGGTATCCTACCTTCATACCTATGTTGGCTAAGCTTATGACCTAAAAACTCAATAGAAATGTCAGTATGTTTATCTGTATTAGTATCTCATATGTCATAACTTGTAACTGACAAATTAGACTAACTCTTGATGAAACCATGAAACTTTAAAATAGTGCTGTGAAACAGACACGTGAAGCTCTTTACTGGATGTGTTCTGTTGATACTATTTGCAATGTCTATGATTATATATGAAACCTGCAAAGCACTACAAAAAATAAAGAATTATAAAAAATAAAAAATTAAAAATTTCTTAAAGCCAACCTAAAATAAAACAAACATTTAGTGTGTATTGACAAACCAGTAACTTCTTCACTGTACCTCACAAAATAGCCTTAAGAATTCTGCTAACTTCTTTTCAGATCAATAGCTCATTGAGAAAGAGCTGTGCAAAGTACACCACCTTTTTATTAACTTTAATCGTTTTTAATCTGTTATAGGTGTCACCATAAGTAATATAGATAGATCCCTTACAGCTTAGATTGAAGAAATTCATAATTTTGGATGATTCTCCAATTATACATTGAATATAGATAAAACATCTGCTATAATTCTAAATTTAAGGGAAGAATGTAAATGAAAAGATAAATATAGATTTAACTGGGCCCAATGACCTAAAGAATATCAGGGAATAAAGAAAATATACCCTGCCCCATATAAAATATTGGAATGTAATTTAAAAAATCTAGTAGTTCAAGCAATGGAAAAATCTAAAACAAATATGTAATATGGAGATATCGTGGTGGGGAAGAGGTTATATAATAAGATCATATATACATAGAATGTGACGGCAGATAAGAACCATTCAGCCCATCTAGTTTGCCCAATTTTTGAAATACTCTCATTCGTCCTCAGCCTTATCTTATGGCTAGGATAGACTTATGCCTATCCCACGTATACTGAAACTCTTTCACTGTGTTAACCTCTACCACTTTAGCGTGAAGGCTATTCCATGCATCCACTACCCTCTCAGTAAAGTAATACTTCCTGATATTATTTTGAAACATTTGCCCCTATAATTTAAGACTATATCCTCTTGCCACTGGCAAAAACTACCACGGTCGCAGGGGTCGCAGTTGCGACTGGGCCCATCATTCCAGGGGGCCTGGTCGCCCTGCTGACCTCTGCAACCAGGATTCCCGCCAGCATTTTAGTGCGGTCTCGACTGCATAGACCACTGATGGGCTCCTCCCCTGGGTAGACGGACTGCAAGGAGAATCGGTGATCATCTCCTATAGCTGCATTTGAGCTGGTTTGTGAGCCACACCACATAGGCGCCACATGATCACTTCCAGCATTTGGAAGACCGCCAGACATGGAGTTGCTGAGGAGAATTCTCTGAGCCAATCTTCGTTCAAATCGCTGGCACAATGACACATTTAAGCAGTTAAAAGAAAAGATCAGTTTGTTAGAACTTACAATCCATGGAGTAGCGTGATAACGTGATGTGAGTAACGTGATGACGTGATGTGAGCACGTCACGTTTGAGGGGGGAGGAGTTGTGGATAGAGAAGCGGCGGGAGATGTGAGGAAGCTGCAGTGGACGCGATGGATGCTGGATGCTGAATAGACGCATAGACGCTGAATAGAGAACAGAGATCGAAGAACAGAGACCGGGGAATGGGGATCGTGGAGCAGATAGCAGATAGTGAACGGAGAGCGACCCGATTGTCCACTGGGTACCGTGAGTGGGAAGCCTTGAAAGCTGGGGGCAGCTGTGTACCGCCGTATGTCTAGATACTTAGACCGGATATCAAGAAGGGATAATACAGAGCCTATATAGAAGTGCATTTACGATTCCCCATTTTGAGATACGAGGCTTTATTCTTCCTTTTGGATAAAAGGATGGGAGAAATTAATGCAAGTAGAGGAATGCTTTGCATATTTTCCTGTACAATGGCTGATCATACTTACCTAAAAAGGGCTGTCTATACTTACCTAATATCATAACATCTACTATATAACATATATTATCTGCTTTCATCTGCTACTACCATTACCTGGAGGCTACTACCTGCCACTACTTGCCATGGACACTAACATTTCGACAATCACTACTACCACGTACCACATATTAGTGCAATCAATTAGCACCTATGTGTTGAATTTTTTATAATTTTTTATATATACTGCAAGGAGGTTGAATAAGTGGTTTACAAGAGACTCGATAAGCGGTCGAAAACAACTGAAGTAGGGACGTATAAACTAATAATTAGCCACTGTGTAGCCACTGAGCAGAAACCGATATAGTGAATAGTGAAAACATTGTCAAATATTGCCACGCCGTGCTGTATATTTTATATTGAATTTGATTTGCAGTGTACTTATAGTAGGCTATAAGAGCCGCATGAACTCGAAGTTAATCAGCTCTGAGCTACTCTCCGGTTATAAGGGGGGCTATAAAGGTTTAAATTAACCCTTTATTCGATCATCTAGTATTAAGATTTTGACAAGGCAAAAGTGCTGCTGTATCTGGGCGATTTATCGACTTACTTGGAGAAGCCTGCATATTAAGACTTACTTGGAGAGAAAATGGGACCTAAAAAAAAAGCGCCAGACAGCGTCTAAACCCACTATACCAACCCTATCACCAAAAGGAGCACAAGGACTCCATACAGATCAGATAGGGCAACAGGAAGAACATACTGAGAATGAGGTATTCCCAGCCTTTGAACCTTTAAGTTCACCAATAAGCACTTCGATGCTAGAAGTTTCAACAGAAAGCCTAGATCTTAGATTAATTCTGGCACAATTACCCTCTAAATCAGATTTGATTGATATGTTTAAAAAAAATGGAGGATAGCTTCAGGGAAAAATTTAAAGCTGTCACTACAAAAAAAAACTACTTAGGGGACAGAGTGTGTGGGCTGGAAGAGAACCAAGAAATAAATGAAAACCAGTGGACTGAATATCGGAATACACTAAGATCACAGACCGAAGCTATTTTATCCATACAAAGGAAAATGGAAGATATTGATAACCGAGGAAGAAGAAACAATCTACGGATAAGAGGGGTCCCTGAAATGATGGAAGATGAACAAGAAGATCCTTCTAAATTCTAAAACCAATTGTCAATTCACAGTTACTGGAGTCTCTAGGCAGACCAGCCAGTGCCGTCTTAACAGCATTATATGCCACGGGATCATGGGCATATACCCGTACAATCTACCCCAAGAGAAGGGATAGTGTCGGGTCCAGCCCAAGATCTTATGTACCGCAAAGAGACTCCAGGGGTCTCAGATAAGAGGGGTCCCTGAAATGATGGAAGATGAACAAGAAGATCCTTCAAAAGTTCTTATCTGTATCTTCAATCAGATTTTAGGAAGAACTTCGGGACTCTAAAATTAAAGGGACACTGTAGTCACTATAAACATTTCATCTCTTTGAATTGGTTATAGTGCCTGGAGTACCCTGGCACTGTCCCTCCATTCAGTGTTGCACCATGTTCGTGCATAAAATAAGAGCCCCTGGCCACCTACAGTCCGGCCCCTTCAGTATGTGTAGCTAAGGCAGAGATTACACACTTCCTTGTTGTCATACCCACTCATACCGTCAGTTGGAACTCTGAAAGGCTAAAAGCATTCAGCTGACACTCTCAGCCAATCACAGCTGCCCATTTCTGCTCAGGCTAATACTTCCTTATAAGCCAAAGCAGCACAGAGGGGATGGATTGCCGGGGACTCTTGTTTAGCATTAAAACATTAAAACTTTAAAAACTGTTTAATGCTGATAGAAATGATGGGACCAGAAGACTCCAGACACTATAACCAGTTTAATGAGATGAAGCAGATACAGTGCCTACGGTGTCCCTTTAAGCTTGATAGAGCCCACCAAATAGGAAGATTAAGGAATACACCACAAGAAAATCCTCTAGATTTAATTTTCTGTATCCATGACTTCATATTGAAAGAAGAGATTGTAAGGAGAGCTAGATCAATGAAGGAAATCAAATTCAACGATCAGACTATTGCAATCTTCCAAGACCTCTCTACTTTAATGGCACGTAAGGCTCTGAGACCGATCACTCTCCTAAAAGTATCGGTGGAATTATCCATTTGCATTAATGGTCATTCAACACTCCAAGACACATACGATTAAGACACCAGCTGATATACCAGAGTTCCTACAAGCCTTGAGGCTTCCTCCTATTGAGATTGAAGATTGGACAGGCCTTTCAGGCATCTCTCTAGCACAAGAATTTCAAAATCCCAAATGGCAAACCAAAAATAAAAATAAAAATAAAAAATTGCTGAAGCCGCCAGGGTCTGATAGCTTTACAAATACTAGAAGGCCTTGCGATGCGACCCTGCAGGAGCCAACTTATTAGAGATATTAGAGCTCTCTTGATAAAAAGGTCTATAAACCCCGCTTTCCCCTTCTTTTCTCTCCCTTCCTCCCCCCTTAGTAAGATGCCGATATGTCTTATGGTCACAAATGGGTCTCCCACAGGGGTGGCATCTTATCCTATTATGGAAGCAATAATTATAGGAAGAATACAAACTTTCCGTTTTTGATTTTTTTTTTACTTTTTCTTTCTTCCTTTTCTTTTTGTTTCATTTATCCTTTTATTATTTATTTTTTAGTGTGCTCTCTGCTCAAACACTGGGAAAGTTATATCTGGCTCAGGTTCAGTAATCAGATAGGTAGAATTTTTTTATTGGAACTATGGTACAAATTAGTCTTATGTCTTTAAATGTCAAGGGGTTGAATTCCCCTAGGAAGCGATCTATCCTGATACGGGAATTAGAAAGACAGAAAAAATATATTGTATTTATTCAGGAAACTCACTACAAAAATACCTTTCAGCCTAGACTTAATATGAATAAATTCAAGCAGACCTTCTATAGTAACTTTTTGAAAAGTAAATCTAGAGGAGTGGCAATTTTTATAAACTCTGACTTGAATTTTATCCAACTAGATAGTAAATTGGACCGAGGAAGATATATTTTTTTAAAAGGGAAGGTTAATGACCAAATGATCACGCTTGTAAATATATATATGTACCCAATGTTAATCAGGCATCATTCTTGAGAACCTGCCTGAGGAAATTGGAGGATTTTAAAGAAGGAGTTTTGATAATTGGTGGAGATTGTAATATAGTGTTGGATTATGCTGTAGATAGCTCCTCAAAGACTAGAGAACCACAGATGAATCAGAGGTCATCAGTGCTAAAAACATTACATTTCTATCAATTGATTGACTGTTGGCGTATCTTTCATCAGGGCGAGAGGGATTATACCTTTTATTCAACACCTGTAGATAGTTACTCAAGGATAGATATGTTTTTTGTAAATCATAGATATCTACATTTAGTTAAAGGAGCAAAAATTGGGAATATTACATGGTCAGACCATGCCCCCATTTTTCTAGATATCGAACTGCAAGGCGATATTAAGGGTAAAAACCATCTGGAGACTAAATGAGTCCCTCCTCGATGACCCAAGGGTCATCAAGGATTTAACAGAAACAATATCCCAATATTTCTTAGATAATTGTACAGATGATATCAATGATATGTGGATATGGGAGGCTCATAAGTGTGTGATTCGGGTGGTTCTAATTAAATGGGGAGCTAGATGTAAAAAAGAACGTGCTGAGGAAATAGAAAGGCTGACGAAAACATTAGAGGCAACGGAGTCTACCCATAAGCAAACTCCAACAGAGGAGAATCTTAAACGCTTAATGGTAGTCAGATCAAAGTTAAAGTTATTATTGAACTATGAAGGTCAAAGAGCGGTCCAGCTGACTCAAAGTACATTGAATACATACAGGGATAAAAGTATGAAAAACACTCAAAGATAAATTGCAAAAAACTTATATATCGAAAATCAAAGATTAACAGGGGAAAATTTGTAATACCACTGAGGAAATAGCAAATATTTTTAGTAAGTATTATAAAGTCCTCTACAATTTAAACCCCCCAGAAAAGACCCCTTATGATAGAGTGCAATATTTATCCAAAAATATACCAATAAAAATTTAAAAAGAAACAGCAGCTCAAATGGAGGAATTGTTCTCCCCGGAGGAACTCTCAGCGGCGATTGAGGCAACACCCCTTAATAAAAGTCCTGGGCCAGATGGATTATCGGCACGCTACTTTAAACAATTCCAAAACATTCCTGTTCCACACTTTCTTAGAGCCTTTAATGGATTGTCTTCAACTACTGACATCCCACCATCATTGTTGAGAGCTGTAATTGCTGTGATACATAAAGATGGAAAAGATCCAGAATTATGCAGCAGTTATAGACCGATTTCTCTTATTAATCTTGATTTAAAAATATTTACAAAACTTCTGGCAAATAGACTTAAGCCCCTTATGCCTGGACTGATCCATCCTGATCAAGCTGGCTTTGACTCTAGCCGTGAAGCCAGAGACAATACTACCAAAATCTTGAATGTATTACATGGAGCTATAATAAATAAAAGCCTAACAGGTTTGTTAACAATTGATGCTGGGAAGGCCTTTGACAGGGTGGATCAGTCCTATCTGTTTGCAATGCTAGAGGCATGGGGGCTTGGTCCGAGATTTCGCAATTGGATACAGATACTGTATAAAGGCCCTTCAGCCATGGTTCGGATTAATGGTTTACTTTCAAATCCGTTCATTATTAACAACGGCACTCATCAAGGATGCCCGTTGTCCCCTCTTCTTTTTGTTTTAGCATTCAAACCTTTCTTAGAAGCTATATGAAGAAACACCGATATTAAAGGATATAAGTATAAGGGAGGAGAGGTTAAAGTAACCGCTTTCGCAGATGATGTTTTATTTACGCTCATAGAACCTCAATATACACTTCCTTTTGTTCAGGAAGAATTGGAGAAATGCGGTACTCTATCTAATTTTAAGGTAAACATAGATAAATCTGAAATATTGGGAGTAGGTATAAGCATAGGAATTAAGGAGAAAATACAGAAGCTTTATAGGAATAAGTGGATAGATTCTAGCATAATATATTTAGGAATACATCTGACGGCTCATTTAAAAGATCTATTTAAACTAAATTATGGAAAATTATTAAGAAAAATTGAAAAAGATTTAAAGAATTGGAACCAGCCCTTTTTTTCATTGATAGGGAGAGTTAACATCATAAAAATGATGATACTCCCTAAGGTATTATACTTATTCCAGACATTGCCTATTTCGCTGCCGAGAGCCTTTTTTGGGAAAGTACGATCTATATTGCTTTCATTTATATGGAATAACCACCACCCACGTATCGCGTACAATACTTTGACACTACCAGTCGAGAAAGGAGGCCTGGGCCTCCCACATATTTATAAATACTATGTTGCGGTACTAAGTTCGCGTATTAGAGAATGGACAGCTATAGACAAAAAAAAAGCCTTGGTATAAATTAGAACAAGATTTTATAAAGGTTAAATTGGAGACCCTACCATGGCAGAACTGTAAATTACATTTATTATCTCCTTCTAAGCACCCAATTTTAAATCATATAATACAGACCTGGAGAAGGCTTAAAGATAGATGGAGGCTATCTCCGGGATTATCAGTATTTTTTCCAGTTGCATCAAATTTGGAGTTCCAGCACGGGATGAGCCACAAAATACTGGGAACGCTAATGGGAGAAGCAGATCCACCAGTAACAAGTTTAATAATAGATGGTACACCCACTAGGCTAAGAGAGTTTCCTAGCTGCGATAATATGACAACACTTATAGATAAAATGGGTATTGTTTACTTAAAGGACCACTCTAGGCACCCAGACCACTTAACGAAGTGGTCTGGGTGTCTGGTCCTTCTAGGGTTAACCCATTTTTTCATAAACATAGTTTCAGAGAAACTGCTATGTTTATGAATGGGTTAAGCCTTCCCCTATTTCCTCTAGTGGCTGTCTCACTGACAGCAACTAGAGGCGCTTGCGTGCTTCTCACTGTGATTTTCACAGTGAGAGCACGCCAGCGTCCATAGGAAAGCATTATGAATGCTTTCCTATGTGACCGGCTGAATGCGCGCGCAGCTCTTGCCGCGCGTGCGCATTCAGCCGACGGGAAGTAGAAGAGGAGGATCGGAGGAGGAGAGCTCTCTGCCCAGCGCTGGAAAAAGGTAAGTTTTAACCCCTTTCCACCTTCCAGAGCCGGGCGGGAAGGGGTCCCTGAGGGTGGGGGCACCCTCAGGGCACTATAGTGCCAGGAAAACAAGTATGTTTTCCTGGCACTATAGTGGTCCTTTAAAAAAAATTTTTAAACCAAAAGGTGTTACCATACTGGCAGACAAGAGATAAAACGGAGTTTGAGTTACTTTGTGGTACCGGGATAGATAAAAAACTATATCTGTCTAGTACCTATAAACTAATTAAAAGGGGTTCCATGGATAAGATAGTACCCTCATTTCAGCTGAAATGGATGCTAGGATTGAACATCCAACTGACTGGCAATGACTGGTCATTTGTGTTCAAAATGGTAATGAAAGCTCAGGTGAGCACTGCTAGGAAAATGATTTTCTTTAAAAGAATAACTAGATGGTACAATACTTCAGATCGACTTAAGAAACATGGTGTATCTACATTGGATGAATGCTGGAGATGTGGTGAAAAGGGAGCAAATATGGAACATATCTGGTGGGAGTGCAAACTTATTGGGAACTACTGGCTTCAAGTATTGAGTGTTATTTACAAGATTCTACCAATGTCAGATCAACTATCCCCATCTAAGATCTTACTGGGCTGGACAGCTTCTTTTAAGGAGAACAATAAACATATATTGCTAAGTTTCTTATTGAATGAGCCAAATGCTTTGATCCCGCTGTATTGGCTTAAACCTAGCATCCCGACTGTAAAACAATGGATTCTTAGAGTGGAATCATTAAGGGAATTAGAAGAAATTCATTGGACTACCCAGGGAAAAAGAGATCACTATGTTAAGAAATGGGACCCTTGGATAGAGTTTTGGGCAGGACTTCCATAGTAAGACTATCTTATGATAGACTGACAATGAGCAAATAAAATACTAATGCAAAATAGAACATTAATGCTAGAAATAGAGAGTTATTTTTTTGTTGTTTTCTCTTCTCTTCTCTTTTTATTTTTCTTTCTTGTCCTGTTGATATGCATATGATGATATGGGACTTTGATATTGCTATTTGGTTATGGCGTAAAGCAGTCCCAATATCTGAGCTTAATAAAAGGAAAGAAAAAAAGAAAGAAAAAAAAAAAAAGAAAAAAAGAAAATCTCTGGCACCGTGTCCTTCAGAGCAGAGGGAAAGACACGACGAAAGAGAACCAAGTAAGTAATGGGGCCTGACAGAGTGACAGTCACTTGAGGTAGCACTAGGAAGCAGAGTAAACACTGCCTTTTCTCTGAAAAAGCAACATGTACAATGCACAGCCAGCAGGGACAGGCTTGTCCCACAAGGCTGTAGTGGTTCTGCTACCTATAGTGTCCCTTTGAATACTTCTGCAGAAAAAGTCTACATTTTGATTGATTAGGACATTTAGAATGGGGTGGCTACATTTAGATTGATTAAGATATTTAGAATGTGAAGTGTACATTTAGATTGATTAAGACAGTTCCACATGTCTGTCAGTTGACAGATTCTCTCTCATAAATTGACAGAATGCAGGCTGAAGCTGAGAACATGTGAACACACAGCTTGTACAAACCTTTACCAACTGGTGACTGTGGCATCCAAATTTGGATCTGTCAACAACTAATCTAAAATTGTTATTACAGTATAGCAACATGGTAAACAGCATTCTTCACTTTCACATGTGCATCCTGTTGCCATCTTATTCCTCACAGTTTTTCTGGTATAACTGTATACAAAAAGTGTGGGCTAATATAATTCTGCACAACAGCTGAGATCACGGCCTCTGCGGAATGTGGCAGCCACAAGAAAACCAGGCCATAATGCCTAGTGTGAACAGCAGTACTGGAACCTCAGGGAATCCTGTGATGCTACAGCTCTCACTATAGTAATGCTAAAATAAGCTCATAGATATAAAATGACAAATTAAAAATAAGTCATGTTTCTATGTTCCTGTTGGACTTAACGGGATACGAGGTTCTCCAAAATCATTTTAAAAAGAAAAATATGCTCAGTGTTCTTTTAATGCCACACTAATTTCAAATACTGAAAAAAAAAAATCACTGTACCAGGTGATACAAAAACGGGGCAAACATTTTATAAAACATAAAATTTACAAAAACAGCTATTCAAGTGCCTTCACAAAGTACAAATACTTTGTGAAGTATTACACAATAATGTTAAAGTGCAGAATATAATATTGAAGGGACACTATAGTCTACAAAGAATCTTTAGCTAAATGAATACGTTTTGGTGTATAGATCATGCACTTGCAGTCTCTATGCTTAATTCTCTGCCATTTAGGAGTTAAATTACTTTGTTTATGCAGCACTAGGTACACCTCTATGCATGTGACTTACACAGCCTCCCTAAACACTTCCTGTAAAGAGTCATCTAATGTTTAAACTTCCTTTATCCTCCTGGGAACCAAAGAAAGAATTATCTTGCAAAACGCAATGCAAAATTATTTGATGAAAAGGAAGAGGAAGCTCCCAGCATCCAAGCCTATCACATGACATATCACTGGAAAGCCCAGGATGTCCTCTTTACAATACAGCAGGGATTTATAGAGTAGATCAAAAGAATAAAAGGAGATGCAGGTGAACAAAATGTCCAGTACAGTGGACACATTTTAGGAGGTTATTGCAAATTCTGTTTAATTTAGAATTTCATATCTCCTGCTCTGTTAATAGCTTGCTAGACCCTGTAGGAGCCTCCTGTATGTAATTAAAGTTGAATTTATCAAGCAGAAGTTTTCTTTTCATGTAGGCTGTGTCAGTCACAGCCAGGGGAGGTGTGGTTAGGGCTTCATAAACAGAAACAAAAGTGATTTAATTCATAAATGGAAGAGAATTGAGACGTGAGACTGCAGAGGCATAATCTATTCACAAAAAAACGGCTTAGTTAAGTTGTTTTTCACTTCAGCGAATAACTCTGTAATATAAAATTCAATGCCATAGGTGTGTCACTAAAATTTATTTGCAATCCCATAGCTCCTGCAGTCCAATGGTTAAAGGACCACTATAGGCACCCAGACCACTTCAGTTTAACAAGTATGTTTTCCTTATACTATAGTGGTCCTTTAAGCTAATAAAAAGTATTTTTTTTAAATATATATTTTAACAGCAGTTTTAATATTTCATAAGTCCAATAAATCAGGAGGTGGGGTTTCCAGGGAGATGGAATCAAATGCGGGTAGAGTTTTGCTCCCCTTATCTTAAAACTTTACCATCAACCACTGTAACTACATACTTGTGTACAAGCCTCAAAAATATATCTTTTTTTTTCATGCATACTTAATAACCAGAGACCCATATGTGAAGCTTGGTTCTTTGTCAATAGCTTAACCAAAACCAAATGTCTGATGAAATCTACCTTTCTGCGAAAATAAATGATTTTAAAAAAAAAGGGTTATCTGACTTAATAGCATTTGCTGTAAACGTTTCACACTATCCAAGAATATGCAGAAAAGCCAGAGTCTATACAGTATGTCTCTCCACCGCCTGGAACTGGAATTACTGTACATATTTAATTTGGAAAACAGTGCTGCTTTTCATCAGGGCCAGAGTGGGATGATACTGTAAGTCTGCTATTTACTTTGGGAAGCAAGAGAAGTTCTTTTACCCTGAAATACTTGTACCAGAAAAGCACATGCTGAAGGGGATCTTGTTTGTGCCAACTCTAGGCCAATTCAACACATTTCCAAAGGGAAAATTATGTAATCCATTTCCATAAATTCTATTTTCTCTCTCGTTCCCTTCTCAGAATTTGGCAGGGATAAATACCCAAAGCAGGCTGAAACAAGAGGAGACACAATTGCTCACTCTGAAATCCTTATATTAACACTCTTGAAAGAGGTGCAGATAGGGTTATACAGAATAGTCGCTGAAACAAACACGCACTTATTTTGTACGTTTTGCAGTCATTTGTTATAACACTGCAGGTATATTAAAGAAGAGGCTGCAATACTGTTTCAACCGGTGGTGGATCATGCTTTAATTAGTCTCTCCTGTCTGAACAAACTTACTCATGGGAATTCTAGATCATGCCAGTGAAATATTATTCCACAAAGAAAAAATAGGGATGCAAAGAATGAATCCAGAATTTCACTGTCCTACAGTATTGGCAGGTCTCATCTTATCTTCTCCTAAGTCTAGGGTGATGCAATACATGGTTTGTCCCAACAACAAAAAAATAAAAATTAGATTGGAAGATATTTTTAAAGGGACACTATAGCCACCAGAACAACTACAGCTTATTGCATTTGTTCTGGTGAGTAGAATCGTTCACTTCAGGATTTTTGCTGTAAACACGGTCTTTTCAGAGAAAATGCAGTGTTTACATTACAGCCTAGGGATAAATTCACTGGCCACTCCTTAGACGGCTGCTAGAGCTGCTTCCTATCTCAGTCTTGCTTAGTTTGAATCACAGCATTCAGTATCTCCTCCCTCTGCTTGCAGACACTGAACTTTCCTATGAGGAGATGCTGATTGGCCAGGGTTGTGTTTGAATTGTGCTGGCTCTACCCCTGATCTGCCTCCTTCACAGTCTCAGCCAATCATATGGGGAAGCATTGTGATTGGCTCAGAACAACACCTCTGCAAGGAGGGTGGAATAAGTAAGTGCAGGGAGGGTGGAATAAGTAAGTGCAGGGATGGGAGAATAAGTAAGTGCAGGGATGGGAGAATAAGTAAGTGCAGAGATAGGGGAATAAGTGCAGGGAGGGGGGAACAAGTAAGTGCAGGTACGGGGAACAAGTAAGTGCAGGTACAGGGAACAAGTAAGTGCAGGTACGGGGAACAAGTAAGTGCAGGGAGAGAGGAATAGGCAAGTGCAGTGAGAGAGGAATAGGCAAGTGCAGGGAGGAGGGAATAAGTGCAGGGAGGGGGGATTAAGTAAGTGCAGAGAGAGGGGAATAAGTGCAGGGAGTGGGGAACAAGTAAGTGCAGGTAGGGGGAACAAGTAAGTGCAGGGAGGGAGGAATAAGTAAGTGCAGGGAGGGGGGGATAAGTGCCAGGGGGATAATAAGTGAGTGCAAGAAGGGGGGAATAATTGCAGGGAGGGGGAATATGTAAGTGCAGGGAAGGGGGGAAAAGTGCAGGTAGGGGGGAATAAGTTAAAATAAAAAAATAAAAAAAAACTGCTCACCCCCCGCAAATGTACTTATCACTACAAACACACACTGCATGCACTTGACTAACACAGTCACTACATACACACTACATCCACTATACACACAAACACTGTGCATCCATTATATACACACTGCTTCCACTACACAAACAAACACACTGCATAACATAATGGACGTAGGCTTGTTTTGGTTGGTGTGGTTTTGTTGGAGGGGAGGGCAGCGGCAGCATAACACTTTGGGCCACAGGAAAACACCTGTGAGCAAATGGCATTGGAGACAATTGCCTCCTTGTCCCATGCCAGACCCCCTTAGCACCAAATTTAAGAGAAATTCTGTACCTGGCGCAAGACTAGTGCCTCACTATTAAATTTTTATTGTAGATCACTGAGCCATTGCGCTTCTTTTTTGCAATACAGTATACTAACAGTATATCATATAAACTGTATCCCTAAATGCATTACACAAACAACCTTCACAACACTCATCCAGTAAAGAAGGTAATGTTGCTATGGTAATCAATTTATTATGGACAGTTGGGCCTCATGCAAAAACTAGAACCCCTTGCAATAGCCTTGGGCCCTGGATTTGAACTATTAAATGAATAACAGCATGGTCAGTGAGCTAAATATATTACAAATTTATGCCTAAACAGGTACTACATTTTTGTTACTTTGTTGCTACAGTATTCTAAGTGACAGTCATAAAAAGAAAAAAACAGCAACCATGGAATGAGAAGGGTGGTAACACACTAGATGGAAAATGATGCTTTAGGGAGTTTGGCTGTGGCATTATTACCAGGGTAGAAAACACCAGGTTTACATTGAGGTGTACTGGGTAAAAAATAAATTGTATGGAGAACAAAGTAGGAGTAAAGTGCTGCTGTTCTTGCTTCTCTGAAAGTGGGATGCCAAACTAATGATTTCACTGTAGAACCTCGGACAGACGTGCTTGAAATGCCTAGCAATGAAAACAGTGCCCATCTAGTGGAAAAAGAGACAGACAAGGAATGCTTTGTTTCTTAGCTGCTATTCCGTTTGAGTACAGTCAAATTCTATCAGGTAAAATTAGTATTTCTTTTTGACTCTACAACATTTTCATTCGCTGTGCAGCACCAGTTAGGCCAGGCCAGGCCAGGCCAGGCCAGCAGTGCTCATCCCCTCCATTGCTGTACTATAACTCTCACTGCATACAACCCGATAAGAGTTAAAGTCCTATGGGGGCACAGTTATGTGCTTCCATTAGCAACTGACTCATTTATAGACAAGCACTTTTTATTGATTAAATCATGTACTGTAAAGCCAGATGCTATAAGGCGATACAGAAGAGGAGGGTGAACATCCCCCGACCCCCTCTCCCCCCAACCCACATGGAGATAAAAGGTGATCTAAGGACATATGAATACACAGCTAGAGTCTTTGTGCTATGTAAGGTATTTCTAAAAATACTGCGGTGAACTGGTAAATGATGTTCTTTCATCTTGTGATGTGTTTTCCTCCCCCTCCCCCTTTGTCATAAACTTGCATAAAACTTCCCAGCGCCTGGCCACTGCTCTGGACTCCAGTCCCTTGATGGGATCCATTGTACGTCAATCATTAAACTACATTATGGCTAATGGGCATTCATATGCAAAGACAAACTCTTCCTGTACACAGGGGTACACGCTGCTCACTGCAAATGAAGCTACTTAGTTGTCTGTACATAATAGGAAACATTTTATGAACGGGAAAATGGACATCTGAAAGATGAGAAGGCACATGGAAATGCTACTGTCTAACCTCTTAATGGCAAAGCATGCAGAGTCCTGCAGACACCCAAAGATCTGCACGATTAGCCTTCAATAATATTTGTTTCCTGAAAACACTATACTTTAATTTCAAGGTTTGTGATTGTTTTTCTTCCTAAATTCATATTTTCCTTAGATTTCCTAATAGGAGAGTTCATGTGCATTTATTATTATATTGCATTAAGTAGGACCCAATTTAACCACTGATCTAATATTGGTTGGACAGCCCTGCTTCATACCACGCATGGTGACATAGATTTATTTAGATCTTGGATTTAGGATCGACCAGCATAGCAGGTGTTCAGAATCCCCTCTGATAAACGCTGGTGAGTCTCTTATTTGCATATATGGGGATGTCAGTTTAGCAAAAATATGAACTCATCTATGTGTGCTTCTGTGAGATTATTCTGCACTGCAATAAACTCTGAAAACATCCAATTTATTTTTTTTTTTTTTTTAATTCTTTATTTTTTCATCTTGGCAATGGTAGTCAGGTAACATTAACATGACGGCTTGTGCAAAAGCCTGATAAACAGTAAGCAAGTTCAATTGTATTTATACATGTGCTAATATAATGCATAGACAGTAAATTATGGAGCCTATAAGCTAATTTGGCTACCTGCCAAGGGATTTTTCTATTTTTATAAAACATTGAGTTTGCACAATATACTCAACAGGAATGCATGTAACTTTGGGGCTTACGCAGAAGCCAATTTGGATATAAGTTTTGAGAACATGGCGTACATCCCCTAATATAACCTTAGCCCTTTCCTCGAATTAAGAAAACCTTGGTACCTGACGGCTACGGAAGGTTTTACAAAACACTATAAACATCACAGGTATAATATACATATTTAGGCTCACAAGGGGGCCACAAGGAATTACATAGCTTGTAGATAGGTAATACTCGACCTGGACCTTGCATGCGCTTTCTGCCAGAAAAAACCTTGGGGCCCCCAGTCCATTAGGGTAAGTTATTTTAACCTAGGGCAGACCGATAGGGAAAACGATTAGCCTTTATGTACGTTTATCCCTTCAGTACTTTAGCTGCTTCAGTCCTCTGACCGTATGATCCTGCTTGAATAAAGAAAGAAACGGAAAACAAAGAATTAAGAATAATTAGAAAAGGAGAGGAAAAGGATAGGATAGAAAACCCAAGAAAAAGGAAATAGCAAAGAAGGAGGTGGAGGGAGGGCGGATGGGGGGGGGGGGCAGTTCAGTTGTGGCATTAACAGACGTGTCACTTTACATAAGGATGTGGATATCATGAGTTCATTCCCACTTGTGAGAGGCTCTCAATCTTCGTTCGAACCCAGTATGCTATTGTCCCATGGTTCCCATGTTTTTTGGAATGTCGTAGTATTCCCTCTCACCCTTGCAGTTAGATCGTCCATGATTCTACACTCTTTGATTCTAGAGATAACCCCTGAGAATTCTGGGCCCTCAGGAGTGAGCCACGCTAACGCAATCGCGCGACGTGCACACAAGGTGATCTTGTGTACTAGTGTCTGTTCCCTCTTTGTCCACCCGTCTACCGATCTATTCAGCAAGTAGATCCACGGATCAAGTTTTAGGGGCCGATCGAAAGTTTGTCTCACCAAATCCTCCACAGATCCCCAAAAAACCCGCAGCTTCGGGCATTCCCACCACATGTGGATGTATGATCCTCGGATCCCGCATCCCCTCCAGCAATCATCCGTCTCCAGTTTGTGCATTTTATGTAATTTGATTGGAGTAGTGTACCACCGAAACATAGTTTTCCAAGACTGCTCCTGGAGGGTGACACATATTGAGACTTTTGCGTTCGCTTCCCATATTTCCTGCCACTCTACCCCCTCTAGAACCTCCCCGAGGTCGGTCTCCCATTGGGCCGTATAAGACAAACTTCCCCATTCTCTATTTTCTTCACTGAGATGTGCATATATTAACGTGATCATCCCCTTGGGGGAAACCCCGTCGGAGCATAGCTTCTCATAATATGTTGTTGTTTCGCGAAGTCCCGAATTTGGACAAACCTGAAGAAGTCCGCGGGGGTTAGATGGTTACCCGATTGTAAGTCTGTAAATTGTAAAAGCTCCCCGTTTTGATATAGCTGATGTAGCCGTTGTAGACCCGTTCTTTCTATATTGCGGAAATTTCTGGGGGCCATGCCGGGAGGGAATTCTCTATTGCGGAGGATCGGGGTCAAGGGAGAGGGGGATGACGCCAGCCCATATTTGGTGATACATTTGTCCCATATCCAAATCGAGTTTAGGATTGCCGGGGACGTGACCCGTATCATCGGTCTGTGTTCTTTGGGAACCCATATTGTAAACTGCGGCACATCTACGCCCACCATCATAGATTCGATGTCTACCCACCTTCTCTCATCTGGCGTGGAGTGCCACATGGCGATCTGCGTCAATTGGGCCGCCAGATAGTAGAAGTAAAGATTTGGGAGGCCCAGACCCCCCCTATCCTTTCGTCTGTATAAGATCTGTTTAGAGATTCTGTGTCTCTTATTCTGCCAAATAAAATCTCCTATAGATCTTTGCAGGGGAATCAGTTGTGTCTTTGTGACCCGGATGGGCAGAGCCTGGAAAAGAAACAATATACGTGGAAGAATGTTCATCTTTACCGAGTTAATCCTGCCCATCCAGGAAATAGGTTTATCTGACCACTTGTCGAGGTCTCCCGTCAGTTCCCTGAGCAGCGGAGCATAGTTAGCAGAATATAGACGTACGGGGTCCTCTGTCAGATTTATCCCTAAATACTTCAGCGAATCCCTTTCCATTCTTATTTGGTGGGTCTCCTGCAATCTAGCTATGACGTCTTGTGGTATATAGATCGGGAGGGCACTGGACTTCTGAATGTTTGCTTTATAACCTGATACCAAACCGAATTCCGTTATTACATCCTGTATCGCCATCATTGATTCATGAGGGGTTGTAATGGTCAATAGGACATCGTCTGCGTAAGCCGACACCTTAAACTCTTTGTCTCCCACCCTTACCCCTGCAATGTTCGGATGTTGGCGTATCGCTTGAAGTAGGGGCTCGAGCGCTAAGACAAAAAGAAGGGGAGATAGTGGGCAACCCTGTCTTGTTCCATTGTACAAATTGAAAGGATGTAGCGGAGCTCCCGATATCTGCACCTGTGCTCTAACGTTGTGGTACATTGCTCTTGTTATTGTGAGGAATTCATCTGGGAGGCCCAAACTCTTTAAAACTGGAAAGAGGAATTGCCACCTGACCCTATCGAAAGCTTTCTCTGCATCTATGGATACCACTAATGTAGGGGTCTCTGAGGTCACTTGTTTCCAAATCAAGTCGATGTTCCTTCTTGTGTTTTCGAACAATTGCCGACCTTGAATAAAACCCACTTGGTCTGCATGAATTATAGAGTGCAAAAGCGGATTTAATCTATCTGCTTGAATTTTTGCTAAGATCTTAAGATCATGATTGATCAGCGAGATAGGTCTGTAGTTCTCGGGGTAAAGTGGATCCTTTCCAGGTTTGGGCAACAGTACCATGGTCGCCAGTGACATATCATGGGCTAATTGACCACCCTGCCGGAGATCGTCAAAAAGACGGATCAATTGAGGCGTGAGTTCTTCCCTGAATGTTTTATAGTATGTGCCATCGAAACCATCTGGACCTGGTGCTTTGTTGCCTTTCAGGCTCGATATAGCTTTATCTATTTCCTCTTCTGAGATAGGTGCCGCTAAAGTGTTTGCCATCTCCTCGTTCAATTTTTTCATTCCTAACCTGTCCAGATATTGCCTTATATACTCCTCCTCGTGCTCCCCTAAGGGACTCCCATCTGGGGTGTGATTATACAGCCGTCGGTAGAAATCTTCGAATATCTTTGCTATCTCCACTGGGTTTGACCTCGTCATGCCGTCAGGGTGTTTAAGTGCAGTTATGTGGGACCTCCCCTGCCTCGGGCGAAGCGTCCTGGCCAGGAGGGTGTCCATCTTGTTTGCCTTTTCGAAAAAGGTCCTTTTGGACCAGGTCATAGATCTCGCCGTATCATCAAGTAGTAAGGTTCGGGTGTCACGTCTGATCGCCTCCAATTGTCTGAGATTGCCCTCTGTTGGCTCCGTTTGGTGTTTTTGTTCTAGGGATCTCAGTCTTCCTAGTAGAAATTCCAGTTTCTGGTACTTCGTTTTCTTTCTCCTAGTGGCCAGTTTAATTAGGGTCCCCCTGATGACCGCTTTGTGGGCCGCCCATACCGTGCTCGCGTTCACGTCGGGCGTGGTGTTGATCTCAAAGTAATCTGTTATTTCTTTCCTAGTTTGTTCCAGGATTTTCGGGTCACGAAGCAGGGACGTGTTCAATTTCCATGTCCATGGTGAAGCTACGCATAGGTTGCCTAATGTGATGGAGATATCCGCGTGATCCGACCAAGATATATTACCCACCTGTGACCCTACCGTTCGGGACATTCCCGCAGCGTTGGTTAAAAATAGATCTATCCTGGAATACGTTCCGTGAGGAGCTGAATAAAAGGAGTAGTCCTTATCCCCCGGGTGGTGTGCTCGCCATATATCTACCAGTTTGGTCTCAGACATGAAGTCTTTAAGAAGGCGATCCTGGCCGCCCCTACCCTGTGATCTAGGAGTTCCCCTCCGTGAGCTCCTGTCTGCCGCTGGACACGGGACCGCATTGAAGTCGCCGCCTAAGAATATCATTCCGTGGGTCATCCCCGAGATTTTCCCTCGTAGCCCTTCCCAGAACCTTGTGTCGGGCTGATTTGGTGCGTATATATTAATCAGATGGATGGGATGTGAGTGTAAGATGCCTGAAACAATAATGTACCGACCGTCCGGGTCTGCTTCGTGATGTGTCTCCCGGAAGGGGCAACTGCCTCTAATGAGAATTGCCACCCCGTTACGTTTACAGTGGGACCTAGCCTCATACGAAACAGCGTATGTGTGGTCCCTCAACCGAAAAACGGCCTGTTTAGGTAGGTGGGTTTCTTGAACAAAAGCAATGTCCGCTCTCATCCTCTTTAATTCTCGAAACAGGAGTCGACGCTTCTTTGGAGTGTTGAGGCCCTTTGTATTCAGGGAAATTATCTTAATCTCCATCGGGCGGAGCCGTTATGGTGCTATATGTGTTTCTCAAGACCGAGGGCACTGCCTGTACCCCAATAGATCCCTGAAAGAGGACCACTGCTTGCCCCCCGCATCCACCACCCCTCAGGATAAAGGTAAAGAGTAGGGAAGAAAAGGTAGAAAGTGAAAAAGATATAGAATAATAAGAACTACATCCGGACTCAGTCCGATGAACAGAAAATCTGGTCTTACCATTCGCCAGATTTTTGTGGGGGACATCATCCCTCATTCCAGCCACGGTCAACGTTGGGAGGAAAAGATGGGATCTAGCGCTCCTCCGCATAGGCGCCATGTGTATTTCGCTTGGACCTCTATAATAACCGCTAAGGGAGCCGCGCCACCCGGTCTATTGGGGGTATCTTTCCCGCCCCCCATGTGTTCTGATGCTGATCGCGGAGCCCTCGCAAAAATACTCCGCCCTGCCTGGGCCCAGTGAGTAAATCAAACTGTCTGGGCTCAAGGCCCTTTGCTATCGGGGTCGCCAACCCACGTTTATTTCCCTCCACTCCGCTGTTACACCACTGGGACAAAGGAAGCACTAAATTCTAATGAAACTATTTACAGATCACATTTTAATAAACGTGTTACAGGCTAGTAGGTTCAGCTCTATTAATACGTAACATACAATGCATTTGGTCCTTGGTTAATATTTTGCCATTTGACAACATTGTTATTTTTCATTATTTTTGCTTTTTTTTTTTTTTCTCCCCGTTGTCCCTTTCTCCCTCATCCTCCCTCCCCCCCTCTCCCTCTGACCCCTCAATCCCGCTTCTGTCTGTCTATCTCCCATCTACAGGCCCCCCCAGACCCATACCGCCCTCGTGCCCGTAAAGAGCCAATTCTTACGTTCAGCAGTTTGTTCATGACCCCCGAGGTTGATCGGGTGTTATGGAGTGGGGGATTGCACTAAACTATGCGTAAGGATGCATCCAGGGATGCCATATCGTAAGTATCAGACAAGCTAATAATAATGGTGCAGGCAGATCAAACTAAGTACGTTCATTACGAGCCGTATATCGCTTTGAGTTTTCTCTGCCATGTGAATAAAAATCCCCTGTATCTCATTACAATTTTCCCTCTCTGGGATCATATGGCGCAATCGTACATTGGGGAGACAGGTAATACTCTATTATGTGCCAGCACCACATCATTTTCTCCCTGCCGGGGGCACCCAAAAAAACCGCCCCACTGTCAGAGTTTAATGTTCCCCCGTTCGTATGGTCGCCCCCCATGGCCAGGCCTCGCAAGCCACGGTCATCGGACCTGCCAGAGGGGGCAAGCAGCCGCACAGGGGGACAGCTGATTGTGCCAAAAGGGCCAACAAATGTACACTCCCAGCCTGTATCTCCCTAGCCAAGTGCCCGGGAGAACCATGTTGTACGGAAATGTAGAGGTGCTTATCACCGACGTTAATGATGTTTATAATGGGGGGTGTAGCTATCTAAGACAGGGAATGTGGAATTCTGCCACCACCTGTACTCTGGGAGGGGCTATTGGTGTAGCATTTGCAGGTCTGACCCATCCCGTAGGGGAGACTCTCGATGAGAATTGTGTCGTCTAATAGCAAGCACTCATTTTAGTGCCACTTGTATACATGTATCTAGAAAGTAGTGAACCACTTTTGACCTTTCTCCTCTCCCTCGTGACCTCCCCCCTGTACCGTCCCCCTCTCACTCTTCCCCTTTTTTTTTTTTTTTCCCTTTGTTTCTCTTTTCCCTTCCCCTTCCCCTCCCTCTGTTTGAGCAATATTCGGTACCATTTAACTAATGAGCAGGTTAGAGACAGACAAAAAAGGGGATGATATCACCCTCCCGCAACCTCCATTTAACTCTGCATAGATCCGGTGATCGCACCAGCAGTACAATAGAATAACACAACGATACACCGAACCTGTCCTGGGGTGTCTAATACCCTCCGATTGTCTCTCTCAGATGTCTTCACCCGATACCGGCCGATAGGAAAGGAGACCCTTAATCCTAAGAGCCCCAATGGCCCCGACGGGAGGCCAGGAGATCCTCAGGCATCCCTGTTAAGGGTGGGGGTGGGCAGGGGAAAAAAGGAGGGACCACGGGACAAAAATAGGGGTAAAAAGGGGGGAGACCGGGGACTGACCCGCCACCCCCTCGTTCCCACCCAAACAATGTGATAATGTGTTTCTGGAATAACAGGCGTAGTGGGGCGCTGTCAGATCCGCTGAGCTACATATAGATCCCGGGACTGGCCAAGAAAAAGGCAAGAGACACACCCGGAGACCCCCCCCAAGCTCTGCATGCTCTGCTGAGATCCCACACCCGCGTCCCCCACCCATCAGAAAACGAGAAAAAAACGGCCCCATCACCAAAAATAGAGGATTGGACAGAAGAAACATTCATATCGAGTCACTCTGAATACGATACCGCTATTCTTTAGCGCTGGCTTCTGGGCCCCACTCCACGCCACTCCGTCTGAAGTTGTGGAAGCTCCGCCGGGCCCATCGTCAGATCAGGTAGGTCTGGGGGGGACTGGATTCCCAAGCCCTGGAGTAAGCGCTTCGGATCTCCACCTGGTGACAGGACGTGGGCTCTCCCCTCGCGGAACACCATTAGCCTGAAAGGGAAGCCCCAGGCGTATCTCAGGCCTGCTCCTCGCAGAGCCCCGGTTATGGGCCGCCAGTCTCTCCTCCGTTGTAATGTCGAGGGAGCCAGGTCTTGGAAAAAAGATATTGTGGCTCCGGCGTGCCGGATCGGCCCTTCACGACTCTTTTTCATCAGGGCTTCTTTTGTTTTGAAGTAGAGGAATTTTATTATTACGTCCCTCGGGGCGTTGGCCTCGGCCCTCTGCGTTTTCATCGCCCTGTGAGCTCTCTCCATGTGCCACTGTTCCTCTGGGATGTGTGGGAGCAGCGGCCTAAAGACTGATGTTAAAAGGCCCTGCAGGTCTTCATCCGACTCCTCAGGCAAGCCTCTTATGCGGAGATTGTTTCTCCGAGAACGATTTGCCATATCTTCCAGGGCTAAATCCATGTCGAGCATATGCATTGTCATGCGATTTATCCGGTCGGCTGCCTCATTATGGGCCTGAGTTGTCGCTTCCATGCGGTCTTCCAATTTTGCCGTGCGCTCTCCCAGGGCACTTATGTCGGCCTGCAGAACAGCCGTTGACTTGGCTATTTCCCCAGCAAGGAACGATCTCACCTCCGCCAATTTTGCGAGAACAGCGCTTTGTTCCGCGGATAGTGCCTCCTTGTCTGCGCCGGGCGACGCATGTGGAGATGTTCCGTCGCCATCTTGGCTGTCGGCCCGGCCGTGCCGATGGGCTGTGAGCAGGTCCAGAACGGAGCCGCTGGACTCCGCAGTTCTCTTTGCTTGTTTCTTGGGGAGTCTTTTTTCCATCCTGCATAGGTTAGTGAGGGGGAGAATGCCTTAAAAAGGTCGCTTTTGTCTGCTTTTGGCGCCGTTGGGACGGAGCTCTAGTGAAGCACGTCTGGTCTCATCGACGGTCAGACCACGCCCCCGAAAACATCCAATTTAAAGGACACTGTGATCCAAACACTACTGTTATTTCAAATTCAAAACATCAAATTGCAACATCATGTAAACATGCTGTGTTATAGGCAGCAGAGCTATTGCACACCCAGTGTTCATTTACTATTGAAAGTTAAATTAACCCCTTAAGGACCAAGCTTCTGGAATAAAAGGGAATCATGACATGTCACACGTCATGTGTCCTTAAGGGGTTAAACAGGCTTGCTTTTTTTTTTTTTAAATCTTTCTTATGTTCCTACAATAGGAGAACAAACGTTAAAAACACAATGCAGCCTCATGGAGCAAAACATTGGCATAACATCACTTTATGTAGAGAACTGCTGTCACTACACCTATGAAAGAGTGAACATTCTACAGCTACCTCTTGTCCCTGTGTTTCAGAAGACTTGATTGACAGGTGAGGAATGGTACCATATATTATGTTACATTTATTGAAAATTATATAATTTGCTAGCAAGCATAATGCATAAATGAATTTCCCCCATTTATTATTTACAATGCATATACCATGACAGGTACTATTTAAGTGTTGTTTTTCTTGATAATAAACAGCGCAGTAGAAAACATGCCTGGCAAGTGTAATTTTAATGTCTTTGCTAATTACTATCTTTATGTTATTATATTGACATGTGGGTTAATCCAGCCTCTAGTGGATGTCTCATTGACAGCCACTAGAGGCGCTTCCGTGCTTCTCACTGATTTTCACAGTGAGAAGACGCCAGCGTCCATAGGAAAGCATTGAGAATGCTTTCCTATGGACTGACTGAATTTGCGCCGCGCATGTGCATTCAGCTGATGACGTCGGAAGGAGGAGGAGAGTCCCCAGCGCAGAGGGAGCCTGGCGCTGAAAAAGGTAAGCGTTTAACCCATTCCTACCCCTAGAGCCCGGCAGGAGGGGGCCCATGAGGGTGGGGGAGACCTATTAACACTATAGTGCCAGGAAAACAAGTTTGTTTTCCTGGCACTATAGTGGTCCTTTAAGTCTAGGATTTCCTAATGCCTATCCCACGCATGCTTAAACTCCTTTACTGTGTTAACCTTTAGCTTTATAAGCAGTGACGAGGCCAGAATGTTACATAGATGGATAAGAATGAAGATTAGCTAATGTTTACATTTATTGTTTTTTTTATATCTGGAAAGCAATTTTTTTATTAGAAAATGTTCAGTGATTATACCTTCCAGATTCATTCCTGCCTGGAGGCACTTCCGATAGCGGCATGCTGGGCAGTTCTTCCTTCTAATTTTGTCAATAATGCAGTCATTTCTTCCAGCGCAAAGATAATTGTGCTGACCTGTAAAAAGATAAAAAGCAAGTGATCAGCAGGCAGTTCTAAAGTGTGGTTACAACATATTACATTGATATAATAGGTACAATAAAGTAGTAGTTGGCATAACCAAGAAGCCAAACTGAATTAAAGGGGAACTGTCGCTTACCAGGATTTTTAATATTATGGTAATTTACCACTATACTTAACATATATGCACCTGTAAGGTGTGAAAAACAAAATTAAATGTAATAATTAACACCTCTTTATCATTCAACTGTGCCTCCATCTAGCTGCCATTCATTGTTATAAGCTCTGTCCTTTGCACCTGGCAATCAGCACAGAGAAAGCAAACATGCAAGATGAGAAATATTTTCAATATATTGACCTGGCTTTACCTTGCTTGAACTGAATTTTGATGTATCAGCAAATGTTTAATATAAATTTAAAAGAAAATGGAGCATCTCATGAAAAAATAAAATAAAATATCAACACAAGCTACAGGTTATTTGCAATGTGTTTCAAATTAATTTTCACAAAAGAGATCAGGTCCCAAGTAACTTTTATACCAGCGGCTCCCAAAGGTGCACACAGGGGTGCCGCGGAATATTTTCGAGTGCTATGATTATATGTATGAGTATGAGTGTGTGTATGAGTGTGTGTGCAAGTGTATGAGTGTGAGTGTATGTATGAGTGTGTACGTGTGTCATGGTGTTTGTGAGTGTGTGTGTATACATATGTCAGTGTGCTTCTGTGTCTGTGTGTGCGCATACATCTGTGTATGTGCATTTGTGTGTCAGGTTGTGTGGATCTGTGTCATGGTGTGGGTATGTATTAATGTTTGTGTGTGTCAGGGTGCATGTGTGTAATTGTCGGTGTGTATCTATGTATGTGTATTTGTCGGTTTGTATCTATATGTGTGTATGTGTTGGTGTCTATATTAATTTTTGTGTATGTGTCGGTGTATTTATATGCATTTGTGTGTTAATGTGCATGAATATCTGTGTATGTATGTATGTATGTATGTATGTACATCAGCACAACTTTCAAGCACACTCCTGCAATCTAACACAAATATTACATACAAACACACCCCTTCATTCAAACACAAATATTTCACACAAATGTACATCCACATTTAAAAGTGAACATTACATTCAGAAACACCCCTGTATTAAAACACAATAAAGCACCCCTTCAAACACCAACACTGTACATTACACTATAGCGCCAGTAAAGGCTGCATCGCTGTACAGATATACAACCTAGAAATTTGGACTTGGGGTGGCTTGGAAAAATACTGAAATATTAAGGGCGCCTTGAACCTAAAAAGTTTGGGAAACACTGCTCTACACTGAATTCACTTAAGAGCATCTGCAAGTGCCATATTTGACTCAATACATGATATTTGGGACATTAAAGCACATTTTTATGAAGAAGTTACCTTATCAGGGTTATTTACTAAAGTGAGAATTCAAAATAAATTTCAAATTTAAGGGGAAAATAGCCTAACTAGAAATATTCTTTAAGTCAGCTATCCTTTCAATTCAGCTACTCTGGCCTTAAACTTAAGATTCTCTTTGAATTCTTACTTCAGTAAATAACCCTGTATGATGAAGTCATATATTATTATGTTATTATTATGTTAATATTTATATAGCGCCAACAAATTCTGCAGCGCTTTAAAGTGGGTGGACGAACAAACATGTAGTTGTAACCAGACAAGTTGGACACACAGGAACAGAGGGGTTGAGGGCCCTTCTCAATGAGCTTACATGCTAGAGGGAGTGGGGTAATGTAACACAAAAGGTAAGGATAGTATTAAACTACTGACAGTTTTAATAGAGGAATCAGTCGGCAGCTATTAACAGTTTAATTGTTACGCTTTTGTGAAGAAGTGGATTATTAATTATTTTTTTTGACGAAGTGGAGACTGGGTGAGCATCCAACAGAGGAGGGAAGTGAGTTCCACAGGAACAGTGCAGCCCTCGAGAAGTCTTGAAGGCGAGCATCAGAGGCGGGAGTACAGACAGAAGATAGATGTAAATCTTCAGCAGAGCATAAGGGCGTAATACTTGTGTATTAGGGAGGACAGATAGGTGGGAGCAGCATTATGTAGAGATTTGAAAGCAAGAACCAGAATTTTAAGTTGGGCCCTATATCTTACAGGAAGCCGCATTCATTATGGACTGTAACGACGCAAGTTTGGAGCATGTAAGACCACAGAGAAGCAGATTATAGTAGTCAAGGCGAGAAAGGACAGTGGAATGGACCAGCACCTTAGTCGCATCTGGCATTAAGTAGTGTCGGATGTGCGCAATGTTTTTGAGATAGAAGCGGCAGGATTTGGCGATAGACTGAACATGAGGCGTGAAGGAGAGGTCAGAGTCAAAGAGAACACTTAGGCAGGAAGCCTGTGTGGTGGAGCTGATGGTAGCACCATTGACTTGGAGGGAGGAAAGACCAGATTTTCAGTTTTGGTCAAGTTGAGTTTAAGGAAGTGGGCAGCCATACAGTTAGAAACAGCAGAGAGGCAGTCAGAGACACTAGTCAAGAGGGACAGGGAGAGATCAGGAGAGGACAGATAAATTTGCGTGTCATCCGTATAGAAATGATATTGGAAGCCAAAGGAGCTAATGAGTTTACCAAGGGAGGCAGTATAGATAGAGAACAGGGAGAGGTAGGGGGAGCACAAGGAGAGAGCAATATCTTGTAGATCGATATTGCGGAGGATGAGAAGAAGCTGTTCATGATCAACAGTGTCAAAAGCCGCAGAAAAGTCAAGGAGAATTAGGATAGAGTATTGACCACAAGATTTTGAAGGGAATAGATAATTGGATACTTTGGTCAGTGCCGTTTCCACAAAGTGCTTAGCGTGGAAACCAGACTGAAGCGAGTCTAGCAGAGAGTTGGACTCGAGGAAGTCTGTCAATCTCACATACACAACTCTTTCAAGGATCTTGGTCACAAAAGGCAGTAGCGAGATAGGACGGTAGTTGGACAGGGAGTTAGGGTCAAGGTTGGGCTTCTTTAGAACTGGGGTTCCAGTTGCATGTTTGAAGGGCGATGGAAATATGCCACAGGAGAGAAATTGCGAATTTTAGTGAGGGATAGAGAAAGAGAAGAAAACAGAGTGCGGATGAGATGCGAGGGAATTGGATCTAGGGAGCAGGTGGTGGGGCGGGAGGACTGGAGCAGAGTTGAAACCTCTTCCGCTGTAGCAGATGCGAATGAACACAGAACAGCAGAGGGAGTGAGGTTAGGGGAAATATTGCAATGGGAAGAAGAAAGATGAGAGATCTCTTCCCTGATTGTAGAGATGAGCACAAGGAAAGAGAAAAACAGAAAATAAAACAAGAACATTAAGTAATCACATCTAATGAAATATAATGGTACATTGGTTACCTAGCGAGTGAACTCCACCCAACGTCACCATGTAAGTAGTAATCTGAAAATAATCTGCCCAATCCCCTCAACTCGTTTTATATCTACAGGAATGTACCTGTAATTCCCACTCACCCCAGACTGTTGTCAAGTCCCATGAGTTTGAATTGATTTTCTAGTTTCAAGTTTGTAGATCTTATTCAGAGCTATTAAGCCTAGAACATCTTTAGAATGTAATGACCGAGTTCCAATATCTTTGAATTATTGTGCAAATTGCCACAAATATGGTTTTTATACAATAGTGTAACTTACAAAAAAATTTAACCACTTAGGAGTTATGAGGTTTGTTTTTTGCTTTATAAATGTTCTAATGAGCCTGGGAAGAGTCATAAATATTTCTATATAAAATAATAATAATAATCCCCAGATGTTTAGTCATGAGTCATGGCTTCTGGGATTTGCTGAATTTATTCAATGTCACTTCTCTAGTACTTATGATCTTGCTCCACCAGTTCACCATTCATGCCTTTTGGGAGTTATGTTGGTTAAGCATTGTCTCCTATTTTCTCACTTTAGTAAGTAACCTATATAAGCATTCAAAATTAATTTCAAATTTAAGGTCCGAGTAGTCGAACTGCAAGCAAAGCTGACTAAAATGATTTTTTGAGCTCTGCTATTTTTAACCTTAAAATTTGAAAATTCACTTGGAATTCTCACTTGAGTGAATGATACCCTGATAAAGGGTAATTTCTCTGTAATTTAAAATGATTTTAATATTTTAGAGCCCAATAACTGAACTGGACATTTTCTTCAAAACAGCAATGCTTAGTTCAATTACTTTGGCAAAAACTTTCAAATTCAATTTGAATTCACTGTGAAATCCAGACACAATGTAGTGAATAGCCCTGCTTCAGAAATATAACTAGAGTCCGATGGCTTCTTAGTGTAATGTTTTTGGGGTGATCGAAAATATTTTTATTGTTTTAGATATAAGCTACACAATGATTTAATGACAGACTACTTTTCAGATAGAATGAAAAGCTCTTATCCTTAAAATAGTGTGTGATTTATCAGACTAAATTAAAAGAATTGCTCCTTTGTTTGAAAGGCAATATAAAATTCCACATAGAACTCCAATTGTTCTATGTCACCTATTTCAAGGAAAAATATTCAATGTATGTGCTTACAGTGTTTATTCTAAGGTGGCCAGCCAACCAGACGAAGAGCCAAAAGCAACTATCAGTCTCTCTGAAGCCAGCCCAGTTATAAGCTGCAAGGCTTAAAATAAAAAAAAATAAAAAAAGAACAGCATAGTGCACAATCTCTACAGGACACCTGCTACACTGAAAGGGTTATTTGACTATTCTTACAGTGGTGGTAAACCAATTGTTTACCCTCAAAGTAAATGTGTCCCTATTTGGGAATACTGTTTAGTTTTCACTGCTACAGGTTACATATTACAAGAAGAGCAACACTATTTGAAAGCAAATTGTTTTGACTTCTTAAGATGCTGACCTTGGAGTTTATTGACATGTTTCATGTAGCTACTTTTTCACTAATCTCTTCCAAATTTTTACTAATGTTTTGTTTGTAATAACAGAATCATTGGAATAAAACTAAGAGAAACGGGAGCCAAAAATAGCACACCATATATCACCATTGAGAGCAATGGATAATATAGTCAGTGAGATGTGCCATGAAAGACAATATGTACCTAACTAAATGAATGATGGCACTGATCCAAATTGTCTGATCATCTGAAATTACAGTAGGAGTAAATAATAACAACTTGACATAAAAAATGGCTAGATCATACTATGTAGCGCTTTTAAATGGCATGCCATAAAGATGTTCGCAGCATTTAGCACTATTGCGATGTTTTCCCATTTAATTTCCTACACAGTCTACGTTATCTGGATTTTAAAACGCAATATACACTAATTGTTAGCTGTCTGTTAGCTGGTTCACGGCATTTGATGTGGACTTGGACAATTTAGAGCTCATATGTCTTTAAATATAATTTTAAATTCTTTTGCTGTTATTTATTTCTATTTAAATCCAGTCAGTCTTGCATGTCTTACATGACAAACCTCAAATGAAATAAGATTTCCTATTAATATTGGTGATCACATATATCATCTGCGGCAATTTAGAAATGCAGCCAGTTGAAATCACTTCTATAAAGGAATACATTTTGAAAAATGGTAGCAAACAGGCTATTTTATATGAGATGAATATTTTATCATCAATTTCCAGCATGGTCTATTGCCAAGAGTTGATTGACTTGTGCAGAAGGGACCATATTTTAAAAGTGCATTTAATTGAAACCTATGCATTTGCTAGCAATCTTATTTATGAATTGACGTTTTGTGTTGCCATTTAGAATACAAATATTAAAAAAATAGTTGTAGTCACCATTCGCGACATAACAACAAGTTTTATCATTAGAGTGTAATGAATAACAATAAGAAGCCAAAGGTATTAAGGGGGTTTAGGGGAGGGATGGAGGAAGGATGTGTCTGAACAGTAGGAATATAAATGAGGAAGAAGAGGTGGCTGACTACATAGACAGAAGAGAGGCATGTTAAGGGGTGGTTGGCAAGAGGGTGGGTTGCAAAGAGAACCAAGGCAAACATCCACGAATGTCACATGATAAGTAACTATAAATCTGATAGAATACAATAGCAAACTGTAATAACTGTGGTACCGCTGTTAGTTTAGCAATACACTAGGAAGGTAGTGTTTTTTTGGGCAGATATTTAACATTGTGATATGTTGGTACAAGCCAGGGCAAGGTCTCACACCTGATCTTGGGGAGGTTTGGAGGTCTTACTAGGTGAGAAAGTATTGCGAAGAGACCTACACATTTGGTCCCAATTACAAATGAAAATACATTTTTCACTAGGGGGACACTTTATATGGCCATTCATTTAACCCTTTTCTGGTGTGTATCAGAAGAAGTTATGTATCTATATTTATTAGTCTAATTAGTAATGAGGACTTGTATCTATCTATTGGTGTTGTGGCACTTTGGGCTGTCACATATGTGGCTATTTTGTTAAAGATTTAGTTGTGGATCTTCTTCCAGTATCAGAGCACATGACCACCAAATATGGAGAACCACTGCTAGACATAGAAACACAGAAACATAGAATGTGATGGAGGATAAGAACCATTTGGCCCATCTGTTTCCAACAAAGGAAGAAGTGCTGGAATCTATGTCACTGGGAAATTAATTTATAAGCATTACTGCACGTCTGATAGCATAATGCTCTTAAACTTAAAGGGACACTATAGTCACCTGAACAACTTTAGCTTAATGAAGCAGTTTTGGTGTATAGAACATGCCCCTGCAGCCTCACTGCTCAATCCTCTGCCATTTAGGAGTTAAATCCCTTTGTTTATGAACCCTAGTCACACCTCCCTGCATGTGACTTGCACAGCCTTCCATAAACACTTCCTGTAAAGAGAGCCCTATTTAGGCTTTCTTTATTGCAAGTTCTGTTTAATTAAGATTTTCTTATCCCCTGCTATGTTAGTAGCTTGCTAGACCCTGCAAGAGCCTCCTGTATGTGATTAAAGTTCAATTTAGAGATTGAGATACAATTATTTAAGGTAAATTACATCTGTTTGAAAGTGAAACCAGTATTTTTTTTTTTTTTCATGCAGGCTCTGTCAATCATAGCCAGGGGAGGTGTGGCTAGGGCTGCATAAACAGAAACAAAGTGATTTAACTCCTAAATGACAGTGAATTGAGCATTGAAATTGCAGGTGAATGATCTATACACTAAAACTGCTTCATTTAGCTAAAGTAATTTAGGTGACTATAGTGTTCCTTTAAGCTGAAATGCTGTTGGACGTGGTACACTTTAAACTTGGACCACTAAAGTCACCCTCATCACTTAATCTTAATTAAGTGGTCTGGTTTCAGTGGTCCTATTACCGGTATTTTAAGACGGCTGCATTAGAGGAGATTGGAAATTGAGTATTTCAATTTTACTTTTTTGGAAAAGTTGCAAAGTGATAGAAGGGAACCTATAGTCTCAGGACTATAGATTCACTTTGATTAAGTGTAAGGGTCATTACAATAAAACACCATAGTTTAACACCTGGTTTGGTCAGGAAACGCACAGGGTTATTCATTAAAGTGTGAATTGTCATACGTTTCAAATTCTAGGCCAAAATAGTACAATAAAAAAAAAATATCCAAGTCAGCTATGTTTTTTGTTTTGCTTAAAATTTGAAATTCCCTATAATTTAGTGAAGCCTGAGTAATGAACACTTACTCAGTGCTTTTAGATTCTTGTTCATGATCTTGCAAGGCAAACCTTGTTAATTTAGTTTGTGACATTTCCTGAGCTCATAAACTGATAGGTAGTGATGCCCCGAACGGTTCGCTGGCGAATAGTTCCTGGCGAACATAGCGTGTTCGCGTTCGCCACGGACGGCGAACATATGCGATGTTCAGTCCGCCCCCTATTAATTTACTAATACTAAGTAAAAATTACTTAGTATTAGTAAAGTGTGCCCCTACTCGCAATACCGCGAGCAGGGGCATGTCTATTAAACAGTGAGCAGCCTGTGGGGGGGGGACAATAGGTCCTGAGCGGTGGGTGGGGACCCTAAAATGAACAATAAGGGGGGGACCTATTGTCCCCCCCTGGCCCCCACCCCTGAGCGGTGGGTGGGGGCCCTAAAATGAACAATAAGGGGGGGGACCTAATGTCCCCCCCCGGCCCCCACCCCTGAGCGGTGGGTGGGGACCCTAAATACAAAGGGGGGGGTACCCTAGTCAACCCTCATCCCCCCCCCCAAAAAAAATAGCTCCCTACCTACCCCCTCACCCTAAAAATAATGAGGGGGGGACCTTTAACTAAAAACCTGTAAAAAAAAAAATAGATAAAAATAACTTACCATTTGATGTTTTCTTTCTTCTACAATCTTCTTTTTTCAGCCCCAAAAAAGGCCAAATAAAAAGCCATAAGAACCGATGCAATAAAAAAAAAACAAACAAAAAAAAAACGAGCGCACAAAAAAATAATCCATCTTCACCCATGGAGGGCTCCGCGCAGACTGAGCTCTGCAGGGTGGGGGAAGGCTTATAAAGCCTTGCCACGCCCTGCAATTAGGCTAAAAACACTCTGATTGGCTGGTTTAAGCCAATCACAATGCTCTGTGTCATTTTACACAGCGTGGGAAAATTGAACTTTCCCACGCTGTGTAAAATGACAAAGAGCACTCTGATTGGCTTAAACCAGCCAATCAGAGTGTTCTTAGCCTAATTGCAGGGCGTGGCAAGGCTTTATAAGACAATAGGTCCCCCCCTTATTGTTATTAGGGCCCCCACCCACTGCTCAGGGGTGGGGGCCGGGGGGGACAATAGGTCCCCCCCTTATTGTTATTAGGGCCCCCACCCACCGCTCAGGGGTGGGGGTCGGGGGGGACAGTAGGTCCCCCCCTTATTGTTAATTTTAGGGCCCCCACCCACTGCTCAGGGGTGGGGGCCGGGGGGGGACAATAGGTCCCCCCCTTATTGTTATTAGGGCCCCCACCTACCACTCGGGGTGGGGGCCGGGGGGTACAGTAGGTTATTTTGTTATTTTTAGGGCCCCCACCCGCCGCACAGGGGTGGGGGCCGGAGAGGGTGAGGACTGTAGGTCCCCCCTCATTATCTTTATGGCCCCCACCCGCCAGAAAGAGTCCCTGTGGGTTTTAAAATTCGCCTGCCTATTGAAGTCTATGGTGGTTCGCCACGTTCGCCCGGTTCACGAACATTTGCGGAAGTTCGCGTTCGCGAACCGAAAATTTCATGTTCGCGACATCACTACTGATAGGTCGCTATCAACCTTCTTGCCACAACAACACAAGAAGCTTTATCTTAAAATACCATGTGCTTAGGAGACTTGAGTAACAAATAAAATGACAGCACTGCTTAAAGGGACACACTAAACATCCAAATCTAATTTAGCTTAATGGTATGGTTTTGGATTATGCCCATGCTGTCTCACTGCGAAATTCTCTGCCTTTTAGAAATTGTTTAGTTTATGAAGCCCTGGTTGTGGTTGTAAAGAGTCTGCATACACATTTCCTGTCAATGTTAATCTAATTTCTATACTGTCTTTAGCGCACAGTGTGCTTAAATTGATTCTACAGTGTTAGGAATACAAATATGTATTCCTAACACTATAGCGCCCTTCTGCCCTCCCCCCTCCCTCACCATCCCCTCCCAGCATTTAAAGGTTAAAAACCCTTTACTTACTCACCCGATTCCAGTGACGATGTCCCTCTGCACACCGGGTTCTCTGAAGTCATCCGAAAGGGGGCTAATGCGCATGTGCGGCATTGTCTCAATGCTTTCCTGTGGGGATTGCAGAGCGCAAGTTCGTCCAGCATCACTTAATCGACTCATACGTGCCTCTAGTGGCTGTCTGCTTAAAGGCACCTAGAGGCAGTTTTAGTCCTGCAAGGTAATTATTGATTTACATTGCAGGACTAAGTGGGACAGCGACAGTACATTCAGATCACTTCAATGAGATGAAGTAGTCTGGGTGACTATAGAGTCCCTTTAATTTAGAATGTCATATCTCCTACTGTTTCTAGCCTTCAGGCAGGGGCAGGCTGGGAAGGGGGGCAAGGGGGCATTTGCCCCCCAGGCCGCCCTAAACCCAGGGCCGCCCGCATCCAGCAAAAAAATGAAAAATCTGAATCCCCTGCCTCTGGCTCCGGCCCTGCCTCTGGCTGAGGACTCATATTTTTCAACTCACCTCTCTCCCTGCAGCCAGTGGAGTTGGCCGGCCTCTCCTGATGATGTCAGGAGGAGGGGGCGTGACTTCCACTGCTCTTCTCACAGGACCGCTAGGGAGTCTGGGAGAAGAGCAGTGGAAGTCACGCCCCCTCCTCCTGACATCATCAGGAGAGGCCGACTTCACTGACTGCTGCTCCTGGCTCCTGCCCACCACTCCCTGGCCCAAGGCAAGACTCAGGGTAAGACTCCCCTCATTCAGCCCCTGTCCCCTTAGTCAGCCCCTGCCCCCTACCTCAGCCCCTGTCCCCTACCTCAGCCCATGTCACCCCTTCTCAGCCCCTTTCCCAAATTGTAGTCATCAACCTACTTCAGCCCCTATCCCCCCTACATTTCCTAAACCCCCAATTACAGCATATACCCTCCATTACAGCTCCTGTCCCCCCACTACAGCCCTGTCCCCTTAATCAGCCCCTCTCAACTGGTTTTAAAAGTGTAAAGTTTGGGTGTATGCAGGCCCGGACTGGCCATCGGGCACACCGGGCAAATGCCTGGTGGGCCGCGGTGGCCATGGGCCGAGGCCGGCAGGGGAGGTCTCAGGATCTCCCCTGCCGGTCTATGCAGGGCCGGCACTATCCGAGCGCCGGCCCCGCTGTTTGCCATTGAGGGCCGGTGGGGAGATCAAAAATCTCCCTCACCGGCCCATTTAAACAGGCCTGCGGCTGGGGAGGAAGGGAGAGGACCCGGCGGAGCTCTATCTTGTAGCTCCGCCCGGTTCCTCTCTCCGATCTCGCGAGAGTGAACTCCAGCCCTCAGGCTAGAGTTCACTCACCACTGGACCACCAGGGATGATGTCACCGTGCCGGTCCCCCTCCTCCCAGCTACCACGTGCCTGTCCCCCCCTCCCAGGCTAAAGGTAAGAGGGAGGGGGGGATTTAATGCCTACTTAGTTTTTTTTTTATTTCTTTATTTACCCCCCCATAGTTTTTTATTTGTTTATTTACCCCCCCACACACATTTATACACAGCACTCTCACACATCACACTCTGCACTCTCACACACATCATACACAGCACTCTCCCTCTCAGCACTCACACACACATTATACACAGCACTCTCCCACTCAGCACTCTCACACACATCATACACAGCACTCTCACACACATCATACACAGCACTCTCACACACATCATACACAGCACTCTCACACACATCACACTCTGCACTCTCACACACATCACATACAGCACTCTCACACTCTGCACTCTCACACATAACACACACAGCACTCTCACACATAACACACACAGCACTCTCACACATAACACACACAGCACTCTCACACACATACACAGCACTATCACACACAACACTCTCACACACAGCACTCAGCACTCTCACACATCACTCTCAAACACATAACACTCAGCACTCACAACACTCTCACACACATCATACACAGCACCCACACACACAGCACCCTCACACAAATCAATCACATACAGCACCCACACATACAGCACCCTGACACACACAACACCCTCACACAGCACCCACACCTCACACACAGGATCCATCACACACACATACTGCACCCCTCACATACACACACAACCCCCCGATACACTGCATCACACACATACACAATACTTCCAAACATATTTATATAATATATATATATACACATATAAATATACACACAGCACCCCTCACACACACACACACAGCACCCCTAAACACATTTCATTCCAGACACACACTAGATCCTCTACCCAACTCTGGATCATCTACACACATACACACACACTAGATCCCTATATACACTCTGAATCCATTATATACGCACGCTCACTAGATCTCCTATACATATTCTGGGTCCTTCAAACACACACACACTCTGGATCCCCAATACGCACACTAGATTCCTTGTAAGCAAACACATACTACATTCCCTGAACACACACTCTCTACAAACACTACATCACCTACACACACACACACACACACACACACTATAGCCTGTATACACACACTTGCTACATCCCCTAAACACACATTCTCTAAAGCCCCTAGCCACATATGCATTACATTACACTACAAACACAACACGACTAAAACCGACCTTATTACACAATACCACACCACGACCAGCTCACTCTGCACACACGCAATACCCCAAGCAGGCTCCAAACACATGCACAATACTCTTTCCTGGCCTTTTGTCTCCTGGTATCCATTTATAGAGACACCAGAGACAAGTTGCAAGGAAACACAGTGCAAGCATGTTATTAAATTTGCTTGCACTGTGCAGAACAAATACAGGGCTTTTTTCTCATGCTAGAGCTCTTCAGCAGAGCTCTGTGCATGTTCTGCCCTGGAAGAGCATTGAACCAACACGCTCACTTTGCGAGAGGGCGAGTTTGTCATGAGTGATGACAAAACACACCCTCTCTGCCCCGCCCCCTTCTTAGTGGGCCGCTGTGATAAAAAAATGCCCGGGCCGAATTTTTTTCCCAGTCCGGTCCTGGGTGTATGTGAAACGGATCACCTGGCACCCCGACTGGGTACCTCCGTTTAAGGATGCTCCTAGCGCTTCCTGAGGGCTCCAAGCACTCTAGCCGACACTACAACCACCGCAGACCGAACCTCTCTTCCTTCAGAGCGAAGCAGGAACAAGCTCTTAAAAGAGCTTATGAGTGATTATAGCAAGGGAATATGCAGAGCATAGTAATCCCTTGTAACTTCCCCAATAAGAGACAGCACTCCAAATTGAGGGTGAAGTAGAACTGAAGCTTTTAATCAAACACTCTGCTTGTGTGCACATTTTGCACACATAGTACTGCCCACAGGGTTTTGCAAAAAAAACAATCAATACGTACAATACACTCAGACACTCCCAGCAATTACACACAAAATCCTCCCCTCTGCTTGTGATAAAATTATCTCAACATAATAGACTAACTTAATTATCACAGGCAGAAAATACAGTTTTTACAAAATATTAATAACGTCCAAAATATGCATGCCATTCACATAAAACATAAATTTTTCAGAATCAGCATACTTTAAACATAAACATACTCAAAAATCATACAAATCCCTCCAGTATTTAAAAAGTTGGCTGGGAGTCCTTTATGACCGACCGCCAGCACATTTTCATGCCCAAAACAGTTCCATGGATTTGGGCTGTGCGGTCGGTCTATTTTACACTAAGAATCTTCGAATCTTCGAACGGGACTTAGTCTCCAGCTGCAGTGTCGGAGTGGAGGGGAAGGTACGGGTCAGCGGTGTTCGTGCAATTGGGTAGCCAAAAACAGTTCCATAGATATGGCTGCACACACCGCTGACCGCATTCAAATTTGTTAAAATGGCCGCCGCCACGTGTTCGTTTGTCGAATGGCGGCCACTTCGACTACTTCGGCACTTTAAAGACTGCTCCAAAGTAATGAAAGGGCCAGAAACAGCATTATAAAAATCCATTATGCCCAAATCAGTTCCTTAAAGGGCAATACATCCCAGGGGCCATAGTCACATGGCAGGAGGCTGGCAATCAGTCTTCTCCAATGCCCAGTGGCGAGGTCGTTTTTGCCACAGTATGTGTGTGTATGAGTATGCCTGTGTGTGTGTGTGTCAGTATATCTGTGTGTGTGTCAGTATGTTTGTCTATGTGTGTGCAAGTATGTATCTGTGTGTGTGTCAGCCAGTATGCCTATGTGTGTGTATGTCAGTATGTCTGTCTGAGTCAGTATGCCTGTAACAGTGTCTTTCTGTGTGTGTCTGTGTGTGTGCCAGTATGTCTATCTGTGTGCAAGTATGTCTCTGTGTGTGTGTGCCAGTTTGTCTGTGTGTGAGCCAGTATGCCTGTGTGTGTGTGTGTGTCAGTATGTCTGTAACAGTGTGTCTTTCTGTGTGTGCTTGTGCCTGTCAGTGAGTGTGTGTTTTTTAGTGTGCCAAATCAGCAAGTGTGTGTACCTGTCATTGAGTGTCTGTTTAGGTGATTCCCCCCCCCCTGTTCAATCATATGGGAAAGGTGTTTACTCTCCTCTTGGTGCAATGGGCCACTTGACTGGATTTGCACCCCAGGCCTAAGGCTGCCAGCCCTGCTACAGGGGTTTCATGTGTGTGATTAAAATTCAATGAAAGGGAACCACTGGGCAATATGACAACTTCAGGAGGTCCCTGACACCAACTTACCTTTAGAGGTTAAACCATTTTCTCCAGCACCGTTTAGCTCTTAAGCCGTTTTTATGAATGAGGAAGCACCCAAAAGGTAGACCCCTAGATGTTATAGAACTACAACTCCCAGGATTATGTGGGAATAATACAATGGAGGCAATATGGCATGGTTAATTGTGTGAGCAAAGTGGAATGGATGATCATATGGGCAAAATAAAATGGAGATAATGTGGCATGTTTGTGGGCATAATAAAATGGAGGGCAAATGTGGCATGGATCTGGGCATGATAAAATGGAGGCAAATTGAAATAAATGTAGGTTATGTGGCATGTGCGTATAACAGGGCTCAACATATTTACTTTTTTTTTTTTTTTTAACCCCTTAAGGACACATGACGGAAATATTCCGTCATGATTCCCTTTTATTTCAGAAGTTGTGTCCTTAAGGGGTTAAACAACCAAAAGTTTAATCTTCAACTGCAAAAATGTATTTCTTAAAGAGACACCATAGTCCCCACAACTTAATGTAGTGGTTTTTGTGTGTATATTCTGTCATTGTAGGCTTTTCAATGTAAACACTGCCTTTTCAGAGAAAAAGCAGTGTTACATTGCTGCTTAGTAGCACCTTTTAAACATTATTTTCAAGCACACCCAATATACTTGGATTCTGGGAGTGTTTTTTTCTGCAAACTGCTTGGGTAGTGAAGGGGTTAAACATATTGTAAATATTATATTTCTCAGTATGCAGATAACTGCAAAATCTAATCAATTACACTATTCCTGCTCTGATAAAATGCATTTTGCTATAATATGAAATCATTACACATGCCAGCAGAGAAAAATCCCATTTTAAAATTTCAAGGATTGGAAATCTTTGAAAATTAAAATATGGAATTCTAAATGATTATTTGAAAGGCATGTCAAAATAAATATGCCAACAATTAACTGCAGGCTTGAATCAGTAAATGGACATAACTAGTGACCTATTTTTGTGGTCTTCACAGCACACTAATCAATGCACTTTTCTTTCATTGTGTGAGCTAAGCAAATTAAATCATTTAATAAATTATCTTTAGCTTGTTGTGGTTGGCGAGGGAGTGTTTTGGAAGAACAATGATGGCTCTGTGAGACAAGACATTAACTTTAGCTTCCAACTCTGTTCAATTCCTTGATACATTTCCTGTGTACTCAATGCTGCCAGTTATTATTTAGACACATGGAAAAAAAAAATAATAGAAATGGATACAAAGAAGACCAAGTGGTTAATTCTCTAAATCTAACATATTCTATCAAGTTGGCAAACATAACTGATCTGGAAAAGTTATCCAAATCAGCTAAGAAAGTAATGGAAAGTTTAAGATCCCACAGGGCCTAGGCAAGTTAACAGTCCAGGAACCCCTCTTCATTCTTCACAAAGGGTTGGATAATGAAGCCAAGCAAATTCATTGGTTTTCATAACACCAGTCTAACCTCTGGGCTGTTTGTGGTCCCTAGGGTCGCCTTACAGCTTTGGTCAAAGTTTAACTGTATTAGCCTAAATTTTGTCATTTGGATTTCAGTGAACAAACCCCTAAGTGGACATTACAATAAATTTAAGTGGGTTGCAGAGCTGTTATAGTAACTGGAACTTTAGTGAAAAATAATACAGGGAAATTACAATAACTAATTTTTTATACAATTAATCAGTTAATAGCTTTCAAAATATACAGTGCATTTAGAAAGTATTCTGCCCCCCCCCACACACACACACACCTTTTTATGTTGCTACTGCATGCTAACATTTCTTAAGGGACACTATAGTCACCAAAACAACTTTAGCTTAATGAAGCAGTTTTGGTGCATCGATCATGCCTCTGACGTTTCAGTGTTTAATTCTCGGCCATTTATGAGTTTAATCAAATTTGTTTCTGTTTATGCAGCCCTAGCCACACTTTTCCTGATTGTGAGTGACACAGCCTACATGAATACAAAATGGTTTAATTTTCAATCAGATGTAATGCCCTTTAAAGGTTTTTAACTCCTGTTCTGTAAATGTAACTTTAATTACATACAGGAGGCTCCTACAGGGTCTAGCAAGCTATTAACAGAGCAGGGGATAAAACATTCTAAATTAAACATAATTTGCAATAAAGGAAGTGTAAATATTAGATGATTCAGTACAGGAAGTGCTTAGGAAGGCTGTGTGAGTCACATGTAGGGAGGTGCAACAAGGGCTGTATAAACAAAGTTATTTAACTCCCTAGTGGCAGATAACTGAGCAGTGAGACTAAAGGGGCATGATCTATACACTTCTAATTGAGGTAACTTCATTAACAAAGTTTTTTTGGCGACTATAGTGTCCCTTTAAGGATTTGAATACCTATATCAATTTTAGTTCTGTTTGTTTGTTGTTTCTGTTGGATATATTTGCATTGGTGTCAACAACCTGTTACTGAGTGTAGATAGATCTGGGAAAAATATTAACTTCAAAATTAACTACAAATGTAGCATCAGGCTGCAATATTTAAAAAATATGAAAAACGACAGGGTCTAAATATTGAATGCATAATACCTGTAACAGTTTGCATTCTTCTTCTGTAACAGTTTGTCTAACAGAGTTATTAGCTAAAAAGTGAATTGTTGGTTAATCAAACTGAATCTTTAAAAAATGTAAAAAAAAAACTATTCTTCACAGTACACACTTTAGCAATTAAATAAAGACCTGACATTTACAGGGCAATATATTTAGTTTCTGATTAAAAGTCTATAGAGTTCTTATTTTAGCTTAACTGACAGTTTTCAATGCCTTCATGGCTGTGTGGGTACATTCGCTGAATATAAAACCAGCTACAAAGGCGGGCAGTGAGCCATATAAGAATTTTTTTGCTTGTCTGTTATAAGTAAATAAATTACAACTCACTAACCCTTTAAGTTGCAAAGTTAAATTATTCACTGAACAGGAAACTATGTTCAACAATTGAAAGCAACCTCTTTATTTGTGAGATTATACCATTCAATTTAACTTTTTTGGAAACTTTTTGGAATAATTGCTCAGAAAGTAAAATAATGTGCTAAGCAACATGACCACAACAGCTTAGTGTTTGAGTTCAGTTGCTTATGATCTCGTGTGTCTTACTCCATTTTCCATTTTTTAACAAAAAAAAAACAAAAATTCAAACTATTACATGGAGGTTTAAACATTGGTGCTCTCTCTTTTACCCAGAGACCACTCACTATTTAACTGCAGTAAAATGAAATTTCTGTCTAAATGGCATTAAAGCCTGAAAATTTAGTATTTCACAAAGATAGAATATTATTGAAAAGCATTCTGATTGTGTTGGAATTTTACTGAATACCAACCCAGTCAAGAGATATACTGAGACAAAGCAGGGACAACTTGTGTATTTCCTATGCCTGAGTGACGGCTGCAGGGAATTGGCTTGGTCTGTTGAGGAGCTTACGGGATCCTTCATAAACCTCAATACTGTACTCTCGCGTATGTGCAAGAGTACAGGAGTGACGTTGGCCCCTGGCACTGAAGCACCAGGAGCTAAAGAGTACCCACCGGAAGAAGATGGCAGAGCACACAAGGGAGAGGTTCAGGTAAGTAGAATCTATTGCCAGGTGATTCATTTTGTATTGGTGAAATGTATGCAGGAGTGGTTTTTAAAATTTGCTCATGGCAAATTGTTTCTACTAAATTGTGACAAGAAACCACACTGCACAGTGTGGAATTTTTAAATTCTGGGCCTGTAATTTTTTTTTTTGACTAGCAAACTCTAGTGATATTTTTTTGTGAGACCTGCTGATGGAGCTGTTTTGTCATGTAAAATAAAGTTAATAAACAGCACATGGATAGTACTCGATTCTTTTTCCCATTAAAAACTAAAAAAAAATAAGCCTAAAATTCACAAGTAAGGAAGCTGTGTCAGTGAGAGGGAGGTCATCAATAAATTAATTTAATATGGTTTCCTGAGTTATAGGAAAGTTATGTACTCTCATATCCATACTTTATTACCTTGAATTACCTGAACAGATGTCTAGTGGATGTGCTTGACAATCTTTCCTTCTGCCTGACCTGAGAAACACTCATTAAATAGAATGATCCTGGATTTCTTTTTTCATCAACTAAATCACTCCAATTAACTTTATGTTTTTGTCAATTTCTGCCCTAAACCTTTTTATTTTATTTTTAAACTAAAGTAGACTTTCCACATAATATGTAGTTGCATTAAGCAATACTTGTGTGTCTTTTTTTTAACTATCATCTCAGGCAGAAAAATGCATTTTACAGAACATCAAGAAGTTCCCAGAAACTTCCTGGACTTCACTGCAGATGTTGCAGATACTGGGGTATTCACTGAAAAATGAGATCATTTAAAGATGAATTTCTTTCTTTTTCTTACATTTTCTTGCTTGATTTCCCCCCCATTTTTTTCAAATAAAAAAAAAAGTATTGGTCGACAACAGCCTGCCGGAATGCCCCTCTGTTAAAAGGTTTATATTTAATTCATAAATTGGGATGAAAAAATTGATAGCAGAGGTTCACCGTGAAAAAAAAATGCTCACCTGAAGATTTATTTCTCTACTTTCAAGATGACTGCTTCAGTCATTCAGCCATCAAATGATGTGCACAACATCCCACAATAGGGCTGTGCATGGGTAAAAAATTTGGTTCGGTAATTCGGGTAAGTAAAACAATTTTGCCTGCTTTGGCAATTCGGACCAATGGGAGGATAAGTGCATGTGTTTAAAGCTGACTGTTGTGTATGTTGGGGGAGTGATAGGAGCAGTTGTGGGACAGTAGTGTGGAAGAAAGGCATTAAAAATGTATGCTTATTCCCCTTTCGCTCTTGCTTAGCTTTGGCCAGAGAGGGGGGGGAATACTAATCTATGGTGGTCCTGTAAGTACACCATCTCGTCTTAAATATGACATGAGCATCAATATGCAGTGACATTGGTATGACAAAAGTGCACTATGCCTGAGCTCCAACTCTACTTTGACTATCAATCTCATCATCCCTGTCTGAATGAGGGTGATTGTAGAGCAAGACTGTGAATCTACCTGATATGTAAATGAGGTTTACACTATAGCTGTTCATGTATTCGGTACCTGTTATGCCTTGTACTCTGATACCGAGTGTGGCCTATCAGCGGGTGCAGGTTATTGAGATTGTTTCTTCTGGTGGAGTGTTGCCATAGTAACATGTGGCAATTCTGGCAGGAGCATACATGTGGTCTGCAGATTGCAAGCTTTCTGCCCCGGCATGAAACTGAGCTGGCTGGTGAAGAGGATCTTTGATTTTCACACTTTCCATGCTGCCCCTCTCTTGCTGTGGCCTCTTTGTCCTATGGGCAGTCTGGCCCTAACTTTGGTGTTCTTTGTTTAGGTGTTCAGAAAGATTATTGTTTATCTGTACCTCCGGACTCCACAGCAACTAAACTGACATAAATAAGCAAAGATCCTCAACAATATAGCTTACAGTAACGTGTGTGACGTATTTGAGAGTACATCACAAAGCTCTACAGCAGCAAAACTAACTGCAGTACTTGCTGATATATCAGAGTTTCATAACAGTAACACTTCCTATAATGTACGTTTAATTTCCATAAATGTGTTTAGAGATGTGTTGTTATCTTGAGCTATATAATGTTTATATAATGTCAGAACTATTTATAAAAATAGACTTCATACCTTATGAAATATAGTGGCAACTTCATGACAGGTTGTTAATCTATAGCAGCAGACAATATAATTTCTTGACAGCTATGGTTTGACAGCTACAGGTTTATTAGCCGACTAGAACCCTGAGTGGACTCGCATATTAATGATCATTTCAGGCATTCACTAAAATATATACTAGCTAAGTTTAATGTAGCATTAAAAGGACTAACACAACACATAGACACGGTTTTTACCGTATTATATGAGGATGAAAATGAAATGTTAGATACCTTCTTTGCACTACTATTTTATTTGGTAAATATTTCCATGCTTATACTGCCATGTCTTCTTAATAATGTAGACGTACATAGAACATCAATCTGAATCAATAAAACATGTGATCTCATTAATAACATAAATTAGCACCATTATCTAGAACAAGCATCTCTAACTCCTTTTTGATAGTAAGCTCACAGACCATAACTTTTCTAATGTACAACAGTGAAAAACGTTGGCACTTTATATATAAAGAATATAATAAAAATGGAATAATTTGCAAGTTAAAATAGCAAAATTAAAAGATGCCCCAAAACACAAAATATATAATACTTCCCATGAACTATTAAGTTCCACTATACTCAGAACACAGAGAAAACATGCTAGTTTGAGCTGCAGAATCAAATGGCAATAAGATTGTGTGTCAGAAAATACAGGAATGAGTTGTACCTTCAACTGCTCTCTTGAAGAATACTTTGCAGCTGCCACAAGTCAGTACTCCATAGTGACAACCAGAGGCTTCATCAGAGCAGACCAGACAAAGCTTGGGAGGTGGTCCTGTGCTGGTAGAAGAACTGGACGGGGAAGGACTCACATCAGGTCTCATTCCTGGGCTAGATAGAAAAAAAGAAAGACATTTTTATTTTTATTTTATACGACTTGTTTATATGTGCATATATATGTAGAATACAAACAATCTAGCTATACTTCCAAATGATCATTAATGAGTATTTATCTGTGTTTTGAAATGAAATCCATAACCTTTGAATTGTTGAATGGGAAAAATACCTATATGTTAAATTGAAATTACGTTTAAATCAAAGAAAAGCGTGCCTCTATATAAGAAAGAGACACACTACTGGTAGCAGCAAAAAAGGGGGGTAGCCCCTAAATAGTAAGCAAAGTAATACTGTAAAGGAGGTAGTGTAGGCATCCTTCTCTCCCCACAATGTACCTTTCAACCTTTCCTCCCCGCCCCTGCCCTATCCTTCACTTCCTTTGAAGTTCACACTGTCCGCTATTCATTGAACACTTCTTACTGGCTACCCAACTTTCTCTTCTCTAGCACTCCTTCCCTCATACCTGGGGACTTTAACATCCCAATTAACCACCTCAACTGCCTTGATGCCGCCCATCTACTCTCTGTAACCTCCTCCTATGGCCTCACACAGTGGTCTACTTCAGCAACAGCCGGTAACACCCTTGGCCTCATCTTCACCAATCTCAACTCTCCAATCTCGCTGAAACCTCCACTGCCTTGATCTCCAGCCTCTCTCCACCAAACTCCAAACTCTCTTTTTACCCATCTAAAATCTCACTTGCCCTAACTCGGCAACCTCATTCTACAACTCCACTCTCTATTTTGTTGTCAAACTCTGCTTCATACTTAAAACTGGAATGAGGTATGCTGAGTCTACTTGGAGCTTGTGCATTATTATATTATGCATTATTTACATTAATGTGTTGATTGTAGTGCTATATGATGACAAATTGAGAAAAAAAATTTTTTTACATTAAGCATACGCACATCTAGCTTCTAGTAAATATATATTTTAGGAAAACACCCAAATGCAAATTCACAATAGGCCTCTGTGAAGAGGTTTTATTTTTTCAGTAACATGAAAGAAGGGGTTTGTGGCATGCACAAACAGATCACTGCTTCCTCAGGCAATGCAAACTATCTGGCCTCGTCAACTGACATCACTTTGGGAAAATTTATGTTATGACTTGAAAAATAGAAAATAATCTAAATATGTATATAAAAACAAAGCACACTTCCAGCTCTCTTATTAGGCTGTAAACTATTCTCACTGTAAATGTACATCAACTTGTTTGCAATCTGCTCTATTAACACACCATTATTATTTTTCTGCTTCAGATTTGAAAGTAACAGTGAACTTAGTCTGCTAACTTCATAAGTCTTGTTTCCTACTCTTTTTATAATATAATTTAATTTTGATCATGGGTAAAATGCTTCCCTTTATATACGCCAGGTATGTAAATCTGCCTTTACAGAAACTGAACATCTAAAGGGGACCCCTCTTTACAGAAATTACCATTCAGCAGCAAGTTTGAACCAGGTACTACAAAATATTTTGTTTGACTTTCCTGCATCACAAATAGGGCAGTGACGCGAGTCTTCATATAGATAAATGGTATGGTTTTTGCATCCTCCTGTTGGATTACAATTCAGAGTCGGTTTCTTTTCAAATAATGCTGAAAAGGGCATCATCTGGTATATATTACCGCAATATGGCAACATCTGTAGTAGCTACAGCTGATAGAATAGGCTGTATGAGACACAGTCCAGATGCATAGCACAATATGGGCAGTAAAATATCTGCATAGGCTCTAAAAGCGAATTAGTGAGCAAACTAGATATCTGTTTCCCAAAACCAGTTACTTAACAGCAAACTGGCATGTCTTATATTAATTAAGTTACACCCAGACCAGGGTTATCTAGGTCTACGAGCACACATGTAAATCCCGGATGCATAGCCAAGATCATTTCAATGACATAGCAATCATACAGATTTTAGAGGCGCATGCTTTGTGAGTTAATTGGGCTTCTGATAAAAGATTAAGAAAAAAAACAAGAAAGGCCTAGTTAACTGAACTAAAATGACTTACATTTCTCGAAAAAGGTTAAGTTTGTAAGTGGCACACTAATGAAAAAGCTGTCTGGTCCCATCTCTGCTGACTAAACAATAACCAAGACCCAAAGAAAAGCAATTAAATGTAGCCTAGATTGTGATCCCAGTGGTGAATAACCGACACCTGCCTGATTGGACCAGTGTATCTCTGCAAGCTGACCTTTGATCAAACATCATTCTGAATACATCATCATGAACAGTAAACAATGAATACTCTCAATGTCTTTTAGTTTTTGTATGCTAATGTTTTGCTTATCACAGCCATTTTATAAGCAGAAGACATTTTATATCTAAGGTCAATTAACTCACTAAGAAGCTTAGATTTCCTACAGGGAATTAAGTCTATGCAATAGCATGGTTTTAATTCAATAAATAAATAAACTGCAATACCGTATGTTGAGATATAAACTAAAAGTGCTCTCATAGTGCTGTAAACTATGTTATACATGGTATGGTTAAAAGGAGTGTAAATAAAGTTTGTTGTTACTCCTTCCTTTTCCTCCTGAAACAGGAAGCAGAAGCTGAGTTAGTTAAAATAAAGACACAGAAGCAAGAAGTACCTGTGTGATTTTTCCCTCCATCTTTATATAAAGTTATTCTTATATACCCAGTTATCCTACCCTAAATAAATCAAATGGCAACAGGTTATGGGCCCAGGAGGGATGCAAGAAACCAATGGAGCAGGTTTTGCTTTGATGGAGATGAAAAGAATTATGAACTTTGGGAGACTAAATTCTTGGGACATCTGAGGTTGTTGAAACTCAAAGAAACCATCCTGAGTGTGTCTGCAGACACTGAAGGTGAGGATGAAGATCACAGTAAGAATGAGGAAGCATATGCTGAATTAATTCAATTTTTAGATGATAAATGTTTGTCTCTGATTATGAGAGAAGCAGCTGATGATGGAAGAAAAGTGCTTAAATATTAAGAGACTATTATGCAGGTAAAAGAAAGCCCCACATAATTAGTTTATACACTGAACTAACATCTCTTCAGAAGTCTGTAAATAAGAGTGTGACAGACTCTATAATACATGTAGAGACAGCTATTACAGCACCTAGAAATGCTGGAGAAACATTAAGCGATGGACTGTTGATTGCAATGATTTTGAAAGGTTTGCCTGAAACACTTAAACTGTTTGCCATCCACATTATACAGGGAGATGGGAAAGTAACTTTAAAACACAGCTGAGAAGTTTTGAGGATACTGAAAATTACTCCACTGGTGCTGATAATGATGATAATGTATTAAAAGTGAGTAACGCGACTCCAAGATTTAAAGTGAGAGACAACTCTCATAAAGGTCAATCACTGTGGTGTAGCTATTGCAAGAGCCCAACACACAAAGATGCAAACTGCCGACGTAAAAAGAAAGAATGTCACATAAGCAACACATGATGCTGACGACAGACACTCATTTGCTTTTAAAATTAAAGATGACCAACTAAATGGGTTAAAACCAAAAGGATTAATGGTTGATACAGGAGCAACATCCTATATAATTACTGACATTGGAAAGTTTAAGAGCTTTGATGACTCCTTTAAACCAGAGAAACATTCCATGGAGCTCGCAGATGGAAAAATGACAACTGGTGTGGCACTGAAAAGAGGCAATGCAGAGGTTTGTCTACTTGACAGCGAGGGGAAACCGAGTGATTATGACACTGAAGAATGCATTGTACATACCTACATACCCTCAAGAAATCTTCTCTGTAGATAAAGCAACAAACAGTGGAGCATTAGTCAGCTTTCAGCAAGGCAGAAATGAACTCATCCATAAGAACGGTACCAAATTCACAATTCAGAAGTACAATAGACTTTACTATCTGAATACGTTTGTTGAAAATAATGACAGTTGTCGTGGATGTTATGATATTCAAACGTGGCACGAAATTCTACTGTTATGATATTCAAATGTGGCATGAAATTCTAGGTCACTTTAATTATGATGATATTGCAAAACTACAAAATGTGGTAGAAGGAATGTAAATTAAGGGTAAGATTGCGAAGTCTAATCTTAACTGTGAAGTTAAGGAAACTCAGGGAAAATTTGTTCAGAGTAGGAACAGAGAACCTGATACCAGAGCCACCATATTTACCCTCAATTTTATGGCATTAACCTATACTGATGAATAGGGGAATCGTGTCATTGCTGTTCTTTATTAAAACTTAGAAATAGCAGAGCAATATATACTTCTTTTTGAATGTAATAATATGCTAGAGACTATAAGCACTGTCAAGATTATTTAGTAAAGTGAATTTCAAATTTAAGGTTAGAGTAGCCGAAGCTATACTGACTTAAAGGAACACGAGAGAGTCAGCAATACAACATATAGTCCTGAATCTATAGTGTTAAAAAACGCTATTTAGGTCCCCGATGCCCCCTTAAATAGGGTTAAAACTCACCTTTATTCCAGCACTGGCCCTGTCCCAATCCGTCCCCTTGGCAGAGATCATCAGAACTGAAGATCTCATCAAAACTAATTCTTTCCCCGATGATCACAGCCAAGGAGGTGAGGTAAGGGGCAGAGCCAATCAGCATATCCTCAGAGATGCATTGAATCATGCAGAGCATGGAAGACGCTAAACGTCAGTGCTGCAACCCAGGAAGCACCTCTAGTGGCTGTCTGAATGACTGCCACTGGAGGTGTCCCTAGACAGCAATGTAATCATTGCATTTTCTCTGAACAAGCAGTGTTTACTTGAAAATTCCTGCAGGAATTGACTATAATCACCGGAACAGCTACATTAAGCTGTAGTTGTTCTGGTGACTATAGTCTCCTTTAAAGAAACTTTTTCAATTTTGTCTATTTTGAGCCTAAATTTTAAATTCACTGTGAATTCACTTTAGTGAATGGAAGCCTTGTGTGTGCATTACCATTTAACTTCAGTGTACATACAGGGTTATTACCAAAACATCAGATTTTGCATTACTTAAAAAAAAAAAAAAAGAAACCTGTGGAAATGGCTGATTTCCAACTGCATTGGCAATTCTCATATTTACTAAAGCCACATGTGGTCATGGTTTGGTCAGGTTGACCAATTCTGTAATATTTGTTCGGATGAGTTCAGAAAATCATTTATTTCTGCATCAGGACCAATCTACAGCACAGAAATCTCAGATTTATCAACATCTGTATGGCGGCCGATGATAAACTGAATGCATCCGACTGGATGCTCATTTGCAAAATATTATTTACTTGCTTATTGCTGAATTACAAAATTTGGAACGTTTGCCCTATTTGGTTACGGGTCATTCGGATGTTAACCTAAAACACGGGTTACGCCTCACCCAAAACATTGTTGACCTTCACCTGTGTAGCTCGTTGAAACATGTACTAAATGACATGTATATTTAGTACTAATGTACTATATGTACTAAAATATTTTACCATTATAGCATGGGATGATAACATCTAATGTATGGCATTTATTAAAACAGAACTGCCACCTGCAGAATTTAAATGAAGCTAAATTCAAATTTTTAAATTAAATTATGTTTTATGCCTTAGTTTTAATTATCATACTTCAGGCAGGTTTTATGCATTTTATAGTTTTGTTTTTTGTCCTAAATAATTAGTTATATTTTTGCATGCTCAATTCTAGTGCCAGAAATAAATTAATACATGTTTTGAAAGCCTCTACTAGTACTACATCTTAACCTTGCCTTGTGTGTATCTTCTACCTCATTTACTTGATGTCACATTTCCCTTATTGTACCTTCTTGGAAACTGGCTACAAGCTAAATGTACCTTTCCTGATTTAAACACTTTGGCATTATATACCATTATATACCATTATTATTTAACCCTTTGTACCCTTTCGTCTTTAAACTAACTTCCAGTGCCCGTAGCCATGTTCATATCAAAACAGTGCCTCTTCTTGTGGCTCATAATATCAGCCAGCATTAATCTGTACCCAGGCAATCTGAAGAATTTCACTTTGTTTACCAGAGACGTATGTATTTAACGAGATAAATATAATTTAGACAAAGTGCATGTCTATAGCTAGCAGTTATTAACCTATCTATAATGCACAAGAGCTTTCTAATCTGTTGAAATCATTGGCAAATATAGACACATGGACAGAGCACAATAAAAAAAAAAATACAACATATACCGGAGAACATGACTTATATGTCTAAAAATAAATTATTAAATACCGCAGTATCCCAGGGAGCCGAATCTAATTTGGGTTTTGGCATCTTCAGCAGGCAATCCATCTAGCCGACATCAGATAAATGACAATATTTACTGGGCCATGTGGGTAGGTGCCAGATTCAATACCATCTGTACACCTCTTGCCAAGGGTAAAAATAATGCAATACAAGTAGTCATTGCAAAAGACAACCAAAGTACACAACTCAGGCTCCAACTAAGATTCTGAAGCTCAGCTGTGGAGATAATCAGAAGCGTTCAGAACTTTAAAGGTTGGTGTCAAAAATATGTGATGATTAAAAAGCTTCCATTTTAATACTCAGAAGTACTCTGCTATATTTTAATTTGAGGATCCCTCAGAATTGCAAATCGGCAAAAGAGATATAATTTTAGGAGGTGGACGGGCACTGGGCTGCTCTAGGACATTTTATGTGACTTCATGTTCTACTGAGAAGCATTAATATAACTGAAATTGGAATTTAGAACAAGACCAGTCAGTCTGTATCTTTGTTTCACACAGAACTTGATTGTTGCCGAAATATAGCAATGGGCAGAGCTTCCATCTCTACACAAAATCTCTATACAAAAAAAGTGTTTTATTGAAATAACTTGTAAAGATAGACAACTTCTTTTTAAAGCCCTATGCCAGATTTGCAACTATAGACTGTGCAAATAGAAAACAATACTTGAATGTATATACAGACATCGAAAACAAAGACAAAACATTTTTAAAAAAATCTTAGAATCAGGAGACGTTGATTGCCCCTATTTAGGTGATTTTTTTTTTTTTTAAGGCAATGGTTGGACAAATGTTCTACTCCAGCAAACTGGTACAAAAGTCTATATTCTACATGTTCCCATTCTAAATGCCCACCGACATGCACACGGGCATACTGCAGACGATATAGTGGAGACGTGAATTACAAAACTACACTGTGACTCAACACAAGGACTATTAAGTAATTCAACAATAACGCTTTTAGGGACTTTATAAAGTTCACAAGAACTTCATAAAGCCACCAGTTACCAAGGACAATACTCAAGACAGCTAAGAAGGACATTTATTATTTACACAAAGAACCCAATGAGGTAACAATAAAACCTAAACAGCCTGTTGAATACAGGGATGTCTATGTAACAGTTTAGTTCCAAAATAAAGTAGATGTTTTAATAAATATCCCTTCTAATTCTGCTTCCGAGCCCACTAGTTTTAAGAGCCAGATTACCTATCCATCTGTATAATAACGGTTTTGCAATGCATCTTCTTTGTAGGGATTCGTGCCTTTCCGCCTTTTGTTTTGTTGATTATGTAATATTGCATAGTAACCGTCCTGAAACAGTTGTGTCTTATGTATTTATACTTTTTTACCAGCTTGGATTGCTCTAAACATCTGCTGTACTATAAAAGCTTTCTCTTTGTTCTTACCAGATTTTCCTATGACACATATAATCATCTCCTTACCACAGAAATGAGCAGCGCATTTGGAAACAAAACAAGTTATTTCGCTGAATTGTGCCATTGGAGACAGAAACACAATTTAAATACAACTTAGATATAAGATAGAAATGGGCAGTTCCACTATACCAAACCTCCCAATATTTCAAGAGGGTGTTTGTGGTTTTGGGACTGATGACTAATATGAGAAAGTTTAGGTGACTTAATGACATACGTATAGTATTTACACAACTGATTTTAAACTATTTTACTGCAGTTTAAAGGCACATTAATAATGGCGTAGCGCTCAAGGTCAACTACCACAGACTAAAGATGCTGTTCTTCTAAACAAACGTTTGAGGAAGGAGATTTGGGTAAAACAGAGAAACGTCTCTCCCCGGCTGTTCCCACCTCCTATAGCCTCCGATCCAGTTCCAGCACTTTTTAGTCTACCTCAATGATTATATATTTCCTACCTGTTCAATGTAAATTTTGTATATATTGTGTATTAATATTGTTTTTGTATTTTATTGTACCCTATTATATCAATGCAATAAATATCAACTGGTGAATATGGCGAAGTGCGTTGGTACACAACAATGGGCAGAACAGACATACTAATAACATGCTACAGAGGTGTATGTGGGCTTGTTATCTTATAAATATAACTATGGCTCACAATGTTCACTCACCACTAGACATTAAAGAGTGAACATTTTGCCAGGGTGAGTAGAAATTCACCCATGACCTTCAATGGCAAGTAAGTTAAGGGCCTGGCTAATCACATAGAACTACACATGTTAAGCCCTGTTATAATGAGATATACTATCTTACACAATATGCAGAAAACTTCACAAACTAAGACGTAACATCCATCATTTGGAGTTGGGTATGTAAACAGTATGGATAAGGGAAAAACTTGAGTGTGAAAGATGCCAGAGTAATAATGTGTATCAGAGGTAAGGTTAGGAGATTTAGATAAGACTTGTTAGACTGCACATGGGCTTGCCTGGGTGACAGTTAGTTATGCAATCAACAAGGGCTGTCCATGTGCAAAACATAACTAAGGCACTCTTTTAACTTTCTTTACAGAAAATGCATACCTCCCAACATTGGGCAATATGAGCTGAGGATGGGTGGGGTGCCAGCTCATATTGTCCATTATGAAAGGACCTCTCTGGCTGGTCCCCAATCTACATGACCTTGCAGGCAGCTGTTGAATTACTCTCTTCAGGGTCTTATTGCCTGTTCACAGTGTGAGAGCATCTATCGATATGCTCCCGCTATGCTGCCTGAAGACAGTTCCCTGTTATTTCTGAATATGAAGGTGTTTTTCAAATTTATATCCCTAAATAAATTCTAAGACAACAAACATTTTCTTTTCCAATTTATGACAGAATACTCTGGGCCTGTACAGGCTAAACATTTCTCAAATTTCTATGAGATGTCTCTAATATGCAGGCAATCAATATGTCAATAGACATATATCAACATGGAGCAAGCTAAAACTAAGTCTGTCTCTTGAACTAGAAAGAAATGACAATAGTTTTGAGTGTATTTAATATGTTAGCTCCATGGGGTTGACCTATCTGGCATCATTTTCCTGATATCACTGCCACTTCAATGGCTTTACTTTAGATATGTTGTTGTACCAGTCTTAGCACCACCCACAGACCAAATAGACAGTAAACTTCAAACATATCTCATGAAGCCACTGTATAATTTAAATAAACTCTCTCATGGACAGGAAAAAAAATATTTGAGATGGCACCACTATTCATTATTTTTGTGTGTCAGAATAAAAGGAAGAGGTTTCGCATCTCTGAAAATTGTGACAGGTTGTCATAAAGCATCTTGAGCATATGAAGGTATTGCTCCTAATAAGAAAGGAAAGACTCAATATGTAAAAAAGAAATAGACTACGACTAGTAGACAGACTATGTGCTATTGTATGGAAGAAGCCAACTTTGTGACTGCAAATTAAGTGGTCTGGGTGCAGTGGTCCTGTATGTTTAACCCTCCAAGGAAACATATTGCTGTTTTGCCAAAAGGGCAATGTTTAGTTTGAAGGGCTAAACACACCTCTAGTGGGTGTCAGACAGAGGGCCACTAAAGGTGCTTCCACAGACTGACTGCGCAAAACTCAGTAAGTGATGCAGCAGCTCATTGGATTCAATGTTTTCATGAGATTGAGAAGCATTGGACACATGTGTGGCACTCGCCATGCATGCATATCAGGACCATCTCCAGAGGAAACCTTGACTCCATGATGATGTCATGGGATGCCGAGAGTTGAGAAGCACCAATGGAGTCTCTGGAAAGAGGAGAGTAAATTTTTATTTTATTTATGTTACTGGAAAAGGGGAGGGGCATTATAACAATAGGAATAGTGTTCCTTTATTAGTTGTTTGTTAATAATACATTAGTAATACGAATATAATCTTACATTTGTTACAGACAGTTGGTGAGCAGGCACATAGCTGGGTAACAGTGGGGCGAGGAAGCAGGGGGGAGGGAAGAGGAAAGGTTTAGCTAGTCCTGATCTTGTGCAGCCTAACAGATTTGCCGTTTGAGTGAAGATGTTGGGAGCATCAGGAGGAAGCAGGAAGCTGTTCCTTCTAACAGCCATGGGAACAGGTGGGATTGAGATGGTAAAGAAGGCTAGATAGGTTGTGGAGGTATGGGACTCTATTATTAAGAGAGTAGATAGGGTAATCTGCTACTCTGATCATCTCAACCAGACAGTTTGTGGTCTCCCGGGTGCTCGGGTCCGGCATGTTGCCGACAGAGTGGAGGGATTATTGGGAGGGGCTGGGGATGACCAAGCTGTCATGGTCCATATTGGTAACAATGACAAAGTCCGAGGAAAATGGATGGTCCTAAAGAATGAGTTCAGGGAACTAGGAAGTAAGCTAAAGAAAAGGACCTCCAAGGTAACATTTTCAGAAATAATACCTGTGCTGCGCGCTACAGCAGAAAGGCAGCGGGAGATTAGAGATGGCCGATTTTGCGCTCGGGTACAGCCTGTATACTCATGATGGATTGCACCTTTCACGAAGAAAGGTTAAAAAATTTAAATCTCTTTAGTTTGGAAAAACGGCACCTCAGAGGGGATATGATAACACTATACAAATATAATCAGGGCCAGTACAAACCATTATCTGGAAATCTATTCATAAACAGGGCTATACACAGGACACGAGGTCACGCATTTAGGCTGGAAGAAAGGAGATTTCATCTAAGGCAAAGAAATTTTTTTTTACAGTAAGAGCAATAAGGATATGGAATTCTCTGCCTGAAGAGGTGGTTTTATCAGAGTCCATACAGATGTTTAAACTGCAATTGGATAAATACTTGCAAAAACATAACATACAGGGATATAATTTCTAATTAGTGGGGTAATAGCTGCTTGATCCAAGGAGACATCTGACTGCTATTTTGGGGTCAAGAAGGATTTTTTTCCAGTTTGTTGCAAAATTGGAAGCACTTCAGACTAGGTTTTTTTGCCTTCTTTTGGATCAACAGCAAAAACATATGTGAGGAAGGATGAACTTGATGGACGCAAGTCTCTTTTCAGCTATGTAACTATATGTACCTATGTAACATTTTAGAAATTGTCTTATAGTATTTGACTATAGTATAGTATTTACCATGTAACAAGTATTTAACAAAAAAACAAGTATGTGCAGTAGTTACCAAATGTTGTATTTTTCTTTCATAGTTTTTCCGCAAGAATCCCAGATTTGTCCCAGTTGCACATATATGGCAGACAATTGCCTCATTACTAATCAATAACCCTTATTTTCCTTAATATTATTTATTTTCTTGTTGGTATATTTGGGGATTTCCAATACCTTGGGATAGTTGAAGCAGCCACAATTGATATGTGGGAAATAAATTTTTTTGCAGGACTATGTAGTTATGTTAAATAATCCCTAAAGCACATGCACAGCAAAATGCTGTGCTGCTCCAATCAGCATCTCCTCATAGAGGTGCATTGAATCAATCCATTTCTATGGTGAACATTCAGCATCTCAATGCAGAGAGTTGAGATGCTGAAACTAAGTTCTACACATTGTGTAGCACATAGATAGAAAGCACCTCTTGAGGCCGTCTGAGTGACGGCCACTAAAGGTGTTACTAACAGCAATGTAAACACTGCCTTTTCTCTGAAAAGGCAGTGTTTAAGGCTGCAGTGACATGTTATAGACACCAGAAACACTATATTAAGCTGTAGTTGTTCTGGAGACTATAATTAACTAAAACAATTTCATTAGCTAAAGTTGTATTGGTGCTTAGAGTATCACTTTAAGGACTTGCATACATCCACAGTTACATACAGAGGGTGACAAGTGTTACTTCGCACCACTTCAACTACTTAAGTGTTACAAGCACTTGACTGAAACTCAACCTGTTCTAGGCCATGCCTAAGTTACGTTGTCAATAAGATGGTGACTCATGTAAATATCGGTTGCCCTGTCTACCACACAGGTTAATGACAGGCCAACTGGAATCTTAAAATGGTGTTACTAGCTAATATTTATAGTATAATGTAGTTCTATGATCTTTAGGAGTATATTAATATCTGTAATCCACATAATATCTCACCATGCAGATACCAATCTAACAGAGAATCAGGGCAAGTTCTATTACATGGCTTACATTCCACCCATAGTCACAGAACATTCTCCAGGATCTCATAAATTTTCTATTGCATGGGGTGGACACAACGGCAGCAGTCATTCTAAAACAGCTATGTGGATTCACCAGCTAGATATTTACTATATATAACAATGCTGTGCTAAAGGGAAACTGAGTACCATAACAATCTATTTCATTTGAATAGGTTATGGTGCAAGGAGTTTCCTGCCTCCCAGTTTATAATTACTTATAACTGAACTGACTTGTAAAAATCGTGACACCTATAAGCCACCCCTTAATTGGCACCTACACTTCTTTTTTGCCAATCCAAGTAATTGCATGAAGTAAAGTCCAACAGAAGTCATCACCTACTGCAATAATTGCTCCTAGACATCTTACTGTGCAGCTGGTACAGTATTCGGCAGCAATTCTATTCATCTTAACTAATGAACTAAACTACTGAACAAATGTTTCTCTCTTCTGGGCAAGGATTTTTGGGATATGCTCAGCTCCCATAATTATTATTTATATAGCGGCAACAAATTGAGCAGAGCTGTACAATATTGGTCCAATGACTAGCTTTTTAATTTTTTAATTAAACATTTAATCAGTATTTAATTAATTCGCATTTTTTTCTAAGGGGTTAAATCATGCCGAAAGTGTCCTCCTAAGCATTAAATATCTTCTTAACAATTGCTTCACAATCCTTTAAAAAAATTAAAAAAATAATAAAAATCCATCTCAAATTCTAGTCAGTCCTCTCTTCTAATCTAAAAAGTGATCAGCAAAAAATGGAACCCAATTTAATATTCTTCAAAGCAGCTTCTGTAAAAGGTTTATCATTTTCTTTCCACATACCCAACCATGCAAATGTATCTTCAGTCTTCCTAATGTTTATATAATATTATGGTGGTGTTTCAGAAGAAGTTCTGTTCAGTTTCTCACAATGAAAAAACACATTCTGGATTCCTCTGGACACCATTCAAAATACATGAATCAATATTTGCAATCTCTTACTCAAATAATAACTTTGATAGCTCCAGGCTAAAATATACATATTTCTTCAGGACTTCTAAAGGTCTGTCAGTGCCTAGATTTCAAAGAGAAACTTTTATTTAAGATCATCTTTAAAAAGATAATCATGAACAGCAAAGAAGGGGAGGAGGGAAATATTGATTGCGGCTTATATTTTTATGAACCTCTGCAGTGTATGAGTGACATATGGTTTTCATTCAAGTCAAGAAGCTATAGCAACAGATCAAATTCAAATCATACACAGCCCAAAAGATTCATTTAAACAGTTACAGGACTATCATATTTAAAGTCACTGTTTAAACTACTGTGCTTAACATTACATACCAGGTAATTATTGCACAAAGAACTTTTTGACTATAAGGCTTGAATGGACAACGATGCTCAAAAAAAAAAAATCAAGTAATTACATTACATTTAGATCCGTACATAGATCTTTTTAGGGAAGATTAAAGGGACACTTCAACCACCATAAAATTCTGTGCTCTATTAGAGATCAAGCATCACCTCTCATATCACTGCCTAGCTTCATTCTGTAGCTTTTACAATGTTTCATTTATCATAAGAAGAAGCCTCACAAGCTCCCACATCCAGTGCTGCCTCGCAGAATTCTATAAGAGAACCTGTGCCGATGGAGCAACAGCGTTCCAGTAAAGAAAAACAAACAAGAATGGAGGTCTTCAGCAGCATGATCGCTTTCCATTAAGGATCGACGATTATCAGTTTGGCCGATATTCTACATTTGGGAAATTACCACTATCAGCTTATAATGATACAGATATCACAGATAAGGGGTGCGGTCTCTTCAGTACTCTGGAGGGAGAACCTACTGCAAACAGAAGATAGCATGTGCTGGGTCCCAGCCGCCACAACCCTCCCTCCTCCCCCCGTCCTTCAATATAAATCCCCGGCAGCCTTCACAAACCACTGGACCACCAGGGATTGTAATGCCACTATCCCTGGTCGCGGGTAAAAGGCAGGGAGGTGGGAGTAAAACTAAAATAAATTATTCAAATTATTATTTTTTTAAATAATGTAATAATAATTATATAAAAATACTAATTAAAAATAAAATGCTTTTAACCCACAGAATGGATTAACCACAAAATCCTACCCCACATATTCTCTCTCTCTCTCACACACACACACACACACACACTATAAACATGTTCAGTTAACAGCAGATTTGAGTAGAAATGGTTTATTTTTTCACAACTGTAAATGAGCAGAATGTCTGAAAGTCCAGGGATAATCTGTATCGACTCTAAAACATTGGATCCCTACCTTCCATATATTAAACTATTACCTATTGATGGATTACAAATTGCATGTTAAATGCTCAGTAATCTCATTAAAGGCTAGCGATAGCTAAATATTCTCAGCCACTTCCTAGTCTTGGCTCACAGTAGTAATCAGCAAACACAGAAATGTATTTCATTTTCCATGTTTTGTATGTTTCAATGCATTATCTATATAGTATTTTTTTTTTTTTGGTCAGAAGGCATGTGACACAAAGTGAGGTAGCAGTATGTACTTTTTGTACTATGCCAGCTGAAACAGAGTTGCTAAAATGTTTATCTAAAGGGACACTATAAGCACCCAGACCACATCAACTCATTTAAAGCGGCACTGTCATGCCGACTTTGTTCGTATCGGCATTTTATTCACAATATGTCCCCCCCCCCATACATTTAATTTTCATTTTGATCCCTCACCTGCCCCTCAGGTGTGGGGACCGCAGGGGGTGAGGACAATAGGTCCCACCCTTATTGTTATTTAGTCCCCTCCCCCACACTGCTCACTGTTTACTAGAGATTTTTTTTTTTTATTGTAACTGTTTCTTTTGGTCACACCTCTTTACTATGCAACTGGTTGCCTCCATCAGGGTTCCTTGTTAATCATTGTTAGAAGCTCTATTATTTTCAACTGGCAGTCAGCAATGAGAAAGGACACAGAGGTAAGGAGAAATGAAACGTTTCAATTTCTCCCACTTATTTGCAATGTATGCCCTGGCTGTGTCTGGATTGAACGGGATTGTCATGTAATTTGCAGAATCTTTACCATCTCAATATAAAAAAAATAAAAATTAATAATAAAAAAAAATAATATTTATATACACACATAAAATATATTTACATTTATATCCAGAAAATTTCCAGACAAGTGATATGACCCCTTTTAATTAAAGTTTTACAATCTACTTTTCATACAGTCATATTAATATTAAACAATAAATAAGAACACATGTTATATGAAGATTGCAAATATACTTTGAGGTAGGTCTAGTAACCTTGTTGATTTGTAAATAGTGAAAGGAGGGGCATATTTCAGCATACTCTTGGTGGAACACAGTGTTCAAATTTAGAACGCTTGCATGCAAATACAGACTGGAGTTATTTTTAGAGCACTATAACTAAAAATTTCAGGCCTTTGGCATGGTCTGGTGGCGTGCATGCATTTGACATAGTAATAGTGTGAGTTAATGTTAAAAAATAATTTAATTGATTGAAACTTTTTACAAGTCAATTAGCACTGCAACTTCTCTCCTAAATGCCTGTAATCAACTGGTTACAGAGCACAAATAATCGTGAATTCCTTCAATGTTATAAATAGACAAACACATCTACTTTAACTAGTAAAACAAGTGAAAAACAACAAACAAAAATATGTTGTTTTTTTTTTCATCAACGAAGTGGGGTATTGTGATGAATTGAAATTGTTATTTGAATAGTCAAATTGGAAACATTCATTAATTCAGCTGTTTTTCCACTTAGGCTATTTTGATTTCAAGTTGTCTATGTCCGTGTACGTATTCAGCAATTAGAAGTTTAGGGAAAATAAAAAGTGACGCTATAGTCACCAAAACAACTTAACTTAGTTTTGTTGTTTAGACCATGCCCCTGCAGTCTCACTGCTTGATTCTCTGCCATTTAGGAGTTAAATCACTTTATCTATGCAGCACTAGTCACACCTCCCTGCGTGTGACTTGCACAGCCTTTCTAAACACTTCCTTTAAAGTGTTATCTCATGTTTAACCCCTTAAGGACATATGATATGTGTGACATGTAGTGATGTCCCGAACGGTTCGCCGCAGACTCATCATTGAGTAAACTTTGACCCTGTACCTCACAGTCAGCAGACACATTCCAGCCAATCAGCAGCAGACCCTCCCTCCCAGACCCTCCCCCCTCCTGGACAGCATCCATTTTACATTCATTGTGAAGCTGCATTCTTAGTGAGCTGTCCAGGAGGTGGGAGGGTCTGCTGCTGATTGGCTGGAATGTGTCTGCTGACTGTAAGGTACAGGGTCAAAGTTTACTCAATGATGAGTCCGCGGCAAACCGTTCGGGACATCACTAGTGACATGTCATGATTCCCTTTTATTCCAGAAGTGTGGTCCTTAAGGGATTAAACTTCCTTTATTGTACAGGCTGTTTAATTTAGAATGTATTATTGTCTGCACTATTAATAGCCTAAGGAGCCTCTTGTGTGAGATTAAAGTTTAATTTACAATGCAGGAGATAAAAACTTCCAGAGCAGGTTAACATCTGATTGAAAATGAAACCATATTTTTTCATGCAGGCTGTGTCAATCAATACACAGTAGTTAGTTAGGGCTGCAGAAACATGGAAGAGAATTGAGCACTGAGACTGCAGGGCATGATCTATACACCCAAACTGCATCATTGAGCTAAAGATGTTTTGGTGACTATAGTATCCCTTTTATTAAAATAAATATATATATTAGAAAAATAAATTTTCAAATTAGCCACAGTCATTGCTTGGCTATCTTGGCATAAATCTAGCAACTCAGATTCCTAAGCAATGTTTAGTGAATACACCAAACTGTGAAAAAATCCCAATGTGATAAACAGTTGGGCAAACACTATTTTCCATTGTTAAAATTAACGTTGGATGCCCAAGCTCAAAACGATTTCTGCTTCCCATCCACTAATTCTACAAGGAAGCTGTAAAATGGTGTCTGCCACCATTTTAGAGAATTATAAAAAAAAAAGAAGAAAAATAAATATATATATATTTAAAGCCAGCAAGTGATGTGTTATTTTGTTGTTGTTTTTATTATTATTATTATTATTATTTTGGAGGCTGTCCAAAATAGAACAGTTTCAAGGGCATGGAAAAGATTTCTTGGAATGGATAAATAAGTTAATGCAGCTGCAGCCCTGAGATCTCTCAGAGGATTTGAAAACATGTTACAGTCCTGGTGTATTCCACATCATTAGGACTGTGCTTATACATCCAAAATTCTTTGAATAGCAAACAGAAGGCAAAACCGAATTTTTAATGCCTAAATAATACACATGGGGCATAAGAACATAGAGGGCAGTTTAAGGTATAACTAATAATAAACATTTCCACTGAACAATATGGTCTATGAGAGAGCATGCATTGCATTATCACAATCACCCCTCTTTCTTACCCTAAGCCACTTGGGGCTTAAAGGGAAACTGCCATTTATTTTAGGGGCTACATATAAAAAATGCTCAGTTCTAATAATAGATCTTTTTTTTTAAAAAAGTGGAGTAATCACTATGGAAACAAGTGGAAACAGCAGGCACATTCCATTGGGGACTATGCCCTTTTAACATGTTTGCACCACTTTTCAGAAAATACTTTTTTTATACATATATAATGTGTTTAAAGTCATACTATTAAAGATTTAGTAATTACATCCCAATTCAGTTCAGACAGGGCAAACAATGCAAATGAAGAAAACATTGGAAAACAATAGAAGCATAGTTTCATTTATCTTTTCCTATGTATGCTTTCTTTTTGCCGACTGCCCAGTGCAAAAGACAGAGCTCAGGGGTGCAAACTGCTGAAAGTGCAGCTGGTGCAATGGCACAGAGCCCACCAGAGTTTAGGGGCCTATTCTTGGCCACCCAACAAGTGGAGGAAGAGCAGTGAGGATCCCAGCAAAGGTGAGATGATGTGAGAGCACACTCAGGTTTCTCACTGTCAGCAGGGCCGGTGCAAGGATTTCTGCTGCCCTAGAAAGACATTTTGTCACTCACTCACTGACAGACACACATGCTCACTGACACGCACACAGATACACTCACTCACTAACAGACAGACACTCACTGACAGACATACACTTACTCACAGATAGACATAGACACTTACTGACATACGTACACTCACTCACTCACTGACACACACACTCACTGACAGACAGACACAGACTGACACACACTCAATGACACACAGACTCAGACATCCAGCCTCCCTCCCTACCTCCCTGGGGTCCAGTGTGGGGCAGCTCCTCACTCCTCCAGCGCGCCGTTTAGTATGCTGGGGCTGGAATGACGTCATATTCCGGCTCCCCGCATCACAGAGGGCGCACCAGGGAGGAGTGGGAAGCTGTAAGAACAGCCTCCCTCGCCGCCCACAATAGAGCAACCTGCCTCCTGTCACTGATATTTCTTGGCAGAGAAGGCACCTGTCATTAAGGTAAGCAGGTGCCTGCTCTGCCTTACCTAGCAGAGCTTCGGGGGCAGCCTGAGGTGGCCAGATGGCCATCTCCTGGTCCCCCTGTGGCAGGGATCCTCTGGGCACCTCCACTTTCGGGCGCCTGGAGGATCGGCCAAGCGCTGCGGACCCTGACAGGGGGAGCCTGCCAGGAAACATCCCTGAGGGCACCCCCAGCAAGCCGGTGCCCTAGGCGAATGCCTAGTTCGCCTAACAGTGGCGCCGGCCCTGACTATCAGGCAAGGTCCCATGAGTGCAGTGGTGTATTTTGGATCCGTGCTGCCCAAGGCATGATGGAACTCAGGCACCCCTAATTTAAATTGGAAAACACACACTCTCAGATACACACAGATACTCAACTGATTTGACACAATCTGACAGACACAATCACTGACACACACTCACTGACAGACACACACTCTGAGAGGAATACATAATCACTCAGACATACACACTGATAGACACACACAATCACTCAGACACACACACACACACATTCACTGACAGACACACACAATCACTCAGACACACACTGACAGACATACACTCACGGACACACAATCACTCAGACATACATATTCACTGACTGACACACACTGACAGATATACACACACAGACTGACTGACAGACACACATTTTCCCAACACTCACAGATTATTTTTTTTATTTTAATTTAAATCCACCCAGCCTCCCTACCTTTGGGAGAGCTGGGTGGATTTCTTACCTGGGGTCCAGTGTGGCTGCTGGCCGGCAGGTTTGGGCAGGAAGGCTTTAAATAACAATACAAATACCAACATTTACTCAAGTGTATACAGAAATACTTAAAAAATGCAAACAAATAAAGAAAAGTGGGCTCTTGATAAAAGCCAGGAATATTTTTAGTGTTCCTGGGACAGTGGGACTTTTATCAAATTTACTCCAAAGAAGGCCTGAAAATTGGAAATCTTCTCCTATATACCACTACACAACAAATCCCAGTGTTATAGGCAGCATAATATAATGCAGAGGGTCTGGAAGGGTTATATGAAATATACTGGCAGAGACCCAGTTTGTAAATATTGCATCATGATTATATTTTCCTGTTTACTTATGAGTGCAAAGTAACTCTTATGAAGTTTTAGGCGCCATATTCTGGCTCCAGGCATCACTCTGCGGCGCGTGAGGTAGCTGAGCAGAGGCAGCTCACAAATCAGCGCTCCCATGCTGCCCGTCTGGAGCTCAGCTAGCCACTTGCCCGAAGGCTAACAAGGCATTTGGGGGTGGCAAAAAACTTTTTTTTTTTGCCGCCCCCTGGAAAGTGCATTGTTAGCCTTGCGGCAAATACAGCGCTGCATGAGTGGTACGAAACAATGGATTTTTAGTCAGCTGCAGTCTCCATCTAGTCCCACCCCTTCTTACTCAAACATGCACACTGCCTTCATTCGGGATGAAGGAGTAAGTAACAACTTCAACCTAGCACAGGTAGGAGCCATCTCCTGTTGGGGCTAAGTCAGTCAATCAGAAAAAATGGATAATCACAAAAACCAGCACAGCTTAATGTAGTGGTTCTCGTGTCTATAGTCTGTTCCTGCAGGGTTTTCGATGGAAAAATGACCTTTTCAGAGAAAAGGCAGTGTTTACATTGCTGCCTACTAACAACTCTAGTGGCAGTCACTCACACGGACACTAGGATTGAGTCCTAGACCAGTGTTGCACTGTGTTCTGCACCTACGTTCAGCATCTCCACACTCTGCGTGTAGCCGCTGAATGTTATCCACAAAGATGCTTTGATTCAATTAATCTTTATGAGGCGATGCTGACTAGTGCATGCACAATAGCCTTTCAATGCTTTCCTATGGGAAAGCACTGGATTGGCTGTGATAATCAAGACTGATAATCTCAGCCATGGAGTCAGGGCCAGCCATGGTAAGACCGGCACAGCGTGGGAAAAAGGTGATTAAAATTACATTTCCCAGGCAATCATAGGGGAGTAGTTAATTAAACAGACACACTCACCGATAGAAAGACAGACCCTCACTGATTTGACACACACTGATAAGATAGACACACACTCCGAAATTATATATTTTTTAAAACTATTTTAATTTATAGCCATCCAGTCTCCCTAGCTGGGGTTTGGGCAGTGCATCGCTTTTCCCTGGGGTCCAGTGGGGCTGGTGTCGTCTTCCTGCTCTGCTCTCTATTGCGTTGTTTAGTGAGACACTAAAACACTGTACCTCTAAATCTTCTAATTAGTCCCATGTAGCATCATATTAAACATTGCTCCTTGCTCGAAGCAAGAATTTGTACCAAAATGATAATGGAAGCATCTAGTAATAAGGAAAAGTGGGCACCAGATGTATTAATTGCATGCTGAATTTAACTGAACTTACCCACCATATGTATGCATAACAATTTATGGTAGTCTAGTGGCATTTAACATATACATTATGTTTGGCTTTTGGCTGTAAAATAAAAGCGATAATTGTATTCAAATTTTTTTTCTCCACATAAATCATTATACATCCATTGTTACAGTTGCAGAAGAGGACAGATGAAATTAAAATCGCCACCACAAAATGTAGAATTGATGCACTTATACATGATGTAATTAGTCTTTAAAGCACAATCGCAGATCAAAATGAATAAGAAAAAATAATATTTATACATTTTCCATTATTTACGGTGTTTCAAAATGTTATTCGATCCCATGACTTGAATAAAAGATATTCTTATCTGAAGATCCATTGCTCTTGTTCCACCATATGAACAGCATTAGGTAAATTACAATTGCATATTCATTGTTTATAGACATGTTAATGGATGCCTATGAGCCATTAACAATGTTGACACAATCTTAAACTCACCATTCCAATACTTGATCAATATTGTTTCAGTAAAAATGGCCTTATACTTTACACTAACAAGTTAACTGAACAAGTTGACATTCTCTGCCAATGAAAGCCATCCAAATATAGACAAAACAGATATATTCGAAAATGTTAAGCCAGGGGTTAGGTCAGGCTCTGCATCGGCTCAAATGACTCAAATGGCTTAACACAGAACTTGTGGATGGCATCAGGGCATGAAGACATCATAACCATCACAATGGTTTGTGTCTATGTTACTTACACTGACATTTTAACTGAGTTATTCCATTCTTATTGGAACACTATAGTGTCAGGAATACAAACATATATTCTTGACACTATAGTTACATAGTTACATAGCTGAAAAGAGACTTGCGTCAATCAAGTTCAGCCTTCCTCACATTTGTTTTTTGCTGTTGATCCAAGAGAAGGCAAAAAAAAACAGTTTGAAGCACAATTTTGCAAAAAGCTAGGAAAAAAATTCCTTCTTGACCCCAGAATGGCAGTCAGATTTATCCTTGGATCAAGCAGTTATTACCCTACATTGAAAAATATCCTTGAATATTCTGTTTTTGCAAGTATGCATCTAGTAGCTGTTTGAACATCTGTATGGACTCTGATAAAACCACTTCTTCAGGCAGAGAATTCCACATCCTGATTGTTCTTACAGTAAAAAAACCTTTCCTTTGCCTTAGACGAAATCTTCTTTCTTCCGGTCTAAACGCATGGCCTCGTGTCCTATGTAAAGTCCGGTTTGTGAATTGATTTCCACACAATGGTTTGTATTGGCCCCGAATATATTTGTATATTTGTATAGTTTTAAAAGCACTGTTTAGCCCCTTGCCCCCATTAAAAAGGTGTAAAAGTCACCTTACTTTCGGCACTGCTCGAGTCTCGTTGTGGATGGCCGCACCCACTCTCAATCTCCTTGGCTGAGATCATCAAATTTGATGATCTCAACCAATCCTTTGCTTTCCCATAGGTAAGCATTGGGAGACTATTGCGCATGTGCCATGAAATGCTGCACCAACTAGCATCTTCTCATAGAGATGCATTGAATCAATTGAATCAATGCATCTCTATGAGGAACATCAAGCGCCTTCATGCAGAGTGTGGAGATGCTGAATGTCTGAGCTGCACATTGTGCAGCACTAACCCAGGAAGCACCTCTAGTGGCTATCTGAGCAACTGCCATAGAGGTGTTCCTAGGCAGTAATGTAAACACTGCCTTTTCTATGAAAAGGCAATGTTTACATTAAAAAGCCTGCAGGGACAAGATGTAGACACCAAAACAACTACATTAAGTTGTATATGTTCTGGTGACTATAGTGTCCCTGTAAAGTAGCAGTCACCTGAATTTGTATAAATATAGAATCTATATGTAAAACACCCATATATTGCATTGGAATTGCCACCTTCCCTCATATTTCTCCAGAGACAACATGTAGCAGACTGGTTAACAGGTTGTTGCAAAAAAATACAAAAGAAAGGAGACCCAACAAGTGATAGTCTTGATTTAGAGAACTGATTGACAACATAGCACATCACTGGTCTTAACAGGTTAAAATATGAAAAAAAATGTAAAAGTGTTTATTCATAGGTTTCATGAAGCACATCAGAATCAATTGGAAAATAAAACTCCAACATCTGAAATATATTTTAGCTACAGAACAAACACCCTCCGAACTCATTTCAAATACCCATTGGATTAGCAACAATCCATTAAAATAGAAAGCAGGTCACTTATATTGACATTATTTCTCATACTTCCTGTCTGGCCTGTTGCTTAACCAAAAGGTGGCTAGCGTGGTATACAGTATTAAATATAACTGTTCTAAAGAAAATCATTAACAAATTTAACTTAAGAGTCAGTCCAAAGTAGTGGAAAAGTGACAAAATGTCTCCAGAATCCATTACAAGGAAACAATAGCTTATTTGTATGTAAAATTTAACACGCTCCATGAGAAAACACAAAGAAAATACAAAAAACGTGCCAGAATGTGATTCAGAACACATATTTCACAGTACTACAAGAATTCAAAAATCCATGAATACCTCCAGAAAAACGGTTTCAGTGGGAACTCTGCGTATAAGTGAAACCATATTGTTTTCAAAGCAGATTATGAGGCGACTATAGTTAAACAAAATCCTCAGTGCTTTAGCGGACTTAATGCAGCATTTCAATTTGTTTGCAAAAAGCCCAACAAGGCACTAAGAGGAAGCAACATGGCTTATTTAAATAAAACTAAACTGTTCTCATAGGAAATCCTTACCTACATTACCACAGCTGTGTGGAAACATCTGTTATCAATCTGTGAGTTACCAATCAGTGAGTACGCCTCTTTGGTCAGCTTGAACCATTTTCATGGCAAAACCAAGCTCTCGCTTGACAAAACGTCACTCCTCCACCCAGTGGCGTACTAAGGGGGGGGCGGAGGGGGTGGTCCGCCCCGGGTGCCACCAGGATGGGGGGTGCCATGACCAGCCCCGCCGCCCCCCCCCCATGCTGCAGCCGCCCGAGCGCTCTGTATTGAGCCTCAGGCGGCTGCAGCTTTGCCCGGGCGGTGCGTCCATGAGGGCGGACCGCACCGCCCGGGCGCAGCCTTAGGAGAGGCTGACAGGAGGGAAGCGTTCCCTCCTGTCACTCCCTCTGTAGTAGCGTGGCCGAGCCCTGTATAGTCGGCGGGTACAGGGAGCATCTGTCTCTGTGTGCACTTCCTGTTAGTCCGGCCGGGTACAGGAAACAAAAGCTCCCTGTACCCGCCGACTATACAGGGCTCGGCCACGCTACAACAAAGGTAGGGGGGAGGGAGTGGATGAGAAAGAGACGTGAGAAAGGGGGGGTGAGAGAAAGGGGGGATGAGAAAGAGAAAGGGGGTGAGAAAGAGAAAGGGGATGAGAAAGAAAGGAGAGGTGTATATTAATTATGGGGGTATAATTATGGGGGTGTATTTAATTATGGGGGGTGTATATTAATTATGGGGGGTGAATAATTATGGGGGTGTATTAATTATGGGTGTGGATTAATTATGGGGGTGGATTAATTGGGGTGTATTAAGGGGGGTGGATTAATTATGGGGGTGGATTAATTGGGGTGGATTAATTGGGGTGGATTAATTGGGGTGGATTAATTATGGGGGAGTATTAATTATGGGGGGTGTATTAATTATGGGGGTGGATTAATTATGGGGGTGGTTATTATGGGGGGTGGATTAATTAAGGGGGGAATTAATTATGGGTAGTGGATTAATTAAGGGGGGGTGAATTAATTATGGGGTGTATTAATTAAGGGGGGATGTATTAATTATGGGGGTGGATTAATTAGTGTGGATTAATTATGGGGGGTGGATTAATTATGGGGGGTGGATTAATTAGTGTGGATTAATTATGGGTGTGTGGATTAATTAAGGGGGTGGATTAATTAAGGGGGAAATTAATTATGGGAGTGGATTAATTAATGGGGGATTAATTATGGGGTGTAATTATGGGGTGGATTAATTATGGGGTGTGGATTAATTAGGGGTGTGGATTAATTATGGGGGAGTGGATTAATTAAGGGGGTGGATTAATTAGTGTGGATTAATTAAGGGTGTGTGTATCAATTAAGGGGGGTGGATTAATTAAGGGTGTGTGGATGAATTAGTGTGGATTAATTAAGGGGTATGGATTAATTAAGGGTATGGTTTAATTAAGGAGTGTGGATTAATTAAAGAAAACCTTTAACATTTTTACAGGTTTTTTTGGGGGGGGAGGGTGGGGCCCCGGGTGCCAAATGCTCTAGGTACGCCCCTGCCTCCACCAATTCTCCGACCAACATTTCCCATGCGACCCCATCCCCCAACAACCACAGCAATGTGTCATATACACATTGCAGATACATATGCAATAACAAAGACTTTACAAATGAGCTTTTAGTCACACATATTAATATGTAGTACCACAAACATCATACATACATATGCAATCATGTATACATTAAAGCAGATATACATTTGCAGGCACATTAGGAGGAGGGGAGGAGTCCCTGTGGGACAGGTTATCTGCCCACACTAGATAGCGCTGTGAGATTCCCACGCATGCCAAGTTAAACACTTGGGCATTCGAACGGGAATTTCATCTATTCATTCATTCGTCAGAAAGACAAATAAATTAATAAGAAGTTTCAAACGAATAAACGAAGACCTCTTTGTTTGTTCGTTTGGTTTATTACAAGGAGGGAGCTACTGGCTCGCAGCTCCCTCCTTGTAGTATGTAAAAATAGAAGCGTCAGGAAGCTGTGCTCCCCGCCACTTCCTAAGCCCCCCATGTAATCCCTCACTTTATGGGGGTCTATTATGACCCCCATAATAGCATAAATCTCTTAAAATATCTTGAATGCCCCTACTCGCTATGCTACGAGTGGGGGCATGTCTACTAAACAGTTAGCAGCCAGTGGCTGCTCAATGTTGTAAACCCCCCTTCTAACAAATGGCCACTTGGTGGGGCATCTATTAACTAGCGGGTGGGGACATAGTGTCCCCCCTGAGTACCTACTCGTGCCCCGTGAGTTGGGGCTATAAAAGTAAGGGGGGAGGGGGGACCTATTGTCCTCCCCCCCAGCCCCCACCCATGAGAAGCAGGTGGGGGCCCTATTGTCCTACTTTGTCTTATGTTTTAAAGAAAACTAGAGCAGACAGGAAGAAATGAAAAACAGATCTTGACAGAGGGAGAGAAGAGGACGTGATTAAAGAAAGGTAGGTTCAGCATGACAGTGCCGCTTTAAGACTAGCCTGGACTTTGGTCTGCCAGAGGCCTAAATACATTGTTGCAGACAAAATACTTCAAACCAGGTTAAAGATTGCTAATGCAGATAAGTGTGTATGTCTCCAAAACAAGCAACATAAGACAAATTAAGCAATTCTTGTCGTGAACATAACATGGCGTTATTTTATAGGAAACAAAATATACAACAACTACTTTAGATATTTTTCAGTGTTCAAAATCTCTCTTTTGGGGATAGTATGGCTGCTACAAGGAATAATTTATGACTTGATCTAGATAGATTTGTCTGTTCCAATTATATCAGACTCCTCAAAACTACATAGGATCCAGACCCAAGGGTTACGAACCATTTTTACCTCTACACTAGTGGTTCCCATTCCCAACACAGTCCTCAAGGCACAGTCCTCAAGGCACCCCAGATTTTATCAGTAACTCAAAGGAACAGAATTGTGAAATGTCGAAATCCGGGACTTAATGAACCTTGAGGACGGGTCAGGGAACCTTTGCTCTTCTAAAAAAACAACCTTCCACTTCCAACATGGCCTTATGACAAGCACATTATTCTATAATACTTGCTGATGCACACCTGACATTATACATACACCCAAACATCGATGTCCCACTTTGATCTCTTCTTATGAACCCCAACCCTTAACGGTGCACACATTGGGTAGGTGGCAAGTTTTAACACTGTAACATGGTTGTGCAAATAAAATAAAAACAAAAACAGAAATAAACTCTATGCTCAAACCTCAGTTACTCTAGGATGGTTAACTCCTACACCTACACCAATACATTTGTAGAATAGTGGGTTAGGGACTCAAAAGAGTCTGCCCTCTTTAACAAACAGTTGGAATGTATGCTTCTACGTATACGTATTATAATTGTCACATATAATGCACATATATACTGTGTTACCTACATATGTAGAATCCCAATTTAAAAATAGACAGAAGGGTCACGACTGAAGCCATGTTTGACAGTACACGTCTGATCACTGAGCTTTCATGGTAAGTATGTCTTCATAGTAAGTATGTGAAAAGAGGTATCTTGAAAGCAATGTTTTTCAAAGATCTCTGCACAGAAGTGAGAGAGGAACAGCGGGAAACACTTCAGGAAAAACAAAAACAGAATTAGGTGCTGAAGATCCAGCAGCCAAGGCTTATACACCAAAAGGAAAGTGCGAACAGACTGCTGGGTAGCCGCAGGCAATTGCGTAGTATTGCCTGCAGCAACAAGCAAGGATATGTTCAACAGAACTGATGCCCGTTTCATATTTGCTAAGCCCTCTTCACCATGAATAATACATCAAAGAAGGTATTTTAGCAAATCTGCAGTCTTCTACTACGCTTTTGAGTATTTGTGAAATCGTGTTCCAAACTAACGATGCAAAGGGAGGATTGCGCCCTGTCAAACAGTACTATTCTACTAGTAACATTACCTGAGCACACAAACATACATTAAGGAAATATCATCCCTGGTACTTACAAAACCAGACTGCCGTAATGTACGGTTTTGTCGATAATGTAAAATAAATACAATTTGCAGGTGGCACACAAATTGTTATATTTATAGACAATGTAATCTAGCAATTTGCAGAGTTTTAAATAAAACACAGTCATGATAATCCAAGGGCTTTGTTTCAAATACCACCAAATTGTTGTTTTGCTGAAACCCCACAATAACGAGATTGGAATGCAATAAATTGCATAATCAAATTTTAGGCCAGAGTATATATTTTAGTTTGTGGTTTTATTTGTACTTTCAAGTGCAGTGGGCAGTTCTGGCATCTCCCCCAACACTAGAAAAAGGGGGATTTTAGATTAGCATAAATGCACAAAATACACATTTTGCTATATTGCATTGAAATAAACTGCAAATGATTTATACAAGCTGTGGTGCTGGACACCCGTTAACCTCTAATTGGCAACTAGCTTCCAACTTTGTTATTATGATTTACCAAATGCCACCATTTTCTCAAATTTAAAAACCTGCCTAATTCAAGCAGGTCATCAATAGCAATGTGTAATTCTCTCTACAATGCAGAGGGGAAAAAATGTGTTGGCTATACAGTATTATATTCAATCTCTATAGCACATACCAAAGCAAATTAAACCATATCTAACAGGAATAGAAATAAAAGGCCAGGCACATGAATACAAAAATAGGTAAAGGATTCACAAAACAGAAATTCACCTCAAAACATAAAGGGAAACTATAGGCCTTCATTTACCATTCTTTTTTAATACATATAATCTATGATCATTGAAAAGGTACATTTAAATTAATAAACTGCAGAAATATTTTTATGATGTGTTCATGCTGTGCTGCCTGAGGACGGCAGGACAGGACCCTGAGATCAGGATTGTCCTGACAAAATCAAGACCCCTCCAAAATCATAAATTTTATCTGCTATCGGGCCACCTTTTAACAAATAGTAGCAACATTTTAAACTAAGTCATTCCAGCAGTTCGCGTCTGCTGTAATCACAAGGGAAATTAAACAATACTTTTCCAGCTTACTTAGAAAATCAGTTAAGGGGCATAGTCAATTGTCGGTTACCTTTGTTATCCTAAATCTGCAATTTCAGTAGGTGTGTGTAGGTCAAATTGTTCTGTGCTGCAAACCCACAGTACGCAGTCTGATCAGCTGGGCTTTTTTATATCGTAGAAAGTTAAAATCAAGAATCTCCTGGCCGGCGCTAAATATATAAGTCTTCGTCATGAAGATCCCACATTTTAAAAATTACAATGATTTGAACAGGAAGAATGAGAGGCCAAAGGGTTTCTCCAACCCGCTTTGTGTGAAATAGAATAATGCCATATTGGCATTATTCTTGCGGTCCCCCAACCAAATCAAAGCTCAAAGAACATTTTAAATGTAGATTAATTTACTTAATCCAGTGGTGGCCAAAGCTCCCCGGGGCACCCATGTCTGATGTCACAGGAGCCAAGATGAGGTCCAGTCAAAGGCTTCTCATTTGTGGGAGATTCCTAGACTCGTGTGTGTGTGTGTGTGTGTGTGTGTCTTTGGAAGGTGTTTTGACCCTTTGTGTGTTTTGATGATCTCTTGAATATTATCTGTCAGCAGTGGGGTCTTTACATTTTGTGAAGTCACTTTAGTTGACAGGTTAACGGAGTCAGGAGCCATGTGATGAAAAAAAGGAGGTAGAAGTGAATGCAACAGGGAGATCTAAATATGTGCCCTGCCTACAGCTCTAGTGTTTAAAATATACACTGCTTGTTCCGAAAGGCTCAAATAATGAAAAAAATCTGAGCAGTAAAGAAACAAAACAATGATTTAGCATTAAATAAAAACATTGTTTGGCAAATAGTACTTTTGTTTACAAAGAATGACCACAATTTTTCACATTTTTTTTTATTATATAAACTCTCTCTGCAGCAGCCTACGTTTCTGAAAGTTCATGATTTGCTCTTCCCAATTACAAAAAAGTAATTATTGCTTATCTCTTGAGAGTCCGAGGCAAAAACACCACTGGGTTTAATATTATACAGATATGCCTGGGTCTTTATTAACACTTTATACAGTTAACAAGCATGCATACTTCCTTATTATACCAAACATTTCAAGACAGTCCTGATTTTGGGACACTGATCCGGGCAGTTTTTTGGCTCGATGGCTGCTAGTCACCTTGATGCTTGTGTATGGTATATTGATGTGTACGTCTCTACTCTAATTAAATGCATCCCAATTCATAATTCAGTGTTACCCTTTAACATTCATATCTGAATAGCATTTATTTGAAAATGAAGATAAAGATAAAGAAAATGAAGATAAAAAAGAAAAGAAAATGTGCATCTATATTTTGCAAACTGCAATGCTGAAGATGCAGGTTATATATGTGATGAAAACCGATATATACATAAAAATACCTGTGCACGAAAAAAGAACAAATTGCAGATTAAAGAAATTTAAGAAGCAATGCTCAGCAGTTTATGATGTTGGGTGCCAACAGATGAAAGATATGCCAATCCTAAATTGTACCTTCGTATAAGACGTGCAACATGTGTACATTTTGGATAAATTCATATTTACTTTTTAAACTACTAGTATTCTTTCTCAATACACATACAAGAGTATCTCTTAAGATGATTAGAACAAGAGGAAAGTGTTCAAAACGAAATAAGCTTCATTCATAGAGTTTTGCAAATTGGAAGGAGTTTTATTCAGGATCACAAAATTATATACAACGTTTCAGCGACAAGCATTAATCATTCAAGTTCTGATCAATAAGAGGAGATAAGCCCACGCTTAGACTTCTATGCTTGGTTATGGTCTTTTCTCAAATATATTAGTGTTGTGTAGAGCTATATGATTTCTCTGCGCTTGTACTATAGAAGCTAGAGGTGAAAGGTATTTGGGCCTCTGCATTGCAGCCTGTACAGCACCACTGACTTCTGCTCTTAATATTCTGCTCCAACTATTTTCTTACATTGTAAACAGCAAGAAAAGAAAAGGCTATTTTACACATACATGTACAAATACCATTAATAAGGCAAACTAATGAAACTATTAGTAAGTTTTCTAAATAGGGAGTGATTGTTATGAAAAAACATAAAATTGAATTTATCTGAGAAGGGAGAGAGCAAATGTGTACTTTATTAAGGGGCACCGCACCATCTGGATAAATTCTTTACAAACTGTTTAATAGGTTTCATATGTCACAGATGATAAAAATGAGTTTAAACGTTTTGCAAAGAAGACAAGTGGCCTTTGATTAACCTTCAATGTCTACAACTGTCGATGCACAAATTTATTATTTAATTCCTTACTATTGTGGCAAATGGTAAAATTAGTCTTTAAAGTGAATTTATAGTGTTAGGAATACAAAGTTGTATTCCTAACACTATAGTGCTCTCTGGTCCCCTCATGGTTAAAAATACATTATTTACTCACTAGATTCCAGTGTCCCTTGGCACTGGGCCAGCGCTCTGCCTCCTCTGACGTCATCCGATGGGGGGACCAAATGCACAGCGAGGGCATTAGGCCCTCCACATAAGATAGCATTACCTCAATGCTTTCCTATGGGGATTTTACGGACGCTGAATGATTTCAGAGCGTGAGGACGTCCAGCTTCATTTAGGGGACCCAGAGTCTGGTAAACTGCCTGAAGCGCCTTTAGTGGCGCTCTAGTAAACAGCCACTAGAACCTGTGTTAGTACTGCAATGTAAACATAGCAGTTTCTCAATGACCTCAAATGGTCTGGGTGCCTATAGTGCCCCTTTAACAACAGTCTCTATCCCAGGGCTCATAGTCTATCTTTGCCATCTATATTTTGATGGCTTTGTAGAGATATTGGGTTAATAGCTCAAATGGCATGATGAAGACACACACATGCTCAAAATGGTGCCACTTATAAAAAAACACAATAAAGGCATCAGTTTTTTAAATTGGCCATTTTTGTCATACCTAGATATATGCTGCCTGCACAGCATGGCTTATAGGCACAGTCATTCTTATTTAAAGCATGGCAGCTACAAGTCTGCTCAATGGATCAATTAATAAAGAGAGTCATTTTATGCCCTCATTTGCAGTCCATGGCCCACCCAACTTGTTCATGCAGTGTGTGTATGCTAACCATGTGTATACTGGACAATTTCTGCCTCCAAACCACATTTAACCCTTTTTGTAACTTTCATTACAGGGATTACTACCCTTGGGGAAAAAAAGCCAAAACATTTTCTCTAGCTTTTGTTGTGCAACCACTTGACACTGCATAACAAAGCAACAAAAACTTCTTAAAAGTTACCAATATCCAATGCCAATGTTACAGATTCTACAAATCTAAACCAATGAATTATCACAAGATGATACATAATATTCACTAGATGCCAGGAAGAGTCTCTCAAATCATTGAGTGACTCAAAGCTTGGGATCTGAAAAAATCAAAATGACTTTTGGTCAGACTAGATGGACCTCTTGGTTGTCATTTGCCGTTAAGAATATAGATAATCAGGGCAGTATGTGAAATGGAAGCCACTGCAGATCTTTTAAGGCTAGAAGATGATATTTATCTAGAGGAAAAAGTTACATAATTGTGTTCTCATCATTATTATCAGCACTGCATACTAATAGATAAAGTACTTTTTAAAAATTATTATTGGCATTTATATAGTGCCAATTTATTCTAATGAGCGTTACAATATTATTAGGGGGAATTTAACAATAAGGGATACAACTATTACACATTTTGACAGGGTACAATAGGTCGACGTAATCCCATCCCAAACGAACTTACAACCTTAACAACAAAAGAAACTTAAAGGACCACTTAGGCACCCAGACCACTTCAGCTCAATGAAGTGGTCTGGGTGCCAGGTCCCTCTACTTTTTCCCTTCAGAGAAACTGCTATGTTTACACTGAGGGTTAATCCCAGCCTCTAGTGGCTGTCTCCCTGACAGCCACTAGAGGCCGCTTCCGCGATTCTCACTGTGAAAGTCACAGTGAGAAGACGCTGACGTCCATAGGAAAGTATTGAGTAATGCTTTCCTATGTGCGGTTTGAATGTGTGAGTGGCTCTTGCCGCGCATGCGCATTCGGCACTGACGTCGGCAGGAGGAAGAGAGGTCAACAGCACCGAGGGAGCCCAGCGCTGGAGAAAGGTAAGTGGCTGAAGGGGTTTTAACCTTTTAATGAGGGGGGGAGGGAGGGTGCTAAGGACTACATAGTGCCAGGAAAACGAGTTTGTTTTCCTGGCACTATAGTGGTCCTTTAACAATGTAATATTTTATCAAGGTAATATAATACAGAAGCACACTACATTTACAAAAAACTAAAATCTTTATGAGAAAATCACAAACAACAATTAATCCTTATATTCATAAGTAGTATATTATATTAGCAAAATCACCAAACAGGTAATCACCATACTTATCAATAAATTTTTACAAATAAAATGGCCGCGAGCGGCGAGGGAGCAGTGAGCAGTGATCTCCCTGCTCAGCTCCCTCACGCGCACAGCAGTGATGCTGGAGCCGGAATGTGAGGTCACTCCGGCTCCAGCATCACTAAGAGGTGCACGAGGGAGCTGAGCAGGGAGATCACTGCCACCTCACCACCCGCACGCCAGTCGCTCAGCAGCCCCACTGGACCGCACGCTTAGCCCAGCCGCCCCATTGGACCCCAGGGACCACACGTTCAGCTCAGAGACATATAGACTCCATGCCTGCATTCCCAAAGGTAGGGGGGCAAGTTGATACAGGAAAAATTAATTGGGAACCCCTGGGATAGAGGATCCTCATCCCAAAATAATAACAATGCCCCTGATTATTGACTGTTACAATGTACTATTCAACAGTAGAAATTAAGTGGTTAAAACAGGCATGTGTAATATGTATATTTATCAATATATCTTTATAAATAATATGTATACTACACTTAACACCCAAAGTATGGGATATATTTTCAGTATGTTATTATGCTTGAAATAAGTTCAGTGGTCAATAAAGTAAAATTCTAGTATTATTTTACATATAAACAAATCTATACTAACATCTACAGAATTTCACAAGCAAGTATCTATATACCTCTTATTACAACATCTGTGCATTATCAGGGAAGGTCATACGGAATTATTTTCCATATTTCCATATGGAAATTATAGATTTTAGAATAAGGAATTATTTCCCCATGAGAGTGTATTTCCACTCATGTTACAATTGCCTCTCTAGAATTTCTTCTTGAATGGGATCACCGTATTAAAGAAAAACACCAAAAACCATAACCACTACATATCTAGATTGTCATTTTAACGGATTGTGTTGCTGATTATTATTATTTTTTATATATTTTTAGCATTGGGATAGTTAACACGTTGTGGGGGTGAACCTTCTATCAAATCAAAGGCAAACTCAGACAACTCAAAGTTAGTAGAAATATAGATTGGTTGTTGCAGTGGATGTGATCTGCTAGGATTTCAGTAAAGCATTTGACACAGTTCCACACAAAAGTTACTATTAAAACTGATATGAGCTGGTTATGATGAAAAATCCTCTTCTGGGATAGAGCGTAGTTGTAAATAGAAAATTTTAAGCTAGGCAAAAGTGTCAAAAAGCGGCACTGTAGCCATCTATGGCCCTTACATAATTTGCAAAGACCCCGACAGTGAACAGCTGGTTAAAACATTTGGGGACTAGGGAGGCAAGGAACAGATGAGATTTACTGCAGATTCTTGCATTTTGGAATAAGGAACCCACAAGCAATTTAAACATTAAATGGAGTTGAGTTCTCATTCACAGGGCACTATGTTCCCCCCTTTATTTATTTTTTGGTGCCCCTCAATAAGGGCATGTAGGCAGAGGCATAACTATAAACAACGAGCCCCGGTGCGAAAATTGCCCTGGGGACTGGCCATGTGTCTCAACAACCCCCCCGCAAGTGTCCCATTCCACACTCGCCAGACCCTCCACGTCTCATTCTGCCCCCAGCCCCTCCATGTGTCTCTCCCACCCAGCCCTTCCATGTGTCTCTCCCACCTCCCCCAGTCCCTTCATGCATCTCTCCAACCCCCCCATGTGTCTCTCCCAACAGCCTAGGTCCCTCCCCCAAGCCCATCCATTTGTCTCTTCCCCCGGCTGTGTGTCTCTCCCACCACCAGCTCCTCTTTGTGTCTCTGCAAACCCCCACATGTGTGACAGATACACACATACTGACAGACACACACACACTGACAGGCACACACACATTCTTGCACACTCTCACAAATGAATTTTATTTTTTGAGGCCCATCCAGTCCTCACTCCTCCCGCGCGCTGTTTAGTATGCCTGAGACTGTGGTAGTTCCGCCACTGCATGGAGGACCTGTGCCAGTTCTACTTTATTGGATTAGCAAATGGGCAGCAATGCCTGCTCAGTTACAAGGCTTTTTTTTTTTTTTAAATAGCGAGCAACTGGCTGTTCACTGTTTAGTTGACATGCCCCTATTGCAGCACAGCAGTTACGGGTAAAAGGGACGATTGGTTAATTAAGTGGCTGAAGGGGTGGCCAATGGAGGAGGGCCCCAAGGGAGGAGGCTCTCCAGGAGCCTATAGTGCCAGGCAAATAGATTTGTTTTCCTGGCACTATAGCATCCCTTTAAGAGGGATCTAGAGGGATTTGTCCTAGTTCAGGGGTAGGCAACCTACGGCACTAGTGCCATGCACGGCACTCGAGGTGACTTTGCACGGCACTCAAGGCTGCTAGAGCCAAACAGGCTCTGTCCTATCAGGAGTCCCAGTGAAACTTTAGATATCTGCTAATACGAAGAGGTGGTGAAGGACAATCCTCAATTTATGCATTGCAGCACGTAGAGGAAGTGATCTCAGATCACTTCCTCCCAGCACTTGTGAATGTGAATCCACACTGTAGTACGCAGCTTCTGTTGCAGCTCCTATACTTGAGCTATACCCAGGGCCGGTGCAAGGATTTTTGCCGCCCTAGGCAAAAGTAAAGTTTGCCGCCCCCCCCCCCGTGACATCACAATGCCCCACCCATATGACCTGCCATGTTAACTAACGCTAGTGCTGCAGTGCTGCAGTGCCGCTGTGTTTACATTAAAAGGCCTGCAGGGACAGGCTATAGACACCAGGACCACTACATTAAGCTGCAGTGGTTCTGGGGACTATAGTGTTTCTTTAATGTGAGGTAAATTAGAGATTAGTGCCACGAATAATATACTAGATTACCTACTTACAAGCAGATGAGGATGATGATGGGCTCTAGCTGCAGTCTGGCTCCACTGGTCTGGTGTATAACAGGATCTCTGGAGGCTGTTTGTAACTGTGGTCACAAAAATCAATGTTCTGGGAGAACGAGAAGCAGCTCCATTTTTTGGGGGCCCTTTACATAGCTCAAGGTCTGGGTCCCAGGGTCCACCTTCATGTTCCACCAATGAGTTTGTTCACAGGGGGTAGAGTGTGTAGGGGATGTCCTGATTTGTGTGTAAGGAATGCATTGTGTGAATCTGTGTTTGTATGTGTAAGGGATGTAAGGGATGAAGTGTGTGAGTCTGTAAGGGGTGCTTTGAGTGTGTTTAAGGGGTGCATTGAGTGTGTGTAAGGAATGCATTGTGTGTTTCTGTGTGTGTAAGGGATGCATTGTGTGTAAGGGTTGCATTGCGTGTGTGTGTGTAATGCATTGTGTGTTTTTCTGTGTGCAAGGGGTTCATTGTCTTTGTGTGTAAGGGGTGCATTGTGTGTGATTGTGTGTGTGTGTGTGATGGATGTCAATCTCTCCCCCCTCCCTTGTTACTCTCATTCCCCCTCCCTCCCCTGTCACTCTCCCCTCCCTGTCAATGTCTCCTCCATCAATTCCCCTCCCTGTCAATGTCTCCCCCCCCTGTTAGTTTCTTTCTCCCCCCACGTCCCTGTCAGTTTCTTTCTCCCCCCACGTCCCTGTCAGTTTCTTTCTCCCCCCACGTCCCTGTCAGTTTCTTTCTCCCCCCTCCCCTGTC